>JBANSL010000001.1:76041570-77241570 GCA_037127255.1 Persicaria tinctoria
GAATTTGAGAAAATATTTTTAAAAACGCAATACCCAATTACATTATTTTATTTTATTTTATTTTTTATATATGCGAAAATTTAAGGTGTTCAACCTCGATCGAACAAGGTCCAAAACCTCTGTCACGGACTTTGTCCACATATCATGTCCCTTCTCACAAAACTCTCCCCTTTTTATTTTTTTAGGCCTCTACTGTTTAGAGCAGGGTAAAAACCCCATTTAGAACATGTCAAAAATACCCTTATATTCCCAACAAATTACACCCCATCCCACTACCCTACCCACCCCAATCTCTCTCTCTCAAACAGAAGACTTCGGCAGTGATTTGGAGCAAAACAATACAAATTGCAAAGTTCTTCCATTCTATTTCTATTCAATCAAACGCTTTCTATTCGAAGATCTATCACACATAAGGTACAATGTCAAGCTTTGCAATGTAATTTATAGTTGTTGAAGTAATTTTTATGGATTTTGGTGTTTCGATCTTTAGATTTGAGATTTGGGACGGAATATAGTGTGATTGTGTTGATTTGTGCTACAAACAGCAGTATTTAGGTATCTAGTAGTCAGATCTACGCTTTGAAATTCTGGTTTTTGGGTGGTGTTACGAGTTATGTTTCGCAGGTTCGGAAGGAAGACAAAGAAGTGGTTGTTGCGACCAAAATCCGAATTGGTCGCTGCGACCAACAACGTCACGGTCACTGCGACCAAAACTTCACCGGTCGTTGCGACCAAAACCGACGGTGGTCGTTGCGCCCCCTGTGCTCGTTTGCTATGTGATTCATACCAACGCCTTAATTTTCCCCTAGTTTTGGACATGGCGAGGTCCCTCGAAACGTGTATGAACCGCTCAACAATTCCAGCCATCCGACGATATGCAATTCCATGTTTTTTCAGTCAAGTCTCGAATTTTTTTTGTTCTCATGTGTTTGATTTCAGTTTGAATTTTAGAAGACCATTGAAGACTGTCAATGGTATATGCCAGAATGTGTTGTATCAATTATTTCCATAGTTGTTAAGCAGTTGGTGAATTAATCACCCAGCAATTGCAACTCCTATTTCATCGTCGATCAATATTGTCACTCCAATTGCAGCACCTAATCAAACAACCCTGTGCATTTGTGCAACTTGATTTTTGAAGCAAATCCCATGTCACCAGCAACTTGATGAATTAATAAATTTTAGAATCCTGTGATATGATTGATCAAGGTGAAGTCCAGCGGAATTCAAAAGAATGATTTGTGCAATTATACCGATATTATCTTGTCAATAGTCATTTCGAAATCTTGCCAGTAGCTTCACTCAATATTAATCATATTAACTTCATTTTAAAAAAAATCATCCATACGGTGGAATCTTACGATTTGATTCTACGATCCAATCCTTACACATTTTTACCGATCCGATTTAGAATGTGGACAGGTATCTATTGGATACAATTCTGTAAGGACATTTGTAATTTTGAATTATAATGGTAATGAGATGTAAATGAACAAGTATATGACTACAACAACAACAACAAACCCAACATCTCCCGCTTAGAGAAGGGTCTACTAACAAAAAAAAATAAACATACTACCAAATAAACATACTGCTAACAAAAAAAAATAAAAATCAGTTACCTCCTCTCAGAAACATGAAAAAAAATCAGTTATGAAACCAAATAAACATACTACTTAAAACTTAAAAGTGATTCATGAGTAGTTAAAAGTAAGACATCAATCAATGATCATAATACAGCAGAAGTGGGAGGGATGTGAAACTTCTCTTACATTTTTTAATAGACTTCAATAAGCAAAGGTTTCTACAGCAACAAGAAAATCCAAAAACTGGGAAACGAAAAGAAATTTAGTACCTAAAGGATTGCACATTTTATACATTTTATATGGTAGGGAATTCACCTAAAAATACTGGATATGGGAACCACAGAAATAATAAAAGAAAAGCTTCATATAGGAACCAAAAAACACTGCATATATTTCTTGCAGCAATTAAACACTGCATATATTTCGTCAACTGAAATGCCTCCATGGACAACAAAAATCTTCGGGTTTATAACATGAGCTAGTGGAAGGCATTGGAAAAATTCATCAAATTATTGGCTGAATTCTTCGCCCAACTTGTCCCTGACCTCAGTATGGAATCCATATCCCTTGTTCATGTACTGGGACTCATCATTCCCTCTGTTCAAATATATAGCTGAATTGTTGGAAAGTAGTGTGTCAAGCCTAAATCAAACACTTAAAACATCTAGTTTTGGGGTGTTCAAGATCGATAAAGAAGATGTTGCAGAAGCTCGCAAATAATGCGACTGGTATTGCTATCCCTTTCAACAGAGTCAAAAGCATTCATCACCTGTGAATGGAAGGCGATGACACCTAAGCACTTTCAAAAGGACAATGGTGTTTTTATGTTTTCAAGTTTCAATCCAAGGAGGACCGGAGCTGCGTTATGGGTAATGGTCCATGGGAAATTATTGAAGAATTGCAAAAGTGTTAAGAACTGATTTGTTGGAGAACTATTAGACAACTTAATATCCACAAAAATCCTTTTGGGAGACCAAAATTGTATGATGGAGATTAGTGATTTCTCAGATCAGAGGCTAACTTGGAGCAAAAATAAGGAACTCGGAACCAAAAAACAAAAGAAAACAAAACAATTGAGCAATCACTTTATGATGAGGAGCCAGGTGGGGATGGATGATTTACCACATAGACACAAGCACTTGAATGAAAACAAAGTGAAGATGACTTCCACCGAAAATAGCCCGCGGTCCACAAAGTTGCCATTAAAAATGTAAGGATTGTTTTCAGAAGAAAGCCCATTGAGCTCAAGTATGTGAAGAAGATCATTAAACTGCAACGTACAACACACAGAAAGCGAAGGAACATTGAACTCACCAAACTTAGAATCCACTAACTAAGCTGATTGAGATGAAAGAAGTTAGGATTACCTGGCCATGTAAATCATCCATCGGAGGTGGGGAACCAGAAGGCTCGAAACATCGGCCATGGGGGACTGGCGACCGAGAGGGAAACCAGCGGAGGTGGGCCAAGATGGCGGTGGATGCACCCCAAGCTCGGTGAGAGAGTAGTCGAAGGTTGACGGAACTAACTGGAGCAGCAACCGAGACTCAAGGAGACGACCTTAACAGCAACTCGGCGGCGGCGAAACAAAAGGCGGAGGCACTGGTGGTGGGGTGGCTTGTGAAGCGCAGTAGCGAGATTACTAATATTAATTTTTATGTTTCCTTATTATTAATTTTATGTTTTTATTGTTTTTTTTAAACTACTAAAATATAATTTAGGTTTGAGAATGGATTAATTGAATTTTTTAAAAAATTGATTGAATAAGGGAGTGACACCTCGTAAAATCAATCATCCAACTCTACAAAAATCTCCCAGATTTTTGTTCTCCTTCTCACTCCCTACCCAAACCGGAAGACCAAACACACCCTTAGCTCCTTCTTCCACTTGATGTGCCGTGAGCTTTCGAAGCTCCAAGAAGGCCTTCCCTGCTCAGCCGCCGTCACCACTGCACCATCCCACCACCACACCTCTTCGCCACCACAGCACCTCCATCAAGTCACCTTCTTCTTCCTCGGAACCGAGAGCAAGCCAGGGTCCCTGTTCGTGTCCGGATACACAAAACCGAGCAGCAGCAGCCCATCCCCGCTTCTCCTCCATCTTCTGCGAGTAGCACCCAGCGGCATCCCCACACCTCTCTCGACGCCAGAAGCAGCAGCATCTCCTCCCGGAGCAGCCGACGCCGCCACTTCCTCTGTTCTCCCGATTCCGAGCGGTAAGGCTCCGTTTCTTCTTCTGTTGCCTCGAAATCCTGTAAATTCGCACCTTTAATCCGTTGCCTTCTTCCTAGGCCGAACATAGGGCCGCCCGAGACTCCGACGACGCCAAATCGAACACCGACAGGCCCTCCGGCGAATCGAAGACGCCTCGGTGAGCCTTCTTCCTCCTCCTTCTTCTTTCGTCCCTGTCTCTGTGTGTGTGGGTGTCGGCTTCGTGGTCGGAGCTGGGCACCGTCGCTGTCGAGCTTCCAAGCTCCTTCTTCCTCCATCGTTTTTCTGAGCCCAGGAGGCCTGCCCTTCCTCTGTTTTCTTCTGTTCAATAGCAAGAAGGAAGAAGAAGAAGACTCCTGGGCCCCGCCGTTCCACCTCACTCGCCACCTCATGCGTGGGCCCAGCTCTCTTTTTCTTTACTTCTCTATTCGGCTTTACAGAAGGAAATGAGGGATTGAGGTTGGCTTTGGGCTTATTCATTGGGCCGGACTCTTGTGTTTTAAAAGAAAAGAAAAAGGATTTGGGCCGGGCTATGTGCTTTGGGGTATATAATCATAAAAGGGGATCCGGTTTTGGTAAGATTTAAGACAAGTGGGCTCGGTTTAATATTTTATAAAAATAAGGGTCGGTCTTGGTAATTTGAAAAAGGGATTTTAACTTTAAGGCATAAAAATATTTCATGAAAAATATTTAATAAATGGGATATAAATTTTTTATATGATATTATTGATGAGTTTAGAAAAAGAAACTAAAATATTATTATTGAGATTTAAAGATATAATATTATGGTGATTTAAAAATATGATATTTGGAGATTTAAAAGGGTGTCATTGAAGAATTGCAAAAGTGTTAAGAATTGATTTGTTGGAGAACTATTAGACAACTTAATATCCACAAAAATCCTTTTGGGAGACCTAAATTGTATGATGGAGATTAGTGATTTCTCAGATCAGAGGCTAACTTGGAGCAAAAATAAGGAACTCAGAACCAAAAAACAAAAGAAAACAAAACAATTGAGCAATCACTTTATGATGAGGAGCCAGGTGGGGATGGATGATTTACCAGACAAACACAAGCACTTGAATGAAAACAAAGTGAAGATGACTTCCACCGAAAATAGCCCGCGGTCCACAAAGTTGCCATTAAAAATGTAAGGATTGTTTTCAGAAGGAAGCCCATTGAGCTCAAGTATGTGAAGAAGATCATTAAACTGCAACGTACAACACACAGAAAGCGAAGGAACATTGAACTCACCAAACTTAAAATCCACCAACTAAGTTGATTGAGATGAAAGAAGTTAGGATTACCTGGCCATGTAAATCACCACAAACAGTTAAATGTTTTCCAACAGGGACAATAACGTCAACTAGAGAGGGCATGAGGCGAAACAAATCTCTTGCTTGCTTCACTATCTTGTATGCAAATCTAAAAAAACAGCATCAACACAGATTTATACCTGAGCTTAATTCATGAGATTTTGATACTAGATGCATTGAGAGGGGTCCTGAATTCGATCGAACAATAGTTACTTTTTCTCCAAAAGCTTTTGATTTTGGAAGTCCGTAATCATTTCCTTGATGAAACCTAAGGTGATAGTTTCCTCCTGCACATCTGAGAAGAAGATAAAAATGAGGATCCAAAATCCAAAGTTTGGGAAATCATCGGAAAATGTAAAATCTGATTTTCTGGTATGAATGTATATGATTATCACTTTTATTTAGGCCTTGTTTGTCAGAAGTCAGAACCTGAGAAAGTATGGCTGGATTCATCCATGGTCATGGAAAGACATGGTGGGCCTCTTCGACTCCTCATACTCATAGTACGGGTGTTCAATAAATCCTCCTGATTTAGATTCAGAAGAAGGCAACTTGTTAAAAATCAATCAATCAATCGTATGAGATAAAAGTTATGAACCCTAGAATCGAAATCCCCCCCCCCCCCCAAAAAAAAAAAGAAGTCCAGATTTTGAAGGATTAGAAGTAATTGAAGAAGAAAGATAAGCGAACCTTGAGAGAAAGAGAAGCCAGTGACGTCGCGAGGCAGCAGCGGAAGGAGACTGCACTGCTCATCGAGGGACGACGCCATGAAGGGGAGGGTGAGAGAGGGGCAGCCAATTCCATACGAGTTGAGCGGACAAGAACCATGTTTGCCTGAGAGAGAAGGGGATGGAACCGCCCAACAGCGGGAGGAGTAAAAACTAATAACCGTTTTGAAGAAATCAAGAAGATCACATGAGACGAGAACAATAGAATTTGAGAAAATATTTTTAAAAACGCAATACCCAATTACATTATTTTATTTTTGATATATGCGAAAATTTAAGGTGTTCAACCTCGATCAATTATTTTATTAAATATATAAGAAACCGCGAAAGAAACTACAGTATTTGTTATAAAAGGCAATTTTGCCTTGTTCTAAGTCACAGTGGCCTTTTTTTCACCTTAGAAGAAGGAAAACTTTCCCACTGCGTTTCCGTTTCTTCTCTGTTCACATTAGCGGGAAATCCGATACTTTGGATCCCAGTATCTGGAAATTAGTCGAGTTTTTGAACTAATTGGCTCTCGTGGAATCTGTAATGGCGGTTGATTGTACCATTTCTGTGGCGGTATTAATGCTACTGAGCTCATTATTAGTGAGAGGTACGGCCGGTGCTCAGCCAAACGCTGCCTTGATCGGAGAAGCCGACAAGCTTTCCTCTGCCGGACTTACGAATCTCAGCAGCTTCTCGTCACTGAGCTCCGCGGTGAAGTCCGCGACTGTATCACCGATCCGTAATCGATTAATGGATCTACTTTCAGCTTGTTTAGCAAGTTCGACGCTTATTTGTTCCTTTTCTCTTTATTTGTTATTTAATATTTATAGCTTTTTCCCTTTGGCTTTCTGCGGTACTTCAGGTTGAGTGATTGGAACATGGCGTTCAATTGTGCTTCACGCTTGGAATTTATGGCTACTAGTAAGTGCTAAATCTTGGCATTGAAACTAAAAAAAAAAAAAAACAATTCCTTGAATGTTTATAATTAAATCTGACAGTTTTATCATCAAGATGCTGGATTCCATTTAGTCGCTCAATGTTCTTGAATTCGATATTGATTAAGTAGTTGCTATTTGCTAAGGAGTGACAAGGTAGCTGAGGGTCCTAATGTGCTGATACGAAAGCCTTATGATGTGAACTATATTTTGCCAAGTGCTGATTTTTGTTTTGTGGAACATCCATACAATGTCGCTACTCGCTACTACTACTGCTTTCAATTTTGTAGCTTCTTGGTCCGCTTTTGATAGCGTACCACTAATTTCGACTGCTACAAGTGCCTAAATCCAATCATAGGAACCTGTTTCTCTCATCGTCATCTCCTCAAGCTGAGGAGTTGCTTTACATATGAAACTTTAGCTGTTTCTAGCTACCTACCACAAGGAGTTGCTGTAAAATTCGCAATGCTGATGAGTTAATGAACGTTAATCCCACTGCATTTCCACCTGCAATAGACTTGCGCTAAGGCTTTCCACTTGCACATTGATCCTAAGGCGAAAACTTGTAAATCTGTTGTTTGACAATCGTTGGGTACAGGAGCCAGTGAATACATATCATCTAAAGTAGCAGTTTAATCTTCCATACATTTTTTGAATATCCATGAGATCTTGAGAGAAACTGAATTTGAAATCTTACTTTACTAATATTATTTAGCTTCTCAAATAGTTCTAGTGTGCCTTTTTTTTTTTTTTTCAAGTGTTTGACACTGTGTTGTTGGAGAAATTTGCATCTTCTGATAGATATGTTCACTTATTGGTTCTTGCCCCCCTCCCACATCCATAGGTTGTCGTTTTTATTGGGGCAATTAGCATTTGGAGGATTGATTCTTCAAAGCTCTTACTCTGGAATATAACATGGAAATTAGACTTCATATATCTAAACGACTTAAAATTTGAGAATGTAATCTCTAATCTAAATGCTGATCTTCTGTTACTAGAAATTCAACATTTCTTTATTGTGATTATCATGCTTACAGTTTTGTGACAGGTGATCTTTCCCAGCGCTTGTGCACCACAACAGAGTTAAAGTTCTACCTATAAACTTCAGTTCTAGGACTTGATTCTGGAAAACCAAACAGGAATTGTGACTCGTCCTTATGGGTTAATGGGTGTGAGCCAGGGTGGGCCTGCAGTGTTAATGGAACAAATGAAATTGATTTGACGAATTCAAAGGAAATGCCTCCTAGACTAGAAGTGCTAATTGTCAGCCTTGCTGTGATGGTTTCTTTTGTCCACAGGGGCTTACTTGCATGTTCCGTGAGTATATCAACGAAATACCTTCTGTTTTGAACCCTCATCACTAATGAAAAATGTGAAAATCAGATGTATAAACTGAAATCTTTCATCTCTGCAGTATTAAATTCTGGATCATCATAAGCATACCCATATACCTACTCATGTATTCTGTGGAAAGGACAAAGGGGCAGGGTGAAACAGAATTGTGCTGTCTCAATCATTCAAACCTCTTCCAGTAGCTGTGGACTTCTTTCCCGGCAATCGTTTCTTTAAACCCACGTAAGTCTTCCAACTCGTAAGGAAACATTTTTGTCCTCCCAAATGTGAGTAGTTTGATATCAAAAATCTTCTCTTGCACCTGAATTCTGGTCTCGTGTAGTTTCAGAGTTGGCCAGAGAGATTCCCCAGATTAGTGAAGTAAACCCAAGCACCATAAAGTTTCCAACATCCATTTCCAGCTAATCTTACTAATCTTACCATAGATTCCATCATCAGCTTCCTACTTATAAGTCGATGTGTTCTCCTCCGCTTTGCATAGCTAATACCCACCCCTCGACATTAATATTGCAGCTCTACATTTGCTCGTTCTATGTTCATTTGGTTATTTTGACACTTGAAATTTTCATATTATTTTTGCTTATAAAGGTTAATATCCATACCTTGGAGAGAGGAAATGGCTTTTTGGATTTTCCTGCTCTTGGAAATGCAGGTTGCTCCAAGCTGATTTCCTGTAAAGCAAATACACCTAAACAGAATATTCATACATACGGAATAATGCTTATAGTGAGTTACTTCATTCTTCTTTTAGTCATTAATTGATTATTCTATGCACATGGGCTGGAAGTTTGATATATTTGAGTAATAATGCAAAATTGATTTGTGATTTACACTTCAAAAGCTTACATTCACACTAGATGGATGCCTCAAAATCTTTCTACACATCTTCAATATTGAATCTTGCTTGCATTTAAAATATGGGGCGAAGAGATAATCTACTTCTATACGACTTTCTTTTGTTGAAGATTCTGCAGAAATGAACTTTGTGACATTAGGTAATAAATAGATGACAAAAAAAAGTGATTTTTTTTGTTTAATTTTTTATTTATTTTTTGTATTCTAAGGCTATAAAAGCTCCTCTATACATGTGAAAAGATAGGGCCAACCCAAAAATGTCAGCATTATCTAAAAGGCCAGGATGCTCAGTTATAGTGATTCTACACTTCAAATTGATAAGCTTGTTATAAAATGCCATAGCGTTTGTCCTTTATATTTTACTCTCAGTTTTTGAGTTTATGAAGAAGGCCAAGTGTTAGAATCTCCCCATTTTATTCATATGTAAACTGTTGGATACATATACAGTGAGAGAAAATGGAGGATCTAAGGCCAAATGAATACTGGACTTTTGTGTTTGCATCATGAACAATTAGCCATATCCACATGACGTGAATCGTTAAAACATCAACTTGTTACTTTTTGGTTCAGGGGCATCCTCTTCTCTATCACAAAAGAGAGAAGTCGTGCCTTTCTGTGGCTGATGCAGGTTGTTTTAGTAGCTCTTCTTCTTATCATTTACAATTGTTCGGGCCAAATCATCAGTACTCGCGACCAGAGACGTGCCAAATCCAGAGCCAAAGCTGCAAGAGTTGTGCCACAAAGTGAAAATGCACGTGCAAGTTGGAAAGCTGCAAAAGAGGCTGCTAAGAAGCACGCAACAGAATTGCGTGCCACTTTATCTAGAAAATTTTCTGCTAAAGATCACCAAGGGAAGTTTAGGATGTTAAATGTAGCAGATAACATGGCAGATGATTCTTTGTTTACCTCATCATCAAGGTCCTCAGGGATCCGACGAAATGTTTGAATCTGGACACGATAGGTTGCAAGGAGGTGGGGGATATTGTAAAAAGGAAGACACATAAGGCAAATGAGAGCAGTGAGACCCAGATTTTCAAGTATGCATATGCTCAAATTCAGAAAGAGAAGGCTCGTGAGAGGAAAAATGAAAACATCAACCTTTCACGTGTGGTTTCAATGGCTACTAGCTCTCCTATGAAGAAAAGATCTTTGATTGAGGTTTCATTTACAGATTAAACCCTCGCATTGAAGGGGAAGAAGAAATGTCTCTTAAAAAGGCTTACTGGGAAAATTATGCCTGGCCATATTGCTGTTGTAATGGGACCATCAGGTGCTGGAAAAACAACATTTCTCTCTGCCCTTGCAGGGAAAGCGACCGGATGCACAAGGAACGGTTTAATTTACATAAATGGACTGCCTGCATCTATCCACTCATATAGGAAACTCATAGGTTTTGTGCCACAGGATGATATTGTGCATGGGAATTTGACAGTGGAGGAGAATCTCTGGTTCAGTGCTCGGTGTAGGTATGTCAAATTCTTCTTTATCTATATTTGGCATATTTCTGGTCACTCTTGATTTCCAAGTTCGTTAATTATATTATGTACATGATCTTTTAAGATTACCTGCAGACTTACAGAAGGCGGAAAAAAATTCTAATTCTTGAACGAGTTATAGAGAACTTGGGCTTACAGGATGTAAGAGATTCCCTTGTTGGAACGGTGGAGAAGCGAGGAATTTCCGGTGGTCAAAGGAAACGGGTAAATGTTGGATTAGAGTTGGTCACAGAACCTTCTCTCCTGTTTTTAGATGAACCAACGTCTGGTCTGGACAGCTCATCCTCCCGATTGCTTCTCCAAGCACTTAAGCATGAAGCTCATGCAGGAGTGAACATTAGCATGGTAGTTCATCAGCCAAGGTAATTCTTCATATAGATACGAAGTTTCCCCCCCCCCCCCCAACTGCTCAACTGTTGCAAATTCATCTAATATTTTCTGTTTTACACAATACAAAGAGTGATTAAGTAGTAACACAATGGTATCCTTGGTCCAGGGGAATTCGGCATTAAACAACCAAAAATTGCTTCACCTAATAATAGCTTTCTCTAGTAAGAAGGACTAGTAATTTGTTAGTTTCATATCTTATTATTATTATTATTATTATTATTATTATTATTATTATTATTATTATTATTATTATTATTATTATTATTATGAAATTGTATGTCTACTCTTTATTAGTGCTGCAGTGGACCAGTGATCTTCAATCGTCTATAATCCCTAGAACCAAGCACAAGCACTAGCGTCAACTATAAGGAGCTTCCACTTAGATGGATGCTTCATAATGGGTGTCGAGTACCTGATGATATGCAGTTAAATGTGGCTAGTCTGGTTATGGATACGAGTGATGGAAGTCAGCTAGATGATTCTTCTCTGCATGAAGAAAAATCTTTCATTGGAGACTTATGGCAGGACATGAGAGACAGCATATTCATCTCATGCGTGATCATATGTCCCAGAACTTCCTAAGCGAGAAGGAGTTCACAAACCGAAGAACACCCAATATAGTTTTCGAGTATAAGTATTTCCTTGGGAGGTGAGTCTTTATACAAATCTTCTTGCCCTGCATCCTCCTGTCTTTTTAAGCTTCTCTGTGTATTGTCTGGTAGTGATACACAGTAATTGACAAAAAGAAGGAAAATGATACAGCCTTGCACTGTTTTCTATTTCCAACTGCGTTAAAAACCATCTCCTGACTAATTAAATTAGAATAAAATAAAAATAAAATGATTCTAGTTTAAAAACTAACCACTTCTAAAATAAGCCACTAGAACATGGCAAATCACTAATTTTTCTGTTGTGCAACCAGAAGAACCCCAAAACACTGCAATACTGCATACATTCCAGGCACTTCAATTACCTACTGAACCAATTATGAATCAATCTCCAAGACCCGACCCCCAGCCCCACCCGATTCAGAGTATGTGACTCCCACCAGCGTTTACGTGAAGCCAGGCTGCAAGTAACTGATTATCTGATCCTATTACTTGCTGGTGCCTGTTTAGGAGCTATTTCAAGCATTAGTGATTCAAGTTTTGGGGCATTTAGTTATTCATACACAATAATTGCTGTCTGCAAGTCTTCAGCTACTTGTATTAAAAAATTGATTATCTGTTCATTTCTTTGTTTAACATACAGATCAAGAAAAAGCATGCCACTGCTAAATTTTTATACAGTTGCTATCACGAGTGCTTCCAAAGCCCACTTTGGATAGTTCATATTAGCTATCAGCCTCAGATTAGGATTGGACAGTGCTTGAGTTGCAATGAGAGTTGAACAAACAGGAAGGAGAAGAGAAAACTGCAAGAAAGAAGTTAATTTGATCATCAATGTGAACCAACCAGCTGTCAGCTGAGCAGGACCGGGATCAAGGTAAATAGCGAATGCGTAACCAATTCAAGTAACGCAATACACCAGACAGGCCAAAACAATGTAGATGTCCATGAAAGCGGTCCTTGGATTAGTGAAAAAGTAAAACATTGACAGATACACTATAGGCTTGATCAACATATTGAAGAGGTCAACTGTATCCTTTGCAAGGAAGCTTGCTAAGCTGCTGATACCAGAAGCACTCTCTCTCCAGTACTGTAACTTGTCTAGAGAAAACGTCCTTAATGATGCAACTTGACATAAAAGAGCTGGCACAAAAAAAGATACATATAGCAAAAAGGAAGAAAAATATTAAGTCAATTACAAAATGGAAAAGAAAATTGGACATGCGGTAACCAATATTCATTATATTCTCGCTTATCCCATTCCATATCATAAGTTTTTACGATTTTATGATTCCGGTACTATGGAGTATGGCTCATTTACAAGTTGTACCGTGCTTCTCAAATTTGGTTATACTCTTCGGTATTGGTGGTATTGCTTTCGTAGGTATGCTGATCCTTCAGAAGAAATAAACTGAAAAGCAATCATGTTTCCGAGACTCTGAAATGCTCCAAGAAAGGACAATGCTTCTCTGCTTCCCGACCCGTCGTTCTCCTTGAGGTGCGCACTCTAATATTTGACCTTACTGCTACACTTAACATAAGCCAAATTTTTTGTTCTACTGCACATAACTTATCAGACCGATTTCCAGGTTACGAGTTTCGACACTTCATGGCTGTAACTACTGGATGGCCTTTTGATGTTTGAATATGAAAACATGTTCAAAATTCAAGAGTAAAAGAACCTAGCTTTGTTTGTACGGATTATGTGTTCTTTATGTCTAATCTCTATATGGAGAGAGTTGAAAATATCCAGTGACATGAAAATGAACCATAAGTAGATGGAAGAACATCAAACCATTAAAAATAAAAACTCCCCCAGATCCGATTCCATCGTCTCCCGTATTATACGTAACGACATTGCCACATGGGGCGAGGTCATTTGATTTTCATCGGGGGCTTGTAAGCATAGAGCATGGCCGCATGGGTGAAGTGTACCAAGGGATCAAGGCTCGACAAGCTTTGCTCTCTGTGATCGGGTGTTAGAGAGCTAGGATTGCATGGAGATCTAGGGCCGAGGCTAATGGGTGCCCGGAGATGGGCTATTTAACTCGCTTGTGCACAGGCAGGTTGCCATATAACTCGCATGTGCACTCACTCAACCACACAAGTGCAGTGTGACAGTGTCGAACGTCGGATCGCACGAGCATGCGCCTTTTCTACACGGGCGTGCAGTTTTGGTGGTTGTTTTGTTTGGGTTTTTTGGGTGCCTTCATATTGGCCACTTTGTAGACGTACTCTTGGATTTAATCAACTCTACACGGGCGTGCAGTTTTGGTGGTTGTTTTGTTTGCAGTTTTGGTGGTTGGTCCTTTTTGCTAAACTGTTTTGCATGAGAAATTTAATATGGTCGCGTTTGTTTCTATCATCTCTATATTGTTCCTTGCAATACAATTGCTGATTCAACATTTGATTTGATAACTCTCCTCCCTTTAAAACAAACATGGGAACCTGAAAGAGGAACCCGCTAACTCATTGGCACCAGAAAGAAACGATACCAGCCCGGTTTTGGGGCTCAGCCCAAGCTCAGACCGCAGATAAGGGGCAATCTTTATTTTGTTTTCAGGCCTGGCCACATAGAGCATTAAAACATGTTTGAATTGATCATCATAAGGCGGTTATATGACCCTCACTTGACTCGGGTTCAACTCGATAAAATCTCGATTCAACACGAGTCGTTTAGTAAATGAACGACCATCAATGCAGGCAGAAGTAATCAATCATTCATCGGTCACTCGCTTGCCTACTACACCTCAAAATACAGGGGCCAATAAGATATGCCACAGATTTCCTTGCTTGGAAGCCGAAAATCTATTAAAAATGGCAAACAAAGAATCAACCCCCTCAGCTATTCAGCTAAAATTCACACCTCAGGCATCATATTGTTAACCACTACGCAGAATATTCAAGACCAAATTTACACACATGTACAGGGACATACATCGAAGATGGCAACTCCCTCCCAAGTGTCATTTTACTAACTCAACCTCTTCCAGAGTTATCATGTCACTCGCTTCTTACGTAACTAAGAAGTGCTTGCACCTGTAAAGATACGAGGCTCGGGATTAGTGTCCATCATATGAAAATGGTTATGTAAATTTTATCGGAGTTTTGATAAAGTACTGTATAAGCACCTTCTCTTTATCTCTTGCAGTGCCGGACTGTGATAAAGCCACTACTGGCGGTACAGCACCTTCTTGTAGTACCATGTTAGCACTATTTGTACACAACTGTAACAGGGCAGCAGCCACATTCTCCTTCCCTCTGGGTGATCCCAATTCAACGACCTCGACCAGGACTGGTTTGCCTCCAACCTGGCCAATTGCATTCCTACCTTCTTGGATTGTAGCGATATTTGCCAAGACTGCAACAGCTTTGTCAACCATTCCACCATCCGCTCAACTAGATGTTTCACAAACCATCCTGCACAATCTTGGCCTTGTTCTCATGATATATAGACACATTAAACAGAGCAGTGGCTGCGTCCTTCTTTCCTCTTGGAGTGCCATTTCCTAGTAATTCAACCAAAGGACCAATACCTCCAGATCTCCCTATTTTCACTTTGTTTTCCCCAATTACTGACAGGTTAAAAAGAGTGGCAGCCGAGTTTTCCTTGGCCTCAGGACTGCCAGTCTGAAGAACATAGATAAGAGGCTCAACTGCTTCAGCATTTGCAATTGCAGCTTTGTTGTTATCATTGATGGACAGGTGAAGCACAGCGCGCTGTCACAGCATTTTCTTGAATCATTGAGTCCGTTGAACTAAGGAGACTGTCCAAAAAGTTAATGGCTCCACAGTTTGCAATAACAATCCGGTTATCCATGTTATGCTTAGCAAGGAGCCTTAACTCGACTGTGGCCTCTCTCTGTTTCTCCAAGGAAGAGCTATTTCGGTCCTCCGTCACCTTCTTAACTTGGCTTTCAATGCCAGAGAGATCAGGTCTCGTTTCAATTGTAGGAGAAGATACAATTCTCGGAACACAGACGGACGACGCCAGAGTGTTTGACTGCGAGAAGTCAATCTTTGTCGAAAGTCAGATTCCCGTCGCACAGAGCTGACATTATGCAGCTCCTTCATCAGTTCCCCTGACCCATCACTGCTATCGGCTGCAGAACCCTATGACGCCTGACTAGGATCTTCAGATGTCTGTTCTGGTAAATTATTGTCAGAAACTACCTGGAAATAGATGTAGATCCATTGTGCCCCAGGGATTGCTCTTCATGGGAATGAGTAGCATTAGCAAGTTCGTTCCCTGACAGTGACAAAGAGGCTTTGACCATTTGGGTGCGTAGTAGGTCCATTTTCTACGGATAATCTCCCAATGTCCAAGGAATCTTCTGTGACGACGCCAGGATGTGAAGAATCTTCATGATAACGTTGAGGTGATAAGGATGCAGCCCTCCCATCTACAACAATAGTCCTGATAGAATCAGGTGATGTTGGTTGGTCACCTGTGGAATGAGGTACAATTAACGTGCCACCTTCAATAGGAGAAGCAAGGGACAGCGACTGACTTAAGCTCATTGACTTCATTGGTTCAGGTAGCTTCACATTGTTCATCTCACACCAGTTAGCGATAAGGGCCTTCACAGTATAATTAGGTATCAAGTTGGTGTACCTAGAGTCTACCTTGTCTTGGGGGCAAACATTAAGACCGAGATCAAGCCATTTCCTGGTACTGGCACGTTCATACGTTTGGCCAGAGGCCACAATTACAGGGGTCAGTCGTCAACTCAAGTGATAGGGGATAAAAAAAATCAGCTCGTATTGGGATAGGAGTAGAGATCTGGGACTGCTTGCATGATCGCCTTGGCGACCATGCAAGCACATGACAACAGCTATCAGTTGTTCAAGATACTCCACCTCCGTATTCTTTTCAGCCTGTTCCGCACTATCCTTCAATTTTTCAAGGGCCATAGCCTCAATTAAGATCTCTTGGTTTGACCTTAACCCTAAACAAGCAGCAAATTTGACCAACCTCTCTGGGTTAGGCCCATGGCCAGCAACATGATCATTTAAAGCTTCCGAAATAATAGCTTCTGTCAACCTTTTGAATGCAGTGCTGCACAATAAGTACATGCATCATGTATGTCAACCAACATATGAAATGAACTTTAAGAAGTTATCAGAGTGTTTAAACCTAAATAAAATCCACAGGAAGAATCAGAAATCCAGCCCTAAACAAGACCTCATAAACCAGACAGAGCACAGATGTAATCCAATAATTGATCAACGATAGTGCCTTGCTTAAAAAAAAACAAGTTTCGAGAAGGAAAAAAAAAGGTCCAATTTCATACCTCAAGAGATGATGAACTCAACTCAGCAGGAAGGTTTCTTGGAAAACAGAAAGCAGCGTACATTACTTCTAAAGGATCATGGTCACAGTGTGTCTGCTAAGGTAGTCAACACCAATGGGGGAAAAAGAGAGAGAGAGAGAGAGAGAGAGAGAGAGAGAGAGAGAGAGAGAGAGAGAAGTATTATTTTTCAAATGAAAACAAGCCACTACTACAGAAGGATCGTGGTCACAGTGGTGTCTGCAAAGGTAGGGATGCCGGATGCCTATGGGGCTAACTCATGATTCAAGACAAGTAACTACAACGGGATGACTGAAAAATCTCAGAATTATCGGTGTAGTGGTCATTTCTCATGAGTGTACATGAAGTTAATAGGATCTCTATGACTAGGACCTATATATAAGCCATTACAACTTTATCCATTACACTGAACAAAGAAAATTCCGATCAAGAAGTCAAGGTATAGGAATAGGAGGAACCCCTACGAAAATCTGCAATCACCAATCCATTTACCAAAATCAGATTGTTCTGAGAAAGGACAGGTGTATGGGAGCCATATATAGTTGCGGGAATCTTGACCTTTGGATTTCAAGAAAACACGCAGAAATTGAGTTTTCAAGATCAACATCAATATCAGCTAGTATCATGGATCTTACCATCAACTCATAAGCAACAACCTGAAGCACAAACTAATATTACACCCTCATTCGTAAAAGGCCTAGAACACTCCGAATCCCAGGAATGATGCAATAAAGATACTAAATTGTGGTACACGAGATAAATTGAAAATGTATATGAAATCCTCATCTGAAAAACAAAATCCCTTCCCTCCAACATCAACATGGCAACCAATAGTGCAGTGGCTAATTAATGACTTGCACATCCCAGGGAATTGCAAAAATCTGAAGAGAACAACGAAAAGAGATCAAAATAGAAAGCATACCGCACAGAGATTTTGGCGAACCCTAGGACTGGAGAGAGGGGCAAAGAACAAAACTGAAAGTGAAGCTGTGTAGGCGCTCAAGCAATACGGATGATTGCAATCTTTTTTTTCCAGATCAACCTTTCTCCCTTTCTGTCTGCTTCAGGCTGACTTATTTTGACGGATAGGAATTTTCCCTCTTTTTTTTTTTTTTTTTTTTTGAGAAAACAAAAGAACGGAATAAGAGAAATTTAGTCTACACCCAATCTATACAAATTTTAACTCCTAGTTTTGTTTGTGTCTATCCCTCGGTACAATTTATACAAAGAACGGAATAAGAGAAGTTCCCTCTACTAAATGCAAGTCAAACCGGAGACGAGGAATAAAACTCAAAATATAGGATTAGTCTAATTGTAAATAATAATAAAAAAAACAATACAAACTATACATTTACTCGATATCTATTAATTTCATGGAATTCATCAAGTGCTTCTCAAAAACGAAATTCAACAAGCTTTCTCTCTGATTTGCCAAGACGAAATTCAACAACCTTAATTTCTCTCTGATTTGCCAATTAAGAGAATTGTTTCAAGATTCTAAATTAGGGGTTAAAAAATAAAACTTAAATATATGACCCGGTTAAAAGAGTGCGAACATTGTTTATATATATAGAACTTAAAAAATAAAACTTAAATATATGACACGTTTGGATTCAAATCGTTTATATATATAGACGTATAACATTGCATGACATACGAACCGTGGCCTATTAATTACGGCTTTTTTTAGAGGCGGCAATGGAGCAAAGTTCCACCCAAATTGGAAGCAATTAATTAAACAAAGCAAGGAGTTTAAGTAATTTCAATGTTAACAAATTAAACCATAACCAATTGGGGTTAGAAGATTGATACAGATCTCACCAGCGTACGAACGAAGTATATATATATATATATACCAAACTACAAGTGGCTCCTCATACTTCGGTATCCCAAAACTCTAAGTTGGCGAACTGGATCCATCCCCCGCTACCAAAAGAAAAATAATTAGGGTTTATCTATAGAGTTGATCATGCGATCCTCTACAACTAGACCTGTCAAACCGGTCGGACGAGTCGGGTTTGGGTCGGGTCGTCTCGGGTTCGGGTTCAATACAGCTCGGGTCATTCCGAGTTACGGGTCATGAAATGCTCAACTCAGACCCATATTTAATGAATTCGGATCAACCCAACGGGTCAAGAGCGTTACTCATCCAAAAAAATATTTAAATATCATTTATTATTCATACACACTATTTAATTAAGGATAATAAAAAGGGATAATTAGGTTAATATACCATTTTCAATTTTTTAATGGGTAATTATACCAATGGAAAAGTTTTGTTTTGTTAATTGTACCTTTTTGGTTTTTTATGACTGATTTGCCCCTAGAGATATCTTCCTTAAATCACGTCTAAGTGACTCCTTCCCAAGTTGATTACAAGTAGTGCTAATCGGTCAATACGGTCTTCTTAACAATCGCTCACTACGTTTTTCTCAACAATCAATTTATTTGGGTGCTTCAAGATTGAAGATATGTGGTTATGTTTCGTGCCGTATAGTTCATAGTTATTTGAGATTATTACTAGAATGATGTCCGTAATATTATACTGGGTGAAATTTAATTGGGCAATTATAATCGATTAGCCGTAATCGATAGAAGACCTAGTACATATGTAGCCGTAATCGATAGAAGTCCGAGTTCGTATATGCCGTAATCGATATAAATCTGAGTCCGAGTATGTGAAACTATTCAAACTAAGCACTGTTGCCGCCATTGATTACAATCATCATCAACTAATTTTTTTTTTATGACGTGGGAATCATCATCAACTAATTATTTTGTGTATTTTGACCCTATTATTATTGAAATATATGGTATGTATTTATTATAACCTATAAAAACCCTATCAATGAGGTTAGTTACGGTACAAACTAGATACAATTAATTAATTACAAGAATAAAATTGCATACAAGTGCCAACAAATTAGTAAATTAGTTACAATGTTTATTACAATGACAGGTACAATTAATTGGTTACAATCTATCGTGCGTATTTAGGTTACAATTATTTAGTTACAATCTATCGTGTGTATTTATTGTAACCTATTACAACCTTAACAATTAGGTTATTGACGTTGGAAAATAGGTACAAGTAATTAATTGCAAGAATCAACCCACATAAAACGAATTAGTTATAATATATTGTGACAATAATTATTACAAGTACGGTTACAACTAGATACAGTAATTGTAACCATGGAAAACTAATATTAGTTACAATTATTGTAGTTACATGAAGGGTGTTTTTTTAATGTAGATGAATATTAGTGGACTATAAAAATTATGGGCTTTGATAGATGAAGTAGAGTCTTTAATCTAAAACCATAATATAGCATAGTACAAGAATTACCTTCAATCCTAGACGATTCACAAGATTACGAATTGAATAATTGATAGATGAAGTAGAGTCTTTCCTTTTCAAAGCGTAAAACTGACGGGTGAAGTAGCGTCTCCTCTGACAAACCCTACGCAAATCTTCTCTATATCTAAACAATATTATCAATATCTATTTATTTTTTTAATTCTAAAAAGAAAAAATATTACTTTAAGGGTATTTAGGTAAAAAACCACCCTAAAAAGGTATAGATAGTAAAAAAGAAAAACTAGAGGGTATAACTACCCAAAAAAAACTTGAAATAAGTATATTCCGTCAAATTTTCACTAATAAAAATATATAAAATATCAATTTTTATAATTTCATTTTTTTTAGTTTGAAGTATGAAATTATATATAATATATAAATTGATATTTATATAATTTTTTTTATCATCCTTACAACCATATATATACCTGAATAGTAAACAACATTTAAAAGTAAACAGATGGAGTATTTTTAATGACTATTTACATAGTTTCTAAACCTAAAATTGTTATATTACCCGAATAATTGTTATATTATCGAAAATAAGTAATTAATGTTGCTACAATAGTAATATATATTTTTATATACATAACAATTTGCAATGTTAAATTATAAAGTAAAGTTGATGATAAAAGGATACTCCTAATATTCAATCCTAATTATTATTAGTAATAAATTTCAATATTAGGTTAAATTGTAATTTATTTATGTTTTTATTATCTTAGATCTTGACCCAACAGTTGACCCAACCCGACCCAGAAATTTACGGCTTGCTTCGGGTTTCAGGTTGAAATATTTGCGCCAAGACCCACGACGGTGCGCGCGCAGTGAGAGTGGACGGGGATGAATCAATTAAGGATTCGAGATTAGTGTAGAGCACAACGGTGTTATACGAAAAAAGGTAAATATCGGGCTCTCTAGGTGCTCGATAGTGGTATCGACCTCCTCTATCATTTCTTCTAGGACGTTGCTCCCAATAATCATCCTCTTGGAAGTCGTCGTCGTCCTTTGAGAAGTAGTACTCTTCTTGTTGCCATCGTCCTTTCCCTCGTCCCTGCATATTAGCCATCACAAAACAACAAACAAAGAAATATGTAAAGTTAGAAAAATATAAACAACCTCACAAAGTGTTTCTCTTCACACACTCCTCTCTAATTGGTTATGACAAGCTTGTTGGGGCAATCCGCTTTGGGTCAATCAACACTCAAGCAAGGACTTAACAATCAAAAGAGAGTAATCAAGAGAAACGACAAAGAAACAAGCAACAAGGGGCTCGAAATCGACCAAAACATAGCTCATCAAACACTGTAACGAGGCTGTACCGAGGCTGGAGGGGGTCGGTATGGGGTCGGTATGGACACTGCAGTACACGACACACAAAAATAGGAAAAGAAAATGAAAGAAAAGAAAGAAAAACTTGGATTTTTACCTCTTTTTGATTTAAACCCTTAGTATGGATGTTGTAGTTGCAAGGTAGGGCTTAAAAAAAATTTATGGTTTGGGAGGTATGTGTTTGAGAATTTCGACTAGGGCTATGGAATTTTCACCAAAATTGGTCCCTGAAGTTTTTGCACTAGACTCGACAATTCTTCTTTCTTTTTTTTTTTTTTTTGAAAGCTTACTTTTGCCCCTAGTGAATTTTACCCTCCTAGGACTAAGCTTTGACTGTAATTTTTTTTTAAATATCGGATTGTTTTTTTTTTTTTTACTAATGCAAGAAACTATCTATGAAATAAAAGGACTCTTGAAAATTTAAGTTACGGTGAAAGAAAAATAAAATTTATGTAGCCCTATGAAATATATATATATAGATGAAGGTTTGGCTATCTTAGGTAAGTAGATCTATCCAAGGCCTTTTATAATATATGATAGAAAAAATAATTTAATCTACCAAAATGAAAATTAAATAAGGCAATGAATAGATAAAATAAGATAGATCAAAATATAGAACAACAAACTAGGGTTTGGGCTTGGAATGAAAACTGCCGATTAGAGACTCCAATGTATCGTTTGAATAAAGTGGTGTCGGCGGCAACAGTAGTGAAATCAGCTCCAAGGAGTGATGGTCACGGCTAGTTGAAATATATATATAGTGATGGTCACGGCTAGGCTTGTTTAAGGCTAAGGCAACCACACAATCACAAACAAGGATTAGTAGCAATCAAATCATGAATTCAAGAAGTAAAAATCAAGAACAAGAAAAACTCTGTTTTTTTTTTTTTGTAGGTTTTGTGTTTAGGGAAACAAAAGACACAACTTTGATGTCGGAAACCAAAGCTCTGATGGCAATTTGATACGGGGTTAGCCGTAGGGTGGCCCGATCTTCGACAATCAAACTAGAAATAACAAGAACGGAAGCAAAGACTCCATGAACAAGAATAAAGACTCGAAATTGATAACAAAGACACGACCGATAAGGACTGATTCGAACTAAAATAGAACGAGATAAAGACCCCAGGCCTCCTAAGAGGGTAGGAACCAAATACCAACGACTATAAAGCCCGCCTCTACAACCTTACACAACCAAACGGACAACTTGGAGGCACAAGGAGGGGACTTGTGATTACCTGGATCACCAAGCTCTCGCGAGGTTGACGAACTCAAAGCAAACCAAGTTAGATCTATAACCAATTGTTGCAATCGACGAGCCACGCTTCGAGTCGATTGACTTTCTCTCAATTGTGTTTCACACAAACTGAAATTTTCATAAAAGAGACGTCTGCATTGTTCTACAATGGGGATCGGCCTTATATAACTTAAAAGGCTGATTTTAGAATAAAAACAATAAATAAAAGACTTAATAAAAATAAACCCTAAAGTTACCTAAAATAACTTAAGTAAAATAGTTACTAAAAATAACAATAAAAATGTTCCAACACTTGAGTAAATTCGGCTAAACATATGACAGCTTCAAAGAATGTGATTTTCGGCCAAGCTCTAGGTCGAATCTGGAAAAACCTTCAACAGCAAAGTTGTAGATCTCTTCGTCCTCGTTCCGACAAGGTATGGCACGATCCAATCCGATTAATATTGAATCCGTACGACTCATTTTACTGAGACGTCGAAAAGCTGTCAAACTGCTGAACGAATCTTAAAAACGTCAAACTTCCACCTTTGGACCTTCTCCCATGGTGGAGCCTTCTTCTTCCTCTTTAGAATGACAACATTCTCACGAGCTTGAATCATAGGTCCATCCCCAAGTATATGTGTGTTCGAAGGTGTCTTGGATGGTCCCGCATCACGGCTTGCTTCGGGTTTCAGGTTGAAATATTTGCGCCAAGACCCACGACGGTGCGCGCGCAGTGAGAGTGGACGGGGATGAAGCAATTAAGGATTCGAGATTAGTGTAGAGCACAACGGTGTTATACGAAAAAAGGTAAATATCGGGCAAGTCTTCGAATGCTTGGGCGTTAAAAGCAACCATGAAGGGAGTGTGGAAGACAAGAAATGGCTTTTGTTTTGGAAAAAATCAAGGAAAACTTGTTTTGCTTTCAATTTAAGAATATATGGGTCTGACAAAGAACGTGTGTTGAATGGAGGGTTGTGGTCCTTCGACCGAACCTTGCTGGTGTTGCAAGAGCCTGAAATGATTTGTCTGACAGATATAGGACCCGTTCCAAATAAGAGTAAAAATATATACAAAGCTAAGTTGCAAATATGTACATCTATAAAACTATAAAGGCGGTCCAAATCTTATATATCATACACTATTCCACTTCCTACAACATTAAATCCTTTTCCTCCAAATACACTTGAGATTGGACCACCGTCTTTCCGATCTTGAACCCCAGAACCATCGTGATTGCTACCACACGCTTAGCGCCGCTGCTAAGGCTTCCGCTCCGGCGCAGAATGATATCCAGAGGGCACGCTTTCTATGTACACCTTGGAGAACCGGCACCTTTTTTCACTCGTGCCTGACCTCCCCGTGCCTCCCAGCCTTGACTCCGAGCACAGTGCTCTCTCTCTCTCTCTCTCTCTCTCTCTCTCTCTCTCTCTCTCTCTCTCTCTCTAAATTCTAAACCTCTAAATTCCAAATACGATGACAGTGGAGGATGCAGATGGATATAAATCACAAGGATGCAGAAGCTGTAATCTAGGGCCACCAAGTCTGCCGGTTCACTCACCAGATTTGCCGATACAACAATTGGACGAAGTTGGGTTGCAATTGGCCGACAGCGCCACCGTTCTTCTCTTGCCTCGATTCCCTAATTGACGACTCCACGATCAAGAAGTTATCCATCTCCACACTGTTGAACAAAAATGCGCGATATAATTGTACAACACATTTTATTTAATTTTTAATATTTGAGTTCGACCCCTTTTGGTTATCCTCTTGATTCGAAGCCGTATCGATGCCGAGATTTGAGTGGTTTTAGTGATTTGGGCTGCACCCGAATTTTAACGGGTTGCCTACGTATCTCTTGGAAGAGAATCAAGCCTTACGTAGTTCAGAGTGGTTGGGTTTTGTGTGTTTTATCACCCTTAAGGTTTTCATGCATCATTGGATCGTATTAGGACCCACCTTCTCGGAAGGGTAGCCCTAACATAAATCACACTATCATATGCATGAGATTTTCTCGTGTATCACCCGAATAAATTGAGCACACCTTCTCGGAAGGGTTTCCCAACTCAATGGCTATCACTTACACGGAAAATCATGTGTATTTAATTTTAACCCCATTTTCATTTTAAAAATGAATTTAGGGATTAGCGACTGTACCCGACATATTTTGAGATTTAATATCGGGTTACCTACGTAGCCGTTTTTACGGCGTCAAGTCTTTACGTAGTTCTTTTCTTTTGATATCGTTTGATTTGGTTTTAAAAATTTGATCGTTTGAGGATCATGATTGAACTCGACGAGCTCGTAGCTTTATGTCAAGCTTCCTACATACCCGTTTGAACGGGGTCAAATCTTATGTAGTTCTTTAAAATGACAAATTTGATATTTGGGTTTTGAAGTTTTGGTCGTGACCGAACTCGACTAGCGGAAGCTTTGTATCGAGACGGAGGAGACACTTTGGATTTGATGAAACTTTGGTATTTGAGACGACTTAGAGTCGATAAATAAATTTGAGGAGATTTGATTTGAAAGTTTGGATGTGACTGGACTCGGTGATAATTTGGTTTACACCGAGTTTCCTACATATCCACTTGTTTGGTGGAATCAAGTCATCGTAGTTCGGAACAATGACATGATTTAATTTAGGGAGATTTAACCTCATACTCGTTTGAGAGTGAATTTAGAGGTCGACGACTGTACCCGATATATTTTTAGAATTTAATAACGGGTTACCTACGTAGCCGTTTTTACGGCATCAAGTCTTTACGTAGTTCTGACTAGAACCGATTTTAATTTAGGAAAATTCGGTTGAAGCTTTTGATTCCGTTTTTATTTAGGAGCCGACTTGAGATTGACCCACTCAAATTGATCGGCAAAGAATTTTTTACGAGTTTAATTTTATATTTTTTTTTATCAAACTCGAATTCTTAACTTGTGCCAATTATAATTCGTATAATTTAGTGGGTTAGTTTCATAAATAGCTTATGTTCCAAACAAATACCGGTCACTGTGCTCCCCTTTAATGTGTTAATGATTCACATGAACACATCATTCATCATTCTTTTAATTTGTTTAAAGGGCTCAGCCCAAACAAAAGAAGATCAGCCCAAATCATATTTCTTAATTGATTTGTTTAACTGGCCCACATTCCTCTTTCTTTTCTGTGTGTGTCACACAGCTCCGACTTCTTTTTTCCGGAACGAATAGGGCAACAGGAAAGCGGCGATTCTTTTGACGATCGAAGACTGCTTAGTTGGTGCTCTCCGGATGATCGGTGTAGAAGTGTAGTCCAGAGCAAAAAAGGCGGAGCCGACAGGATCACAAGGTCGAGAGCACGGACGAGTGAGCCCGAAGGTCAACGGAACCCAAGTCCGCAGGTGCGACCAAGACAGTTCGATCAAGCACTTGCCGGCAACGAACAGGCAATTTTCTTTAATTTATTTGATTTGGCCTGATATCGGTGTTTTCGATTGTGTTTGAGTTGCTCTAGAATCCCTCCTGAGCTTTATAATTGCTCCAATTTGGGGCTTGCCTGCCCGACACAAATTAATTTAGTTTAAGCGTACCAATTGAGGAATCTGAAACTCCAATCTGTGAACACCAAATTTGTTTGCATTTTTTTTTTATGCTTTCTATGGAATTCAGATTGAAATTTGCCTGTTTGTGTCTGTTTGGGTGGACGGTTCTTCTTTCCTTGAAAACTTAGTCCAATATTCATTTTATTTTTTATAATTTAGGGGATTCGGCAACTAATTGCTTGTGAATCCCGGGCTGACTTTGTGTCAAGCCTCCGTTTTTGACATGGCTCGAGTCACTGATAAAGGGCAGAGCGAATTTGAATACGCCCTAGTGAAATTTTGGCAGCATTTCGCCTATGTTTAGGGCACTACCAGGACTCCGAAACCCATACCACTTGCGTAAAGCATGAAAGCTTTGCAATGGGGGGTTCGAGAGTCCATTTCGATAGCACCTCGATATGATTTGGAGGCAATTTGGTGACTCCAAAACCCATACCACTTGCGTAAAGCATGAAAGCTTTGCAAGGGGGGTTTCGGAAGCCATTAAAACTACCTTTTGCTTCTTCTGCTGCTGCTGATTTTTTTGTTCTTGTGGTTGCAGGTGTCTCTCCCAGAACTGGAAAAGCCAAGAGAAAGAAGAAAAAGCTAGGCGAGAGAAACCGCAGGAAGAAACCAGTGGGAAAGGAGAAAGAAGATTGTGATTGGAGCTTTGTTGATGTTCGGGCGTAGAGGAAGAAAAAAAGCAACCTCTCTGCAGTTACACCTTTTATACCATGAAAGGAGCAGTTACCACAAAACCTCCCACTCACTTTGTATATTTATTTATTTTCAATTATTTATGAGAAATAGGATACAGTTTTCTCAACTCAACTGTACATTTTACCGGTTGAGCAGTTTTTTTTCTTTTGTGTACAGTTTTTTCTTTACTGTAACTTCCCTTTTGTTATAACTGATGTTATTTGGATTGAGCCTCTTTTTTTTATTTCTTGGGCCTTTGAAGAGAACTTGCATATTTGTTTTTTTATATGTCAAATTTCAACCCAAGTTTGTAGCTCATTCTTCCATTTTAAATTTTTAATAATGAATGTCAATTAAATTAATCACAATTTGATACTTGATTAATTTAATATGAGATCATCATTATTCCAAAGTTGTGAAAATTTACCCTCCAACACACACCTTCGCCGACGCCAGACCGGCTCGCCCGAACTGCTCCGCAGTAAGCCGAGGTGAAGGCGGAAGCAGGTCATCTTCCTTCTCCGCTCCGGTCAGCGATGGTTCCCAATCGATAGCAAACGGAGCCGTCAATGTCGATTCCGAACCTCCGATGCCAATGGTGGCGTGAGGATGAGCGGCAACCGGATATGGGAGGAGATGCCTGACGGAGGAGGAGATCTGACGTACGGCTGATGAATTGCCACCACATGCTCCACAAATCCGACGTCCGTGGCGGTGTCCATTCACCACCTCCATCATATGATCCGAAAAGGAGAAACTAGAGGAGAAGGAGATGCAGAGAGAGTAATGGAGCGTCAGATCTGAATGGGTGAAGGCTGAAGAAGGAGAAGGGATGAGTAAGGGTAAACACTACTATAAACCACACCCAGTTGTTTTATTGTCGGATACCACTCCCTCAGACACCGATCTTAAGTACTCATATGATGATTTAGTATTCATCGAAAATCATGAATACTACCGTAATTTTTAACAAAAAAAAAAAAAAAAAAACAAATACAAATTACTGTATTTTTAAAAATATGAGTACTCTTTATTTTATTTGAACAAGGAAATAAATTTTAATAGTAGAACTACAAATTTTAAAATTATGAATACAAATGACTCTTATATTTTTAAAATTATGAATACTCTTATCCAAGAAATCAATTAAAATTGTTTCAAATTAAAAGAAAAAACACAGACAAATCATTACTCCTTGACACAGGGCGTCTCTTCGTTCTCCCTGACACAGGGCTGATGGAGAAGACAATGCCTTTGTTCTCGCTAGAGGCCGTCCGTGTCCACTTGCTCTTGTTGCTCCATTCTTTCAATTTTATGAACTTGCATCCTCAATTCCATTTGCCTTCAATTTTAGGTCTTCATAAGGAGGACAGGATTTCACCATTGACGTTGCACTGAGGTTGCTCCCCACCCTTCTCCTCTTGATTTATCAATGGTTCAAAATTGATATAAAGTGGATAAATTCCCGGTTTCACCCGTGGCAAGGTGATTATTGTTCGCCTTAATTTGCCAACTATTATTACTAGAACAGTACTTTGCAAGGGTTTTGGCCACTGAAAGTTGGATAGTGCTTATTTCCAAGGTTGTGTATCTAGCTATCTGCGGGTTGAATTGGGAGCCACTGTAAGTACCTTTAAATTCAGTTATGCATATTGTAGGTTTAAGTTACTTTTAATTTAAATTTGTGAAGAAGAAATTTTTTTATTGTTGATTTTTGTTTCTTTTCTGTTCGTTTTGATATAAAAAGGTCAAAGATAGCTTGCCAGGACATAAGAAGAGTCATATGAAAACGCTCTCATTTAATTCTTCAAAAAAATATCATATATATTGTTGCTTCTGGTGCTGATCCAAGCTGATGAGTGATGATATTGGTGTTTTCATGTATGAGATGTAAATTATTGGTTTGGATTTGTTTTCTTGTTTGCTACCTGCCTACCTGTACTTAATTGTGAAGCTTCTCGATATATAGCACTATAGAAAGGTTAAGAGTTTCATACTCATTGCACAGTACTTTGATTACTTTGTGCATCATTTAATCTGTTTAGAAGACACATTTGATTTTACTTTAGGCCCATTTAAATCGCTTATATGTTGTTGAGCATTAATTGCACATTCTTGGAGCATAGAACATAACTATAGCGGGTTTTATCCTAGCTTGTTATTCTGTACGTACGTGTTTGATGGAATCCGGCCCTGTTATGTAGGCATACTAAAATGTCGCATTAGGCGCTAATCAAACTGGGGGCAGTCATTTGGACAGACGATTAGCTAGCTCTGCTCGCCACCACCATGCGCTGGCGCTGACCCCTCATCAAGAACAAAGGTAGTACGGTCTTTTCCATGAACGGAATCTTTTTATTTATGGATTCAAGCGTATAATTTGCAGTTGCATACAGAGAATTGATTGTACGTACGTTAACGTTGCAGACAATGCTTTAACGTAACCAACTGCAAAAAGCTACACAGTGCACTTTGGCAAATTGCAAGGTAGGTAAATCTCGATCTTCTTCCGTGTTCTAGTGTTGAATTTGTCCTCACCTCAACTCTATCTAAGTGATAAGATATCTGATGGATGGAAATGGACATCAAAGACATTGATCCTGATGTCAAAGTTCATCTAAAACATTCAGTATAATGCTAATTCTCCACCTCACAAAAGTATTACCAATATGCAATCTAATTAGGAAAGGTAGTAGCTGCCAATTCAATTCAATGAAGAAACAAGTGTTCACTTCAGACCCTGGCCAGCTCTTACTTATCGGGATCAATTCCAACTTCTTAATTAAGCACACTCGTATAGTCTTATATATTTGAATTGCTTTCGAATGTTGTGCAGGAGAAGTGCATTAGCTTGCTAGCTAAATTGGGGCAGGAACTAAATGATCTAATATATATTCAAGTCCACAGTGTATCCTAACAAGCCAACCAAAGTTTAGCAACATTAAGTTGGACGTCTCTGGCCAGCTAGATATAGCTCTCATATTTATAATATTTCATTCGCTCGATCAAGATACCTGCATATGTTTTCCGGCCATTTGCATATGTTTTGTTCAATGAATTGATTTAATTTTGGCCCAACTAGGATGGTTGGTGCCGCTGTGTGTTTACTTGTTTGATTTGTGCTCTAAACTAAAGATGCCCAACTTGAATTAGCTTCCCGTAGTAGTGAGGTGAATCCATTTTCTATTAAGGTATTGAGTACTGATAACTGTGATCCGACTACTCCATAACTTGTGTGTGTTTATTTTTAAAAATCAGTTTGAAAAGAGCATAAGTAATCATCTTTCATTTGCTTACATTTCTGAATCATACCAGTTAGAATGTTTTGAGTCTCCCTAGCTAGCTCTCTACGTGGCTCGCTCTCTTGTAGAGTTTCAGATTGACTATCATATCGATCGGTTGCATGCTTGCTAGCTAGCTAGCTTATTAGATTTTGATCGAAATTAATGAATGCTTTTGAATTCTTCCACTAGAATGCATCTGTCATAGAGCTTACTGTATTTTTCTAATTCTTAGTATATTAGTTAAAAAGTTGGTACCCTTTGTAGTTTCTACAAGCATTAATGTATTGAAAGTTAGGGATGTGAACCCAGGTGAATCTTTGACCTCTCATCTCAGGTGTTGGCATTCCTGTTCGGCATGTGCTCTTAATTGATCTTAGCATTCAATGTCTCCTTTACCTCTGTAGGTAATGTAACTCAAAATTCACATTACATCACTTCCTTCTGTCTGTGCCTCTCTGGCTTATTAAATTTGTGTAAAGTTATGGATGCCTCTCTCTCTCTCTCTCTGGAGTCTCAACGATGTGATGCATTCATATGTTTCATAATTTCTGCAAAATTGTTACCTTGGTAGCTTTTCTGTGGGATTTTCCCTTGGTTTCTGAAAATCCACATTCTATGGTTTAGTATAATTTTTGTACCATTCAATTTCTTTGTTGATATCCAACCTTTGTGGTCGTACGTTGAAGATTCATTTGCTCTCATTACTCTCTTATTTATTTTGCGTATTCATGATAGGCTTGTACTTAAGCCCATATAAGATTATTAGAGGTGGTCATCTTCACTTCACTTCACTTCACTTCAAACGAGTCTTCAAATTTTGGATTAAATTTTCCAATTTAATTTGTCTCTTTGAGTCACCAGCCGAAGACACCTAGCATATGTTAATATTAGGGTTATATATATTGATAATAATGTAGAGAAGTTTGAGACACTATATATGTAAACGACAACGACAACGACAATATATACTTGATGACTTGATTTTTTTTGTTTGTATTTTTTTAAATATGCAAGGTTAGTTGGTTTCTCGATCTATACAAGCCTGTCAATTAAAATGTGATCCAATTGCTCTGGGAAAATTTTGGGTTTGAAATTATTGGGACCTGAAAGCAATTCCGAACTCGAATGATTCAGAAATTTTAGGATCAAAACCTGATGAACCGTTGGACCTGATGAGTGTAGATACCACACAGGTACAATATATATATAGATTCCACATAGATGTGTGGATGTAGTTGTATTAGCTAGTTAATATCACTCATAATTTAAATAATACATATAATTATAATTATAGTATGCTTGGAACACTTATTTGTATAAATACGAGACAAATTTTTTATGCTTATAATAATAATAATAATAATAATAATAATAATAATAATAATCTTTAGCTTAATTTGATATATTGATATTGTAATATAATTATAATACTTTAAAAAAATGTTCTTTAGGAAGTTTGAAAATTTGATTAGTTGGCCGGGGCAACTCGAAACGACCCCTGTCGTAATTGATTCACTCGGGTCCCAAATGACCCAAACCCGACTCGAATGTCCCGAACCCAATTCAAATGACCCGATCGATGGTAATGGGTTTATACATGGCAGACCAAATAGACCGGATCTCATTAGGCTCGGCCCTATATTATGCAACAAATAAACCAAGCTTATGTGTTTTTAATCCAAAATCTATATCATCTAATCTATTACTCCACTCCGTATTACAGAATATCACTATGAATCTATGATAATAAGACAAAATAATAATATGAGCACGTTAATTTGCCTACCATTTCATTTGTGGCTTGTTATGTATTTACTCATATTTATTAAAAGACAAAAAATAAATCCTATCAAAAAGTAAACCCACAACCAATCAAAATCCCACACCTACCTACCTTAAAAAAAAAAAAACAAATCAGAAAAAGAAGAATCCTTTCCCTCCCATAACAGTAGCAAGTAGGAAACCTCAAACCCACATTGCAGAGCTCAAAGTCACTCTCACACGCCACACCCGGAGACTCCAATGGCTGCCCTACTCTCATCTCTCCTCTCCACCCCTCTCCTCCCCTCCTACCAAAACCGGCTGAAACCCACCCCTATCCGCTCATCTCCGGCCACCCTGCTGCCGCTGCCTCCGCTCCGACACTCAGTACTCAAGGTGATCAGCTGCTCTCTCTCTCTCTCCCCCCCCCACCCCCCATATCTCAGATCTGTGGTAAAAGTTTCCTCCTTTCCCTTCACAGCTGCAAATACTCACTGTTTTATGCTCCTATAGTCTTCCTCTTCCCACCTTTTCTTCTTGCTTAGCTAGGGTTTGTAGAAAGTTAACACTTTTCATCTTTTTAACCTACTGTTTTTTTTTTTGTTTTGTTTTTTGTTTTTGAACGTTCCAACTTCCATTTGCTGTCTTCCAACCTTCGATTCTTCTTGTCAGGTAACACTTTTCATCTATATCATCTATTACTCCATATTTGTATTTTTACTTGTTCCTCCTTTAATATATATGGCTTTTACTCAATTATTTTCCATATTTGAACTAACTGCATGAAGATGAACAGCCTCCTTTCAATATATTTGTGGTTTTGCCTCAATTACTTTCCATATTTGAACTAACTCCATGAAGATGAACAGCCTCCTTTCAATATATTTGTGGTTTTTACTCAATTACTTTCCATATTTGAACTAACTGCAGGATGATGAACAACGTCCTCCTTTCAACGTCGATCCCGATGAGATCCTAACCTCGGATTTAGAGTTCATTGGGAGGGTATGCAACCAATCCCCGTCTAAATTTATAATTTTAATTTGGATATGTTTTGTACTATATAAAATGAACGCTAAACAATCTCATCTTTAATTTAGGGGGGCTTTGGTGAAATTTACAAAGCTTATTGGCGTGGCAAGCAAGTTGCTGTTAAGATGATTGTTTCCAAATGGAGGGATGACCCTTTGGTTTTGTAAGTATATATTCCTTTAGCTTATCCTAATGCACTTGTAGTACATTTTACTTGACTCTTTTAAGAGTTTTATTATGCTATCTCATGGTACTGTTAATTAACTAATTAAGAAATTTATGTCTCTCATTCGGGTGCACTAGCTAGAATGATAAGTCCCTTTTATATATTGCATACTGTTTTACCGTACCATATATTGCCACTTTAAATTTTATAATCATTTAAACCATCTCATGCACTTGCTATAGAGTCTACTATTTGTAGTTCAATTTATTAATACAGTACCTATTATTTGTAATAGCTAGTGTAGTGGGGTGGTATTTAAGAATGTCTTTTTTTCATGAATAATTTGCAGGAGCTACTTTAAACGCGAGATTGAAGCTCTTTCTAAGCTAGCACACCCAAATATCATTCAGTTTCTAGGGGCCAGTTTGGATAAAAACTCACCTATGTTGATTATGGAATATCTTCCATTGGTATGTTGTTATTATTATTATTATTATTATTATTATTATTTATTATTATTATTATTATTATTGGTGGTGGGAGTGTTGTTGTTAGTAGTATAGCAGAACTACTAATGATATATTGATTCTTTTTTTGTCAATTCAATTCCTAGGGTGATCTTGGTGCTTATTTAAAGATGTCGGGACCTCTCAGTTCGTTTGAGATGGTTACCATTGCAATTGACATTGCTAGGTATGGTATTCAATCTAATCAATTTTAGCTATCTTATTCTAAGTTAAATAATTAACAATGTTATTAATTATAACCTATGTTAATCAGGGGTATGACCTGTGTGCATTCAAAATCTATCATCCACAGAGATCTTAACCCAAGGTACTTGCTTTTAGCTTAGGACAATTGAATTTTATAACTTTAATTAGCGACAAATTGCAAATTACTCAATATATTATCCAATAATTCTCCTGAATCTACACTATATATTTTTGAAATATACAGGAACGTTCTTATTATGGATAACAATGGAGATAGAGTTTACAAGGTTGCAGACTTTGGGCTCAGCAAAACCTTAACCTTTGTGGACGGGATCGATATGAGTATCATGCATTATTTGACCCCTAAGAGTGGGAATCGTAAGTATTATCTAGTTGAAAACTTTATATTTTATAATTATATTATATATATATGCCATTTTTCTATACCATAACTGTATTTTTGTTCTTTATATGTACATGAATTAAGTCAATTACATGGCTCCTGAAGTATTTGATGAGAAGAAGTATAACCAGCTTGCAGATGTCTACTCTTTTGGGGTGCTTGTCAATGAGGTGATCGAGTTTATCTATATTCACTATAATCATAATATGTAAGTTGATATGTAAGAGTATGCCTTCAATCTTGACGAGAATTTATTTTTATTTTATATTTCAGATGATTGAGTATGCTGCTAGATCGACCCAACAACAGAAGGTTCTAGATTATTTGTTGATTTAATTTTAATTGTTTGGGGGGATGTTGGTATACTGACAATATAGTATAATTGACATATTTCAGATGATGGAGCGCCTGAATATGGCCATGAACTTTAAGAATGTTGTCGATGATGAAGGGATTGACATATTTAAGAATGTCGACCGGGATTTAAATGAGTGAGTAATTCTAAGTTATATGAATTTATTTGTGTATGTACATGTACATATATATATACCCTTGGACTTGGTACGTAAAAGAACGCATATAAATTGTGATCAGGTGTATCAAGAAATGCCTTGCACGAGACCCACTGGAGAGACCTTCGTTTGCGGAGCTTGTGGAGACTCTTGAGAGAGTTCGGGACAACATAGCCTAGTAATTGAAGTGTCAGCTTAGATTGCTCAAAAAACTATGTTTCTTAGACTGGGTAAAGAAATCAGGCAACTAATTTCTGATTTGCTACAAGATCAAGTGCCGGATGAGCTTTTTGATGTGGGTTTCTGATAATCTGATACATATATACTGTAGCTTTTTGGGGTCTATGGAAGATCCTCATATTGCTGATTCTCTAGGATATTTGGTTTTTGAACTGATCATGCATTCCTGCAGTTAATCTGATTTTAGGGTCCATGGAAGATCAAGTGCCGTATGAGCTTTATGATGTGGGGTTTCTCTGTTATTTAGTATCTTTTGAAGTTAATCGATCTGCATACCTTGTTGCTCAAAGATTGGTAGCTCTGAAAGCACTTGAAAATTAACACTGGTGGTTATTCATCTACAGTTAGTTACCTTGTTCTGACAGATCAAACTACATAAGGCGTATCTTGTTAGTTTTACTGGCCCAGTATTGTTTTTTCGGATGTCAAGAAATAAAATCCAATCTGGTTGTCAATGTGGTTAGGTTGACCAGTTGGTCCTCTTTTGTTTATGAAGCTGAAAATCATTGAAAAGGATAGACATCTCTTGTGAAAGTGTTATGCATTGTGGGTGATAACTAATGCTTTCGGTGATAACTGTTGGGTGTGGATGATTGCTTTCTATCATCAATCAAATAAAAATGGTATTCAGTGAAATTTATTTTTAAGAAAATGCTTCAGTGCATTAAAAGAAGCTGATTTGAAGCAAAATGAACAAAACTTTTATCATCCTAAATGACCTCCGATCCTGAGATTTCCATAAACCATGCTCACTGGTTTCATGGTTGCTTTGTGCTCCTGTTTCAAAACCAGTAAAGAAGCTGATTGTTTGTGAGAACAACTATCAAACTGAAATCTTTGTTATCTTCATATTATATCCGGACAAAATAACATGTCCTTTTTCATGTGATGACCATCATCTGCCATTTCCCCCCAGCATTGCTAACACTTTTTCATGTGCAAGAAAGGCAAACACACACATGAGCTGATCTTGCGATATTTCATAACAACAAAATTACCATAGGATGTTGGAAGCCGAGTGAAAAAAGAGTACAACCGAAGAGCTACATGTTTGAGTTTGATGGGACAACAACGTCGTTGAATAGGTTATTAAGTAGAGAAAGTTCAAGTACAGGTCAAGAAATGAAGCCTGACATAAATAAAATAGCGCTGCAAACACCATGAGGAGATTTTATGGCAATGTCATAATCTTCATGCATGAGGACGCAGGTCCTGCAAAGGGTACATCAAATACAACACAAATTCAAATGTTAGGCAGCCGAGGATGTAGTTGGGGAGCTCATGTTGCCTGCCCCAGAGGATTAGGATTTGATACTTTACTCACCGTTGCGGAAAAGGTCACGATGTCAGGCTTCATTTCGGGGGCTGCAAACCGAACGAAAGCACCCTTGTTTCCCCTCTGCACAATGCATAAGCTGATTTTAGTTTTTTGTTTTTCAATTTTTTTTTTTTTTAATAGAGAGAGAGAGAGAGAGAGATTAGAGAACAAATCGGTCCTCTTTTCAACAAAAGCACACATAAGCTTATTGCCCATACCATGCCACAGTAATTCGAAGCCGAAAATACAGTGATCAGTTTTCCATCATGCTCAACTTCATAGCCCTCGCTTTTAACTTCGTGAGATCGTACAACCAGTTCTGAAAGCAGGGATTTAAGGGTTATAAGGTCCGCAAGCTAGAATGGTTTTCATCTATTATTATTATTATTATTATTATTTAAACATTTGTTATAATCAAACAACTCTGGGAGATGATATGATATTTACCTAAATTGTTGTCTTGTAGAAACCCCTTTGTCACATCTACCCCAAAAGTATACCCTCCACGCATACTATAGCCGCGTCCTAGGGCTTCTGGTCCTCCTGGATCATTCCATAGGAGTTCTCCCATCAATCCTGTCATCAGCATAAGCAAAAGCCTTGTAAGCTGACAAGAAAAAGCACACGACGCTTGACATCCTGAATTTTGATGGTCAATACTGAATACAATTACAGCAACGAATCAAACAAAGCTTGCAAACGATAAACCGAGGACAACCCAAAGGCCATACCGCTCATTGGAGGCTCACGAAATCGATCTATCGATCTGATGTGGCCCAATTTTACCCCATCTTCGGTTGAAAGGCCTCCATGGACAACGAAAATCTTCTGGTTTACAACATGAGCAAGTGGCAGACATTGGAACACTTCATCGAATTGCTCAATAAATTCTTCCCCCAACTTGAACTTGACCTCGTTATGAAATCCAAATCGCATATTCAAAAACCGGGACTCGTGATTCCCTCTTGTCAAATATATGGCTGGAATTGGTAGGAAAGTAGGTGGGGTCAAGCCACAAACGGGCACTTAAAAGCAGTTCTAAAATCAAGCAATCACATTATGAGGAGGAGCCAGGAGGGAATGGATGATTTTACCGGATGGGAAGAGGCACTTGAATGAAAGCAAAGTCAAGATGACTTCTACGGAAAAAAGCCCTCGGTCCACAAAGTCGCCATTAAAGATGTAAGGATTGTTTTCCGAAGGCAGTCCATTGAGCTCAAAAATGTGAAGAAGATCATAAAACTGCAACAACAACAGAAGAAGGAACAACCGGTGAGAAAGAAGATCCCAATGGCAATTAAGGCTATACAAGAGAATGAACGATGAGGGACAGCTGAAACAATGAAACACTGAAAATTAGGACCGAAGTCCAAGAAGGCGTTCAATTTTGCCACAAAGGGCAAAGGGCAAAAGGCAAAAGCAGTGGGTGAGTTAGGAAAACAATCAAAGTAAAAGAAAAGAGGAAGGTGCAGGCTGTATATATTCTGCTAAGGAAGAAATTAGGCGCGAGCGGATCACAGGTAATAGAATTGAACTAGAACACAGCAAAAACATAGAATCCAGCAAGCTAGGCAAATTGAGATGAAAGAAGTTAGGATTACCTGGCCATGTAAATCACCACAAACAGTTAAATGTTTTCCATCGGGGACAGTAACGTCAACTAGAGAGGGGAGGGGACGAAACAAATCTCTTGCTTGCTTGACTATATCGTATACGAATCTAAACAAAAACACAGGGAAAAGACAGAAAGAAAAAGAAACAGACATGAGCTTAATTCATGAGATGCTAAATGCGATGAGAGGAGTCCTGAATTCAATCAAACAGTAGTTACTTTTTTTCCAAAAGCTTTTGATTTCGGAAGTCCGCAATCATGTCCTGGATGAAACCTAAGGTGATAGTTTCCTCCTGCACATCTGAGAAGAAAGTAAAAATGAGGATTATTCCAAATCCAAAGTATGGAAAATCATCAGAAAATATAAAACCTGATTTCATGGAATGATCGATGATCACATGCTACAACACCACTAGGACCCAAACAGCAACGTACTCGGAATAATTTGGTATTTATTTAATCTTTTTGGGGTAAGCATACATACAATTAGCCAATTAGGAATGGAAGACCAATCAAAGAGTGAGTAGTAGGCAGTAGCGCTAAGATGTGAACATAAGAAATTAAGGAGGGTTCTTACAATCTGAATCTGCTCCTCCAGCAGACTGTCTCAGACTCTTGTTGCAATGCTCCTCCAAAATCTCCGGCCACAACAACAGGTTTAAAAGGTAAGGAAATTAGAAAAAACACCGAACCGACAGTAACACAATTACCATACCTGCTGCTGCTGCTGGTGGTCAACATTTGAGAAGGTATGGTTGGATTCACCCATGGCCATGGCAAGACATGGTCGCCCTCTCCACCTCCTCGTAGTAGGGGTTTTCAATAAATCCTCCTGATTCTGATTCTGATTCAGATGAATTAGGGCACTCTTGTTAAAAATCGATCAATCATATGACTTCTACTAAAGAATGGGACTTTATGAGCCCTAGAATCCAAATTCCCCAAAATAAAACTCCATCTTTTGAAGGATTAGGAATTACTCCGTATTATTGAAGAAGAAAGAAAGAAAGAACCTTCAGAGAAAGAGAAGCCAGTGACCCCATCGACGGAGGACGCCATGAAGGGGAGGGTGAGAGAGCGGCAGCCAACACCATGTGAGTTGAGCCGATGAGAGCCATGGTTACCTGAGAGTGGAGGGAATGGAACGACCCAACGGCGGACGGCGGAAGTGGTTGGGTCTGGACGAGGACGAATCCAATTCCAAAGGGATGTATTGTATTTGTACGGTACAGCAGTTCAGTTTCAGTCTCCTCCACATGCCCTTTCGTCCTCTTTCACTCTTTCTTTCTCTTTTTTTTTTTTTTTTTTTTTTTGGTCCCTTCTAAAAAGCTGTTGTCTCTGTTTGTTCAACACTTCAACCTAGTCCCTATTCAGAACACTTCAACCTAGTCTCCACGTGCTATTGCTCTCTCGCTTCAATTTTTTTTTGGACCAAGGAAAGTAATACTATAAACTTAGAGATTACAATATCTGACCACATTCGAGAAATCCGACTGATTCACTCGAAACTGAAATTCGACCGAATTTAAAAATTTAGCATTGTGCATAGTTCGAACCCGAAACTGAGTCCGACCGATATTGACCCGAATACAAACAAACTCGACTCAACTCACACCCGATCCCAACTAGACCCGACCCGACTTCCAATCCGACCCGAATGTCCTTGAACAACTATTTTTTAATTAAAAGTGAAAGAATTGGATTTCACTTGTCTTCCCATGAGTATAATTACAAGAATATATAGAGATAGAAGGATCTATCTTTTCCTAAAGATATGATTTTACATGTGATCTTTCTCATTAGATATGATTTTATATGTGGTTCACTTAGAAATGTGGTAACAAGCTAGTCTTCAACGGTGTTGATCAACTCACCACATTAGCAAATGGAATGAGGGCTCGGATGGAGGCTTACAACTTATCCAAGCTAACAATCTCGACGGCTACCTCTGAGATTGCGCCAAGGTCATAGAATGAAGAGCGATGGATAGCACCAGTGGCTGATTCGATCAAGCTCAACGTAGATGGTGCCTCTAAGGGGAACCCGAGAGATGCCAGAGGTGGATAGATCTTCTACGAACACCATTGCTCATTTATGATTGCGTTTACCTTTACATGTGGCAACTGTGCAACCCTAACCTCTGAGTTATAGGCGGTTTTCCATGGACTGGAGATGGCCTCACGAATGGGCCTGTTAAGGCTTATTGTGGAGTCGGATTCCCACTCGGCTTGAAATCCATTGAGAGATAAACCCTTGGTGTGGCACCGAGAATACCACGTAGTGGAAAAGTGTCACCACCTTGTCAAGCAATGTGATTGGCAGGTCAAAATTTCCCATGTCAGACATCAACGAAACAAAGCAGCGGACTACTTTGCTAATTGGGCATTAGACTTAGATGCAATCTTCACTGAACTTATGGACCCTCCAACTTGTGTGGAGGTTATTTTGCTTGTTGAAGTTCATTCGCTTGCTGAAGTCTCTTGTTGAAATTTTACTTAAGATTAAATAAAATTATATAGTAACCTTTGAATAAAAAAAAGCAGTAGTAGTAGTAGTAATACACATCTGCTAGGGCACAAGTGATCTCGGCGTTCGTCGTTCTACGCCCCTGGCGTTTAGCACTACTAGTGGTCACCGATGGTGTTCTCTTTGGTGGCCCATCTAAAAAATCATGGATGCCCATCTTGTCTCCCGAATATTACCATGAACCCAACAAATTGAAGGTAATTAAGCATTCGAATCACCGTTTTTCTTTGAGGATTCTTCGACCGAAACGAGTAGATTTAAGGGGTCAGAGTTCCAATGAGAGGGATGGTTATTCTCTCCCCTTCACCCTCATCCATCTTCACGGTTATTCCCACCTCAATTGTCACCGTTGTCAACTTCCTCTCCAAGATTGGTGTGTGCTGCGTTGGCAACCATGTTGTAGATCTAACAATTTGGAGATATTATCCATTCCTACCATGGAGGACAATGGACATCGACAAGGGTTTGAGAGAGCTAGAGAGATGATGGTTTATTATGTAATTTAGTGAAATAAAAGGCTAATTAATTAATGTTCTTAAAAGTAGTCCAACCATGCTCTGAAAAGTAGAAGTCATTGCGACCATGTGTTAAAAGGAAAAAATACCCTACTAAATAAAATTCGTGTATATTTTTAAACGAAACGAGTATTTTGAAGCTCTTAATTTCCTTGGGGGGAGGGGGGCAAGCGTTAGGGTGAATAAGTTAAAATTAAAGGTTTTATTACTGGGGATAATAACGAACCCACCCACCCACCCACTCCCAACTCGTTCGTCCGGACTTTAGTGTCCAGAAGTCCCCTCCCTAACAATCCGAATTGAACAAATCTAAACATGGCACGCGTCCACTTAACCCACATGGCATTGGAAACGTCTCTCTCACCCTCCGCTAATTCATCTCTCCCATGGTCGCGTCCTCTATCAATCTCAGTTGTGGTGTTCTTACACCGCCGTCCTGCTTCGCCACCGCCTTCCCTCTGTCTCAAGGTACTGCTAGCTTACTATTTCTTCTTCTTCAATTACACCATTAATCCTTCATAATCTAGATTCTATGGTTGATAAAGTTTCCTCCTTTTCAATTTATAGGGTCATTGTATATAATTTTAAAGTGCGTTTTGTAACATCATATATGTGAATCAAGTTACTACAAGGCAGCGGAGAGGTCCACCATGTCTTGCCTTGGCCATGGGTGAATGGAACCCAACCTTCTGGGATTTTGAAAACACACCACATGAAGGTCAGGAAACTATCACCATAAGTTTCATCAAGGAAATGATTGCAGACTTCCAAAATCAAAATCTTTTAGCCAAAATATAAGTACTGTTTCGATCGGGACTCCTCTCAACGCATCTAATATCTATCTCATGAATTAAGCTCAGGTTTGAACCTGTGTTGATGGTGTTTTTTTTTTGGTTTAGATTTGCATATGAGATAGTCAAGCAAGCAAAAGATATGTTTTGTCACATGCCCTATCTAGTTGAGATTACCGTCCTTGGTAGAGAACATTTAATTGTTTGGGGTGAAAGCGCCATTGTTTCCCCACTGCAAAAGGCGAAAAAATTCAAAGGATCACCTCTTTGCAACAGCAACAACAACAAGAAGAAAAGCACATAAGTTGATTGATAAATACAGAACAACCAAATTATACCATGTCGCAGTAATTGGATGCTGAAAATAAAGTGACGAGTTTTCCTTCATGCTCAACTTCATAGCCCTCGCTTCTAACTCCGTGAGATCGCAGGATCAAATCTGACAACGCGATTTCAGAGGTTATAACGTCCACACGAAGGCAACTTGTTAAAAATCCTCCTGCGGCAAGACATGGTGGGCCTCTCCGACTCCTCATACTCGTAGTACGGGTGTTCAATAAATCCTCCTGATTTAGATTCAGAAGAAGGCAACTTGTTAAAAATCAATCAATCAATCGTATGAGACAAAATTTATGAACCCTATAATCGAAATCCCCCCCCCCCCCCCCCCCCCCAAAAAAAAAAAAGAAGTCCAAATTTTGAAGGATTAGAAGTAATTGAAGAAAAAAGATAGGCGGACCTTGAGAGAAAGAGAAGCCAGTGACGTCGCGGGGCAGCAACGGAAGGAGACTGCACTGCTCATCGAGGGACGACGCCATGAAGGGGAGGGTGAGAGAGGGGCATCCAATGCCATACGAGTTGAGCGGACAAGAGCCATGTTTGCCTGAGAGAGAAGGGGATGGAACCGCCCAACGGCAGGAGGAGTAAAAACTAAGAACCGTTTTGAAGGAACCTAGAAGATCACATGAGACGAGAACAATAGAATTTGAGAAAAAAATTTAAAAAACGCAATACCCAATTACATTATTTTATTTTTGATATATGTGAATTTAAGGTGTTCAACCTCGGTCGAACAAGGTCCAAAGCCTCTGTCACGGAGTTTGTCCACATATCATGTCCCTTCTCACAAAACTCTCCCCTTTTTATTTTTTTAATCTATTTTTTGTTTTTTTTCTTTTTTTGTTTTTCTTTTTAATTAAGGTTTGTGAGAAGGAGGGGGCACAAGGCTGAGGATAGGGGATTTAGAGCTGGTCGAACCATTGCCCAATAGCGTCTTTACGGACAAGATCATCAATCTCAATTGGGCATCGGTCAACAGAGAAAGGAGATAACAAACCAATGTGCGTCAATCTGTCAACGACCTAGTTACCTTCCCGTAGAGTGTGGGAGAAATCGACAGCCTCGAACGATTTACAGAGGCCAAGAGCATCGATGATCACCATCTCAATAATCCACGTGCAAGTACCGATCCCACGGAGGGCATTGATGACGATCAGACAATCTTTTTCCACCACGAGGTGCACAACTGCTTGCCCCGAAGCAACCATGGCTCCCTCAAAATTTAGCTTCATAAATCCCCCAAGCGGTTTTCAATTTTCAATCCGAGGAGGACTAGAGCTATGTTGTGGCTAATGGTCAATGGAAAATTGATGGAAGTACTCGTGCACTTGTATTGAGGAATTGCATAAATATTAAGAGTTGATTTGTTGGAGAACTATTAGACAACTTAGTATCCCCAAAAATCATTTTGGGAGACCTAAACTGTATGATGGAGATTAGTGATTACTCAGGTCAGAGGCTAACTTTGGGCAAAAATAAGGAATTCAGAACGGAAAAACAAAAGAAAACAAACAATTGATCAATCACTTTATGAAGAGGACCTAGGTGGGGATGGATGATTTATCAGATGGACACAAGCACTTGAATGAAAACAAAGTGAAGAAGACTTCCGCGGAAAACAGCCCGCGGTCCACAAAGTCGCCATTAAAAATGTAAGGATTGTTTTCAGAATGAAGCCCATTGAGCTCAAATATGTGAAGAAGATCATTAAACTGCAACGTACAACACACAAAAAGCGAAGGGACATTGAACTCAGCAAACTTAAAATCCACCAAGCTAGGCTGATTGAGATGAAAGAAGTTAGGATTACCTAGCCATGTAAATCACCACAAACAATGAAAGGTTTTCCATCAGGGACGGTAACGTCAACTAGAGAGGGCATGGGGCGAAACAAATCTCTTGCTTGCTTCACTATCTCGTATGCAAATCTAAAAAAAACAGCATCAACACAGATTTATACCTTAGCTTAATTCATGAGATTTTGATACTAGATGCGTTGAGAGGGGTCCTGAATTCGATCAAACAGTAGTTACTTTCTGTCCAAAAGCTTTTGATTTTGGAAGTCCGCAATCATTTCCTTGATGAAACCTAAGGTGATAGTTTTCTCCTGCATATCTGAGAAAAAGTTAAAAATGAGGATCCAAAATCCAAAGTTTGGGAAACGTGAAATCGCTATGAAATAGAGTTTCGGGGTATCATAATATATCATCAACCTATATAAACTTGTTAAATTTAATCTCAGATGGTATGTTATCATTTTAGTTTGGATGAAGATATTAAACTTACCGTTATAAATTTTGAACCTAAAATTAATGATTGAGATGAAAGAAGTTAGGATTACCTAGCCATGTAAATCACCACAAACAATGAAAGGTTTTCCATCAGGGACGGTAACGTCAACTAGAGAGGGCATGGGGCGAAACAAATCTCTTGCTTGCTTCACTATCTCGTATGCAAATCTAAAAAAAACAGCATCAACACAGATTTATACCTTAGCTTAATTCATGAGATTTTGATACTAGATGCGTTGAGAGGGGTCCTGAATTCGATCAAACAGTAGTTACTTTCTGTCCAAAAGCTTTTGATTTTGGAAGTCCGCAATCATTTCCTTGATGAAACCTAAGGTGATAGTTTTCTCCTGCATATCTGAGAAAAAGTTAAAAATGAGGATCCAAAATCCAAAGTTTGGGAAACGTGAAATCGCTATGAAATAGAGTTTCGGGGTATCATAATATATCATCAACCTATATAAACTTGTTAAATTTAATCTCAGATGGTATGTTATCATTTTAGTTTGGATGAAGATATTAAACTTACCGTTATAAATTTTGAACCTAAAATTAATTTTGAACCATTCTAAATCTTTTATCTTATACAAGTACCCACATCTAAGCATGTTTATACAAACTAAAGTCTGTCATTTGATTTTTCATTAAAAAAAAAGGTCATTTGAGCTTGGTCGAAAATCTTAAACATGTTAATATAAATTTTAAACCCTAGCATCAATCTTATTGGTGCATCACAATTCACAAAGTAGCTAGATTTGGCATGTACAAGAAGGCAAGATTCCATTAAAGTACACACACCAACCTCTTCAGTATGTGCAGGTTTTTTCTCAATCCAAATGGAGTTTGTCGTCGGAACCTCGCGTCGGAGACAACGATGCTATTACTAGGTCACTAACAATGGTTGTGAACTGTGGTTGCATTAGTTCCTGGCACTAGGGTTTTTAAAAAACGGTGTCCTCAAAGAGGATTGCTTATGATGAACAACCTCTTGTAGCCCCTGAGATTGATATACTAAACCTAGGATCGATGTAGTTATGCTAAGCTAAATATGTCACAATGTCGGGCTTCATATCAGGGGTTGCGAACCGAATGAAAGCGCCCTTGTTTCTCCACTGCAAAAGGCGAAAAAATTCAAAGGATCACCTCTTTGCCAGCAGCAGTAGCAACAGCAGCAGCTAAATATGTCACAATGTCGGGCTTCATATCAGGGGTTGCGAACCGAATGAAAGCGCCCTTGTTTCTCCACTGCAAAAGGCGAAAAAATTCAAAGGATCACCTCTTTGCCAGCAGCAGCAACAACAACAACAACAACAACAACAACAACAACAACAACAACAACAACAACAACAACAACAACAACAGCAGCAACAACAACAGCAGGCAGCAGCAGCAACAGCAGCAGCCACAGCACCAACAACAACAACAACAACAACAACAACAACAACAACAACAAAGCAACAACAACAACAACAACAACAACAACAACAGCAACAACAGCAGGCAGCAGCAGCAGGCAGCAGCAGCACCAGCACCAGCACCAACACCAGCAACAGCAACAGCAACAGCAACAGCAACAGCAGCAACAGCAACAGCAACAGCAACAACAACAACAACAACAACAACAACAACAACAACAAACAACAAGAAGAAGAAACAACAAGAAGAAGAAAAGCACATAAGCTGATTGATGAATACAGAACAACCAAATTATACCATGCCACGGTAATTGGAAGTTGAAAATAAAGTGATGAGTTTTCCTTCATGCTTAACTTCATAGCCCTCACTTCTAACTTCGTGAGATCGTACGATCAAATCTGACAATGCGATTTCAAAGGTTAGAACGTCCACACGAAGGACTTTCATCTTTTAGTAAATTTTATTTAAAATGAGTGTTATGATGAAAGAATGATACCTAAATTGTTGTCTCATAGAAACCTCTTTGTCACATATACACCAAAGGTATACCCTACTCCACGCATTTTGTTGACGCTCCCTGGTGGGGATCCGGGTCCTTCTGGATCGTTCCATAGGAGTTCGGTCATCCATCCTATCATGAATATATGCAAAAGCCTAGTAAGTGTACAATAAAATACAATTGCAACAAAAGAAACAAATCTTACAATGCATATATATACCTTCCATTGGAGGCTCACGAAATCTATCCATCGCTCTAATATCAGACAACATTACTCCTTCGTCAACTGAAATGCCTCCATGGACAACAAAAATCTTCGGGTTTATAACATGAGCTAGTGGAAGGCATTGGAAAAATTCATCAAATTATTGGCTGAATTCTTCGCCCAACTTGTCCCTGACCTCAGTATGGAATCCATATCCCTTGTTCATGTACTGGGACTCATCATTCCCTCTGTTCAAATATATAGCTGAATTGTTGGAAAGTAGTGTGTCAAGCCTAAATCAAACACTTAAAACAGCTAGTTTTGGGGTGTTCAAGATCGATAAAGAAGATGTTGTAGAAGCTCGCAAATAATGCGACTGGTATTGCTATCCCTTTCAACAGAGTCAAAAGCATTCATCACCTGTGAATGGAAGGCGATGACACCTAAGCACTTTCAAAAGGACAATGGTGTTTTTATGTTTTCAAGTTTCAATCCAAGGAGGACCGGAGCTGCGTTATGGGTAATGGTCCATGGGAAATTATTGAAGAATTGCAAAAGTGTTAAGAACTGATTTGTTGGAGAACTATTGGACAACTTAATATCCACAAAAATCCTTTTGGGAGACCAAAATTGTATGATGGAGATTAGTGATTTCTCAGATCAGAGGCTAACTTGGAGCAAAAATAAGGAACTCAGAACCAAAAAACAAAAGAAAACAAAACAATTGAGCAATCACTTTATGATGAGGAGCCAGGTGGGGATGGATGATTTACCACATAGACACAAGCACTTGAATGAAAACAAAGTGAAGATGACTTCCACCGAAACAAATCTCTTGCTTGCTTCACTATCTCGTATGCAAATCTAAAAAAAATAGCATCAACACAGATTTATACCTGAGCTTAATTCATAAGATTTTGATACTAGATGCGTTGAGAGGGGTCCTGAATTCGATCGAACAGTAGTTACTTTTTGTCCAAAAGCTTTTGATTTTGGAAGTCCGTAATCATTTCCTTGATGAAACCTAAGGTGATAGTTTCTTCCTGCACATCTGAGAAGAAGATAAAAATGAGGATCCAAAATCCAAAGTTTGGGAAATCATCAGAAAATGTAAAATCTGATTTTCTGGTATGAATGTATATGATTATCACTTTTATTTAGGCCTTGTTTGTCAGAAGTCGGAACCTGAGAAAGTATGGATGGATTCATCCATGGTCATGGAAAGACACGGTGGGCCTCTTTGACTCCTCATACTCGTAGTACGGGTGTTCAATAAATCCTCCTGATTTAGATTCAGAAGAAGGCAACTTGTTAAAAATCAATCAATCAATCGTATGAGATAAAATTTATGAACCCTAGAATCGAACCCCCCCCCCCCCCCCCCAAAAAAAAAAAAGTCCAGATTTTGAAGGATTAGAAGTAATTGAAGAAGAAAGATAAGCGGACCTTGAGAGAAAGAGAAGCCAGTGACGTCGCGGGGCAACAGCGGAAGGAGACTGCACTGCTCATCGAGGGACGACGCCATGAAGGGGAGGGTGAGAGATGGGCAGCCAATTCCATACGAGTTGAGCGGACAAGAACCATGTTTGCCTGAGAGAGATTGGGATGGAACCGCCCAACAGCGGGAGGAGTAAAAACTAAGAACCGTTTTGAAGAAATCAAGAAGATCACATGAGACGAGAACAATAGAATTTGAGAAAATATTTTTAAAAACGCAATACCCAATTACATTATTTTATTTTATTTTATTTTTTATATATGCGAAAATTTAAGGTGTTCAACCTCGATCGAACAAGGTCCAAAACCTCTGTCACGGACTTTGTCCACATATCATGTCCCTTCTCACAAAACTCTCCCCTTTTTATTTTTTTAGGCCTCTACTGTTTAGAGCAGGGTAAAAACCCCATTTAGAACATGTCAAAAATACCCTTATATTCCCAACAAATTACACCCCATCCCACTACCCTACCCACCCCAATCTCTCTCTCTCAAACAGAAGACTTCGGCAGTGATTTGGAGCAAAACAATACAAATTGCAAAGTTCTTCCATTCTATTTCTATTCAATCAAACGCTTTCTATTCGAAGATCTATCACACATAAGGTACAATGTCAAGCTTTGCAATGTAATTTATAGTTGTTGAAGTAATTTTTATGGATTTTGGTGTTTCGATCTTTAGATTTGAGATTTGGGACGGAATATAGTGTGATTGTGTTGATTTGTGCTACAAACAGCAGTATTTAGGTATCTAGTAGTCAGATCTACGCTTTGAAATTCTGGTTTTTGGGTGGTGTTACGAGTTATGTTTCGCAGGTTCGGAAGGAAGACAAAGAAGTGGTTGTTGCGACCAAAATCCGAATTGGTCGCTGCGACCAACAACGTCACGGTCACTGCGACCAAAACTTCACCGGTCGTTGCGACCAAAACCGACGGTGGTCGTTGCGCCCCCTGTGCTCGTTTGCTATGTGATTCATACCAACGCCTTAATTTTCCCCTAGTTTTGGACATGGCGAGGTCCCTCGAAACGTGTATGAACCGCTCAACAATTCCAGCCATCCGACGATATGCAATTCCATGTTTTTTCAGTCAAGTCTCGAATTTTTTTTGTTCTCATGTGTTTGATTTCAGTTTGAATTTTAGAAGACCATTGAAGACTGTCAATGGTATATGCCAGAATGTGTTGTATCAATTATTTCCATAGTTGTTAAGCAGTTGGTGAATTAATCACCCAGCAATTGCAACTCCTATTTCATCGTCGATCAATATTGTCACTCCAATTGCAGCACCTAATCAAACAACCCTGTGCATTTGTGCAACTTGATTTTTGAAGCAAATCCCATGTCACCAGCAACTTGATGAATTAATAAATTTTAGAATCCTGTGATATGATTGATCAAGGTGAAGTCCAGCGGAATTCAAAAGAATGATTTGTGCAATTATACCGATATTATCTTGTCAATAGTCATTTCGAAATCTTGCCAGTAGCTTCACTCAATATTAATCATATTAACTTCATTTTAAAAAAAATCATCCATACGGTGGAATCTTACGATTTGATTCTACGATCCAATCCTTACACATTTTTACCGATCCGATTTAGAATGTGGACAGGTATCTATTGGATACAATTCTGTAAGGACATTTGTAATTTTGAATTATAATGGTAATGAGATGTAAATGAACAAGTATATGACTACAACAACAACAACAAACCCAACATCTCCCGCTTAGAGAAGGGTCTACTAACAAAAAAAAATAAACATACTACCAAATAAACATACTGCTAACAAAAAAAAATAAAAATCAGTTACCTCCTCTCAGAAACATGAAAAAAAATCAGTTATGAAACCAAATAAACATACTACTTAAAACTTAAAAGTGATTCATGAGTAGTTAAAAGTAAGACATCAATCAATGATCATAATACAGCAGAAGTGGGAGGGATGTGAAACTTCTCTTACATTTTTTAATAGACTTCAATAAGCAAAGGTTTCTACAGCAACAAGAAAATCCAAAAACTGGGAAACGAAAAGAAATTTAGTACCTAAAGGATTGCACATTTTATACATTTTATATGGTAGGGAATTCACCTAAAAATACTGGATATGGGAACCACAGAAATAATAAAAGAAAAGCTTCATATAGGAACCAAAAAACACTGCATATATTTCTTGCAGCAATTAAACACTGCATATATTTCGTCAACTGAAATGCCTCCATGGACAACAAAAATCTTCGGGTTTATAACATGAGCTAGTGGAAGGCATTGGAAAAATTCATCAAATTATTGGCTGAATTCTTCGCCCAACTTGTCCCTGACCTCAGTATGGAATCCATATCCCTTGTTCATGTACTGGGACTCATCATTCCCTCTGTTCAAATATATAGCTGAATTGTTGGAAAGTAGTGTGTCAAGCCTAAATCAAACACTTAAAACATCTAGTTTTGGGGTGTTCAAGATCGATAAAGAAGATGTTGCAGAAGCTCGCAAATAATGCGACTGGTATTGCTATCCCTTTCAACAGAGTCAAAAGCATTCATCACCTGTGAATGGAAGGCGATGACACCTAAGCACTTTCAAAAGGACAATGGTGTTTTTATGTTTTCAAGTTTCAATCCAAGGAGGACCGGAGCTGCGTTATGGGTAATGGTCCATGGGAAATTATTGAAGAATTGCAAAAGTGTTAAGAACTGATTTGTTGGAGAACTATTAGACAACTTAATATCCACAAAAATCCTTTTGGGAGACCAAAATTGTATGATGGAGATTAGTGATTTCTCAGATCAGAGGCTAACTTGGAGCAAAAATAAGGAACTCGGAACCAAAAAACAAAAGAAAACAAAACAATTGAGCAATCACTTTATGATGAGGAGCCAGGTGGGGATGGATGATTTACCACATAGACACAAGCACTTGAATGAAAACAAAGTGAAGATGACTTCCACCGAAAATAGCCCGCGGTCCACAAAGTTGCCATTAAAAATGTAAGGATTGTTTTCAGAAGAAAGCCCATTGAGCTCAAGTATGTGAAGAAGATCATTAAACTGCAACGTACAACACACAGAAAGCGAAGGAACATTGAACTCACCAAACTTAAAATCCACTAACTAAGCTGATTGAGATGAAAGAAGTTAGGATTACCTGGCCATGTAAATCATCCATCGGAGGTGGGGAACCAGAAGGCTCGAAACATCGGCCATGGGGGACTGGCGACCGAGAGGGAAACCAGCGGAGGTGGGCCAAGATGGCGGTGGATGCACCCCAAGCTCGGTGAGAGAGTAGTCGAAGGTTGACGGAACTAACTGGAGCAGCAACCGAGACTCAAGGAGACGACCTTAACAGCAACTCGGCGGCGGCGAAACAAAAGGCGGAGGCACTGGTGGTGGGGTGGCTTGTGAAGCGCAGTAGCGAGATTACTAATATTAATTTTTATGTTTCCTTATTATTAATTTTATGTTTTTATTGTTTTTTTTAAACTACTAAAATATAATTTAGGTTTGAGAATGGATTAATTGAATTTTTTAAAAAATTGATTGAATAAGGGAGTGACACCTCGTAAAATCAATCATCCAACTCTACAAAAATCTCCCAGATTTTTGTTCTCCTTCTCACTCCCTACCCAAACCGGAAGACCAAACACACCCTTAGCTCCTTCTTCCACTTGATGTGCCGTGAGCTTTCGAAGCTCCAAGAAGGCCTTCCCTGCTCAGCCGCCGTCACCACTGCACCATCCCACCACCACACCTCTTCGCCACCACAGCACCTCCATCAAGTCACCTTCTTCTTCCTCGGAACCGAGAGCAAGCCAGGGTCCCTGTTCGTGTCCGGATACACAAAACCGAGCAGCAGCAGCCCATCCCCGCTTCTCCTCCATCTTCTGCGAGTAGCACCCAGCGGCATCCCCACACCTCTCTCGACGCCAGAAGCAGCAGCATCTCCTCCCGGAGCAGCCGACGCCGCCACTTCCTCTGTTCTCCCGATTCCGAGCGGTAAGGCTCCGTTTCTTCTTCTGTTGCCTCGAAATCCTGTAAATTCGCACCTTTAATCCGTTGCCTTCTTCCTAGGCCGAACATAGGGCCGCCCGAGACTCCGACGACGCCAAATCGAACACCGACAGGCCCTCCGGCGAATCGAAGACGCCTCGGTGAGCCTTCTTCCTCCTCCTTCTTCTTTCGTCCCTGTCTCTGTGTGTGTGGGTGTCGGCTTCGTGGTCGGAGCTGGGCACCGTCGCTGTCGAGCTTCCAAGCTCCTTCTTCCTCCATCGTTTTTCTGAGCCCAGGAGGCCTGCCCTTCCTCTGTTTTCTTCTGTTCAATAGCAAGAAGGAAGAAGAAGAAGACTCCTGGGCCCCGCCGTTCCACCTCACTCGCCACCTCATGCGTGGGCCCAGCTCTCTTTTTCTTTACTTCTCTATTCGGCTTTACAGAAGGAAATGAGGGATTGAGGTTGGCTTTGGGCTTATTCATTGGGCCGGACTCTTGTGTTTTAAAAGAAAAGAAAAAGGATTTGGGCCGGGCTATGTGCTTTGGGGTATATAATCATAAAAGGGGATCCGGTTTTGGTAAGATTTAAGACAAGTGGGCTCGGTTTAATATTTTATAAAAATAAGGGTCGGTCTTGGTAATTTGAAAAAGGGATTTTAACTTTAAGGCATAAAAATATTTCATGAAAAATATTTAATAAATGGGATATAAATTTTTTATATGATATTATTGATGAGTTTAGAAAAAGAAACTAAAATATTATTATTGAGATTTAAAGATATAATATTATGGTGATTTAAAAATATGATATTTGGAGATTTAAAAGGGTGTCATTGAAGAATTGCAAAAGTGTTAAGAATTGATTTGTTGGAGAACTATTAGACAACTTAATATCCACAAAAATCCTTTTGGGAGACCTAAATTGTATGATGGAGATTAGTGATTTCTCAGATCAGAGGCTAACTTGGAGCAAAAATAAGGAACTCAAAACCAAAAAACAAAAGAAAACAAAACAATTGAGCAATCACTTTATGATGAGGAGCCAGGTGGGGATGGATGATTTACCAGACAAACACAAGCACTTGAATGAAAACAAAGTGAAGATGACTTCCACCGAAAATAGCCCGCGGTCCACAAAGTTGCCATTAAAAATGTAAGGATTGTTTTCAGAAGGAAGCCCATTGAGCTCAAGTATGTGAAGAAGATCATTAAACTGCAACGTACAACACACAGAAAGCGAAGGAACATTGAACTCACCAAACTTAAAATCCACCAACTAAGTTGATTGAGATGAAAGAAGTTAGGATTACCTGGCCATGTAAATCACCACAAACAGTTAAATGTTTTCCAACAGGGACAATAACGTCAACTAGAGAGGGCATGAGGCGAAACAAATCTCTTGCTTGCTTCACTATCTTGTATGCAAATCTAAAAAAACAGCATCAACACAGATTTATACCTGAGCTTAATTCATGAGATTTTGATACTAGATGCATTGAGAGGGGTCCTGAATTCGATCGAACAATAGTTACTTTTTCTCCAAAAGCTTTTGATTTTGGAAGTCCGTAATCATTTCCTTGATGAAACCTAAGGTGATAGTTTCCTCCTGCACATCTGAGAAGAAGATAAAAATGAGGATCCAAAATCCAAAGTTTGGGAAATCATCGGAAAATGTAAAATCTGATTTTCTGGTATGAATGTATATGATTATCACTTTTATTTAGGCCTTGTTTGTCAGAAGTCAGAACCTGAGAAAGTATGGCTGGATTCATCCATGGTCATGGAAAGACATGGTGGGCCTCTTCGACTCCTCATACTCATAGTACGGGTGTTCAATAAATCCTCCTGATTTAGATTCAGAAGAAGGCAACTTGTTAAAAATCAATCAATCAATCGTATGAGATAAAAGTTATGAACCCTAGAATCGAAATCCCCCCCCCCCCCCCAAAAAAAAAAAAAGAAGTCCAGATTTTGAAGGATTAGAAGTAATTGAAGAAGAAAGATAAGCGAACCTTGAGAGAAAGAGAAGCCAGTGACGTCGCGAGGCAGCAGCGGAAGGAGACTGCACTGCTCATCGAGGGACGACGCCATGAAGGGGAGGGTGAGAGAGGGGCAGCCAATTCCATACGAGTTGAGCGGACAAGAACCATGTTTGCCTGAGAGAGAAGGGGATGGAACCGCCCAACAGCGGGAGGAGTAAAAACTAATAACCGTTTTGAAGAAATCAAGAAGATCACATGAGACGAGAACAATAGAATTTGAGAAAATATTTTTAAAAACGCAATACCCAATTACATTATTTTATTTTTGATATATGCGAAAATTTAAGGTGTTCAACCTCGATCAATTATTTTATTAAATATATAAGAAACCGCGAAAGAAACTACAGTATTTGTTATAAAAGGCAATTTTGCCTTGTTCTAAGTCACAGTGGCCTTTTTTTCACCTTAGAAGAAGGAAAACTTTCCCACTGCGTTTCCGTTTCTTCTCTGTTCACATTAGCGGGAAATCCGATACTTTGGATCCCAGTATCTGGAAATTAGTCGAGTTTTTGAACTAATTGGCTCTCGTGGAATCTGTAATGGCGGTTGATTGTACCATTTCTGTGGCGGTATTAATGCTACTGAGCTCATTATTAGTGAGAGGTACGGCCGGTGCTCAGCCAAACGCTGCCTTGATCGGAGAAGCCGACAAGCTTTCCTCTGCCGGACTTACGAATCTCAGCAGCTTCTCGTCACTGAGCTCCGCGGTGAAGTCCGCGACTGTATCACCGATCCGTAATCGATTAATGGATCTACTTTCAGCTTGTTTAGCAAGTTCGACGCTTATTTGTTCCTTTTCTCTTTATTTGTTATTTAATATTTATAGCTTTTTCCCTTTGGCTTTCTGCGGTACTTCAGGTTGAGTGATTGGAACATGGCGTTCAATTGTGCTTCACGCTTGGAATTTATGGCTACTAGTAAGTGCTAAATCTTGGCATTGAAACTAAAAAAAAAAAAAACAATTCCTTGAATGTTTATAATTAAATCTGACAGTTTTATCATCAAGATGCTGGATTCCATTTAGTCGCTCAATGTTCTTGAATTCGATATTGATTAAGTAGTTGCTATTTGCTAAGGAGTGACAAGGTAGCTGAGGGTCCTAATGTGCTGATACGAAAGCCTTATGATGTGAACTATATTTTGCCAAGTGCTGATTTTTGTTTTGTGGAACATCCATACAATGTCGCTACTCGCTACTACTACTGCTTTCAATTTTGTAGCTTCTTGGTCCGCTTTTGATAGCGTACCACTAATTTCGACTGCTACAAGTGCCTAAATCCAATCATAGGAACCTGTTTCTCTCATCGTCATCTCCTCAAGCTGAGGAGTTGCTTTACATATGAAACTTTAGCTGTTTCTAGCTACCTACCACAAGGAGTTGCTGTAAAATTCGCAATGCTGATGAGTTAATGAACGTTAATCCCACTGCATTTCCACCTGCAATAGACTTGCGCTAAGGCTTTCCACTTGCACATTGATCCTAAGGCGAAAACTTGTAAATCTGTTGTTTGACAATCGTTGGGTACAGGAGCCAGTGAATACATATCATCTAAAGTAGCAGTTTAATCTTCCATACATTTTTTGAATATCCATGAGATCTTGAGAGAAACTGAATTTGAAATCTTACTTTACTAATATTATTTAGCTTCTCAAATAGTTCCAGTGTGCCTTTTTTTTTTTTTTTTCAAGTGTTTGACACTGTGTTGTTGGAGAAATTTGCATCTTCTGATAGATATGTTCACTTATTGGTTCTTGCCCCCCCTCCCACATCCATAGGTTGTCGTTTTTATTGGGGCAATTAGCATTTGGAGGATTGATTCTTCAAAGCTCTTACTCTGGAATATAACATGGAAATTAGACTTCATATATCTAAACGACTTAAAATTTGAGAATGTAATCTCTAATCTAAATGCTGATCTTCTGTTACTAGAAATTCAACATTTCTTTATTGTGATTATCATGCTTACAGTTTTGTGACAGGTGATCTTTCCCAGCGCTTGTGCACCACAACAGAGTTAAAGTTCTACCTATAAACTTCAGTTCTAGGACTTGATTCTGGAAAACCAAACAGGAATTGTGACTCGTCCTTATGGGTTAATGGGTGTGAGCCAGGGTGGGCCTGCAGTGTTAATGGAACAAATGAAATTGATTTGACGAATTCAAAGGAAATGCCTCCTAGACTAGAAGTGCTAATTGTCAGCCTTGCTGTGATGGTTTCTTTTGTCCACAGGGGCTTACTTGCATGTTCCGTGAGTATATCAACGAAATACCTTCTGTTTTGAACCCTCATCACTAATGAAAAATGTGAAAATCAGATGTATAAACTGAAATCTTTCATCTCTGCAGTATTAAATTCTGGATCATCATAAGCATACCCATATACCTACTCATGTATTCTGTGGAAAGGACAAAGGGGCAGGGTGAAACAGAATTGTGCTGTCTCAATCATTCAAACCTCTTCCAGTAGCTGTGGACTTCTTTCCCGGCAATCGTTTCTTTAAACCCACGTAAGTCTTCCAACTCGTAAGGAAACATTTTTGTCCTCCCAAATGTGAGTAGTTTGATATCAAAAATCTTCTCTTGCACCTGAATTCTGGTCTCGTGTAGTTTCAGAGTTGGCCAGAGAGATTCCCCAGATTAGTGAAGTAGACCCAAGCACCATAAAGTTTCCAACATCCATTTCCAGCTAATCTTACTAATCTTACCATAGATTCCATCATCAGCTTCCTACTTATAAGTCGATGTGTTCTCCTCCGCTTTGCATAGCTAATACCCACCCCTCGACATTAATATTGCAGCTCTACATTTGCTCGTTCTATGTTCATTTGGTTATTTTGACACTTGAAATTTTCATATTATTTTTGCTTATAAAGGTTAATATCCATACCTTGGAGAGAGGAAATGGCTTTTTGGATTTTCCTGCTCTTGGAAATGCAGGTTGCTCCAAGCTGATTTCCTGTAAAGCAAATACACCTAAACAGAATATTCATACATACGGAATAATGCTTATAGTGAGTTACTTCATTCTTCTTTTAGTCATTAATTGATTATTCTATGCACATGGGCTGGAAGTTTGATATATTTGAGTAATAATGCAAAATTGATTTGTGATTTACACTTCAAAAGCTTACATTCACACTAGATGGATGCCTCAAAATCTTTCTACACATCTTCAATATTGAATCTTGCTTGCATTTAAAATATGGGGCGAAGAGATAATCTACTTCTATACGACTTTCTTTTGTTGAAGATTCTGCAGAAATGAACTTTGTGACATTAGGTAATAAATAGATGACAAAAAAAAGTGATTTTTTTTGTTTAATTTTTTATTTATTTTTTGTATTCTAAGGCTATAAAAGCTCCTCTATACATGTGAAAAGATAGGGCCAACCCAAAAATGTCAGCATTATCTAAAAGGCCAGGATGCTCAGTTATAGTGATTCTACACTTCAAATTGATAAGCTTGTTATAAAATGCCATAGCGTTTGTCCTTTATATTTTACTCTCAGTTTTTGAGTTTATGAAGAAGGCCAAGTGTTAGAATCTCCCCATTTTATTCATATGTAAACTGTTGGATACATATACAGTGAGAGAAAATGGAGGATCTAAGGCCAAATGAATACTGGACTTTTGTGTTTGCATCATGAACAATTAGCCATATCCACATGACGTGAATCGTTAAAACATCAACTTGTTACTTTTTGGTTCAGGGGCATCCTCTTCTCTATCACAAAAGAGAGAAGTCGTGCCTTTCTGTGGCTGATGCAGGTTGTTTTAGTAGCTCTTCTTCTTATCATTTACAATTGTTCAGGCCAAATCATCAGTACTCGCGACCAGAGACGTGCCAAATCCAGAGCCAAAGCTGCAAGAGTTGTGCCACAAAGTGAAAATGCACGTGCAAGTTGGAAAGCTGCAAAAGAGGCTGCTAAGAAGCACGCAACAGAATTGCGTGCCACTTTATCTAGAAAATTTTCTGCTAAAGATCACCAAGGGAAGTTTAGGATGTTAAATGTAGCAGATAACATGGCAGATGATTCTTTGTTTACCTCATCATCAAGGTCCTCAGGGATCCGACGAAATGTTTGAATCTGGACACGATAGGTTGCAAGGAGGTGGGGGATATTGTAAAAAGGAAGACACATAAGGCAAATGAGAGCAGTGAGACCCAGATTTTCAAGTATGCATATGCTCAAATTCAGAAAGAGAAGGCTCGTGAGAGGAAAAATGAAAACATCAACCTTTCACGTGTGGTTTCAATGGCTACTAGCTCTCCTATGAAGAAAAGATCTTTGATTGAGGTTTCATTTACAGATTAAACCCTCGCATTGAAGGGGAAGAAGAAATGTCTCTTAAAAAGGCTTACTGGGAAAATTATGCCTGGCCATATTGCTGTTGTAATGGGACCATCAGGTGCTGGAAAAACAACATTTCTCTCTGCCCTTGCAGGGAAAGCGACCGGATGCACAAGGAACGGTTTAATTTACATAAATGGACTGCCTGCATCTATCCACTCATATAGGAAACTCATAGGTTTTGTGCCACAGGATGATATTGTGCATGGGAATTTGACAGTGGAGGAGAATCTCTGGTTCAGTGCTCGGTGTAGGTATGTCAAATTCTTCTTTATCTATATTTGGCATATTTCTGGTCACTCTTGATTTCCAAGTTCGTTAATTATATTATGTACATGATCTTTTAAGATTACCTGCAGACTTACAGAAGGCGGAAAAAAATTCTAATTCTTGAACGAGTTATAGAGAACTTGGGCTTACAGGATGTAAGAGATTCCCTTGTTGGAACGGTGGAGAAGCGAGGAATTTCCGGTGGTCAAAGGAAACGGGTAAATGTTGGATTAGAGTTGGTCACAGAACCTTCTCTCCTGTTTTTAGATGAACCAACGTCTGGTCTGGACAGCTCATCCTCCCGATTGCTTCTCCAAGCACTTAAGCATGAAGCTCATGCAGGAGTGAACATTAGCATGGTAGTTCATCAGCCAAGGTAATTCTTCATATAGATACGAAGTTTCCCCCCCCCCCCCAACTGCTCAACTGTTGCAAATTCATCTAATATTTTCTGTTTTACACAATACAAAGAGTGATTAAGTAGTAACACAATGGTATCCTTGGTCCAGGGGAATTCGGCATTAAACAACCAAAAATTGCTTCACCTAATAATAGCTTTCTCTAGTAAGAAGGACTAGTAATTTGTTAGTTTCATATCTTATTATTATTATTATTATTATTATTATTATTATTATTATTATTATTATTATTATTATTATGAAATTGTATGTCTACTCTTTATTAGTGCTGCAGTGGACCAGTGATCTTCAATCGTCTATAATCCCTAGAACCAAGCACAAGCACTAGCGTCAACTATAAGGAGCTTCCACTTAGATGGATGCTTCATAATGGGTGTCGAGTACCTGATGATATGCAGTTAAATGTGGCTGGTCTGGTTATGGATACGAGTGATGGAAGTCAGCTAGATGATTCTTCTCTGCATGAAGAAAAATCTTTCATTGGAGACTTATGGCAGGACATGAGAGACAGCATATTCATCTCATGCGTGATCATATGTCCCAGAACTTCCTAAGCGAGAAGGAGTTCACAAACCGAAGAACACCCAATATAGTTTTCGAGTATAAGTATTTCCTTGGGAGGTGAGTCTTTATACAAATCTTCTTGCCCTGCATCCTCCTGTCTTTTTAAGCTTCTCTGTGTATTGTCTGGTAGTGATACACAGTAATTGACAAAAAGAAGGAAAATGAGACAGCCTTGCACTGTTTTCTATTTCCAACTGCGTTAAAAACCATCTCCTGACTAATTAAATTAGAATAAAATAAAAATAAAATGATTCTAGTTTAAAAACTAACCACTTCTAAAATAAGCCACTAGAACATGGCAAATCACTAATTTTTCTGTTGTGCAACCAGAAGAACCCCAAAACACTGCAATACTGCATACATTCCAGGCACTTCAATTACCTACTGAACCAATTATGAATCAATCTCCAAGACCCGACCCCCAGCCCCACCCGATTCAGAGTATGTGACTCCCACCAGCGTTTACGTGAAGCCAGGCTGCAAGTAACTGATTATCTGATCCTATTACTTGCTGGTGCCTGTTTAGGAGCTATTTCAAGCATTAGTGATTCAAGTTTTGGGGCATTTAGTTATTCATACACAATAATTGCTGTCTGCAAGTCTTCAGCTACTTGTATTAAAAAATTGATTATCTGTTCATTTCTTTGTTTAACATACAGATCAAGAAAAAGCATGCCACTGCTAAATTTTTATACAGTTGCTATCACGAGTGCTTCCAAAGCCCACTTTGGATAGTTCATATTAGCTATCAGCCTCAGATTAGGATTGGACAGTGCTTGAGTTGCAATGAGAGTTGAACAAACAGGAAGGAGAAGAGAAAACTGCAAGAAAGAAGTTAATTTGATCATCAATGTGAACCAACCAGCTGTCAGCTGAGCAGGACCGGGATCAAGGTAAATAGCGAATGCGTAACCAATTCAAGTAACGCAATACACCAGACAGGCCAAAACAATGTAGATGTCCATGAAAGCGGTCCTTGGATTAGTGAAAAAGTAAAACATTGACAGATACACTATAGGCTTGATCAACATATTGAAGAGGTCAACTGTATCCTTTGCAAGGAAGCTTGCTAAGCTGCTGATACCAGAAGCACTCTCTCTCCAGTACTGTAACTTGTCTAGAGAAAACGTCCTTAATGATGCAACTTGACATAAAAGAGCTGGCACAAAAAAAGATACATATAGCAAAAAGGAAGAAAAATATTAAGTCAATTACAAAATGGAAAAGAAAATTGGACATGCGGTAACCAATATTCATTATATTCTCGCTTATCCCATTCCATATCATAAGTTTTTACGATTTTATGATTCCGGTACTATGGAGTATGGCTCATTTACAAGTTGTACCGTGCTTCTCAAATTTGGTTATACTCTTCGGTATTGGTGGTATTGCTTTCGTAGGTATGCTGATCCTTCAGAAGAAATAAACTGAAAAGCAATCATGTTTCCGAGACTCTGAAATGCTCCAAGAAAGGACAATGCTTCTCTGCTTCCCGACCCGTCGTTCTCCTTGAGGTGCGCACTCTAATATTTGACCTTACTGCTACACTTAACATAAGCCAAATTTTTTGTTCTACTGCACATAACTTATCAGACCGATTTCCAGGTTACGAGTTTCGACACTTCATGGCTGTAACTACTGGATGGCCTTTTGATGTTTGAATATGAAAACATGTTCAAAATTCAAGAGTAAAAGAACCTAGCTTTGTTTGTACGGATTATGTGTTCTTTATGTCTAATCTCTATATGGAGAGAGTTGAAAATATCCAGTGACATGAAAATGAACCATAAGTAGATGGAAGAACATCAAACCATTAAAAATAAAAACTCCCCCAGATCCGATTCCATCGTCTCCCGTATTATACGTAACGACATTGCCACATGGGGCGAGGTCATTTGATTTTCATCGGGGGCTTGTAAGCATAGAGCATGGCCGCATGGGTGAAGTGTACCAAGGGATCAAGGCTCGACAAGCTTTGCTCTCTGTGATCGGGTGTTAGAGAGCTAGGATTGCATGGAGATCTAGGGCCGAGGCTAATGGGTGCCCGGAGATGGGCTATTTAACTCGCTTGTGCACAGGCAGGTTGCCATATAACTCGCATGTGCACTCACTCAACCACACAAGTGCAGTGTGACAGTGTCGAACGTCGGATCGCACGAGCATGCGCCTTTTCTACACGGGCGTGCAGTTTTGGTGGTTGTTTTGTTTGGGTTTTTTGGGTGCCTTCATATTGGCCACTTTGTAGACGTACTCTTGGATTTAATCAACTCTACACGGGCGTGCAGTTTTGGTGGTTGTTTTGTTTGCAGTTTTGGTGGTTGGTCCTTTTTGCTAAACTGTTTTGCATGAGAAATTTAATATGGTCGCGTTTGTTTCTATCATCTCTATATTGTTCCTTGCAATACAATTGCTGATTCAACATTTGATTTGATAACTCTCCTCCCTTTAAAACAAACATGGGAACCTGAAAGAGGAACCCGCTAACTCATTGGCACCAGAAAGAAACGATACCAGCCCGGTTTTGGGGCTCAGCCCAAGCTCAGACCGCAGATAAGGGGCAATCTTTATTTTGTTTTCAGGCCTGGCCACATAGAGCATTAAAACATGTTTGAATTGATCATCATAAGGCGGTTATATGACCCTCACTTGACTCGGGTTCAACTCGATAAAATCTCGATTCAACACGAGTCGTTTAGTAAATGAACGACCATCAATGCAGGCAGAAGTAATCAATCATTCATCGGTCACTCGCTTGCCTACTACACCTCAAAATACAGGGGCCAATAAGATATGCCACAGATTTCCTTGCTTGGAAGCCGAAAATCTATTAAAAATGGCAAACAAAGAATCAACCCCCTCAGCTATTCAGCTAAAATTCACACCTCAGGCATCATATTGTTAACCACTACGCAGAATATTCAAGACCAAATTTACACACATGTACAGGGACATACATCGAAGATGGCAACTCCCTCCCAAGTGTCATTTTACTAACTCAACCTCTTCCAGAGTTACCATGTCACTCGCTTCTTACGTAACTAAGAAGTGCTTGCACCTGTAAAGATACGAGGCTCGGGATTAGTGTCCATCATATGAAAATGGTTATGTAAATTTTATCGGAGTTTTGATAAAGTACTGTATAAGCACCTTCTCTTTATCTCTTGCAGTGCCGGACTGTGATAAAGCCACTACTGGCGGTACAGCACCTTCTTGTAGTACCATGTTAGCACTATTTGTACACAACTGTAACAGGGCAGCAGCCACATTCTCCTTCCCTCTGGGTGATCCCAATTCAACGACCTCGACCAGGACTGGTTTGCCTCCAACCTGGCCAATTGCATTCCTACCTTCTTGGATTGTAGCGATATTTGCCAAGACTGCAACAGCTTTGTCAACCATTCCACCATCCGCTCAACTAGATGTTTCACAAACCATCCTGCACAATCTTGGCCTTGTTCTCATGATATATAGACACATTAAACAGAGCAGTGGCTGCGTCCTTCTTTCCTCTTGGAGTGCCATTTCCTAGTAATTCAACCAAAGGACCAATACCTCCAGATCTCCCTATTTTCACTTTGTTTTCCCCAATTACTGACAGGTTAAAAAGAGTGGCAGCCGAGTTTTCCTTGGCCTCAGGACTGCCAGTCTGAAGAACATAGATAAGAGGCTCAACTGCTTCAGCATTTGCAATTGCAGCTTTGTTGTTATCATTGATGGACAGGTGAAGCACAGCGCGCTGTCACAGCATTTTCTTGAATCATTGAGTCCGTTGAACTAAGGAGACTGTCCAAAAAGTTAATGGCTCCACAGTTTGCAATAACAATCCGGTTATCCATGTTATGCTTAGCAAGGAGCCTTAACTCGACTGTGGCCTCTCTCTGTTTCTCCAAGGAAGAGCTATTTCGGTCCTCCGTCACCTTCTTAACTTGGCTTTCAATGCCAGAGAGATCAGGTCTCGTTTCAATTGTAGGAGAAGATACAATTCTCGGAACACAGACGGACGACGCCAGAGTGTTTGACTGCGAGAAGTCAATCTTTGTCGAAAGTCAGATTCCCGTCGCACAGAGCTGACATTATGCAGCTCCTTCATCAGTTCCCCTGACCCATCACTGCTATCGGCTGCAGAACCCTATGACGCCTGACTAGGATCTTCAGATGTCTGTTCTGGTAAATTATTGTCAGAAACTACCTGGAAATAGATGTAGATCCATTGTGCCCCAGGGATTGCTCTTCATGGGAATGAGTAGCATTAGCAAGTTCGTTCCCTGACAGTGACAAAGAGGCTTTGACCATTTGGGTGCGTAGTAGGTCCATTTTCTACGGATAATCTCCCAATGTCCAAGGAATCTTCTGTGACGACGCCAGGATGTGAAGAATCTTCATGATAACGTTGAGGTGATAAGGATGCAGCCCTCCCATCTACAACAATAGTCCTGATAGAATCAGGTGATGTTGGTTGGTCACCTGTGGAATGAGGTACAATTAACGTGCCACCTTCAATAGGAGAAGCAAGGGACAGCGACTGACTTAAGCTCATTGACTTCATTGGTTCAGGTAGCTTCACATTGTTCATCTCACACCAGTTAGCGATAAGGGCCTTCACAGTATAATTAGGTATCAAGTTGGTGTACCTAGAGTCTACCTTGTCTTGGGGGCAAACATTAAGACCGAGATCAAGCCATTTCCTGGTACTGGCACGTTCATACGTTTGGCCAGAGGCCACAATTACAGGGGTCAGTCGTCAACTCAAGTGATAGGGGATAAAAAAAATCAGCTCGTATTGGGATAGGAGTAGAGATCTGGGACTGCTTGCATGATCGCCTTGGCGACCATGCAAGCACATGACAACAGCTATCAGTTGTTCAAGATACTCCACCTCCGTATTCTTTTCAGCCTGTTCCGCACTATCCTTCAATTTTTCAAGGGCCATAGCCTCAATTAAGATCTCTTGGTTTGACCTTAACCCTAAACAAGCAGCAAATTTGACCAACCTCTCTGGGTTAGGCCCATGGCCAGCAACATGATCATTTAAAGCTTCCGAAATAATAGCTTCTGTCAACCTTTTGAATGCAGTGCTGCACAATAAGTACATGCATCATGTATGTCAACCAACATATGAAATGAACTTTAAGAAGTTATCAGAGTGTTTAAACCTAAATAAAATCCACAGGAAGAATCAGAAATCCAGCCCTAAACAAGACCTCATAAACCAGACAGAGCACAGATGTAATCCAATAATTGATCAACGATAGTGCCTTGCTTAAAAAAAAACAAGTTTCGAGAAGGAAAAAAAAAGGTCCAATTTCATACCTCAAGAGATGATGAACTCAACTCAGCAGGAAGGTTTCTTGGAAAACAGAAAGCAGCGTACATTACTTCTAAAGGATCATGGTCACAGTGTGTCTGCTAAGGTAGTCAACACCAATGGGGGAAAAAGAGAGAGAGAGAGAGAGAGAGAGAGAGAGAGAGAGAAGTATTATTTTTCAAATGAAAACAAGCCACTACTACAGAAGGATCGTGGTCACAGTGGTGTCTGCAAAGGTAGGGATGCCGGATGCCTATGGGGCTAACTCATGATTCAAGACAAGTAACTACAACGGGATGACTGAAAAATCTCAGAATTATCGGTGTAGTGGTCATTTCTCATGAGTGTACATGAAGTTAATAGGATCTCTATGACTAGGACCTATATATAAGCCATTACAACTTTATCCATTACACTGAACAAAGAAAATTCCGATCAAGAAGTCAAGGTATAGGAATAGGAGGAACCCCTACGAAAATCTGCAATCACCAATCCATTTACCAAAATCAGATTGTTCTGAGAAAGGACAGGTGTATGGGAGCCATATATAGTTGCGGGAATCTTGACCTTTGGATTTCAAGAAAACACGCAGAAATTGAGTTTTCAAGATCAACATCAATATCAGCTAGTATCATGGATCTTACCATCAACTCATAAGCAACAACCTGAAGCACAAACTAATATTACACCCTCATTCGTAAAAGGCCTAGAACACTCCGAATCCCAGGAATGATGCAATAAAGATACTAAATTGTGGTACACGAGATAAATTGAAAATGTATATGAAATCCTCATCTGAAAAACAAAATCCCTTCCCTCCAACATCAACATGGCAACCAATAGTGCAGTGGCTAATTAATGACTTGCACATCCCAGGGAATTGCAAAAATCTGAAGAGAACAACGAAAAGAGATCAAAATAGAAAGCATACCGCACAGAGATTTTGGCGAACCCTAGGACTGGAGAGAGGGGCAAAGAACAAAACTGAAAGTGAAGCTGTGTAGGCGCTCAAGCAATACGGATGATTGCAATCTTTTTTTTCCAGATCAACCTTTCTCCCTTTCTGTCTGCTTCAGGCTGACTTATTTTGACGGATAGGAATTTTCCCTCTTTTTTTTTTTTTTTTTTTTGAGAAAACAAAAGAACGGAATAAGAGAAATTTAGTCTACACCCAATCTATACAAATTTTAACTCCTAGTTTTGTTTGTGTCTATCCCTCGGTACAATTTATACAAAGAACGGAATAAGAGAAGTTCCCTCTACTAAATGCAAGTCAAACCGGAGACGAGGAATAAAACTCAAAATATAGGATTAGTCTAATTGTAAATAATAATAAAAAAAACAATACAAACTATACATTTACTCGATATCTATTAATTTCATGGAATTCATCAAGTGCTTCTCAAAAACGAAATTCAACAAGCTTTCTCTCTGATTTGCCAAGACGAAATTCAACAACCTTAATTTCTCTCTGATTTGCCAATTAAGAGAATTGTTTCAAGATTCTAAATTAGGGGTTAAAAAATAAAACTTAAATATATGACCCGGTTAAAAGAGTGCGAACATTGTTTATATATATAGAACTTAAAAAATAAAACTTAAATATATGACACGTTTGGATTCAAATCGTTTATATATATAGACGTATAACATTGCATGACATACGAACCGTGGCCTATTAATTACGGCTTTTTTTAGAGGCGGCAATGGAGCAAAGTTCCACCCAAATTGGAAGCAATTAATTAAACAAAGCAAGGAGTTTAAGTAATTTCAATGTTAACAAATTAAACCATAACCAATTGGGGTTAGAAGATTGATACAGATCTCACCAGCGTACGAACGAAGTATATATATATATATATACCAAACTACAAGTGGCTCCTCATACTTCGGTATCCCAAAACTCTAAGTTGGCGAACTGGATCCATCCCCCGCTACCAAAAGAAAAATAATTAGGGTTTATCTATAGAGTTGATCATGCGATCCTCTACAACTAGACCTGTCAAACCGGTCGGACGAGTCGGGTTTGGGTCGGGTCGTCTCGGGTTCGGGTTCAATACAGCTCGGGTCATTCCGAGTTACGGGTCATGAAATGCTCAACTCAGACCCATATTTAATGAATTCGGATCAACCCAACGGGTCAAGAGCGTTACTCATCCAAAAAAATATTTAAATATCATTTATTATTCATACACACTATTTAATTAAGGATAATAAAAAGGGATAATTAGGTTAATATACCATTTTCAATTTTTTAATGGGTAATTATACCAATGGAAAAGTTTTGTTTTGTTAATTGTACCTTTTTGGTTTTTTATGACTGATTTGCCCCTAGAGATATCTTCCTTAAATCACGTCTAAGTGACTCCTTCCCAAGTTGATTACAAGTAGTGCTAATCGGTCAATACGGTCTTCTTAACAATCGCTCACTACGTTTTTCTCAACAATCAATTTATTTGGGTGCTTCAAGATTGAAGATATGTGGTTATGTTTCGTGCCGTATAGTTCATAGTTATTTGAGATTATTACTAGAATGATGTCCGTAATATTATACTGGGTGAAATTTAATTGGGCAATTATAATCGATTAGCCGTAATCGATAGAAGACCTAGTACATATGTAGCCGTAATCGATAGAAGTCCGAGTTCGTATATGTCGTAATCGATATAAATCTGAGTCCGAGTATGTGAAACTATTCAAACTAAGCACTGTTGCCGCCATTGATTACAATCATCATCAACTAATTTTTTTTTTATGACGTGGGAATCATCATCAACTAATTATTTTGTGTATTTTGACCCTATTATTATTGAAATATATGGTATGTATTTATTATAACCTATAAAAACCCTATCAATGAGGTTAGTTACGGTACAAACTAGATACAATTAATTAATTACAAGAATAAAATTGCATACAAGTGCCAACAAATTAGTAAATTAGTTACAATGTTTATTACAATGACAGGTACAATTAATTGGTTACAATCTATCGTGCGTATTTAGGTTACAATTATTTAGTTACAATCTATCGTGTGTATTTATTGTAACCTATTACAACCTTAACAATTAGGTTATTGACGTTGGAAAATAGGTACAAGTAATTAATTGCAAGAATCAACCCACATAAAACGAATTAGTTATAATATATTGTGACAATAATTATTACAAGTACGGTTACAACTAGATACAGTAATTGTAACCATGGAAAACTAATATTAGTTACAATTATTGTAGTTACATGAAGGGTGTTTTTTTAATGTAGATGAATATTAGTGGACTATAAAAATTATGGGCTTTGATAGATGAAGTAGAGTCTTTAATCTAAAACCATAATATAGCATAGTACAAGAATTACCTTCAATCCTAGACGATTCACAAGATTACGAATTGAATAATTGATAGATGAAGTAGAGTCTTTCCTTTTCAAAGCGTAAAACTGACGGGTGAAGTAGCGTCTCCTCTGACAAACCCTACGCAAATCTTCTCTATATCTAAACAATATTATCAATATCTATTTATTTTTTTAATTCTAAAAAGAAAAAATATTACTTTAAGGGTATTTAGGTAAAAAACCACCCTAAAAAGGTATAGATAGTAAAAAAGAAAAACTAGAGGGTATAACTACCCAAAAAAAACTTGAAATAAGTATATTCCGTCAAATTTTCACTAATAAAAATATATAAAATATCAATTTTTATAATTTCATTTTTTTTAGTTTGAAGTATGAAATTATATATAATATATAAATTGATATTTATATAATTTTTTTTATCATCCTTACAACCATATATATACCTGAATAGTAAACAACATTTAAAAGTAAACAGATGGAGTATTTTTAATGACTATTTACATAGTTTCTAAACCTAAAATTGTTATATTACCCGAATAATTGTTATATTATCGAAAATAAGTAATTAATGTTGCTACAATAGTAATATATATTTTTATATACATAACAATTTGCAATGTTAAATTATAAAGTAAAGTTGATGATAAAAGGATACTCCTAATATTCAATCCTAATTATTATTAGTAATAAATTTCAATATTAGGTTAAATTGTAATTTATTTATGTTTTTATTATCTTAGATCTTGACCCAACAGTTGACCCAACCCGACCCAGAAATTTACGGCTTGCTTCGGGTTTCAGGTTGAAATATTTGCGCCAAGACCCACGACGGTGCGCGCGCAGTGAGAGTGGACGGGGATGAATCAATTAAGGATTCGAGATTAGTGTAGAGCACAACGGTGTTATACGAAAAAAGGTAAATATCGGGCTCTCTAGGTGCTCGATAGTGGTATCGACCTCCTCTATCATTTCTTCTAGGACGTTGCTCCCAATAATCATCCTCTTGGAAGTCGTCGTCGTCCTTTGAGAAGTAGTACTCTTCTTGTTGCCATCGTCCTTTCCCTCGTCCCTGCATATTAGCCATCACAAAACAACAAACAAAGAAATATGTAAAGTTAGAAAAATATAAACAACCTCACAAAGTGTTTCTCTTCACACACTCCTCTCTAATTGGTTATGACAAGCTTGTTGGGGCAATCCGCTTTGGGTCAATCAACACTCAAGCAAGGACTTAACAATCAAAAGAGAGTAATCAAGAGAAACGACAAAGAAACAAGCAACAAGGGGCTCGAAATCGACCAAAACATAGCTCATCAAACACTGTAACGAGGCTGTACCGAGGCTGGAGGGGGTCGGTATGGGGTCGGTATGGACACTGCAGTACACGACACACAAAAATAGGAAAAGAAAATGAAAGAAAAGAAAGAAAAACTTGGATTTTTACCTCTTTTTGATTTAAACCCTTAGTATGGATGTTGTAGTTGCAAGGTAGGGCTTAAAAAAAATTTATGGTTTGGGAGGTATGTGTTTGAGAATTTCGACTAGGGCTATGGAATTTTCACCAAAATTGGTCCCTGAAGTTTTTGCACTAGACTCGACAATTCTTCTTTCTTTTTTTTTTTTTTTTTGAAAGCTTACTTTTGCCCCTAGTGAATTTTACCCTCCTAGGACTAAGCTTTGACTGTAATTTTTTTTTAAATATCGGATTGTTTTTTTTTTTTTTACTAATGCAAGAAACTATCTATGAAATAAAAGGACTCTTGAAAATTTAAGTTACGGTGAAAGAAAAATAAAATTTATGTAGCCCTATGAAATATATATATATAGATGAAGGTTTGGCTATCTTAGGTAAGTAGATCTATCCAAGGCCTTTTATAATATATGATAGAAAAAATAATTTAATCTACCAAAATGAAAATTAAATAAGGCAATGAATAGATAAAATAAGATAGATCAAAATATAGAACAACAAACTAGGGTTTGGGCTTGGAATGAAAACTGCCGATTAGAGACTCCAATGTATCGTTTGAATAAAGTGGTGTCGGCGGCAACAGTAGTGAAATCAGCTCCAAGGAGTGATGGTCACGGCTAGTTGAAATATATATATAGTGATGGTCACGGCTAGGCTTGTTTAAGGCTAAGGCAACCACACAATCACAAACAAGGATTAGTAGCAATCAAATCATGAATTCAAGAAGTAAAAATCAAGAACAAGAAAAACTCTGTTTTTTTTTTTTTGTAGGTTTTGTGTTTAGGGAAACAAAAGACACAACTTTGATGTCGGAAACCAAAGCTCTGATGGCAATTTGATACGGGGTTAGCCGTAGGGTGGCCCGATCTTCGACAATCAAACTAGAAATAACAAGAACGGAAGCAAAGACTCCATGAACAAGAATAAAGACTCGAAATTGATAACAAAGACACGACCGATAAGGACTGATTCGAACTAAAATAGAACGAGATAAAGACCCCAGGCCTCCTAAGAGGGTAGGAACCAAATACCAACGACTATAAAGCCCGCCTCTACAACCTTACACAACCAAACGGACAACTTGGAGGCACAAGGAGGGGACTTGTGATTACCTGGATCACCAAGCTCTCGCGAGGTTGACGAACTCAAAGCAAACCAAGTTAGATCTATAACCAATTGTTGCAATCGACGAGCCACGCTTCGAGTCGATTGACTTTCTCTCAATTGTGTTTCACACAAACTGAAATTTTCATAAAAGAGACGTCTGCATTGTTCTACAATGGGGATCGGCCTTATATAACTTAAAAGGCTGATTTTAGAATAAAAACAATAAATAAAAGACTTAATAAAAATAAACCCTAAAGTTACCTAAAATAACTTAAGTAAAATAGTTACTAAAAATAACAATAAAAATGTTCCAACACTTGAGTAAATTCGGCTAAACATATGACAGCTTCAAAGAATGTGATTTTCGGCCAAGCTCTAGGTCGAATCTGGAAAAACCTTCAACAGCAAAGTTGTAGATCTCTTCGTCCTCGTTCCGACAAGGTATGGCACGATCCAATCCGATTAATATTGAATCCGTACGACTCATTTTACTGAGACGTCGAAAAGCTGTCAAACTGCTGAACGAATCTTAAAAACGTCAAACTTCCACCTTTGGACCTTCTCCCATGGTGGAGCCTTCTTCTTCCTCTTTAGAATGACAACATTCTCACGAGCTTGAATCATAGGTCCATCCCCAAGTATATGTGTGTTCGAAGGTGTCTTGGATGGTCCCGCATCACGGCTTGCTTCGGGTTTCAGGTTGAAATATTTGCGCCAAGACCCACGACGGTGCGCGCGCAGTGAGAGTGGACGGGGATGAAGCAATTAAGGATTCGAGATTAGTGTAGAGCACAACGGTGTTATACGAAAAAAGGTAAATATCGGGCAAGTCTTCGAATGCTTGGGCGTTAAAAGCAACCATGAAGGGAGTGTGGAAGACAAGAAATGGCTTTTGTTTTGGAAAAAATCAAGGAAAACTTGTTTTGCTTTCAATTTAAGAATATATGGGTCTGACAAAGAACGTGTGTTGAATGGAGGGTTGTGGTCCTTCGACCGAACCTTGCTGGTGTTGCAAGAGCCTGAAATGATTTGTCTGACAGATATAGGACCCGTTCCAAATAAGAGTAAAAATATATACAAAGCTAAGTTGCAAATATGTACATCTATAAAACTATAAAGGCGGTCCAAATCTTATATATCATACACTATTCCACTTCCTACAACATTAAATCCTTTTCCTCCAAATACACTTGAGATTGGACCACCGTCTTTCCGATCTTGAACCCCAGAACCATCGTGATTGCTACCACACGCTTAGCGCCGCTGCTAAGGCTTCCGCTCCGGCGCAGAATGATATCCAGAGGGCACGCTTTCTATGTACACCTTGGAGAACCGGCACCTTTTTTCACTCGTGCCTGACCTCCCCGTGCCTCCCAGCCTTGACTCCGAGCACAGTGCTCTCTCTCTCTCTCTCTCTCTCTCTCTCTCTCTCTCTCTCTCTCTCTCTAAATTCTAAACCTCTAAATTCCAAATACGATGACAGCGGAGGATGCAGATGGATATAAATCACAAGGATGCAGAAGCTGTAATCTAGGGCCACCAAGTCTGCCGGTTCACTCACCAGATTTGCCGATACAACAATTGGACGAAGTTGGGTTGCAATTGGCCGACAGCGCCACCGTTCTTCTCTTGCCTCGATTCCCTAATTGACGACTCCACGATCAAGAAGTTATCCATCTCCACACTGTTGAACAAAAATGCGCGATATAATTGTACAACACATTTTATTTAATTTTTAATATTTGAGTTCGACCCCTTTTGGTTATCCTCTTGATTCGAAGCCGTATCGATGCCGAGATTTGAGTGGTTTTAGTGATTTGGGCTGCACCCGAATTTTAACGGGTTGCCTACGTATCTCTTGGAAGAGAATCAAGCCTTACGTAGTTCAGAGTGGTTGGGTTTTGTGTGTTTTATCACCCTTAAGGTTTTCATGCATCATTGGATCGTATTAGGACCCACCTTCTCGGAAGGGTAGCCCTAACATAAATCACACTATCATATGCATGAGATTTTCTCGTGTATCACCCGAATAAATTGAGCACACCTTCTCGGAAGGGTTTCCCAACTCAATGGCTATCACTTACACGGAAAATCATGTGTATTTAATTTTAACCCCATTTTCATTTTAAAAATGAATTTAGGGATTAGCGACTGTACCCGACATATTTTGAGATTTAATATCGGGTTACCTACGTAGCCGTTTTTACGGCGTCAAGTCTTTACGTAGTTCTTTTCTTTTGATATCGTTTGATTTGGTTTTAAAAATTTGATCGTTTGAGGATCATGATTGAACTCGACGAGCTCGTAGCTTTATGTCAAGCTTCCTACATACCCGTTTGAACGGGGTCAAATCTTATGTAGTTCTTTAAAATGACAAATTTGATATTTGGGTTTTGAAGTTTTGGTCGTGACCGAACTCGACTAGCGGAAGCTTTGTATCGAGACGGAGGAGACACTTTGGATTTGATGAAACTTTGGTATTTGAGACGACTTAGAGTCGATAAATAAATTTGAGGAGATTTGATTTGAAAGTTTGGATGTGACTGGACTCGGTGATAATTTGGTTTACACCGAGTTTCCTACATATCCACTTGTTTGGTGGAATCAAGTCATCGTAGTTCGGAACAATGACATGATTTAATTTAGGGAGATTTAACCTCATACTCGTTTGAGAGTGAATTTAGAGGTCGACGACTGTACCCGATATATTTTTAGAATTTAATAACGGGTTACCTACGTAGCCGTTTTTACGGCATCAAGTCTTTACGTAGTTCTGACTAGAACCGATTTTAATTTAGGAAAATTCGGTTGAAGCTTTTGATTCCGTTTTTATTTAGGAGCCGACTTGAGATTGACCCACTCAAATTGATCGGCAAAGAATTTTTTACGAGTTTAATTTTATATTTTTTTTTATCAAACTCGAATTCTTAACTTGTGCCAATTATAATTCGTATAATTTAGTGGGTTAGTTTCATAAATAGCTTATGTTCCAAACAAATACCGGTCACTGTGCTCCCCTTTAATGTGTTAATGATTCACATGAACACATCATTCATCATTCTTTTAATTTGTTTAAAGGGCTCAGCCCAAACAAAAGAAGATCAGCCCAAATCATATTTCTTAATTGATTTGTTTAACTGGCCCACATTCCTCTTTCTTTTCTGTGTGTGTCACACAGCTCCGACTTCTTTTTTCCGGAACGAATAGGGCAACAGGAAAGCGGCGATTCTTTTGACGATCGAAGACTGCTTAGTTGGTGCTCTCCGGATGATCGGTGTAGAAGTGTAGTCCAGAGCAAAAAAGGCGGAGCCGACAGGATCACAAGGTCGAGAGCACGGACGAGTGAGCCCGAAGGTCAACGGAACCCAAGTCCGCAGGTGCGACCAAGACAGTTCGATCAAGCACTTGCCGGCAACGAACAGGCAATTTTCTTTAATTTATTTGATTTGGCCTGATATCGGTGTTTTCGATTGTGTTTGAGTTGCTCTAGAATCCCTCCTGAGCTTTATAATTGCTCCAATTTGGGGCTTGCCTGCCCGACACAAATTAATTTAGTTTAAGCGTACCAATTGAGGAATCTGAAACTCCAATCTGTGAACACCAAATTTGTTTGCATTTTTTTTTTATGCTTTCTATGGAATTCAGATTGAAATTTGCCTGTTTGTGTCTGTTTGGGTGGACGGTTCTTCTTTCCTTGAAAACTTAGTCCAATATTCATTTTATTTTTTATAATTTAGGGGATTCGGCAACTAATTGCTTGTGAATCCCGGGCTGACTTTGTGTCAAGCCTCCGTTTTTGACATGGCTCGAGTCACTGATAAAGGGCAGAGCGAATTTGAATACGCCCTAGTGAAATTTTGGCAGCATTTCGCCTATGTTTAGGGCACTACCAGGACTCCGAAACCCATACCACTTGCGTAAAGCATGAAAGCTTTGCAATGGGGGGTTCGAGAGTCCATTTCGATAGCACCTCGATATGATTTGGAGGCAATTTGGTGACTCCAAAACCCATACCACTTGCGTAAAGCATGAAAGCTTTGCAAGGGGGGTTTCGGAAGCCATTAAAACTACCTTTTGCTTCTTCTGCTGCTGCTGATTTTTTTGTTCTTGTGGTTGCAGGTGTCTCTCCCAGAACTGGAAAAGCCAAGAGAAAGAAGAAAAAGCTAGGCGAGAGAAACCGCAGGAAGAAACCAGTGGGAAAGGAGAAAGAAGATTGTGATTGGAGCTTTGTTGATGTTCGGGCGTAGAGGAAGAAAAAAAGCAACCTCTCTGCAGTTACACCTTTTATACCATGAAAGGAGCAGTTACCACAAAACCTCCCACTCACTTTGTATATTTATTTATTTTCAATTATTTATGAGAAATAGGATACAGTTTTCTCAACTCAACTGTACATTTTACCGGTTGAGCAGTTTTTTTTCTTTTGTGTACAGTTTTTTCTTTACTGTAACTTCCCTTTTGTTATAACTGATGTTATTTGGATTGAGCCTCTTTTTTTTATTTCTTGGGCCTTTGAAGAGAACTTGCATATTTGTTTTTTTATATGTCAAATTTCAACCCAAGTTTGTAGCTCATTCTTCCATTTTAAATTTTTAATAATGAATGTCAATTAAATTAATCACAATTTGATACTTGATTAATTTAATATGAGATCATCATTATTCCAAAGTTGTGAAAATTTACCCTCCAACACACACCTTCGCCGACGCCAGACCGGCTCGCCCGAACTGCTCCGCAGTAAGCCGAGGTGAAGGCGGAAGCAGGTCATCTTCCTTCTCCGCTCCGGTCAGCGATGGTTCCCAATCGATAGCAAACGGAGCCGTCAATGTCGATTCCGAACCTCCGATGCCAATGGTGGCGTGAGGATGAGCGGCAACCGGATATGGGAGGAGATGCCTGACGGAGGAGGAGATCTGACGTACGGCTGATGAATTGCCACCACATGCTCCACAAATCCGACGTCCGTGGCGGTGTCCATTCACCACCTCCATCATATGATCCGAAAAGGAGAAACTAGAGGAGAAGGAGATGCAGAGAGAGTAATGGAGCGTCAGATCTGAATGGGTGAAGGCTGAAGAAGGAGAAGGGATGAGTAAGGGTAAACACTACTATAAACCACACCCAGTTGTTTTATTGTCGGATACCACTCCCTCAGACACCGATCTTAAGTACTCATATGATGATTTAGTATTCATCGAAAATCATGAATACTACCGTAATTTTTAACAAAAAAAAAAAAAAAAAAACAAATACAAATTACTGTATTTTTAAAAATATGAGTACTCTTTATTTTATTTGAACAAGGAAATAAATTTTAATAGTAGAACTACAAATTTTAAAATTATGAATACAAATGACTCTTATATTTTTAAAATTATGAATACTCTTATCCAAGAAATCAATTAAAATTGTTTCAAATTAAAAGAAAAAACACAGACAAATCATTACTCCTTGACACAGGGCGTCTCTTCGTTCTCCCTGACACAGGGCTGATGGAGAAGACAATGCCTTTGTTCTCGCTAGAGGCCGTCCGTGTCCACTTGCTCTTGTTGCTCCATTCTTTCAATTTTATGAACTTGCATCCTCAATTCCATTTGCCTTCAATTTTAGGTCTTCATAAGGAGGACAGGATTTCACCATTGACGTTGCACTGAGGTTGCTCCCCACCCTTCTCCTCTTGATTTATCAATGGTTCAAAATTGATATAAAGTGGATAAATTCCCGGTTTCACCCGTGGCAAGGTGATTATTGTTCGCCTTAATTTGCCAACTATTATTACTAGAACAGTACTTTGCAAGGGTTTTGGCCACTGAAAGTTGGATAGTGCTTATTTCCAAGGTTGTGTATCTAGCTATCTGCGGGTTGAATTGGGAGCCACTGTAAGTACCTTTAAATTCAGTTATGCATATTGTAGGTTTAAGTTACTTTTAATTTAAATTTGTGAAGAAGAAATTTTTTTATTGTTGATTTTTGTTTCTTTTCTGTTCGTTTTGATATAAAAAGGTCAAAGATAGCTTGCCAGGACATAAGAAGAGTCATATGAAAACGCTCTCATTTAATTCTTCAAAAAAATATCATATATATTGTTGCTTCTGGTGCTGATCCAAGCTGATGAGTGATGATATTGGTGTTTTCATGTATGAGATGTAAATTATTGGTTTGGATTTGTTTTCTTGTTTGCTACCTGCCTACCTGTACTTAATTGTGAAGCTTCTCGATATATAGCACTATAGAAAGGTTAAGAGTTTCATACTCATTGCACAGTACTTTGATTACTTTGTGCATCATTTAATCTGTTTAGAAGACACATTTGATTTTACTTTAGGCCCATTTAAATCGCTTATATGTTGTTGAGCATTAATTGCACATTCTTGGAGCATAGAACATAACTATAGCGGGTTTTATCCTAGCTTGTTATTCTGTACGTACGTGTTTGATGGAATCCGGCCCTGTTATGTAGGCATACTAAAATGTCGCATTAGGCGCTAATCAAACTGGGGGCAGTCATTTGGACAGACGATTAGCTAGCTCTGCTCGCCACCACCATGCGCTGGCGCTGACCCCTCATCAAGAACAAAGGTAGTACGGTCTTTTCCATGAACGGAATCTTTTTATTTATGGATTCAAGCGTATAATTTGCAGTTGCATACAGAGAATTGATTGTACGTACGTTAACGTTGCAGACAATGCTTTAACGTAACCAACTGCAAAAAGCTACACAGTGCACTTTGGCAAATTGCAAGGTAGGTAAATCTCGATCTTCTTCCGTGTTCTAGTGTTGAATTTGTCCTCACCTCAACTCTATCTAAGTGATAAGATATCTGATGGATGGAAATGGACATCAAAGACATTGATCCTGATGTCAAAGTTCATCTAAAACATTCAGTATAATGCTAATTCTCCACCTCACAAAAGTATTACCAATATGCAATCTAATTAGGAAAGGTAGTAGCTGCCAATTCAATTCAATGAAGAAACAAGTGTTCACTTCAGACCCTGGCCAGCTCTTACTTATCGGGATCAATTCCAACTTCTTAATTAAGCACACTCGTATAGTCTTATATATTTGAATTGCTTTCGAATGTTGTGCAGGAGAAGTGCATTAGCTTGCTAGCTAAATTGGGGCAGGAACTAAATGATCTAATATATATTCAAGTCCACAGTGTATCCTAACAAGCCAACCAAAGTTTAGCAACATTAAGTTGGACGTCTCTGGCCAGCTAGATATAGCTCTCATATTTATAATATTTCATTCGCTCGATCAAGATACCTGCATATGTTTTCCGGCCATTTGCATATGTTTTGTTCAATGAATTGATTTAATTTTGGCCCAACTAGGATGGTTGGTGCCGCTGTGTGTTTACTTGTTTGATTTGTGCTCTAAACTAAAGATGCCCAACTTGAATTAGCTTCCCGTAGTAGTGAGGTGAATCCATTTTCTATTAAGGTATTGAGTACTGATAACTGTGATCCGACTACTCCATAACTTGTGTGTGTTTATTTTTAAAAATCAGTTTGAAAAGAGCATAAGTAATCATCTTTCATTTGCTTACATTTCTGAATCATACCAGTTAGAATGTTTTGAGTCTCCCTAGCTAGCTCTCTACGTGGCTCGCTCTCTTGTAGAGTTTCAGATTGACTATCATATCGATCGGTTGCATGCTTGCTAGCTAGCTAGCTTATTAGATTTTGATCGAAATTAATGAATGCTTTTGAATTCTTCCACTAGAATGCATCTGTCATAGAGCTTACTGTATTTTTCTAATTCTTAGTATATTAGTTAAAAAGTTGGTACCCTTTGTAGTTTCTACAAGCATTAATGTATTGAAAGTTAGGGATGTGAACCCAGGTGAATCTTTGACCTCTCATCTCAGGTGTTGGCATTCCTGTTCGGCATGTGCTCTTAATTGATCTTAGCATTCAATGTCTCCTTTACCTCTGTAGGTAATGTAACTCAAAATTCACATTACATCACTTCCTTCTGTCTGTGCCTCTCTGGCTTATTAAATTTGTGTAAAGTTATGGATGCCTCTCTCTCTCTCTCTCTGGAGTCTCAACGATGTGATGCATTCATATGTTTCATAATTTCTGCAAAATTGTTACCTTGGTAGCTTTTCTGTGGGATTTTCCCTTGGTTTCTGAAAATCCACATTCTATGGTTTAGTATAATTTTTGTACCATTCAATTTCTTTGTTGATATCCAACCTTTGTGGTCGTACGTTGAAGATTCATTTGCTCTCATTACTCTCTTATTTATTTTGCGTATTCATGATAGGCTTGTACTTAAGCCCATATAAGATTATTAGAGGTGGTCATCTTCACTTCACTTCACTTCACTTCAAACGAGTCTTCAAATTTTGGATTAAATTTTCCAATTTAATTTGTCTCTTTGAGTCACCAGCCGAAGACACCTAGCATATGTTAATATTAGGGTTATATATATTGATAATAATGTAGAGAAGTTTGAGACACTATATATGTAAACGACAACGACAACGACAATATATACTTGATGACTTGATTTTTTTTGTTTGTATTTTTTTAAATATGCAAGGTTAGTTGGTTTCTCGATCTATACAAGCCTGTCAATTAAAATGTGATCCAATTGCTCTGGGAAAATTTTGGGTTTGAAATTATTGGGACCTGAAAGCAATTCCGAACTCGAATGATTCAGAAATTTTAGGATCAAAACCTGATGAACCGTTGGACCTGATGAGTGTAGATACCACACAGGTACAATATATATATAGATTCCACATAGATGTGTGGATGTAGTTGTATTAGCTAGTTAATATCACTCATAATTTAAATAATACATATAATTATAATTATAGTATGCTTGGAACACTTATTTGTATAAATACGAGACAAATTTTTTATGCTTATAATAATAATAATAATAATAATAATAATAATAATCTTTAGCTTAATTTGATATATTGATATTGTAATATAATTATAATACTTTAAAAAAATGTTCTTTAGGAAGTTTGAAAATTTGATTAGTTGGCCGGGGCAACTCGAAACGACCCCTGTCGTAATTGATTCACTCGGGTCCCAAATGACCCAAACCCGACTCGAATGTCCCGAACCCAATTCAAATGACCCGATCGATGGTAATGGGTTTATACATGGCAGACCAAATAGACCGGATCTCATTAGGCTCGGCCCTATATTATGCAACAAATAAACCAAGCTTATGTGTTTTTAATCCAAAATCTATATCATCTAATCTATTACTCCACTCCGTATTACAGAATATCACTATGAATCTATGATAATAAGACAAAATAATAATATGAGCACGTTAATTTGCCTACCATTTCATTTGTGGCTTGTTATGTATTTACTCATATTTATTAAAAGACAAAAAATAAATCCTATCAAAAAGTAAACCCACAACCAATCAAAATCCCACACCTACCTACCTTAAAAAAAAAAAAACAAATCAGAAAAAGAAGAATCCTTTCCCTCCCATAACAGTAGCAAGTAGGAAACCTCAAACCCACATTGCAGAGCTCAAAGTCACTCTCACACGCCACACCCGGAGACTCCAATGGCTGCCCTACTCTCATCTCTCCTCTCCACCCCTCTCCTCCCCTCCTACCAAAACCGGCTGAAACCCACCCCTATCCGCTCATCTCCGGCCACCCTGCTGCCGCTGCCTCCGCTCCGACACTCAGTACTCAAGGTGATCAGCTGCTCTCTCTCTCTCTCCCCCCCCCACCCCCCATATCTCAGATCTGTGGTAAAAGTTTCCTCCTTTCCCTTCACAGCTGCAAATACTCACTGTTTTATGCTCCTATAGTCTTCCTCTTCCCACCTTTTCTTCTTGCTTAGCTAGGGTTTGTAGAAAGTTAACACTTTTCATCTTTTTAACCTACTGTTTTTTTTTTTGTTTTGTTTTTTGTTTTTGAACGTTCCAACTTCCATTTGCTGTCTTCCAACCTTCGATTCTTCTTGTCAGGTAACACTTTTCATCTATATCATCTATTACTCCATATTTGTATTTTTACTTGTTCCTCCTTTAATATATATGGCTTTTACTCAATTATTTTCCATATTTGAACTAACTGCATGAAGATGAACAGCCTCCTTTCAATATATTTGTGGTTTTGCCTCAATTACTTTCCATATTTGAACTAACTCCATGAAGATGAACAGCCTCCTTTCAATATATTTGTGGTTTTTACTCAATTACTTTCCATATTTGAACTAACTGCAGGATGATGAACAACGTCCTCCTTTCAACGTCGATCCCGATGAGATCCTAACCTCGGATTTAGAGTTCATTGGGAGGGTATGCAACCAATCCCCGTCTAAATTTATAATTTTAATTTGGATATGTTTTGTACTATATAAAATGAACGCTAAACAATCTCATCTTTAATTTAGGGGGGCTTTGGTGAAATTTACAAAGCTTATTGGCGTGGCAAGCAAGTTGCTGTTAAGATGATTGTTTCCAAATGGAGGGATGACCCTTTGGTTTTGTAAGTATATATTCCTTTAGCTTATCCTAATGCACTTGTAGTACATTTTACTTGACTCTTTTAAGAGTTTTATTATGCTATCTCATGGTACTGTTAATTAACTAATTAAGAAATTTATGTCTCTCATTCGGGTGCACTAGCTAGAATGATAAGTCCCTTTTATATATTGCATACTGTTTTACCGTACCATATATTGCCACTTTAAATTTTATAATCATTTAAACCATCTCATGCACTTGCTATAGAGTCTACTATTTGTAGTTCAATTTATTAATACAGTACCTATTATTTGTAATAGCTAGTGTAGTGGGGTGGTATTTAAGAATGTCTTTTTTTCATGAATAATTTGCAGGAGCTACTTTAAACGCGAGATTGAAGCTCTTTCTAAGCTAGCACACCCAAATATCATTCAGTTTCTAGGGGCCAGTTTGGATAAAAACTCACCTATGTTGATTATGGAATATCTTCCATTGGTATGTTGTTATTATTATTATTATTATTATTATTATTTATTATTATTATTATTATTATTGGTGGTGGGAGTGTTGTTGTTAGTAGTATAGCAGAACTACTAATGATATATTGATTCTTTTTTTGTCAATTCAATTCCTAGGGTGATCTTGGTGCTTATTTAAAGATGTCGGGACCTCTCAGTTCGTTTGAGATGGTTACCATTGCAATTGACATTGCTAGGTATGGTATTCAATCTAATCAATTTTAGCTATCTTATTCTAAGTTAAATAATTAACAATGTTATTAATTATAACCTATGTTAATCAGGGGTATGACCTGTGTGCATTCAAAATCTATCATCCACAGAGATCTTAACCCAAGGTACTTGCTTTTAGCTTAGGACAATTGAATTTTATAACTTTAATTAGCGACAAATTGCAAATTACTCAATATATTATCCAATAATTCTCCTGAATCTACACTATATATTTTTGAAATATACAGGAACGTTCTTATTATGGATAACAATGGAGATAGAGTTTACAAGGTTGCAGACTTTGGGCTCAGCAAAACCTTAACCTTTGTGGACGGGATCGATATGAGTATCATGCATTATTTGACCCCTAAGAGTGGGAATCGTAAGTATTATCTAGTTGAAAACTTTATATTTTATAATTATATTATATATATATGCCATTTTTCTATACCATAACTGTATTTTTGTTCTTTATATGTACATGAATTAAGTCAATTACATGGCTCCTGAAGTATTTGATGAGAAGAAGTATAACCAGCTTGCAGATGTCTACTCTTTTGGGGTGCTTGTCAATGAGGTGATCGAGTTTATCTATATTCACTATAATCATAATATGTAAGTTGATATGTAAGAGTATGCCTTCAATCTTGACGAGAATTTATTTTTATTTTATATTTCAGATGATTGAGTATGCTGCTAGATCGACCCAACAACAGAAGGTTCTAGATTATTTGTTGATTTAATTTTAATTGTTTGGGGGGATGTTGGTATACTGACAATATAGTATAATTGACATATTTCAGATGATGGAGCGCCTGAATATGGCCATGAACTTTAAGAATGTTGTCGATGATGAAGGGATTGACATATTTAAGAATGTCGACCGGGATTTAAATGAGTGAGTAATTCTAAGTTATATGAATTTATTTGTGTATGTACATGTACATATATATATACCCTTGGACTTGGTACGTAAAAGAACGCATATAAATTGTGATCAGGTGTATCAAGAAATGCCTTGCACGAGACCCACTGGAGAGACCTTCGTTTGCGGAGCTTGTGGAGACTCTTGAGAGAGTTCGGGACAACATAGCCTAGTAATTGAAGTGTCAGCTTAGATTGCTCAAAAAACTATGTTTCTTAGACTGGGTAAAGAAATCAGGCAACTAATTTCTGATTTGCTACAAGATCAAGTGCCGGATGAGCTTTTTGATGTGGGTTTCTGATAATCTGATACATATATACTGTAGCTTTTTGGGGTCTATGGAAGATCCTCATATTGCTGATTCTCTAGGATATTTGGTTTTTGAACTGATCATGCATTCCTGCAGTTAATCTGATTTTAGGGTCCATGGAAGATCAAGTGCCGTATGAGCTTTATGATGTGGGGTTTCTCTGTTATTTAGTATCTTTTGAAGTTAATCGATCTGCATACCTTGTTGCTCAAAGATTGGTAGCTCTGAAAGCACTTGAAAATTAACACTGGTGGTTATTCATCTACAGTTAGTTACCTTGTTCTGACAGATCAAACTACATAAGGCGTATCTTGTTAGTTTTACTGGCCCAGTATTGTTTTTTCGGATGTCAAGAAATAAAATCCAATCTGGTTGTCAATGTGGTTAGGTTGACCAGTTGGTCCTCTTTTGTTTATGAAGCTGAAAATCATTGAAAAGGATAGACATCTCTTGTGAAAGTGTTATGCATTGTGGGTGATAACTAATGCTTTCGGTGATAACTGTTGGGTGTGGATGATTGCTTTCTATCATCAATCAAATAAAAATGGTATTCAGTGAAATTTATTTTTAAGAAAATGCTTCAGTGCATTAAAAGAAGCTGATTTGAAGCAAAATGAACAAAACTTTTATCATCCTAAATGACCTCCGATCCTGAGATTTCCATAAACCATGCTCACTGGTTTCATGGTTGCTTTGTGCTCCTGTTTCAAAACCAGTAAAGAAGCTGATTGTTTGTGAGAACAACTATCAAACTGAAATCTTTGTTATCTTCATATTATATCCGGACAAAATAACATGTCCTTTTTCATGTGATGACCATCATCTGCCATTTCCCCCCAGCATTGCTAACACTTTTTCATGTGCAAGAAAGGCAAACACACACATGAGCTGATCTTGCGATATTTCATAACAACAAAATTACCATAGGATGTTGGAAGCCGAGTGAAAAAAGAGTACAACCGAAGAGCTACATGTTTGAGTTTGATGGGACAACAACGTCGTTGAATAGGTTATTAAGTAGAGAAAGTTCAAGTACAGGTCAAGAAATGAAGCCTGACATAAATAAAATAGCGCTGCAAACACCATGAGGAGATTTTATGGCAATGTCATAATCTTCATGCATGAGGACGCAGGTCCTGCAAAGGGTACATCAAATACAACACAAATTCAAATGTTAGGCAGCCGAGGATGTAGTTGGGGAGCTCATGTTGCCTGCCCCAGAGGATTAGGATTTGATACTTTACTCACCGTTGCGGAAAAGGTCACGATGTCAGGCTTCATTTCGGGGGCTGCAAACCGAACGAAAGCACCCTTGTTTCCCCTCTGCACAATGCATAAGCTGATTTTAGTTTTTTGTTTTTCAATTTTTTTTTTTTTTAATAGAGAGAGAGAGAGAGAGAGATTAGAGAACAAATCGGTCCTCTTTTCAACAAAAGCACACATAAGCTTATTGCCCATACCATGCCACAGTAATTCGAAGCCGAAAATACAGTGATCAGTTTTCCATCATGCTCAACTTCATAGCCCTCGCTTTTAACTTCGTGAGATCGTACAACCAGTTCTGAAAGCAGGGATTTAAGGGTTATAAGGTCCGCAAGCTAGAATGGTTTTCATCTATTATTATTATTATTATTATTATTTAAACATTTGTTATAATCAAACAACTCTGGGAGATGATATGATATTTACCTAAATTGTTGTCTTGTAGAAACCCCTTTGTCACATCTACCCCAAAAGTATACCCTCCACGCATACTATAGCCGCGTCCTAGGGCTTCTGGTCCTCCTGGATCATTCCATAGGAGTTCTCCCATCAATCCTGTCATCAGCATAAGCAAAAGCCTTGTAAGCTGACAAGAAAAAGCACACGACGCTTGACATCCTGAATTTTGATGGTCAATACTGAATACAATTACAGCAACGAATCAAACAAAGCTTGCAAACGATAAACCGAGGACAACCCAAAGGCCATACCGCTCATTGGAGGCTCACGAAATCGATCTATCGATCTGATGTGGCCCAATTTTACCCCATCTTCGGTTGAAAGGCCTCCATGGACAACGAAAATCTTCTGGTTTACAACATGAGCAAGTGGCAGACATTGGAACACTTCATCGAATTGCTCAATAAATTCTTCCCCCAACTTGAACTTGACCTCGTTATGAAATCCAAATCGCATATTCAAAAACCGGGACTCGTGATTCCCTCTTGTCAAATATATGGCTGGAATTGGTAGGAAAGTAGGTGGGGTCAAGCCACAAACGGGCACTTAAAAGCAGTTCTAAAATCAAGCAATCACATTATGAGGAGGAGCCAGGAGGGAATGGATGATTTTACCGGATGGGAAGAGGCACTTGAATGAAAGCAAAGTCAAGATGACTTCTACGGAAAAAAGCCCTCGGTCCACAAAGTCGCCATTAAAGATGTAAGGATTGTTTTCCGAAGGCAGTCCATTGAGCTCAAAAATGTGAAGAAGATCATAAAACTGCAACAACAACAGAAGAAGGAACAACCGGTGAGAAAGAAGATCCCAATGGCAATTAAGGCTATACAAGAGAATGAACGATGAGGGACAGCTGAAACAATGAAACACTGAAAATTAGGACCGAAGTCCAAGAAGGCGTTCAATTTTGCCACAAAGGGCAAAAGGCAAAAGCAGTGGGTGAGTTAGGAAAACAATCAAAGTAAAAGAAAAGAGGAAGGTGCAGGCTGTATATATTCTGCTAAGGAAGAAATTAGGCGCGAGCGGATCACAGGTAATAGAATTGAACTAGAACACAGCAAAAACATAGAATCCAGCAAGCTAGGCAAATTGAGATGAAAGAAGTTAGGATTACCTGGCCATGTAAATCACCACAAACAGTTAAATGTTTTCCATCGGGGACAGTAACGTCAACTAGAGAGGGGAGGGGACGAAACAAATCTCTTGCTTGCTTGACTATATCGTATACGAATCTAAACAAAAACACAGGGAAAAGACAGAAAGAAAAAGAAACAGACATGAGCTTAATTCATGAGATGCTAAATGCGATGAGAGGAGTCCTGAATTCAATCAAACAGTAGTTACTTTTTTTCCAAAAGCTTTTGATTTCGGAAGTCCGCAATCATGTCCTGGATGAAACCTAAGGTGATAGTTTCCTCCTGCACATCTGAGAAGAAAGTAAAAATGAGGATTATTCCAAATCCAAAGTATGGAAAATCATCAGAAAATATAAAACCTGATTTCATGGAATGATCGATGATCACATGCTACAACACCACTAGGACCCAAACAGCAACGTACTCGGAATAATTTGGTATTTATTTAATCTTTTTGGGGTAAGCATACATACAATTAGCCAATTAGGAATGGAAGACCAATCAAAGAGTGAGTAGTAGGCAGTAGCGCTAAGATGTGAACATAAGAAATTAAGGAGGGTTCTTACAATCTGAATCTGCTCCTCCAGCAGACTGTCTCAGACTCTTGTTGCAATGCTCCTCCAAAATCTCCGGCCACAACAACAGGTTTAAAAGGTAAGGAAATTAGAAAAAACACCGAACCGACAGTAACACAATTACCATACCTGCTGCTGCTGCTGGTGGTCAACATTTGAGAAGGTATGGTTGGATTCACCCATGGCCATGGCAAGACATGGTCGCCCTCTCCACCTCCTCGTAGTAGGGGTTTTCAATAAATCCTCCTGATTCTGATTCTGATTCAGATGAATTAGGGCACTCTTGTTAAAAATCGATCAATCATATGACTTCTACTAAAGAATGGGACTTTATGAGCCCTAGAATCCAAATTCCCCAAAATAAAACTCCATCTTTTGAAGGATTAGGAATTACTCCGTATTATTGAAGAAGAAAGAAAGAAAGAACCTTCAGAGAAAGAGAAGCCAGTGACCCCATCGACGGAGGACGCCATGAAGGGGAGGGTGAGAGAGCGGCAGCCAACACCATGTGAGTTGAGCCGATGAGAGCCATGGTTACCTGAGAGTGGAGGGAATGGAACGACCCAACGGCGGACGGCGGAAGTGGTTGGGTCTGGACGAGGACGAATCCAATTCCAAAGGGATGTATTGTATTTGTACGGTACAGCAGTTCAGTTTCAGTCTCCTCCACATGCCCTTTCGTCCTCTTTCACTCTTTCTTTCTCTTTTTTTTTTTTTTTTTTTTTTTGGTCCCTTCTAAAAAGCTGTTGTCTCTGTTTGTTCAACACTTCAACCTAGTCCCTATTCAGAACACTTCAACCTAGTCTCCACGTGCTATTGCTCTCTCGCTTCAATTTTTTTTTGGACCAAGGAAAGTAATACTATAAACTTAGAGATTACAATATCTGACCACATTCGAGAAATCCGACTGATTCACTCGAAACTGAAATTCGATCGAATTTAAAAATTTAGCATTGTGCATAGTTCGAACCCGAAACTGAGTCCGACCGATATTGACCCGAATACAAACAAACTCGACTCAACTCACACCCGATCCCAACTAGACCCGACCCGACTTCCAATCCGACCCGAATGTCCTTGAACAACTATTTTTTAATTAAAAGTGAAAGAATTGGATTTCACTTGTCTTCCCATGAGTATAATTACAAGAATATATAGAGATAGAAGGATCTATCTTTTCCTAAAGATATGATTTTACATGTGATCTTTCTCATTAGATATGATTTTATATGTGGTTCACTTAGAAATGTGGTAACAAGCTAGTCTTCAACGGTGTTGATCAACTCACCACATTAGCAAATGGAATGAGGGCTCAGATGGAGGCTTACAACTTATCCAAGCTAACAATCTCGACGGCTACCTCTGAGATTGCGCCAAGGTCATAGAATGAAGAGCGATGGGCAGCACCAGTGGCTGATTCGATCAAGCTCAACGTAGATGGTGCCTCTAAGGGGAACCCGAGAGATGCCAGAGGTGGATAGATCTTCTACGAACACCATTGCTCATTTATGATTGCGTTTACCTTTACATGTGGCAACTGTGCAACCCTAACCTCTGAGTTATAGGCGGTTTTCCATGGACTGGAGATGGCCTCACGAATGGGCCTGTTAAGGCTTATTGTGGAGTCGGATTCCCACTCGGCTTGAAATCCACTGAGAGACAAACCCTTGGTGTGGCACCGAGAATACCACGTAGTGGAAAAGTGTCACCACCTTGTCAAGCAATGTGATTGGCAGGTCAAAATTTCCCATGTCAGACATCAACGAAACAAAGCAGCGGACTACTTTGCTAATTGGGCATTAGACTTAGATGCAATCTTCACTGAACTTATGGACCCTCCAACTTGTGTGGAGGTTATTTTGCTTGTTGAAGTTCATTCGCTTGCTGAAGTCTCTTGTTGAAATTTTACTTAAGATTAAATAAAATTATATAGTAACCTTTGAATAAAAAAAAGCAGTAGTAGTAGTAGTAATACACATCTGCTAGGGCACAAGTGATCTCGGCGTTCGTCGTTCTACGCCCCTGGCGTTTAGCACTACTAGTGGTCACCGATGGTGTTCTCTTTGGTGGCCCATCTAAAAAATCATGGATGCCCATCTTGTCTCCCGAATATTACCATGAACCCAACAAATTGAAGGTAATTAAGCATTCGAATCACCGTTTTTCTTTGAGGATTCTTCGACCGAAACGAGTAGATTTAAGGGGTCAGAGTTCCAATGAGAGGGATGGTTATTCTCTCCCCTTCACCCTCATCCATCTTCACGGTTATTCCCACCTCAATTGTCACCGTTGTCAACTTCCTCTCCAAGATTGGTGTGTGCTGCGTTGGCAACCATGTTGTAGATCTAACAATTTGGAGATATTATCCATTCCTACCATGGAGGACAATGGACATCGACAAGGGTTTGAGAGAGCTAGAGAGATGATGGTTTATTATGTAATTTAGTGAAATAAAAGGCTAATTAATTAATGTTCTTAAAAGTAGTCCAACCATGCTCTGAAAAGTAGAAGTCATTGCGACCATGTGTTAAAAGGAAAAAATACCCTACTAAATAAAATTCGTGTATATTTTTAAACGAAACGAGTATTTTGAAGCTCTTAATTTCCTTGGGGGGAGGGGGGCAAGCGTTAGGGTGAATAAGTTAAAATTAAAGGTTTTATTACTGGGGATAATAACGAACCCACCCACCCACCCACTCCCAACTCGTTCGTCCGGACTTTAGTGTCCAGAAGTCCCCTCCCTAACAATCCGAATTGAACAAATCTAAACATGGCACGCGTCCACTTAACCCACATGGCATTGGAAACGTCTCTCTCACCCTCCGCTAATTCATCTCTCCCATGGTCGCGTCCTCTATCAATCTCAGTTGTGGTGTTCTTACACCGCCGTCCTGCTTCGCCACCGCCTTCCCTCTGTCTCAAGGTACTGCTAGCTTACTATTTCTTCTTCTTCAATTACACCATTAATCCTTCATAATCTAGATTCTATGGTTGATAAAGTTTCCTCCTTTTCAATTTATAGGGTCATTGTATATAATTTTAAAGTGCGTTTTGTAACATCATATATGTGAATCAAGTTACTACAAGGCAGCGGAGAGGTCCACCATGTCTTGCCTTGGCCATGGGTGAATGGAACCCAACCTTCTGGGATTTTGAAAACACACCACATGAAGGTCAGGAAACTATCACCATAAGTTTCATCAAGGAAATGATTGCAGACTTCCAAAATCAAAATCTTTTAGCCAAAATATAAGTACTGTTTCGATCGGGACTCCTCTCAACGCATCTAATATCTATCTCATGAATTAAGCTCAGGTTTGAACCTGTGTTGATGGTGTTTTTTTTTTGGTTTAGATTTGCATATGAGATAGTCAAGCAAGCAAAAGATATGTTTTGTCACATGCCCTATCTAGTTGAGATTACCGTCCTTGGTAGAGAACATTTAATTGTTTGGGGTGAAAGCGCCCTTGTTTCCCCACTGCAAAAGGCGAAAAAATTCAAAGGATCACCTCTTTGCAAAAGCAACAACAACAAGAAGAAAAGCACATAAGTTGATTGATAAATACAGAACAACCAAATTATACCATGTCGCAGTAATTGGATGATAGATTTTGAATGCACACAGGTCATACCCCTGATTAACATAGGTTATAATTAATAACATTGTTAATTATTTAACTTAGAATAAGATAGCTAAAATTGATTAGATTGAATACCATACCTAGCAATGTCAATTGCAATGGTAACCATCTCAAACGAACTGAGAGGTCCCGACATCTTTAAATAAGCACCAAGATCACCCTAGGAATTGAATTGACAAAAAAAGAATCAATATATCATTAGTAGTTCTGCTATACTACTAACAACAACACTCCCACCACCAATAATAATAATAATAATAATAAATAATAATAATAATAATAATAATAATAACAACATACCAATGGAAGATATTCCATAATCAACATAGGTGAGTTTTTATCCAAACTGGCCCCTAGAAACTGAATGATATTTGGGTGTGCTAGCTTAGAAAGAGCTTCAATCTCGCGTTTAAAGTAGCTCCTGCAAATTATTCATGAAAAAAAGACATTCTTAAATACCACCCCACTACACTAGCTATTACAAATAATAGGTACTGTATTAATAAATTGAACTACAAATAGTAGACTCTATAGCAAGTGCATGAGATGGTTTAAATGATTATAAAATTTAAAGTGGCAATATATGGTACGGTAAAACAGTATGCAATATATAAAAGGGACTTATCATTCTAGCTAGTGCACCCGAATGAGAGACATAAATTTCTTAATTAGTTAATTAACAGTACCATGAGATAGCATAATAAAACTCTTAAAAGAGTCAAGTAAAATGTACTACAAGTGCATTAGGATAAGCTAAAGGAATATATACTTACAAAACCAAAGGGTCATCCCTCCATTTGGAAACAATCATCTTAACAGCAACTTGCTTGCCACGCCAATAAGCTTTGCAATATAAAATAAGCACCCGTAGTCGATTTCTGTGAGATTCCACCGCTGCCTAGGATCCGCTGACACGCTTCCTCGTGGATCAATCCAGACTTCCCGCTGCTACATCAGGAGGAGGTCTTGTAATTATTTGCAAGTGACGGAATCTGGTTTGCTTTACATTAGTTATATTTTATATTGCAAGTCTCGATTTCCTCCTACAACAGTCCACACGAAAACGGGATTGGATCTCCTTGTCTCCGTTTGCTAGAACGAATGATCGAAGGATTTGCAACTCACACCCTACGGGTTAGGGAGGCTAGAGATTTGTGGTGGGAGAGGTTTTGGAGACACACGTACAATCCAATATTACGTTAAGAGTTAAAGACTTATTCTCAATATGTCTCTCCTTATATATTGTAGAAACTAGGTCAACTTATTCCTAATAAGTCACCTTTATCTTTTATCTTCTATCCATAAACTATATCAACAATAATAACTTATTATTATTATTAATCAATTATCCAATTATTAATACTCTTTGTGTGTGATCTTATAGGACCTGAATAAAATAGCAATCGATTAAATATAATTTAATCTATAAATTATAGTTGGCTTCTAGCAAAGCACTATAATTACCTAAATTATTCAGATTATAAATATCCATTTTAATCATATTATATCATTAGTATTTTACACATCAATTAAAGGACACCAATTCCTGCAATCTCCCACTTGTCCTTAAGTGGATGTGCGGTTTCAATTCCTTTGTCACTTAATGTTCAATTTGACGATATAATAGCATCTCATATTATCCATATCAATTCAAATTATTTCTTGATCCCGAGCTTGAGCTGTGAAATAAACAAATGATTACGTATTAATCCATTTGAGCATGGCCATGCATTTTACATTTCTTACTCTTCGAGTGGCCAGAACATTATTCCTACTCAGATATCCAAATATCCAGAATAGGAGGACTTCTCCAATCTTGCGTGACTATAGCTCCCACTTAAATTTTAGCAACCACAATCACTGCCTTTATGACTGCCTTTTACGGATCAGCAGTTGACAGTGTCAAAGGCTACCAATCATTAAGTGAGAGGGATATCACACTCATGTCTGAGGAACCTACTAATAATATTTTAACCTTAAATTCTTCAACTTATTGAAAAAATCTTAAGGCAGGTCTGTCCAACAAGTATCCACCGACCCATACTTGTCTACACAATTGATTAGACATCTCCATGTCCCTATATCTCGTGAAACTTGGCGCCATCAATAAACTTGTATAATAGTCTATATTAAATCATTTATGTCCCATTTAATGATTCAGACTACGGAAAAACATAATTCATAATATCAGTTCACTTAATAGGGTTTCAACCACCACGACTTTCGCAGCGATCCTATTTGATAATCATAAATTATTAGGACATTTTATTCAATTCTAAATCATAATTGAATAATAGTGAAATTTTATTTCAAACAAACATGATGCAGATATGTTTCAACAATCTTGACCAATATCTAATGTTTTAAACATATAAATCAAATCCATTCACCAATGGACTTGAGAGAATAACACTGCGTACGATAATCCCGGCAACTGAAACTATGGTTTTCAGAATCAGGAAATACCGCGCCAGACATGGCAGAATGATCAGTGGCACCGAGAGAATAAACATCGACGCGGAGAAAGGTCAACAGATGTTTCCAGCTCTACAAAATCCGACTCAGCGGAAATGAGAAACGAAAACACACCAGCGGTTTTTCCATCGGTGTTTACCCAGGGAATTTGTTCCGCGACAGTACCAAAATGGTGGAGAGATGTGAACCTCATGAAATATGATGGGACGACTGATCCTGAAGATCATCTTTGCCACTTTACGACCGCAATGGGAATAAACGAATATAATGATGCCATGTTGTGTAGAACGTTCCCTTCAACCTTAACAAAGATCACGCTCACCTGGTTCACAAATCTTCCAAAAGGTTTTGTAACCAATTTTGCCCAGATGTCTCACATCTTCACGTTCCATTTCGGAAGTGCGCGATCGAGAAAGAAGACCATGCTCGACCTGAATTCCATTAGGCAAGGAGCTGGGGAATCCTTGGGACACTTCTTCACTCGTTTTACCAGCATGATAGTCCAAATCCCCAACTTTAATCATGAATTGGCAATCATCATACTCATGGGTAATTTAGGAGAAGGAGACTTCAAGACGTACCTGTTTCGGAAGAAGCCAACTAGTTACGATGACTTAAGAGAGCGGGTGTCAAGGCAGATTGAGGCAGAAGAAGCAGCCGCGTCCAGCTCTAAGGCAAATACAGGGAATCCAGGTCTCTTTGGGAAGCTTACTGGAAAATTCAGAAAAGAGAAAGCTAAGCCGCCCAGACATCATTCAGAAGCGGTAGATTTTCATCCTCGCCGCGATGAAGTGCATATGAATTCAGAAAGAGGGCAAGGATCTCGTCACAGGGAAGATCACCCGCGTTCCTATCATCCGAGAGATAACCGATATGGAAATCACGACATGAGATCTCCACCAAGAAGGGAGAATCGACCTAACCAGAGACCACAGTGGGAGGACCGAAACCCCAGGTTTGACGACTCTCGTAATAAGCAGAACCGATATTTCAGGCAACAGGGTCAGCATAGAGATCCCCCTTTCCATAATCGAGGAAGGGGGAGGGGAAGAAGAGAACGCGGAGGTAGACACAACTATACGCCTGCAGTCCAGAGATCTATCAATCAGAGAGAAGCTCGAAAATCAGAAGCAGGCCAAATACCAGAACCTGAGGGTTTCATCAATACCCTCGCAGGAGGCTTCTCCTTGGCAGGGTCCAGTAGACAGGAAAAAAGAAATTACGAAAGAGAAGGAAGGCAACCTCCGTCCGCGTCAAGTAGAAGAATTTCTTTTGCACAACATGAAAACATTTCCTTTTCCCCAAAAGACACTGAGGAAGTAAGGATGCCGCACTCAGACCCTCTAGTCATTCATGCTCAGATAGCCGTCAAGACAGTCAAAAGAGTATTTATTGATACTGGATCATCAGTTGATATCCTGTCATGGGAGGCATTTTCTCAAATGGGGATATCCGCAGCATCGTTAAAGCCATATTCAGGAATGCTAATCACGTTCTCAGGAGGAGAGGGACAGCCCCAAAAAGACGCGTGGAAAGTATTGTATTCACAGTAGTAAAGATTCCTACTGTATATAATGCCTTGCTGGGTCGCGTCTCGCTCTATAAGTTCCAAATGGTAGTTTCAATCTACCACTTTGTGGGAAAGTTCCCTTTACCCGGAGGAGGAATTGGTGAGGTTTGCGGTCAACAACCGAAAAGTAGAAGCTGTTACCTAACTTCTATCAAGAAGAGCAGAGAAGTGATGTGTATTAGTGAAAATTATGAATCCGTGGTCGGGGACAACGATTCGACAGAACATTCAGAGGCTGAACTAGAGGTGAGGCCGACAGAAGCAAAAATATCAACCACGAATGAAAGAGTTACATACACGCCTTTCCCAAACCCTGAGGAGAAAGTATATTTGGGACAGGCATTGGAGACAGTAGAAAGAGTTCGAGTCCTAGAAATCATAACAAAGTCAAGAGACATTTTTGCATGGACTCCGCGAGATCTGCTAGGAGTCCCACCCGCGATAGCTTTGCATACCTTGAGAATTCGTCCAGGAACAAAACCCATAGTACAGAAGAAGAGGAAGATGGCTCCTGAGAAGGCTGCCGCGGCAAAAGAAGAAACTGATAAGCTTTTAGAAGCAGGGTTCATAGAGGAAGTAGAAGACTCAGATTGGCTCTCAAACGTGGTTTTAGTGAAGAAATCTAATGGGAAATGGAGGATGTGCACCGACTTCACTGACCTTAACAAATCCTGTCCCAAGGACAGTTACCCATTACCGTCCATAGATGAACTCGTCGATGGAACCGCGGGTAATAAAGTCCTTAGTTTTCTTGATGCTTACTCTGGATACAATCAGATAAACTTAAACCCTTCAGATAAGAAAGCTACTACCTTCATCACCAACCAGGGGATATTTTGCTACTGCGTCATGCCTTTCGGACTTAGGAATGCAGGAGCAACATTTCAAAGGGCAGTTGATAGAATTTTCCGTGATCAGGTTGGTAGGAATGTATCAATTTATGTGGATGATATCGTGGTCAAGAGCGAGAAGGCAGAGGACCACGCGGCAGATCTGCAGGAGACTTTTGATTCCCTTCGCAGAGGAGGTTTAAACTTGAACACGGAAAAGTGTGTCTTTGGGGTTGATTCCGGGAAATTCCATGGTTTCATGATTAGCCATCGAGGAATTGATGTTAAGCCCGAAAAAATCACGGCAATTCAAAACCTTCAACCACCATGGACGATCAAAGAATTGCAGTCTTTAAATGGAGCAGTAAACTACTGTTGTTAGGAGGAAATCGAGTATGAAATATAACAAAATATATCAAACCAGATTCAGGCCCACGCAAATAAATACAAGACTCCTCCAATGCAGTAAGAGAAAGTCAGGATCGAATCCACGAGGAAGCGTGTCAGCGGATCCCAGGTAGCTGTAAATTCTCACAGACACAGCAGCAGAAAAGACAGAAGCACAGAAACAAGAAAATAAAAGCAAAACAGAAACAAAGACAAAAGACAGAAAATAAAGCAAAGCAACAAAGCAAAACAGGAAAGACAAAGCAAAGCAGAAACTAAAAGCGAAGGCAAGGGTCGTCGATCTCAACAAGACTCAACTTGAGATCGACCAGAAACTGTAAAGACAAAAACTTGAAAATCGATGACAAAAAGCAGAAACTCAACTCGACACAGACAACTTCCTACTCGAGATCGACCACGACCTACTCGATCTCGACAAGAGCTACTCTATGTCGACAAGAAACAGAAAACTTAAACTTGCAGATTTTCGACATAATTCAGAAATTTGACAGAAATTTAACTCAATATGCTAAAAGACTTCCAAAGCCAGGGTTTCAACACCACAACGGTAACCATGCAAAGTAATACATAAAGGCATAAAAGATCATGCTTTCCATCAAATAACTTTCGTTATTAACAAATAAGCATATAGAGGCTCTCGCATAAACCCTAATTGTTACTAACCCTTTTTCACACAATTAATCCAAGTTGCATTAAGATCACTTTCGCTTCAATAACACAAACAAGGATCACCTTCAACTCTCGCAAAAGAATCATGCTCATAGGGATAGAAGACAAATCGCATAAAAATCTGACCTTTATCGCATCGCCTCACATGGCCACCGTCGGGCTCACCCCAGCCCCAGAAGTGGGTGGACTACTCACGCCTCATTGCAATAGCAGACATTGATTGATGAAAAGAAACTTGCATTAAAACTAAATTCAAAGCCTTTACAATCCTGGCAATCAACTTTCGTAGAAAGCCAAAACCTTAAAAACCTTAGAACTCCTAAACTGTCTCTGTGGAACTACTTGTCTTCCTCTGAAAATTGAATGAATAAAACTGAGCCCCATGGGCTTTATTTATAGGCTTCATTCCCTAGCTATTCTAGGAAAGAAATATCTATCTATATCTAAAATTATATCTAAAAGGTTTTAAAGATAAATAAAAACAATAAAGGAATTAAATCTAAAATAGGGAATTATATCTAAAATGTCTTCTATGGATAAATCTTCTCCTTCATGATGTATCTTGATGATTTTGGATAGAATCGGCAAATCTTCCAGCCCAAGCAACCCTATACCGAGTAGGATTCGTCAAAACCGAGTAACGCGTCTTCTGGAAGTCTACTCGATCTCGACCAGGGTCTTGTCGATCTCGAGTAGCCCTCCTCTGTCTCGAGTAGCCCTCGTCTGTCTCGAGTAGGCCTCGTCTGTCTCGAGTAGCGGTGGTCTGCGTCTTCGTCCTCGGCTTCTCGGCTTGGCACAACTCGTCGACTCCGGACATGGCTCCGAAGTGTCGTCGATCTCGACTAGAGGTACTCGAGATCGAGTAGGGTTCCGGGAGTCGGGTTGTCTCTGACTCAGTGTCCTCGATCAGCTCTGCTCGACCAGGTCTGCTCGACCAGGGCTCGTCGAGATCGAGTAGATGCTAGTCGATCTCGAGTAGAGTTTTCTCAGCTTTCTGCTCTGTTCTTGAAATGCACTTTCCCGAGTCCTCGTTCGTCGGATTGATGCATATGACCATGCGTTGGAAAGCTCTTTCTGAGGGCTACAACTCTCATGAAGACATCAAAGCTTGAAACAGAATGAAGACTGGTGAAAAATGGCGTTTTCCCCTGCTGCAACATCCTTAGCTTCTCCATGAGTTTCCTTTAAGCTTCAAAGTGCGTCCGATTTCTGCGAAATATACCCAGAACTTGTGTAGACCTCCATATATTGGAAATAAGTGTAAACTACACAGATTCTGTATTATTCTAACCCAAATGTATGCAATGTATGCAGAAATCGATATAAAATTAAGTGTAAAACATGACAAATTGGGCTCACAACAACTACTTAAGCCGTTTTTGTTCCTGCCTGGCGGATGTTGTGAGGAGGAAATCGAGTATGAAATATAACGAAAATAAATCAAACCAGACTTAGGCCCCAGCAAATAAATACAAGACTCCTCCAATGTAGTAAGAGAAAGTCAGGATCGAATCCTCGAGGAAGCACGTCAGCAGTTCTCAGGTAGCTGTAAATTCTCACAGAAGCAGCAGAAAGACAGAAGCAAAAGCAGAAAAGAAACAGAAATAAACCCGGCAAGGGCAACTAAAACAAAAGCAAAGAACAAAGAAAGAAATAAAGCAAGCAAAGCAAAAACGAAAAGCAAAGCAGAAAATAGCTCGAGGACACAGAAGCTACTCGAAGTCGACTAGCTGTCCTCTATCTCGACAAGAAAGGTAATGAAAACAGAAAACAGAAAACAAAGGCAATCAACTCGACAAGCAAGCTACTCGATCTCGACAAGAAAGTACTCGAGATCGACAAAGGAAAACTCGACACCGAGAACAGAAAGTGAAAATCGACGAAAGAAAGCAGAAAACCAACTCGACCTAGACTGGACCTACTCGAGATCGACCACAGGTTACTCGATCTCGACAAGCACTACTCTACGTCGATAAGAAACAGAAACTTAAACTTTGCAAATTCGAACACAGAACTCAGAAAATCGATGAAATAAATTCAATATATTAAAAGACTCCCAAGGCCAGGGTTTCAACACCACAACGATAACCATGCAAAACAACACATAAAGGCATAAAAGATCATGCTTTTCCATCAAATAACTTTCGTCATTAACAACTAGACATATAGAGGCTCTCGCATAAACCCTAATTGTTACTAACCCTTTTTCACACAATTAATCCAAGTTGCATTAAGATCACTTTCGCTTCAATAATACAAACAAGGATCACCTTCAACTTTCGCAAAAGAATTATGCTTATAGGGATAGAAGACAAATCGCATAAAAATCTGACCTTTATCGCATCGCCTCACATGCCCACCGTCGAGCTCACCCCAGCCCCAGAAGTGGGTGGACTACTCACGCCTCATTGCAATAACAGACATTGATGTAAAAGAAGAAACTTGCATAAAACTATATTCAAAGCCTTTTACAATCCTGGCAATCAACTTTCGCAGACAGCCAAAACCCTAAAAACCTTAGAACTCCTAAAACTATATCTCTGAATGGAACTAACTAATTGTCTCTGAAATTGAATGAATGAAAAACCAGCCCTATGGGCTTTATTTATAGTGATCTAATCCTTGCTAGCCAAGGATAGAATCTTCTATCTTCATCTAAATTTATATCTAAAACTGGAAAGGATAAATAAATTGTTTCATGGAAATAAATCCATAAGGAAAAGATAAAACTAAATAGGTAAGTCTTCATGATATTGATAGATCTTGTCTCCTTGATGATAGAACTTGATGGAATCGGATAGAACTTCGGCCAAGTCGACTCCTTCGCGTCCAAGGAATCTCAATCCTACTCGGACAGGTCTCGTCTAGAAGCTTCTGGACACGACTTCTACTCGACCTAGACAAGTCTTCCTCGACCTCGACAAGGATTCGTCGTCGACTGGACTTGGCTGGCTTCTCTGCTCGACATGCTCGGACTTGGCTCACTGGGCTCTAGTCGACCTCGACAAGCCCTAGTCGACCTCGAGTAGGGTGACTCTGTCGACTAGGCTTCCTCGGGTTGGTGTGGTCGAGGAGCTCGGATCTGGACTCAGGGCGTTCGTCGACCTCGACAAAGGGTCCTCGAGGTCGAGTTGGGTTCTTCCTTTCCGCTTCCGCGAGCTGCCTCTTCCGCTGGCAGCGAGTTTTTCCGCGGCAGCGAGTGGTCCGCTACAGCGAGTCGAGTCGCTGGCAGCGAGTGCTCCTGGTCGTCCTCGGCTTCTCCTCTTGTCGACTCCGGGCATGGCGCTGAGTTGTCCTCGAGATCGAGTAGGGTCCGGAGTCGGGTTGGTCTGGCTTACTCGATCAGGCCCTGTCGACCAAGGTTGCTCGGAAAGGCTCGTCTATGTCGAGTAGGCCTACTCGAGATCGAGTAGCCTTGACTCTCAGACTTGTTCCGCTGCTTTGACCTTGGACTTCTGTAGTGTTTTTTTCCGAGCTTTTCCGACCTTCTGTAGAATTGCTGTAAAATGCCTCGATTTCTGCGATTTAAACAGAAACTGGTGTAGATTCCATAATTTTGGCAAATAAACATAAACTACATAGGTTCTGTACTATCTAAACCCAAATGAATGCAATGTATACATAAATTGATATAAAAGTTACTGTAAAACATGGCAGATTCCGCTTACAACAAACACCCCATACTTAAGCTTGCTTGTCCTCAAGCAATACTTTTAGTTGTCATTCAGAGGAAGAAATCAAAACTCTCAACATATTAGATTCATTCTTATATAACCCTGCAATCAATTACCATCCTCGAAAAGGTACTAGTGTCACAGATTCATGCACGTGCAAATATGTCAAAGCAACATCTACTCACAAAAGGAGGGTTATGCACAAATAATTTTTATGTGACAAAGCATTGATAATCAAGAAGATCGACTTTAATTTAAGCTCATGAAGGAGTAGATTGGTAAAAGGCTAAAAGGTGGGCAATTTCTGGCAATGTGGTGCTTTTATGATCCGGGGAAATGGAGTACTTTCCAAACTTGAGTTTCATTCCACATTCCTTTTCCATTTGATTCATCACCTTTCATAATGCTTTTATCAACAATAATGCTTTTACCTCTGTGACCTTAGCACTGCCTTCTCGCGAGTCGCAAACATGGGTGTCATGAATGGTCCCGGATACTTAGTGCGTCGGACTCCTCACAATTTGTCCTATCTCTCCAAACTATTATCTCAGAGAGCAGGGTCAATCTACCTTTATCTCCTGAGGTGATTGGATTTTCTTTCACTCATTAAATTTTCCATATAATTCAAACAATTTCCTTCCAAACTCCAAATTTGATAAAAACAACACAAACACCATATAACATCTCCATAATGTAACATCATTCTCAACATAATCCCCATATAAGGTAAAGAATGGCAAATATTTAAATCATGTGGATCAATATTTGAAATAGGGCATAATATGGCTTTTGTGATGCATAAGCATAGGTAAGGCTAGGATATAACAATATGAGCATTATATGGAAATATAAAGTCCTCCATCCTCTTATCATGCAACATGTCAAAAGCAACTTCAAATTTTACCTCCTTTCATGGTTTTCAAGAAAATATGCACTTCATTGTGACTTCCCTTTACTAGGCAATTTCATGCTATATCTCTAATGAATCCAATTTTGCATCGTCGAGTTCAATAAAACTTCCATGACATTAATCAAAATTTTCAATGGGGGTCATTTTTCTCAAATTTTGGAAAACATGCATATAAGCACATAAATCAATAATGCATTCCAAAATAGCCATGTAGCAATTCAAAGAAATAATGCACCAATAATGTCAAATATGTCAAATATGCACAAAGTAAGCCCTTCCCCCACCCCATACTTAAACATTACAGTGTCCTCACTGTATAAAAATAAGGTAAGGGTAAAGAAAGAAACTCACAAGACATGTGTGCAGAGCCTCTAAATATCGAATGGAACACCTCCTGGGCCGAGTATGAATTTTGCTTGGTTCTATCCATGGACCTGAAAAGTAGAAGACATATACCCAAAAATAGAAACAACAAAAAACCAAAAACAATGTTCAAATCCAAAAACAAAAAACAAAGTCTCAAATGTCCTAAAAAGTCTATGTACATGCTCTAGATTTTATAGTCGCTAGGCCGACTTTCCATTTAGCTCAAGGTGGCATCTGCAGAGCCCATGTAGCTTGGGCCTCAAATAGGATTCCATTCTTGTCCCTTAGCTGCAATCCTCCAGAATGGATCTTGTTCACCACGAATGGTCCCATCCACTTCTTGTTGAATTTGTTTGGAAACCAATGATCCTTTGATTTTGAGACATAGAGCTTGTCTCCAACTTCATACTCCTTAGGCTCATCATTGGAAATCCTGCACAATCGCACATACCAAGGCAGACCTCTCCCATGTATAGATAAATCTTTAATGGAAATAGGAGAAGAAAGATCCATACCTTGACTTACCTTCGCAGAGACGGAATCGGGCACCACTGTATTTGGTCGATCTCGACTAGGGCTAGTCGACCTCGACGAGTCTGCAGGTTCTGGTGGTGGTCTGGTCGAAGAGGCAGAAGTCGACGAAGGACAGGTCTTGTCGATCTCGACAAGACTGGCCGACCTCGAGTAGGGCTCCGGCTCTGGTGGTTTGCTCATCGACGAAGGCGGATCTGGTGGCGCCGGGTGGTGGTCGACCTCGACAAGACTAGTCGAGATCGACGAGGGCGGTTCGTCAGGCGGCTTCTGTGTCGAGGGAGATGAAGTCGAGTCAGCAGCGGGCTTGTCGATCTCGACAAGGGTGGTCGACCTCGACGAGGATCCTGGCTCTGGTGTCGTCAACGTCGAGAAAGGTGGATCTGGGCTCCTCGACTGGTGGTCGATCTCGACAAGGCTTATCGAGGTCGACGAGCCTGGTCTGTCTGGTTCGCTGCTCGATGATGCTGGCTCTGGTGGAGTCTCCTTGATCTGGTCGAGATCGACTAGGGTTCTACTCGATGTCGAGGAGCCCTGGTCGATCTTGACCCCATACTTAGCCCCTGTCAAGTTATCCGAAAAATAATGAATCCACAATGACTTACCTTGGTCTGTGTCGATGGGATTCTCTGTGTTCTCCTTGAGGATTGCCATGATCTCCTCCACCTGGGCCTCCATGTCCCTCTTTTCTATCTCCTCAGGGGTCATATTTCTGACCTTGGGTTCCCCGCAGGTGATGTAGCCACCTGAGATAGATTTGACCTCTTCCATTGGACCTGTGTGCCTTTCAGTTTTATTAAAAGAATACTCAATTACCTCATCGCTGATGTTGAAGGTGAGCACTCCTTTCCGTACGCTTATGTTGGCATCCACAGTCGCCAAGAATGGTCTCCCTAGAATAATTGGACAAGCAGGATCTTCTTGCATATCAACAATTAAGAAATCAGCAGGGACGAAGAATTTACCTACTTGTACTGGGACATTTTCCACCATGCATGTTGGAATGACCACCGTGTTGTTGGCCATGTAAAGTCTAGCATCCACAGGCTCCAGGGCACCTATCTTAATCTTGGACCAAATCGTTAAAGGCATAATACTAACACTAGCTCCAAGATCACATAGGGCATTAATTTTGTATGGACCAAATCCAATAGTTATAGCAAACTTACCTGGATCCGGCCTCTTCTCCAATATGTCCAGATGGTTGCACTCCTCTGTGATTTCGGCCATTGACCGCTTTTTGCTCAGAATCTCCTTTAGGAACTTGACATAAGACGGCATTTCATTGAGAGCTTATGTGAAGGGGATGGTGACGTTGAGCTTCTGAAGCATCTTGATGAAGCGCTGAAACTTTTTCTCCGCTGGGTCCTTTAGAGATTTTGTGGGGAAAGGCAGCTTCTTTTTCTGCTTCGGAGCCAGAACAGACGTCGGAGTTGCTGCAGATTTCTCGACCAGGGGCTCCTCGACATCGACTAGAGTTTTGTCGATGTCGACCAGATTGGGCTCAGTCGAGTTGCTGTGTGGTGACGACGAGGATTCTGGAATCTTCTCCTCGAGGTCGACGAGGTCTTTGTCGAGGTCGACCAAATGTTTGTCGAGATCGACTACCATTTTGTCGAGATCGACTTGCTGTTCCTCGTTGTTCTGCTGCTTCCCGACCTCTGGCTCTTGCAGTTGATGACCGCTTCTGAGTTTTACAGCAGCGATGTGTCCAGTCTTTCCCTTAGGATTTGGTTCTGAAGATCCAGGGAGCGCACCCGACTGTCTAGGGATTCCCGCTGCTAGCTGACCAATCTGTGTATCAACTGTTTTCCGCCAGGTATCAATTTCCCCAAGCCTAGAGTTGACACCTTGCATCTGAGTATAGACGGAGTTGAAAGATTGCCTAGTTTCTGAATGGTTTCTCCGTATTTCCTCCAGGACTGTCTGTATATCATCCTTTTTCTGGTCCCTTTCCGGATGTCCTGGAGCTCTGTAGGGCGGGGGGTTCTTAGGGACACCTTGGTTCCATTGTGGTTGCTGAAACCTTTGGTCCCCCATGTAGCGATTGGGACCCCCTGCGTAAGCTGCATCCTCATGATGCTCTGCCAGCCTGACTTGCTCTGCATGTGGGCACTCAGGAGTGGTGTGCCTTTGCGATCCGCATTCTATGCAAGGCCGGTCGACAGAGAGATATTTCACTTGTTTGATCAGCTTCTTATTCTGGTCCCTGTAGGATTGCTCCCTAACGTCTGGATTGATCTCCTTAGGAGGCTCATATAGGGGCATGGATGGTGCTGGCCTCGCGTATGGGTTCTCTTCATAAGTTGCAGTAGACCCATACTTGTTGTCGTAGGTAGTGAGCTTTTCCAGTACTCCCTATGCGTCACTTGGCGGCATTGTCAGATACTCATAGCGAGTATAATAGTTGATTCTGTCCTTAGTGACTTGATCAAGAGAGTTGAAGAAGATCTCCTGAATGACGTAGGACGGCTGTCCATGAGTAGGGCAAGATCGCAGAAGTTCCTTGTAGCGCTCCCATGCTTTTGCCAGCGGTTCCCCTTGCTTCTGTTTGAAGGCAGTGATTTTATGGCGGAGATGTGCTGTTTTGGCAGGTGGGAAGAATTTGTTCAGAAACTCTTGCTCTACTTGGGCCCAGGTTGTGAGTGATTTTGGTTTCAGCCCTTCCAGCCATTTCAGTGCAGGCCCAGCGAGAGACCAGCGAAAAGCTTTCATCTTGACATATTCCAAAGTTGTACCTTCAGCAAGAGTACGACACATGTCAGCAAAGTTTGTAATATGTTCAAGAGTACACTCATTAAATCTACCATAAAAGGCATTATTTTTAAGTTCTATAAGAAACTGAGTGCGAATTTCAAAAGAGTTATCAGGGATTAGAATAGCCGATTTAGGCACGACGAGAGTTGGGTGCATGTAGTCCTCTGCCGTGGTTGGATATTGGGCAAGCTCAGCCTGTGCTTGTTCCCTTGCTTCTTTCTCAGCGGCGATAGCAGCATCCTTAGCGGCTAATTCCCTGGTAAGCCTAGCGATCAGCTGTTCCTGTGTTTCAGCGGCCGCCATGATCTTTTTGAGTTTAGAGTGGATGTGTAGGTAGCGCTCCAGTTCGTCTAAGCTGTCAAACTCAGGTGTTTGACCAGAACGACGCATACACCTGAAAAGTAACTCAAAGAAACAGTAAGAACTGACTACCTAAGGCGCGATTGATAGCTTCCCTGGCAACGGCGCCAATTTGTTGTGAGGAGGAAATCGAGTATGAAATATAACGAAAATAAATCAAACCAGACTTAGGCCCCAGCAAATAAATACAAGACTCCTCCAATGTAGTAAGAGAAAGTCAGGATCGAATCCTCGAGGAAGCACGTCAGCAGTTTTCAGGTAGCTGTAAATTCTCACAGAAGCAGCAGAAAGACAGAAGCAAAAGCAGAAAAGAAACAGAAATAAACCCGGCAAGGGCAACTAAAACAAAAGCAAAGAACAAAGCAAGAAATAAAGCAAGCAAAGCAAAAACGAAAAGCAAAGCAGAAAATAGCTCGAGGACACAGAAGCTACTCGAAGTCGACTAGCTGTCCTCTATCTCGACAAGAAAGGTAATGAAAACAGAAAACAGAAAACAAAGGCAATCAACTCGACAAGCAAGCTACTCGATCTCGATAAGAAAGTACTCGAGATCGACAAAGGACAACTCGACACCGAGAACAGAAAGTGAAAATAGACGAAAGAAAGCAGAAAACCAACTCGACCTAGACTGGACCTACTCGAGATCGACCACAGGTTACTCGATCTCGACAAGCACTACTCTACGTCGACAAGAAACAGAAACTTAAACTTTGCAAATTCGAACACAGAACTCAGAAAATCGATGAAATAAATTCAATATATTAAAAGACTCCCAAGGCCAGGGTTTCAACACCACAACGATAACCATGCAAAACAACACATAAAGGCATAAAAGATCATGATTTTCCATCAAATAACTTTCGTCATTAACAACTAGGCATATAGAGGCTCTCGCATAAACCCTAATTGTTACTAACCCTTTTTCACACAATTAATCCAAGTTGCATTAAGATCACTTTCGCTTCAATAATACAAACAAGGATCACCTTCAACTTTCGCAAAAGAATTATGCTTATAGGGATAGAAGACAAATCGCATAAAAATCTGACCTTTATCGCATCGCCTCACATGCCCACCGTCGGGCTCACCCCAGCCCCAGAAGTGGGTGGACTACTCACGCCTCATTACAATAACAGACATTGATGTAAAAGAAGAAACTTGCATAAAACTATATTCAAAGCCTTTTACAATCCTGGCAATCAACTTTCGCAGACAGCCAAAACCCTAAAAACCTTAGAACTCCTAAAACTATATCTCTGAATGGAACTAACTAATTGTCTCTGAAATTGAATGAATGAAAAACCAGCCCCATGGGCTTTATTTATAGTGATCTAATCCTTGCTAGCCAAGGATAGAATCTTCTATCTTCATCTAAATTTATATCTAAAACTGGAAAGGATAAATAAATTGTTTCATGGAAATAAATCCATAAGGAAAAGATAAAACTAAATAGGTAAGTCTTCATGATGTTGATAGATCTTGTCTCCTTGATGATAGAACTTGATGGAATCGGATAGAACTTCGGCCAAGTCGACTCCTTCGCGTCCAAGGAATCTCAATCCTACTCGGACAGGTCTCGTCGAGAAGCTTCTAGACACGGCTTCTACTCGACCTCGACAAGTCTTCCTCGACCTCGACAAGGATTCGTCGTCGACTGGACTTGGCTGGCTTCTCTGCTCGACAGGCTCGGACTTGGCTCACTGGGCTCTCGTCGACCTCGACAAGCCCTAGTCGACCTCGAGTAGGGTGACTCTGTCGACTAGGCTTCCTCGGGTTGGTGTGGTCGAGGAGCTCGGATCTGGACTCAGGGCGTTCGTCGACCTCGACAAAGGGTCCTCGAGGTCGAGTTGGGTTCTTCCTTTCCGCTTCCGCGAGCTGCCTCTTCCGCTGGCAGCGAGTTTCTCCGCGGCAGCGAGTGGTCCGCTGCAGCGAGTCGAGTCACTGGCAGCGAGTGCTCCTGGTCGTCCTCGGCTTCGTCCTCGGCTTCTCCTCTTGTCGACTCCGGGCATGGCGCTGAGGCTTCGTTGATCTCGACCAGTGGTCCTCGAGATCGAGTAGGGTCCGGAGTCGGGTTGGTCTGGCTTGCTCGATAAGGCCCTGTCGACCAAGGTTGCTCGGACAGGCTCGTCTATGTCGAGTAGGCCTACTCGAGATCGAGTAGCCTTGACTCTGAGACTTGTTCCGCTGCTTTGACCTTGGACTTCTGTAGTGTTTTTTTTCGAGCTTTTTCGACCTTATGTAGAATTGCTGTAAAATGCCTCGATTTCTGCGATTTAAACAGAAACTGGTGTAGATTCCATAATTTTGGCAAATAAACATAAACTACATAGGTTCTGTACTATCTAAACCCAAATGAATGCAATGTATACAAAAATTGATATAAAAGTTACTGTAAAACATGGCAGATTCCGCTTACAACAGCGGACAAGTCATTACCTTTCTTTGCATTACTAAAAAAAAGGGACCGATACAGTGGACTCCCGAGTTACAGAAAGCATTCGGTAGTTTGAAAGTTTTCTTGTCAACACTCCCCACTCTCCATCAACCCGAGAAACAAGAAGCTCTACATCTATACCTGTCAGTTAAGAACGTCACTATCAGTGCAGTTTTGACGCAAGAAGAAAAGTATCTAGTTTATTACATCAGTCGTGTGCTACAGGATGCTGAAACGCGGTATGAACCAGTGAAGAAAATGATTTTATGTCTAGAATTCGCGGCAAGAAGGTTGAGGCCATATTTCCAGGACCACCTTATCCGGGTAATGACTGACTTGCCAATGCGTCAAATCCTCCACTCCCCATGCCTATCGGGGAGAATGATGAAGTGGGCAGTCGAGCTGACAGAATTTGAAATCGAATATACTCCGCGGAAGGCAGCTCTGGCACAGGTTTTAGCCGATTTTATGGGCGAAACCAGTTTTGAATTGAATGCTCAAACAGAAAAAAGTGAATGGACGCTCAGGGTAGATGGTGCGGAGTTGTTGCAGGAGGTAATCGAGTAATGAAATAAATGTAAAATAAAGAACAGACTGACTCCCCTGTCTCAGCAAATAAATACAAGACTTCCTCCCGTTGTAGTAAGAGAAAAGTCAGGATCGAATCCACGAGGAAGCACGTCAGCAGTTCTTAGGTAGCTGTAAATTCTCACAGACACAGCAGCAGAAAGACAGAAACAAAGACAGAAGCAGAAATAAAAGAAACAAATAAACCCGGCAAGGGCAACTAAAAAGCAAAGATCTAACTAAAGACAGAAAGCAAAGCAAAGGAAGTAAAGAACAAAGCAAAACAGAAGCAAAGCAGAAACTAAAAGCAAGGACACAGAAGCTACTCGATCTCGAGTAGCTGTCCTCTATCTCGACAAGGGCAGTAATGAAAATAGAAAGTAAAGAACAAAAGCAATCAACTCGACAAAGATCAGGCAACTCGATCTCGACAAGACCAACTCGAGATCGACAAGAAAAGGCAAAGACAGAAACTGTAAATCGACGAAAACAGAAAGAAATCAATTCGACACAGACCAGTCCCTACTCGAGATCGACCACACTCTCCTCGATCTCGACCAAGCTACTCTATGTCGACAAGAACAGAAAACACAAAATTGTAGATTTTCGACAGAATTCAAAAATTCGACAGAAATTAACTCAATATATTAAAAAGACTCCCAAGGCCAGGGTTTCAACACCACAACGATAACCATGCAAAACAACACATAAAGGCATAAAAGATCATGCTTTCCATCAAATAACTTTCGTCATTAACAAATAGGCATATAGAGGCTTTCGCATAAACCCTAATTGTTACTAACCCTTTTTCACATAATTAATCCCAGTTGCATTAAGATCACTTTCGCTTCAATAATACAAACAAGGATCACCTTCAACTCTCGCAAAAGAATCATGCTCATAGGGATAGAAGATGAATCGCATGAAAATCTGACCTTTACTGTGTCGCCTCACATGGCCACCGTCGGGCTCACCCCAGCCCCAGAAGTGGGTGGACTACTCACGCCTCATCGCAATAACAGACATTGATGTAAAAGAAATAACTTGCATAAAACTATATTCAAAGCTTTTTACAATCTTGGCAATCAACTTTCGCTGTAAGCCAAAACCCTAAAAACCTTAGAACTCCTAAACTACTCTACTTGTATCTCTGAATGGAATTGTGTTCTGGAATTGGATGAATGAAAAACCAGCCCCATGGGCTTTATTTATAGCCTTCCTTCCCTAGCTATTCTAGGAAAAAAGATATCTATCTATATCTAAAAAGCTTAAAAGATAAATAAAAGACATAATGGAATTAAATCTATAAGGAAAAAGATAATTCTAAATAGGGTAGTATGTCTTCATGTTGATAGATCGCCTTCCATAGATAGAACTTGATCAACTCGGATAGATCTCGGCCAAATCTGGATAGAATCTTCCGCCTTCGGCATCAAGGAACTCCAAGTCTACTCGGACTGGACTTGTCGAGAAGTTTCTGGAACGCGGCTATACTCGACCTCGACAAGGGCTCGTCGACCTCGAGTAGGATTCTCCGTCGACTTCGACAAGGGTGGCTCTGTCGACTAGGCCTCCTCGGGTTGGTGTACTCGACTGGCTCGGACATGCTCGGACCTGGACTCAAGGTCTTTTCGATCTCGACAAGCCCTAGTCGACCTCGAGTAAGGTTTGCCGACTAGGTCTTCTCGAGTTGCTCTGTCCGCTGGCAGCGGGTGGCCTCTTCCGCGGCAGCGAGTGGTCCTGGTCGTCCTCGGGCAGCTTCTTCTCGTCGACTCCGGACATGGCGTCTGGGCTTCGTCGACCTCGACCAGGCTTTGTCGAGATCGAGTTGGGTCCGGAGCCGGGTTGTCTGGCTTTCTCGATCAGGCTTGCTCGACAAGTTGGTGCTCGGACATGGTGGTCTATGTCGAGTAGGGCCTACTCGAGATCGAGTAGCCTTGACTCTTAGACTTGTTCCGCTGCTTTGACCTTGGACTTTTGTAGTGGCTTTCCGAGCTTTTCCGACCTTCTGTAGAATTGCTGTAAAATGCCTCGATTTCTGCAAATTAAACAGAAACTGGTGTAGATTCCATAATTTGATAAATAAGCATAAACTACATAGATTCAGTACTATCTAAACCCAAATGAATGCAATGTATACAGAAATCGATATAAAAGTTACTGTAAAACATGGCAGATTCAGCTCACAACAAACACCCCATACTTAAGCTTTCATGTCCTCAAGCAATACTTTTATCTGTCATTCAGGGGAAGAATTCAAAACTCTCAACATCTTAGATTCATTCTCATATAACCCTGCAATCAATTACCATCCTCGAAAAGGTACTAGTGTCACAAATCCATGCATGTGCAAATATGTAAAAGCAACATCTACTCACAAAAGGAGGGTTATGCACAAACAATTCACATGTGACAAAGCATTGACAATCAAGAAGACTTTAATTTAAGCTCATGAAGGAGTAGATTGGTAAAAGGCTAAAAGGTGGGCAATTTCTGGCAATGTGGTGCTTTTATGATCCGGGGAAATGGAGTACTTTCCAAACTTGAGTTTCATTCCACATTCCTTTTCCATTTGATTCGTCACCTTTCATAATGCTTTTATACATAATAATGCTTTTACCTCTCTGACCTTAGCACTGCCTTCTCGCGAGTCGCAAACATGGGTGTCATGAATGGCCCCGGATACTTAGTGCTTTGGACTCCTCACAATGTGTCCCATCTCTCCAAACTATTATCTCAGAGAGCAGGGTCAATCTACCTTTATCTCCTGAGGTGATTGGATTTTCTTTCACTCATTAAATTTTCCATATATTTCAAATAATTTCCTTCCAAACTCCAATAATGATAATAACACAAACACCATATAACATCTCCATAATGTAACATCATTCTCAACATAATCCCCGGATAGGAAATAAGGTAAAGAATGGCAATATTTAGATCATGTGGAGCAATATTTGAAATAAGGCATATTATGGCTTTTGTGATGCGTAAGCATAGGTAAGGCTAGGAATTTGAAACATATCAGCATTATATGGAAATATAAAGTCCTCCATCATCTTATCATGTAACATGTCAAAAGCAATTTCAAATTTTACCTCCTTTCATGGTTTTCATAAAAATAATGCACTTCATTGTGACTTCCCTTTACTAGGCAATTTCATGCTATATCTCTAATGAATCTAATTTTGCATCGTCGAGTTCAATATAAAGCTTCCATGACATTAATCAAAATTTTCAATGGGGGTCATTTTTCTCAAATTTTGGAAATTCATGCATATAAGCACATAAATCAAATGCATTCCAAAATAGCCATGTAGCAATTCTAAGAAATAATGCACATATGTCAAATATGATCAAATAAATCAAGTATGCATAAAGTAAGCCCTTCCCTCACCCCATACTTAAACATTATAGTGTCCTCACTGTATAAAACAAGGTAAAGGGTAAAGAAAGAAACTCACAAGACATGTGTGCAGAGCTGCATATTTTCGAATGGAGCACATCCTAGTCCGAGTAAGTCTTGGTTCTATCCATGGACCTGAAAAGTAGAAGACATATACCCATAATAGCAAAACTAAAAGTGTTCAAAACTAAAAACAAAAACAACAAAGTCTCAAATGTCCTAAAAAGGTCTATGTACATGCTCTAGATTTTATAGTCGCTAGGTCGAGTTTCATTAATGCTCAAGGTGGCATATGCAGGGCCCATGTACCTTGGGCCTCAAATAAGACTCCATTCTTGTCCATCAGCTATAACCCTCCAGAATGGATCTTGTTCACCACGAACGGTCCCATCCGCTTCTTGTTGAATTTGTTAGGAAACCAATGATCCTTTGATTTAGAGACATAGAGCTTGTCTCCAACTTCATACTCCTTAGGCTCATCATTAGAAATCCTGCACAATCGCACATACCAAGGCAGACCTCTCCCATGTATAGATAAATCTTTAATGGAAATAGGAGAAGAAAGATCCATACCTTGACTTACCTTCACAGAGACGGAATCGGGCACCACTGTATTTGGTCGATCCCGACGAGGACCGGTCGATCTCGACGAGACTACAGGCTCTGGTGGTGGTCTGGTCGAAGATTCAGAATTCGAGGAAGGGGGCTTGTCGACCTCGAGTAGTCTGGTCGACCTCGACAAGAACTCTGTTGGTGATTTGTGAAAAGTCATCAATCCATTTGTCTGAAATAATAAATGTTAAGTGTGAGAATTACTAAGAGCATCACTCGGGCTTAGGGTGTGCGGGAGGCACGGCCCATGTGATCGGCCCTAAGTAATTCTAAGATTTTAAGGGGAAAGGAAATCATGAGGAAAGACCCATGCAATGATATCAACATTGAGAAAGTCGGTCTTGAGCTTGTTTGGATGTTTTCCATAAAAGTGAGCAATAGGGATATGTTCGGTATTCGGTCTAATATGGTTATGATCGAGTTTTGTTCACTTATAGTAAGTTAAATCACCGTCTCATGATTTGTAAAGGAAGGTATTAAGCTCTAAAGTCTTGGTGCAAAATTTGAGAGCTAGCCGAGCTTCGGAACTCCAAAAATGACCTAGCTCTAATTTTGAGCTTCATTAGGGTTTTAGCTTCATTGAAGCTTTAGCTTAGTCATTTTAGCTGCATGGTAGCTACACCCAGCTTCGTATAAATGTCATGCACATTTTATATTTTATGAGTGACCTAGCTCCACCATGCTAGCTCCGTCATGCTAGCTTGTCCTTAATTGGGCTGGTTCTTATTGGGCCTTTATTGGGCCTTATTGGGCCGGCGGTTGGGGGTAGTTATTGGGGGGTAACCGCCCAACCACCATAACTACCCATAACCACCAATAACTACCAATAACTACCCATAACCACCCAAAAACTTCCACCCCATTTTGCCTATAAAAGGCCTTTGCCATCCACTTGAAAAGGATGAGTTTTTCCGAGATCTCTCTCAATCGGAAGAACAAACACTTAAAACACAAACAAGGTATGTATATATGCAATAATGAAATGGGATGCCACCCTTTTATTGTATAGGAAACGTTTTATCCCACAACGATATTGTAGTGCAACCCTTTGGCATATAGGGGCAATAAACGTTGAAGGAAAACTCGATTTATTTGAGTGACTCGTTTGCCATTATCCAAGCCATTTTATATATCTTTTCTAAAGGGCTTAAACACTTAGTTTTGTCGCCTAAAAGAATTCGGTGGAGATTGCCTTTTTGGCCTACTCCCTCGGGATTACCTTTCGAGGTCTACCCATGAGATTACCCTTTTTGGGTCTACTCAAATTGTCTTGATTATCCGAAAGGATCTACAAGAACCGAATTTACCTTCAACCTATTAAAACAACATTACCTTTAAACCTAACAATCTTCAATGTTTATTTATTGTTTGGTTTTGTTGTTTTGGAACAAGGTTGGAATGGCAAGAACGAAGGAATTACCGATGGCGGAGATAGCATCCAAATTCGCGAAACTTGAGAAGTTTGAAGGGCAAGACTTTCGTCGATGGCAAAAGAAGATGCATTTCATGCTTACTTCATTTAAGGTGGCGTATGTGCTCTCAACGCCATGTCCCGAAGAGCCACCTCCGATTCCGGAAAAGTCGACGGAGAGACCGAGGCTCAAATCGCCGAAAGGGAGGCTATAATGCTTCAACATAGGCGTGTTGGGAAGTGGGAGAATGACGACTACATTTTTCGTGGGCACATCCTCAATGGCATGGCCGACTCCCTATTTGATGTGTATCAAAATCATGAGACATCTCGGATTTTGTGGGAAGCACTCGAAGCCAAGTACTTGGCGGAAGATGCCTCTTCAAAGAAGTTTCTCGTGTCTAACTTCAACAATTACAAGATGGTTGAAAATAGACCGGTAATGGAGAAATACCACGAATTGCTCCGAGTATTGGGTCAACTAACCCAACATGGGATCACCTTGGATGAGAACTTCGCCGTTTCATCCATAATCGATAAGTTACCTCACTCGTGGAAGGAGGCGAAACATCTCTTGAAGCATTCGAAGGAGGACATGAACCTTGTCCAATTGGGTTCCCATCTACGTATAGAGGAGGAATTCAAGGCGAATGACAAAGGAAAGAAAGGCGAAGACAAATCATCCCACTCAATAAACACAATGGAGGCGGGCAACAACAAACGCATCGTGGGCGTTAAGGGCTCCAAGCGTCCCAAATCAGGAAACGGCAGTAAGCAAGGTTTTAACAAGAAGGCTAAGGCCAAGGGAACTTGTTGGAAGTGTGAAAAGGCAGGCCACATGAAGAGGGACTCCAGGTCCAAGGGGTCAAAGGACAAAGGTGTCATGACACCGGCGTCGGGCTCGGGCACAAGCCCCGGGCAAGGTAAGGGTACTTCTGTGTCTTTAGTTACAAATGAGTCATTATTCTTTGTATCTAACATTGATCAATGTCTTGTTATGAAGGATGAAAAACTCCTTTGGTGGCTTGACTCGGGTGCCACCACCCATGTGTGCATGGAAAGGAAATGGTTCAAGCACATGAAGGATGTAGAGGACGGTTTAGTGCTTTACATGGGAAACGAGTCAACAACCCCGGTCCTAGGTAAAGGGGACGTACATCTCAACTTTACTAGTGGGAAGGAACTTGTATTACATAATGTATTGTATGCACCCGCCATCCGCAAAAATGTTGTAAGCGGTGGTGTGCTTAATAAGTTAGGTTATCGATTGGTTTTTGAAGCCGATCGATTAGTAATAAGTAGGGCAGGAATATTTGTAGGCTTCGGCCATTATAAAAATAATATGTTCCTACTCAATGTTATCAATAATAATAAAGTATTATTTGATTACATGGTTGTGTCTAATGATTCTTTATATGATCTTTGGCATGCAAGGTTGGGACATGTACATATGAAGCGTATGTTAGATATGGCTAAGGAAAATATAATTCCCGCCTTTGAACCAACAAATGAAAAGTGTAAAACTTGCTTGTTAACAAAAATAACAAGGCTTCCTTTTAAGGAAATTAAAAGAGAAGAAGGGGTCCTAGGCCTAGTCCATTCGGACCTAGGGTACCTACATGCAACGACATCATTGGGTCAAAAACGTTACTACATAACGTTCATTGATGATGTAACAAGGTTTTGCTATGTCTATTTAGTTCACTCGAAGAGTGAGGCACTAGATAGGTTTAAAGCATACAAGACCGAAGTTGAATTGCAAACGGGAAATAAAATTAAAAGGCTACGAACCGATCGTGGTGGTGAATACATGGATGTGGAGTATTTTGAGTCTTGTGGCATAATTCATGAGACGACGGCTCCATATACCCCACAACAAAATGGGGTGGCGGAGCGAAAGAATCGTGTTCTTAAGGACATGGTTAATGCCATGTTGTCATACTCCGGGTTAAAGAACTCGTTTTGGGGTGAGGCGATGCTAACATCCAACTATATCTTAAATAGGGTGCCGAGCAAGAGAAGTCGTCAATCACCATACGAGCTTTGGTTTAAAAGAAAACCAAATCTCCATTATCTTCGTATATGGGGTTGTCGTGCGGTTGTTAGACTAACGGACCCTAAGCGTAAAACCTTAGGAGATAGAGGTATTGAGTGCATATTCATTGGATATGCACACAACTCTAAGGCCTATAGGTTCTTCGTCATAGAACCCAATCACGCTATCTCGGTCAACACCGTGATAGAATCACGTGATGCCATATTCGATGAGACTAGGTTCACATCGAGCCCTAGGCCTAGGGAGATAGACCAAGAGGATGTCGACCCATCATCGGATCCAATGGAAACCGAGGAGCCGACGCCTGTACTTGGACCTAGGGTCACTAGGTCTATGACGCGCGCTAGCTTGCTGCAAGCACCAAGCATCGATGTCGCTGACCCAAAGCCACTGCTCGACAAAGACTCCCCAGCTACAGGGCCAAGGGCGCTAAAACGCATGGCCATGGGCGTACCTGGGGAAGACACTAGCGACGATAGTGATGGTGAAAACATGCACTCGACGCATGCGAGCGACGATGAGGGTGAAGCTCCTACTTCGACGTCCCACACACCCAAGCGACAACGAGTGCACTCCGCACTCTTAGTAGGACATACGTATCCTGAACCAATATTTCAAGTCTTCTTGATGGAGGGTTCTAGGAATAAAGAAGGTCAAATCATCTCATATCTACATATGGATGAAGATCCTAAGACCTTCACCGAGGCAATGAGTTCTCAAGATGTCGCATTTTGGAAAGAAGCAATCCAAGATGAGATGGACTCTATTGTTGGCAACAACACTTGGGAGTTGTCAGACCTTCCAACCGGGTGCAAACCTCTAGGTTGTAAATGGATCTTCAAAAGGAAGATGAAGACCGATGGGTCCATTGACAAATTTAAAGCCCGATTGGTAATCCAAGGTTTTAAACAAAGAGAAGGAGTCGATTATTTCGACACCTATGCTCCCGTGGCTAGAATCACCACTATAAGACTTTTAATTGCCTTAGCAAGCATTCATGGTCTTGTCATCCATCAAATGGACGTAAAAACGGCATTCCTCAATGGAGATTTGGATGAAGAGGTTTACATGAAGCAACCCGAAGGCTTCATAGTAGAAGGTCAAGAACACAAAGTGTGTCGATTGATCAAGTCCCTCTATGGACTTAAACAAGCACCAAAACAATGGCATCAAAAGTTTGATGAAGTGATTTTGGGTGATGGCTTCAAAATCAATCAAGCAGATAAGTGTGTATATAGTAAGTTTAATAATTCTGGTCAAGGAGTTATAATATGTCTATATGTAGATGACATGCTTATATTCGGTACAAACCAAATAGAAGTGGACAAAACTAAGGAGTTCTTGTCTACTAAGTTCTCCATGAAGGATCTAGGAGAAGCTGATGTGATCTTGGGAATTAAGATCAAGCGGGAAGGAAAGGGTTTAACCCTAACACAATCCCATTACATCGAAAAAGTGGTAAAACGTTTCCAATGTGATAAATCCACACCGGTTAGTACACCTATGGATCCAAGTGAGAAACTTCTCCCTAACTTAGGAGAACCAATCTCACAACTTGAGTATTCTCAAGTGATAGGATGTCTAATGTATGCCATGACGAGTACTCGCCCCGACATAGCATTTGCCGTGGGTAAGTTAAGTCGATATACAAGTCGACCAAGCTCAAGTCATTGGAAAGCCCTTAGAAGAGTACTTAGGTACTTGAAAGGGACAATGACATATGGAATTGCATATGTAGGTTCTCCCTCCACTTTGGAAGGATACAAAGATGCAAGTTGGATCACCAATGTGGAAGATCACTCTTCAACGAGTGGTTGGGTATTTTTATTAGGTGGTGGTGCGATTTCTTGGGCATCTAAGAAGCAATCGTGCATAACAACCTCGACGATGGAGTCAGAGTTTGTTGCACTTGCCGCGGCCGGCAAGGAAGCGGAATGGCTTAGGAATCTCATACATGAGATACCTTTGTGGCCAAAACCAATATCCCCTATTGCTATCTTTTGTGATAGCCAAAGTACTTTGGCAAAGGCCTATAGCCAAGTATATAACGGGAAGTCACGACATCTAGGTGTGAGGCATAGTTCCATCCGAGAACTAATCACACATGGAGTCATATCGGTTGTCTTTGTGCGAACACACAACAATCTTGCCGATCACTTAACCAAGAGTTTGGCAAAAGAGTTTGTGTACAAAGCATCTCGAGGGATGGCGTTAAAATCCTAAATGAACCTATGACTTGGACGCCCAATTCCCCCTTGCCGAAAGGTGTAGGGTAGAATTCAATGTGGTAGGCCAAGGACGTAGAGTTTTGGAGCAATCAACAACCCATCAAGGTAATCTGCTCTAGTCTACATGAAAAGAAAAGTTGAAACATAGTTTCTTAATGAATTTTGGAAAATGCATTTTGTAGGTGCAAATTAGAAATTCAACTAAGCATATGTGGAAGTGCAAGGCTTCTTCCAAGAGAGTTCAAGGATGACTCGTCTCGAAGCATATGTGAAGGATAAGGGACGTAAAGCCTCAAAACGTCAAAGTTTAGTGTATATACATTATGTAACTCATGTTGTAATTTTTATTACGTGTGCTTAGACAAGTTGATGTGGTTCAAGTCTTAGAACACCACGATTCTTTAGTACATGATTGTAATTTTTACAAGATATAAATTCAAATCCAATGGATATTTATGTCTATACAAAGAGTTTGTAAATTGTTCAAGGATTTATGACATTGCTCAAATGGGGGAGGAATGTTGGTGATTTGTGAAAAGTCATCAATCCATTTGTCTGAAATAATAAATGTTAAGTGTGAGAATTACTAAGAGCATCACTCGGGCTTAGGGTGTGCGGGAGGCACGGCCCATGTGATCGGCCCTAAGTAATTCTAAGATTTTAAGGGGAAAGGAAATCATGAGGAAAGACCCATGCAATGATATCAACATTGAGAAAGTCGGTCTTGAGCTTGTTTGGATGTTTTCCATAAAAGTGAGCAATAGGGATATGTTCGGTATTCGGTCTAATATGGTTATGATCGAGTTTTGTTCACTTATAGTAAGTTAAATCACCGTCTCATGATTTGTAAAGGAAGGTATTAAGCTCTAAAGTCTTGGTGCAAAATTTGAGAGCTAGCCGAGCTTCGGAACTCCAAAAATGACCTAGCTCTAATTTTGAGCTTCATTAGGGTTTTAGCTTCATTGAAGCTTTAGCTTAGTCATTTTAGCTGCATGGTAGCTACACCCAGCTTCGTATAAATGTCATGCACATTTTATATTTTATGAGTGACCTAGCTCCACCATGCTAGCTCCGTCATGCTAGCTTGTCCTTAATTGGGCTGGTTCTTATTGGGCCTTTATTGGGCCTTATTGGGCCGGCGGTTGGGGGTAGTTATTGGGGGGTAACCGCCCAACCACCATAACTACCCATAACCACCAATAACTACCAATAACTACCCATATCCACTTGAAAAGGATGAGTTTTTCCGAGATCTCTCTCAATCGGAACAACAAACACTTAAAACACAAACAAGGTATGTATATATGAAATAATGAAATGGGATGCCACCCTTTTATTGTATAGGAAACGTTTTATCCCACAACGATATTGTAGTGCAACCCTTTGGCATATAGGGGCAATAAACGTTGAAGGAAAACTCGATTTATTTGAGTGACTCGTTTGCCATTATCCAAGCCATTTTATATATCTTTTCTAAAGGGCTTAAACACTTAGTTTTGTCGCCTAAAAGAATTCGGTGGAGATTGCCTTTTTGGCCTACTCCCTCGGGATTACCTTTCGAGGTCTACCCATGAGATTACCCTTTTTGGGTCTACTCAAATTGTCTTGATTATCCGAAAGGATCTACAAGAACCGAATTTACCTTCAACCTATTAAAACAACATTACCTTTAAACCTAACAAACTCTGCTTTTTGTGGTTGGCTCATCGAGGAAGGCGGGGCTGGGCTCTCTGAGTGTTGGTCGATCTCGACAAGTCTTGTCGAGATCGACGAGGGTTCGCCTCCTGGTTGCTGCGGCGTCGAGGAAGCAGGGACTGGTGGCTCCGAGTTGTGGTCGACCTCGACAAGACTTGTCGAGATCGACGAGGCTGGTCCCGGCTCTGGTGGTCTCAGCGTCGAGGAAAGCCGAGTCGACTTAGGGTTCTGGTGGTCGATCTCGACGAGCCTACTCGAGATCGAGTAGGGCGGCTCCTCTGGTTTGCTGCTCGACGAAGCTAGCTCTGGTGGAGTCTCCTTGGTCTGGTCGAGATCGACTAGGGTTCTACTCGATGTCGAGGAGCCCTGGTCGATCTTGACCCCATACTTAGCTCCTGTCAAGGCATCCGAAAAATAATGAATCCACAATGACTTACCTTGGTCTGTGTCGATGGGATTCTCTGTGTTCTCCTTGAGGATTGCCGTGATCTCCTCCACCTGGGTCTCCATGTCCCTCTTTTCTATCTCCTCAGGGGTCATATTTCTGACCTTGGGTTCCCCGCAGGTGATGTAGCCAGCTGAGATAGATTTGACCTCTTCCATTGGACCTGTATGCCTTTCAGTTTTATTAAAAGAATACTCAATTACCTCATTGCTGATGTTGAAGGTGAGCACTCCTTTCCGTACGCTTATGTTGGCATCCACCGTCGCCAAGAATGGTCTCCCTAGAATAATTGGACAAGCAGGATCTTCTTGCATATCAACAATTAAGAAATCAGCAGGGACGAAGAATTTACCTACTTGTACTGGGACATTTTCCACCATGCCTGTTGGAATGACCACCGTGTTGTTGGCCATGTATAGTCTAGCATCCACAGGCTCCAGGGCACCTATCTTAATCTTGGACCAAATCGTTAAAGGCATAATACTAACACTAGCTCCAAGATCACATAGGGCATTAATTTTGTATGGACCAAATCCAATAGTTATAGCAAACTTACCTGGATCCGGCCTCTTCTCCAATATGTCCAGATGGCTGCACTCCTCTGTGATTTCAGTCATTGACCGCTTTTTGCTCAGAATCTCCTTTAGAACTTGACATAGGATGGCATTTCATTGAGAGCTTCTGTGAAGGGGATGGTGATGTTGAGCTTCTGAAGCATCTTGATGAAGCGCTGAAACTTTTTCTCCGCCGGGTCCTTTAGAGATTTCGTGGGGAAAGGCAGCTTCTTTTTCTGATTCGGAGCCAGAACAGACGTCGGAGGTGCTGCAGATTTCTCGACCAGGGGTTCCTCGACATCGACAAGGGTCTTGTCGAGATCGACCAGATTGGGCCCAGTCGAGTTGCTGTTCGGCGCAGACGAAGATTCTGGCAGTTTCTCCTCGAGGTCGACGAAGGTCTTGTCGAGGTCGACCAGGTGTTTGTCGAGATCGAACACGGCCTTGTCGAGGTCGACTTGTTGTTCCTCATTGTTCTGCTGCTTTCCAACCTCTGGCTCTTGCAGTTGATGGCCGCTTCTGAGTTTTACAACAGCGATGTGTCCAGTCTTTCCCTTAGGATTTGGTTCTGAAGATCCAGGGAGTGTGCCTGACTGTCTGGGGATTCCTGCCGCTAGCTGACCAATCTGTGTATCAACTGTTTTCCGCCAGGTATCAATTTCCCCAAGCCTAGAGTTGACACCTTGCATCTGAGTATAGACGTAGTTGAAAGATTGCCTAGTTTCTGAGTGGTTCCTCCGTATTTCCTCCAGGACTGTCTGTATATCATCCTTCTTTTGATCCCTTTCTGGATGTCCTGGAGCTCTGTAGGGCGGGGGGTTCCTAGGGACACCTTGGTTCCATTGTGGTTGGTGAAACCTTTGGTCCCCCATGTAACGATTTAGACCCCCTGCGTAAGCTGCATCCTCATGATGCTCTGCCAGCCTGACTTGCTCTGCATGTGGGCACTCAGGAGTGGTGTGCCGCTGCGATCCGCATTCTATGCAAGGCCGGTCGACAGAGAGATATTTCACTTGCTTGATCAGCTTCTTATTCTGGTCTCTGTAGTATTGCTCCCTAACATCCGGATCGATCTCCTTAGGAGGCTCATATAGGGGCATAGATGGTGCTGGCCTAGCGTATGGGTTCTCCTCATAGGTTGCAGTAGACCCATACTTGTTGTCGTAGGTAGTGAGTTTCTCCAGCACTCCCCATGCGTCACTTGGCGGCATTGTCAGATACTCATAGCGAGTATAATGGTTGATTCTGTCCTTAGTGACTTGATCAAGAGAGTTGAAGAAGATCTCCTGAATGACGTAGGGCGGCTGTCCATGAGTAGGGCAAGATCGCAGAAGTTCCTTGTAGCGCTCCCATGCCTTAGCCAGCGGTTCCCCTTGCTTCTGTTTGAAGGCAGTGATTTTCTGGCGGAGATGTGCTATTTTGGCGGGTGGGAAGAATTTGTTCAGGAACTCTTGCTCTACTTGGGCCCAGGTTGTGAGTGATTTTGGTTTCAGCCCTTCCAGCCATTTCAGTGCAGGCCCAGCTAGAGACCAACGAAAAGCTTTCATCTTGACATATTCCAAAGTTGTACCTTCAGCAAGAGTACGGCACATGTCAGCAAAGTTTGTAATATGTTCAAGGGGACACTCATTAAATCTACCATAAAAGGCATTATTTTTAAGCTCTATAAGAAACTGAGTGCGAATTTCAAAAGAGTTATCAGGGATTAGAATAGCCGATTCAGGCACGACGAGGGTTGGGTGCATGTAGTCCTCCGCCGTGGTTGGATATTCGGCAAGCTCAGCCTGTGCTTGTTCCCTTGCTGCTTTCTCAGCGGCGATAGCAGCATCCTTAGCGGCTAGTTCCCTGGTAAGCCTAGCGATCAGCTGTTCCTGTGTTTCAGCGGCCGCCATGATCCTTTTGAGTTTAGAGTGGATGTGTATGTAGCGCTCCGGTTCGTCTACGGCGTCAAACTCAGGTGTTTGACGAGAACGATGCATACACCTGCGAAGTAACTCAAAGAAACAGTGAGAACTGACTACCTAAGGCGCGATTGATAGCTTCCCCGGCAACGTCGCCAATTTGTTGTTGCAGGAGGTAATCGAGTAATGAAATAGATGTAAAATAAAGAACATACTGACTCCCCTGTCTCAGCAAATAAATACAAGACTTCCTCCCGTTGTAGTAAGAGAAAAGTCAGGATCGAATCCATGAGGAAGCACGTCAGCAGTTCTTAGGTAGCTGTAAATTCTCACAGACACAGCAGCAGAAAGACAGAAACAAAGACAGAAGCAGAAATAAAAGAAACAAATAAACCCGGCAAGGGCAACTAAAAAGCAAAGATCTAACTAAAGGCAGAAAACAAAGCAAAGGAAGTAAAGAACAAAGCAAAACAGAAGCAAAGCAGAAACTAAAAGCAAGGACACAGAAGCTACTCGATCTCGAGTAGCTGTCCTCTATCTCGACAAGGGCAGTAATGAAAATAGAAAGTAAAGAACAAAAGCAATCAACTCGACAAAGATCAGGCAACTCGATCTCGACAAGACCAACTCGAGATCGACAAGAAAAGGCAAAGACAGAAACTGTAAATCGACGAAAACAGAAAGAAATCAATTCGACACAGACCAGTCCCTACTCGAGATCGACCACACTCTCCTCGATCTCGACCAAGCTACTCTATGTCGACAAGAACAGAAAACACAAAATTGCAGATTTTCGACAGAATTCAGAAATTCGACAGAAATTAACTCAATATATTAAAAAGACTCCCAAGGCCAGGGTTTCAACACCACAACGATAACCATGCAAAACAACATATAAAGGCATAAAAGATCATGCTTTCCATCAAATAACTTTCGTCATTAACAAATAGGCATATAGAGGCTTTCGCATAAACCCTAATTGTTACTAACCTTTTTTCACATAATTAATCCCAGTTGCATTAAGATCACTTTCGCTTCAATAATACAAACAAGGATCACCTTCAACTCTCGCAAAAGAATCATGCTCATAGGGATAGAAGATGAATCGCATGAAAATCTGACCTTTACTGTGTCGCGTCACATGGCCACCGTCGGGCTCACCCCAACCCCAGAAGTGGGTGGACTACTCACGCCTCATCGCAATAACAGACATTGATGTAAAAGAAATAACTTGCATAAAACTATATTCAAAGCTTTTTACAATCTTGGCAATCAACTTTCGATGTAAGCCAAAACCCTAAAAACCTTAGAACTCCTAAACTACTCTACTTGTATCTCTAAATGGAATTGTGTTCTGGAATTGGATGAATGAAAAACCAGCCCCATGGGCTTTATTTATAGCCTTCCTTCCCTAGCTATTCTAGGAAAGAAGATATCTATCTATATATAAAAAGCTTAAAAGATAAATAAAAGACATAATGGAATTAAATCTATAAGGAAAAAGATAATTCTAAATAGGGTAGTATGTCTTCATGTTGATAGATCGCCTTCCATAGATAGAACTTGATCAACTCGGATAGATCTCGGCCAAATCTGGATAGAATCTTCCGCCTTCGGCATCAAGGAACTCCAAGTCTACTCGGACTGGACTTGTCGAGAAGTTTCTGGAACGCGGCTCTACTCGACCTCGACAAGGGCTCGTCGACCTCGAGTAGGATTCTCCGTCGACTTCGACAAGGGTGGCTCTGTCGACTAGGCCTCCTCGGGTTGGTGTACTCGACTGGCTCGGACATGCTCGGACCTGGTCTCAAGGTCTTGTCGATCTCGACAAGCCCTAGTCGACCTCGACTAAGGTTTGCCGACTAGGTCTTCTCGAGTTGCTCTGTCCGCTGGCAGCGGGTGGCCTCTTCCGCGGCAGCGAGTGGTCCTGGTCGTCCTCGGGCAGCTTCTCCTCGTCGACTCCGGACATGGCGTCTGGGCTTCGTCGACCTCGACCAGGCTTTATCGAGATCGAGTTGGGTCCGGAGCCGGGTTGTCTGGCTTTCTCGATCAGGCTTGCTCGACAAGTTGGTGCTCGGACATGGTGGTCTATGTCGAGTAGGGCCTACTCGAGATCGAGTAGCCTTGACTCTTAGACTTGTTCCGCTGCTTTGACCTTGGACTTCTGTAGTGGTTTTCCGAGCTTTTCCGACCTTCTGTAGAATTGCTGTAAAATGCCTCGATTTCTGCAAATTAAACAAAAACTGGTGTAGATTCCATAATTTGATAAATAAGCATAAACTACATAGATTCTGTACTATCTAAACCCAAATGAATGCAATGTATACAGAAATCGATATAAAAGTTACTGTAAAACATGGCAGATTCAGCTCACAACATGCGGCCAAGAAAGATGGGTGCGGAGCAGGGGTTACACTCACGACACCTGATGAACGACAATATAATTACGCTTATAAATTGGACTTCCAAGCTACAAATAATGAGGCTGAATACGAAGCCCTGCTCGTAGGACTAGAGGTAGCTTTGGTCAAAGGTGCCAGGCAGGTATCAGTCTACATCGATTCGGAAGTAGTGACGTGGAAAATAACAGAAGAATATGAAGCAAAAACTGGTTTAATGCCTGATTATCAAAGAAAGGCACAGGCGTTGTCAAAAGCTTTCTTAAGTTTTTGCCTAACAGCTGTTCCCAGAGGTGACAATCAGCAGGCGGACGCGTTAGCTCGGCTGGGAGCTGTTAATATTAGGGGTGTGCATGATTCGGTCCAAACCGAATTTTTGGGCCGAACCAACACAAACCAAACCGAACCGAATCGAACCGAATTTTTTCGGTTCAGCTTTCGGTTCGAGAATTTGCATTTTTCGGTTTCGGTTCGGTTTGTGTTCGGTTTCGGTTTCGGTTTGTGTTAAACCGAATTTTTTTATACACTACATAAATATTATATATATATATATATAGGTTTTTGAATATTTTATATATACACACATACTTACTGTATTTGCATAATGTGGCTACATAATGTGTATACATACATTATATTTAAATACACATATATACACTAGATTTGCATGTGTATGTATAATATATTGTATATGTATATATATTGTATTTGTTAAAATTTTAAATTTTGTATACTTTAAAATATTTTGAAATATGTACACATATTTTGGAATATATACACATATTTTGGAATGTGTATATATACTATATTTTATATATATTTGCATACTTAAATTTTTTTTAATGAAAATTCGGTTTAATTATGTTAAAACCGAACCGAACACAAACCGAACCGGCAAATAACTGAACCAAACCGGAAAATAACTGAACCGAACCTAATGCATTCGGTTCGGCTTTCGGTTTGAGAATTTGGGATTTTCGGTTTCGGTTCGGTTCGGCCCGGCCCGGTTCGGTTCGGTTATAGACCGATGCACTCCCCTAGCTGTTATGCCTGAGGAAGTAGGAAAGGAAGTGATCCTCGAAAGGATGAACAGTTGATGACTTATCCAGGAAGTCTATCAAGTGTAGGAAATTTAAATGGAAGATTGGAGAGCGCCAATTGCGGACTATCTGGGCAAGGGCGTCCTACCCGAAGAAAGAGATGCTGCTACGAAGGTAATTGCAAAATCCTCTCGATTCACCATCAGGGAGGGGAAGCTATACAAGAGAGGCTACTGTCTCCCAGATCTGTTGTACGTTTCAACAAAGGAGGGAAGCCTCGTTGTAGAAGAGTTACATGATGGAGTTTGTGCGCACCACCAAGGGTGGAGGGCTGTTGTAGCCAAAGCAACCAGGCTAGGATATTATTGGCCAACTATGAAGCGGGATGTTCAAGATTATATCAAAAAATGCGATGCGTGTCAGAGGTTTGGAAATTTGATCCACCGCCCTTCTGAGGTACTAAATAGTATAACTGGTGCTTGCCCTTTTTCTGTTTAGGGAATGGACATTCTAGGTCCATTTCTTACTGCCCTTGGTCAGTTAAAATATGCATTAGTTTTGGTTGATTATTTCACAAAGTGGGTGGAGGCCGAAGCAATGGGATTAATCACCGCGGAAAAGGTGAGGAGATTCTTATGGAAGAATATTGTCTGCCGTTCGGAGTACCCGACTCGATAATCACCGATCATGGACCTCAATTTGATTGCGAAACAATTAGAGATTTCTGCGTCAAAATTTCGTCTGTGGCTTACCCGCAGACGAACGGGCAGGTAGAAACAACCAATCGACAATTACTGTATGGGATACAAAAGAAACTTGGGAACACAGCAAAGGGGCGATGGGCAGAACTTCTACCTTTAGTGCTCTGGTCTTACCGCACGTCAGGAAAGACTCCGTCTGGAGTAACCCCGTTTTCTTTAGTCTTTGGTATGGACGCGGTCATCCCAGTTGAAAGATTGGTTCCTTCAGCACGAATAATGGCATACAACCAAGAGACTAACGATGAAGCATTAGAACTCGAACTCCATCTCATAGAGGAGCGCAGGATGACAGCAGCCTTGAAGGAGCAAGAATACAAGAGGAGGCTATCTAAATATCGGGATAGACGAATCCACCCGCGGAATCTCAAGGAAGGAGATTTTGTGCTCCGCCAAACTACATCGGGAGGGAAACTGGACCCCAACTGGGAAGGACCTTATGTGATCGTGAAAGAAGTTCAAAAAGGAGCATACAAGCTCAGCACCCCTGAAGGCATCGTTCTGAACAAAACTTGGAATGCTGATAATCTAAAAAAGTACTATGTATGATTTCCAAGTAGTTTTATGAAACAAAAAGCTTAGTCGCCCCCGCGAAAATTAAATAAAGCGGTTAAAGGGCGCTTTTATTCATCAATTTGGAAACTTCTTACAACAAGTCTTAGACGCTGGAGCTTGGCTCCGCGTCAGGCCTCTGATCGAATCTGCATTCTCAGAAACGATATTTCATATAAAGTCCTGGGACGCTGGAGCTTGGCTCCGCATCAGGCCTCTGATCGAATCTGCATTCTCAGAGACGATATTTCATATAAGTCCTTGGACGCTGGAGCTTGGCTCCGCGTCAGGCCTCTGATCGAATCTGCATTCTCAGAAACGATATTTCATATAAAGTCCTCGGACGCTGGAGCTTGGCTCTGCGTCAAGCCTCTGATTGAATCTGCATTCTCAGAGACGATATTTCATATAAAGTCCTGGGACGCTGGAGCTTGGCTCCGCGTCAGGCCTCTGATCGAATCTGCATTCTCAGAGACGATATTTCATATAAGTCCTTGGACGCTGGAGCTTGGCTCCGTATCAGGCCTCTGATCGAATATGCATTCTCAGAGACGATATTTCATATAAAGTCCTGGGACGCTGGAGCTTGGCTCCGCGTCAGGCCTCTGATCGAATCTGCATTCTCAGAGACGATATTTCATATAAGTCCTTGGACGCTGGAGCTTGGCTCCGTATCAGGCCTCTGATCGAATCTGCATTCTCAGAGACGATATTTCATATAAAGTCCTGGGACGCTGGAGCTTGGCTCCGCGTCAGGCCTCTGATCGAATCTGCATTCTCAGAGACGATATTTCATATAAAGTTCTGGGACGCTGGAGCTTGGCTCCGCGTCAGGCCTCTGATCGAATCTGCATTCTCAGAGACGATATTTCATATAAGTCTTTGGACGCTGGAGCTTGGCTCCGCGTCAGGCCTCTGGTCGAATTTGCATTCTCAGAGATGATATTTGATATAAAGTCCTGGGACGCTGGAGCTTGGCTCCGCATCAGGCCTCTGATCGAATCTGCATTCTCAGAGACGATATTTCATATAAAGTCCTGGGACGCTGGAGATTGGCTCCGCGTCAGGCCTCTGATCGAATCTGCATTCTCAGAGACGATATTTCATATAAGTCCTTGGACGCTGGAGCTTGGCTCCGCGTCAGGCCTCTAATCGAATCTGCATTCTCAGAGACGATATTTCATATAAGTCCTTGGACGCTTCAGCTTGGTTCCGCGTCAGGCCTCTGATCGAATCTGCATTCTCAGAGACGATATTTCATATAAAGTCCTTGGACACTGGAGCTTGGCTCCGCGTTAGGCCTCTGATCGAATCTGCATTCTCAGAGACGATATTTCATATAAGTCCTTGGACGCTGGAACTTGGCTCCACGTCAGGCCTCTGATCGAATCTGCATTCTCAGAGATGATATTTCATATAAAGTCCTGGGACGCTAGAGCTTGGCACCGCGTCAGGCCTCTGATCGAATCTGCATTCTCAGAGATGATATTTCATATAAATTCCTGGGACGCTGGAGCTTGGCTCCGCGTCAGACCTCTGATCGAATCTGCATTCTCAGAGACGATATTTCATATAAAGTCCTGGGACACTGGAGCTTAGTTCCGCGTCGGGCCTCCGAACAAAACCACAGTCTCAGGAACAAAGTTTCACTAAACCCTAGAGACGTTAGAATTTACCTCCGAATTAAGATTTTCATCGGAGCTCTGTTATCAAAGATCAAATCCAACACTCTAAGATCCAAACCTCGCGTCGGATCTCTGTTTAGGAGAATCTAGAAATGAAAGTTATGGTTTTCATAAACCTTCCTGGAACACCCAAAGCTTTCTAATTTTCAAAGGAAATTGTGGCTATAAATCCACCATTAAACATAAAATAAAAACAACCAAGGATGAAATATGATAGCACATTCAAAAGAGTTCACAACTTAGAATGAAAAACAAGCGCCCATCAGCTCAAGTCCGCGGAGCCCGAGCCGGGATGAGACGAGTTCTGCCTTGACTCAGGCGAAAACCATTAGAGGGAGGACCTTCTGACTCCGGAGAAGCCCACTCCGCATCTACCTCATCCCCTACATCATCTAAGATCTGGACATCGAAGCGATTTCCCCCTTTGTGAATAAAGGTTAAAGAAGAACCAATATTGATGCTGTGTGACTCGGCAAAATCATTCCAACCTCCCCTTAAAAAAGGAACCCTATAATCTCCGCGTATAACTTCCACCGGGAAGTCTCGAAGAATCCTGGTTGACAAAAGAACGCTCCTGGGGAGATCTGGCCTAAGTCTATCTTCAAAACATATTGGCAAAGACTAACAAGGGACATATTTTAAAGAGTGTTAAAGGAAAAACCAACCCGATAAAAGAAAAATTCGGCAATTTAGGAACTAACCAAGCGGAGAAGTTGCTCAGGAAAACTAATTCTCTCAAAAAAGGACCAAGGTGAACTAACAGGGGAAGGCATGACAAAAGCACACAATGAGTCTAGGTGTCCTTTCCCCCATACTCTCTTTTATAGAGCGCATAAACAATACTGGACACATGTCGTAAACAAAAATACGGGGCAAATAAGCTCGAAAGGTCAAATCGTTGAGCCAAAAAACCACAGGCGCCATGCATGAAATAAAACAGTAAACACTATTTCTGAACTTCTCAGAAATCCCGTGAGTAACGCGTCATGACGAATTAACCTCGAAAGACTAAAACCAGTCATACTAGTGGCATGCATAACTTTGAACTCTCCAGAAACAATTATTAAAGACCTCGCAATGAACAAAATTATAACCAATCTAATAAAAAAGCTTAAGGATTTATTTCATTATGAAAGTACAGTTTAAAATCCATTTGAAGCTATGTCACGGAGTGAAGGATCATCATGTTGGACTTCATGATTACCCCCGCGTGAATCCACCACCCGAACCTCGAAACAAGCCTCACCCATGTGTGTAAAAATCATAGAAACCCCCTGTTCAAAACCATGCGATTCCACAAAGTCTTTCCATCCGCGGCCAAGGTAGAGAAGACCACCGTTACGTCGCTCTATACAAACCCGGAAATTGCGCAGCAGAAAAGAGGAAAGTAAAACCTGGCTAGAAACAGCATCCGCGTACACCTCCTCAAACCTAAGTGGTAGCAGCTAAAAAATAGAAGAGAAATATAAGCCAGAGGGAAATTTTCTAAAGAAATTGGAAATTTAGTATAATTAGCTCACCAACTGCAAGAACTGTTCGGGATAATCAATTGCTTGGAAAAAGGCCCATTGTGGTTCTGGCCCAAAAACCCCATCTGCCCGAAATGATAAAGGTGGAATTATAATGGATCCTCGCATCTCGATGAAATTAAAGGGAAACAGTGAAAACCCTCATATTTATATCATCATTCACGAGGGAACAGTCGAACAGGAAAAAGAAGAATTGCATGCATAACACGCAACAGATGACACAGCCACCAAGGGCACGCGTCTCCTATTCTCTAAAAACAGAGACAATCAAAGACGAGTCTTTTCTCAATACTAGCAAAAGCGAATTACAAAAAAGAAAAATTACTTTTCGATAAAAGGCGATAAAACCAAGGGTAGGAAGACATCACACAGCTGGTATAAAACACACTAGGGTGTCCTAAAATGATGAACATCCCAAAACAAAATGGATCCAAATTTGCCGCCAAGGGCTTTTTATAGAGTCATTATGAGGGAGGAACAACTTCAAACGCTTAGGCTCCCCCTCATGTACGTTCTAATCGACGAGGATGCTCACACTCAAGCTAGACTCTGGTCCCGCTCCAACCAGGAACACAAAGTGAAGGTGGATAGAGATGAAGATGGCCTATTTTGGTTGACTCAAGGATGGCAAGACTTCACACAAGCAAATCGAGTCAATGTTGGATCGGCCCTGATTTTCACCTACATGAGGGACTCCATCTTTGAAGTCGACGTTATCATCCCTGACAGCGAGGAAAATGGAGAGGTAGGACGTCCTTAGGTTCCTACCCTATCCTACGCGTCAATATCTCTAAAACGATGTATCAAGTTTAAAGGGATCCAACCTCTAGAAATGTTTCTGTACGCTGCTTCGTATTATGAATAATAAGAGATCCCTCCCTCTATCTTTATTTCTTAAATCACCAAAACACAATAAATAGTAAAAGAAAATCATGGGTTTCCCTTTTTCTTTATTCACGAAAACTTAATCGAAAGACCGATTTACAAACTCCCAAAGCATGACACGGAAATAGCTCAATTAGAACTACATGATGAAGAAACCGAGTTTAAGGTGGCTTCATGGTCACCCCCCATTTCACGACGCGGACAGACTTGGAAGGAAACATTACCCTTATGAAAAAACATCATGGCACTTCCTATCCCCAAGTGCTGAAGTATGAGAAACTCATCCCAACCGCTGTCAATCTGAAAAAGACCATTCTCACTCCAAGATACTGCCACTGGAAAATCACGAACGAGATACGATGAAAGAAAAGCCCACCGAGGCGGAAGAGGCCCATATTCAGCTTCAAACTGAGGAGGCATAACCTGCACGCGGGTAAAGTTAAAACCCAAAATAGATAACCTAAGCTCTTTTAAATAAAAGGTGAAAAAACTCACTAGCCGAGAAAGTCGCTCCAGATTCTCGATCTTTTAAAAAAATGCCCAAGGGTTGAAATTTCCCGGTGACATGATGCATGCAATGGAACGGTGGGTTGCTAGAAGATAAGAAGTGACAAAGAAGACGAAAAAGTTAAGGTTTTAAAAAGGGGGATAACCCACTTGAAGCATAAAGACAAGTGGAAAAAGACTTTGTACATTCGGACCAACCCTTTCAACACATGGAAAAGTCAGAACATAAACAGATAAATATTTACTACGGGCAAAATATACAAGCAATACTAGTTTCTTATCCCAAGAGATCTCAAACCCAAGTCTTCAAAACAAAACAAGTATCTCAATGGAACACCAAAAACAGGGAACCAAAGGCAAGTCCCCAAAAGTTTCATCATAAAAACTGAGGAGTGAAAAATTAAGGGGCATCAGCCGCTTTCTCCATTTCTTCTTCCGCGTCTTCATCATCTTCGTCTTCAGAGTATGAATCCTCCGCGACCATCTCCTCCTTCGAAAGCCCCCAGTCAGCGCTAACCATACTAGGCTCGAACTTCTCCAGGGGAACACCAGGGTTCAAAGCTGAACGCGCAACACTCTGGTTGATCCCCGCGGACATTCCCTTCCGGAAGTAGCTGAAACACCTATCCTTTAAGATACTTGAACCTTTCGGAGTCTGGAGACAAGCTTTGGCAATGGAAGACATGAAAGATGCGCCAGCCTCAGTCTTTATCCACTCAGAGGACAGATGGGCCAAACCCTCCGGACTCTGAAGCCATTGGAGAGCCACTTCTTGACCCGAACGCGCCTTAAGAAGATCAAGTTCTTATCTAGTCATAGATGCTTCTTCGCGAAGGATAGATAATTCCTTCTCCAGTGTTGTGAGCGGAATCTGCCATGTTTTACAGCAACTTTTATATCAATTTCTGTATACATTTGCATTCATATGGGCTAGAATAGTACAGAATCTATGTAGTTTACGTTTATTTGCCAAATTATGGAATCTACACCAGTTTCTGTTTAAATCGCAGAAATCGAGGCGTTTACAGCAATTCTACAGAAAGTCGGAAAAGCTCGGAAAACCACTACAGAAGGCCAAGGTCAAAGCAGCAGAACAAAGTCTGAGAACCCAGGCTACTCGACCTCGAGTAAGCCTGGTCGACATCGACTAGCCATGTCCAAGGAGGCCTGGTCGACAAGCCATGATCGAGCAAGCCAGAGCCACCCAGACTCCGGACCTTACTCGACCTCGACAAGCTCTGGTCGAGGTCGACAAAGCCCCAGCACCACCATGTCCGGAGTCGACGAGGAGAGGAGCCGAGGACGACTAGGAGCACTCGCTGCCGCGGAAGAGGAAAGTCGCTGCCGCGGACCAGGCCAGTCGCTGCCAGCGGAGAGAGCCGACTCGAGCAACCCTTGTCGACATCGACCAGAGCCTAGTCGAGGCCGACGAAGATCAGCGACCATGTCCGAGCCCTTCGAGGAGATCTACTCGAGAAACCCTAGTCGGCAAGCCACCTTACTCGAGGTCGACTAGGGGTTGTCTAAGTCGACGAGCACCAGAGTCCATATCAGAGCCAGGTCGAGGAGACCAACCCGAGGAGGTCCAATCGACAGAGCCAACTCGACATCGACTAGACTCTACTCGAGGTCGACGAGAACCCAGGAGCCAAGACGAGCCACATCGAGCAGAGAAGCCAGCCAGGTCCAGTCGAGTGAGCCACCCTTGTCGAGGTCGACAAGACCTTGTCGAGGTCGACTAGAGACCGTGTCCAGAAACGCGTCGTCGACTTGCCTTGTCCGAGTAGAGTTGGTGTTGCTTGGTCGCGAAGGCGAAGATCTATCCGAAAATATCAGATTCTATCCATGGAAGGCAATCTATCAACTTGAAGACATGTTTCCCTTATTTAGTTTATCTCTTTCCATATGGATTTAATTCCATTTTAGCATTTATTTATCTTTTAAGCAATTTAGATAGAAATTAGATATAGATAGAATATCTTTTCCTAGAATAGCTAGGGAAGGATAGCTATAAATAAAGCCCATAGGGGCTGGTTTTTCATACATTCCAGTTACATTCCAAGTTACAATCCAATTCAGAGACAAGTAGTAGTTTAGGAGTTCTAAGGTTTTTAAGGTTTTGGCGGTTTGCGACAGTTGATTGCCAAGATTGTAAAAGGCTTTGAATTTAGTTTATGCAATTCAATTTCTTTCATCAATCAATGTCTGTTACTGCGATGAGGCGTGAGTAGTCCACCCACTTCTGGGGCTGGGGTGAGCCCGACGGTGGCCATGTGAGGCGATGCGATAAAGGTCAGATTTTTATGCGATTTATCTTCTATCCCTAAGAGCATGATTCTTTTGCGAGAGTTGAAGGTGATCCTTGTTTGTATTATTGAAGCGAGAGTGAATTTAATGCAACTTGGATTAATTATGTGAAAAAGGGTTAGTAACAATTAGGGTTTATGCGAGAGCCTCTATATGCCTATTTGTTAATAACGAGAGTTATTTGATGGAAAGCATGATCTTTTATGCCTTATGTGTTGTTTTGCATGGTTATCGTTGTGGTGTCGAAACCCTAGCCTTGGAAGTCTTTTATTATATTGAGTTTATTTTCTGTCAGAAAGCTGAGTTTGAGTTTCGAGCAATTGCAATTTTGAATTTCTGTTCTTTTACTGTTTCTTGTCGAGATAGAGGAAGGCTTCGTCGAGATCGAGTACCATCTTTGTCGATCTTGAGTTGGCCTAGTCTGTGTCGAGTTGAAATTTCTGTCTTTGTCGATTTTCACTTTCTGTCTTTTATTACCTTCGTCGAAGTCGAGTTACCTCTTGTCGAGGTCGAGTTGCCCTTGCCGGGATTTCTTGTCTGCTGTGATTGTCGACTTACTGTTGTCGATTGCCGTGGTCGATCTCGAGTAGGAGCTTGTCGAGATCGACGAGACTGTTGCTTTGCTTTTCGTTGCTGCTTTACTTCTGTTTTGCCTTTGCTTTGCTTTGTTTTATTTCTGTCTTTATTTGCTTTGCTTCTGTTTAGTTGCCCTTGCTGGGTTTATTTGTTTCTGTTTTATTTCTGTTTCTACTTCTGTGTTTCTGTGCTTTTCTGCTGCTGTCTGTGAGAATTACAGCTACCTGAGAACTGCTGACGTGCTTCCTCGTGGATTCGATCCTGACTTTCTCTTACTGCATTGGAGGAGTCTTGTATTTATTTACTGAGGCCTAAGTCTGGTTTGATCTATTTTATTATATTTCATACTCAATTTCTCCTTACAACAAATTGGCGCCGTTGCCGGGGAGGCAATCAATCGCGCCTTAGTTAGTCAGTTCTCACTGTTTCTTTGAGTGAACTCGCAGGTGTATGCGTCGTTCTGGTCAAACACCTGAGTTTGACGCCTTAGACGAACCGGAACGCCTTTTTCACATCAGAGCTCAACTGCAAAGAGCCATGTCGGCCGCTGAAACACATGAACAGCTGGTACAAAGGCTTACCAGGGATCTAGCCGCCAGAGATGCTGCTCTCGCCGTTGAGAGAGCAGCCAGGGAACAAGCAGCTGAGCGCGCGAGGCAAGCAGAAGCTGAGCTTGCCCAGTACCCAACTACAGCAGAGGATTATATGCATCCAACGCTCGTCGTGCCTGAATCGGCGATTCTAATCCCTGAAAACTCTTTTGAAATTCGCACTCAATTTCTTATAGAGCTTAAAAATAATGCTTTCCATGGTCGATTTAATGAGTTCCCTCTTGAACATATTACTAACCTTCATGATATGTGTCGTACTCTTGCAGAAGGTACCACTCTGGAATATGTCAAGATGAAAGCTTTCCGCTGGTCACTTGCTGGACCTGCACTGAAATGGCTGGAAGGGCTGAAACCAAGATCACTCACCACATGGGCCCAAGTAGAGCAAGAGTTTATGAACAAATTCTTCCCACCCGCCAAAACAGCACATCTCCGCCAGAAAATCACCGCCTTCAAACAGAAGCAAGGGGAACCGCTGGCAAAGGCATGGGAACGCTACAAGGATCTTCTGCGATCTTGCCCTACTCATGGACAGCCGCCCTATGTCATTCAAGAGATCTTCTTCAATTCTCTTGATCAAGTCACCAAGGACAGAATCAACCATTATACTCGCTATGAGTATCTTACAATGCCGCCAAGTGACGCATGGGGAGTGCTGGAAAAGCTCACTAACTACGACAACAAATATGGGTCTACTTCCAACTATGAGGAGAATTCCTACGCCAGGCCAGCACCATCTATGCCACTGTATGAGCCAGCAAAGGAAATCGACCCGGATGTCAGGGAGCAGTTCTACAGAGACCAGAATCGCAAGCTCCTCAAGCAAGTCAAATATTTGTCTGTCAATCAGCCTTGCATCGAATGCGGATCACAGAGGCACACCACTACTGAGTGCCTACATACAGAGCAAGTCAGGATGGCAGAAACACATGAGGAGGCAGCATATGCTGGGGGTCCTAATCGATATATGGGGGATCAAAGGCCTTATCAACAGCAATGGAATCAAGGTCCCCCTAGGAATCCCCCACCCTACAGAGCTCCAGGGCATCCAGAAAGGGATCAAAGGAAGGATGATCTACAACTGATCCTTGAGGAGATGCGGCGAAATCAAGGCACCATCAACAACCAGTTCCAGAACATCACCACCAAATTTGGAGAACTGGACATCTGGAGAAAGGGGATTGAGACTCAGATAGGCCAGATTTCTGCACAGATCCCACGACCGTCCGGCAAGCTCCCTGGGCAAACAGAACCAAATCCTAAGGGAAAGACTGGACACATCGCTGCTGTAAAACTCAGAAGCGGCCATCAACTTCAAGAGCCAGAGGTCGGGAAGCAGCAGGACGAGGAACAGCAGGTCGACCTCGACAAGACAGTAGTCGATCTCGACAAAGCCGTGGTCGACCTCGACAAAGGACTTGTCGACCTCGAGGAGAAAAATACAGAATCTTCGTCTGCACCACACAGCAACTCGACTGGGCCCAAACTGGTCGATGTCGACAAAGGTCCTGTCGATGTCGAGGAGCCCCAGGTCGACAAAGACAAATCTGCAGCAACTCCGACATCTGTTCTGGCTCCGACTCAGAAAAAGAAGTTGCCTTTCCCCACAAAATCTCTAAAGGATCCAGCAGAGAAAAAGTTTCAGCGCTTCATCAAGATGCTTCAAAAGCTGAATGTCACCATACCCTTCACAGAAGCTCTCAATGAAATGCCGTCCTATGTCAAATTCCTGAAGGAGATTCTGAGCAAAAAGCGATCGATGGCAGAAATCACAGAGGAGTGCAGCCATCTGGACATATTGGAAAAGAGGCCGGATCCAGGTAAGTTTGCTATAACTATTGGATTTGGTCCATACAAAATTAATGCCCTATGTGATCTTGGAGCTAGTGTCAGTATTATGCCTTTAACGATTTGGTCCAAGATTAAGATAGGTGCACTGGAGCCTGTGGATGCTAGACTTTACATGGCCAACAACACGGTGGTCATTCCAACAGGCATGGTGGAAAATGTCCCAGTACAAGTAGGTAAATTCTTCGTTCCTGCTGATTTCTTAATTATTGATATGCAAGAAGATCCTGCTTGTCCAATTATTCTAGGGAGACCATTCTTGGCAACTGTGGATGCCAGCATAAGCGTACGGAAAGGAGTGCTCACTTTCAACATCAGTGATGAAGTGATTGAGTATTCCTTCAACAAAACTGAACAGCATACGGGTCCCATGGAAGAGGTCAAATCTATCTCAGCTGGCTACATCACCTGCGGGGAACCAACGATCAGGAATATGACCCCTGAGGAGATGGAAAAGAGGGACATGGAGGCCCAGGTGGAGGAGATCATGGCAATCCTTAAGGAGAACAAAGGAACTAAGTATGGGGTCAAGCCAAGTCTACTCGAGATCGACAAGGAGCTTGTCGAGATCGACGAGACTGTTGCTTTGCTTTTCGTTGCTTTGCTTTTCGTTGCTGCTTTATTTCTGTCTTTATTTGTTTCTTTGCTTTTATTTCAATTGCCCTTGCCGGGTTTATTTCTGCTTCTTTCTGTGTTTCTGTTTCTGCTGCTGTCTGTGAGAATTTACAGCTACCTGAGAATTGCTGACGTGCTTCCTCGTGGATTCGATCCTGACTTTTCTCTTACTACAACGGGAGGAAGTCTTGTATTTATTTGCTGAGACAGGGGAGTCTATCTGATCTATATTTGATATCTATTTCAATACTTGACCAACTCCTGCAACAACATCCAGCTTGTCGATGCTGACTTGCCTAGCCAAGAGAAGTTCCTGAGAACTCTTATCCATTGTTTTAAGCTCTTTGACGCGTGAGGTAGCAGCATCCAGAGAAACTTTCAAATCATCATGTTTTTTCCATAAAACTGCCATAGCTTCCTTCTGTGTCTGCACCTCCTCATGAAGATCCATAGACCGCTTTCGGAACTTCTCCACCAAGGCTGGGTCGCCAGCAGTATTCCCCATAATCCGCAACTGATGGGACAACTTCTTAATCTCTTCATCTTTCTTTTTAAGACTCTCTTCGTCACACACCAAACGCCTTTCAACGTCCGGTTGAATCACCCTAAGCTGAGTCAAGAACAATAAAATCAGAGATTATACCGCGTCGAAGTACTACAAAAGGAAAAGCAAAAGGCAGCTGACAAAATGAATTTACCCACTGAATAATACGATCAAAGTTGGTCGAAAGGGTAACAGGATCTAGACGCTAATATACCCCTGCTCCGGAAGACAACGTTTTTTGGCCGGAAAGGCAAGACCTTGCAGATCAATCAAGTTGAAACCAGGAATGGGAAATTCATGAAGAGTCGCTTCACCCTCTAAAAAGAGTCCCCTTTTATCCGCGTTTGAAGGCCCAATAGCGACACAAACTTTCCTTTTCTTCGATTTGGAGGCTTTAGGGGCAGGAGAACGAACGCGCTTTTCCCTAGACGCAAGAACCTGTGAAGAGGACCCTACCAAAACACCTGTCTCCTCCGCGACACTCATTTCAACGGATGGTGCCACTTCTGGAGCTCGAAGAGGAGCAGAAGGGTCATTATCCGCCAAGTTTGTCTTTTTCTTCTTTTCGGACCTGGCTTTGTGTCGCTTCAAAAGTGAGTCCAAATCCATCTTATCTAAACACAAAAATATTCCATGATAAGTCATCCGTCAAAGAAAAACAAAACATGAAGACACAAATTTATACACCAAGAAAAACAATAAAACAGGAGAGCCACCTAGTCGCGGATGAGGCAAACTCAAGCCAGCCATCTCAAGACGAAACACGGATAGCATTTTATCCCACGTAAATCTAGGAGTATGAGAAAACGATAGCTTGAACTGAGAAAGATTGGAAATTTTTGGTTTCATCACAGAGCAAAAAAGCCCCGGAACAGTTCGACAATTAAAGCCTTGCCCAGATCTATCGCGGACCAAAAACCACTTGTACTTCCAATTCGGTTTGCTAGACAACCTTTCCATATACCCACAACTTGAGTTGCACTGGTAAAACCTTGAATCCTGAGTCCCCTTTTTTAAAGAAAAGATACTGAACATTAACTTCAAAGAAGGAGCGACACCAATTTCCTTGCACCTCATAATAAAACTGGTAAAAAACATCCAACCATTAGGAACGATCTGAGCAGGACTCAAATTATACTCATCCAAGAACTTCGAGAAAAAAGGGTGTAAAGGAAGTCGGAAGCCTTGAGACAAGCAAGCTGCATATACAACCAAACAATCTTCATAAGCGTCTAAGCAACCACCCCCTTCCTCTGGAAGACAGAATTCCACACCTGCTGGCCAGGGAAAGACTTGCGAAAGAGCGTCAAGATCTTCCAAATTCAAAAGAGTAGTGCAACCCCTTAACTTACTCACAAGAGACCTCCACGGATGAATCCTATCGGTCACGACTGGTGGACGACTGGATGGAGGCGGAAGAGGATTAAAATCCTCCAGGAAAAGGCAAGTATCTAGATCCTTTAAATTATACACGGGGGTGTCCAAATCGGTCAAATTCTCTTTAGAACGGATCTTCTTCGTAATTTCTGCTAAACCAATTTGGGGAAGCTCATAAGGAATCCAAACATCCTCCGCCTCTTGATCCGCGGACTGAGAGATAGATGAAGGCCCCGCGTCCACCGAATAACTAGCACCTGACTCATTCTCGTCTCTTGAATTTTCATCTCCCGCGCATCCCTTCGAAGAAGAAGAAACTGTGTAAGGAGAAGAATAGTAATCAGGGTCAGAATGCTTCCGGCGCCTTCTCACCTTAGTAGGACTACCAGTACGACCAACTCGATCTGGAGTAGACGCGGATGTGGAAGAAGATGACTCCGACGAAGAATCATCCGAGCTAGAAGAAGAACTCCCAGAAGAGGAATAAAGAGTCTCTGGGCCGGACGCGCCTGAGAGGATGAAGCAACATCGCTTCTCCATCCTTCACCTCTCTCAAAATCTTCTAACAAATGACGCTCCTCGCTGAGACTAGCCATTTCTAAAGAAACTAGAAGAAAATCGTATGAAGTTTTACTTACACAAAGCAAAATCTCATCCAAAAACACATTCAGAGACAAATTCGCACCCAAGTTTACGATCTAAACGTCAAGAAGTTAAAAAACTTAACAGAGAAAAATCAAGAACAGCTTAGAACAAGAAAAAATTACCTTGAAGAGATTGAAGAAAACCGCCGGAAACTTCGAGCAAACAATCGGAACCCTAGAAAACCGTCGCCGGAAAACCAAGAGGTGGATAAGGATTAAATCTTTGGAAAAGCAGAAGAAGACAAGTGTGGAGTAAAAAAGAAAACGGGACGGGGTAACTTATAGGAAATTACTAACGTTTAGACTTCCAAGCTCAAATGCGCCTGATGGGCCCAAATTGGGCCAAAACTCGAAAAGAGAAGGCCCACCGTCCTTAAATCAGAACTATAGCGGTAACGAAACTACAAGTGTTTACTTTTAAAAATCTTTATCGATATGCGTCAATCCCTGGTTGGAATCAACTCGGCCCGAGGAGCTGTGACTAAACCAATATTAGAAACATCTGTAAGAATATAAAAATAATAAAGTGAAGAACACCAACCGATTGACAAAATAAGATAATCACGTTATCATAAATACCGTCCGCGGACAAATGTCCAAAGGCTAACTCCAGCACGGTCATCCGCGGATATAAAAGAGTAGGCACGTGGCGGCCATGCCCACACCCCACGAGTAGAACACGTGTCGAATGGCGAACACCACGTGGCACAACATTCGGGACCGTTCAGGACCTATAAAAGCGAGAAACTTCATTAAGAGGGGAGGACTTTTCGGGATGGAAGGAGAAAGAGGGAGCGGATCAAGGCCAAGTGAACTTAAGAAAGAAACTGGAAGCAAGGAGGAATAGGAGAGGAAACCGTACGCGTCACCAAAGAATCTATCTCATAGTAAAATCGAAGCCTTTCACTGGACTTGCTCCGCGGATATAGACCTTGTTCATCCTTAGTAAAACTTTTCACTATAATTAAGAGTCTGTTGTTGTTAGTCCTCAAGATAATCAACGACAACAGGTAAGCAGACCAATTTCTCGAATTGTCCAAAAAAAACTCGATAAGGGAATAATGTTTCAGACTCATTGTTAGATTTCTTCCCGCTGCACAGGTCGGGTCACGTCGATTATTTCGATGCGGGTCAGGTAAGCCCGTTGGGAATATTGAACACTTCATCAGGTAGATTCCCGGGTCCCACTAAAAATGGTGACCATGTTGGATCGAGCTTTTTCAGGAGCCACACCAAGCTCATCAATGACCTTCCTTATCCAGACAACTTCCTTAGCAACATCCAATGTTGCAATGTACTCAACCTCTGTTGTAGAATCATCTACTGTGTAATACTTTCAGCTCCTTTAGCTCACAACTCCTCCAACAAGAACAAAGACGTATCCGGATTGAGATTGGAAGTCATCTCTGTTTGTTCAGAAGCTTGCATCAGTTATGCTTCAACGATCAACTCATCATGTCCTCCATACACCAAGAATTCATCTTTACTCTTTCTTAAGTACTTTATGATGTTCTTGATTGCATTTCAATGTGCTTCACTTGAACTCGATTGGTATATATTACATTCACTCAAAGTGAATGCAATATCTTCAATATCTTGATGAGTACATATCATTGTTGTTGAACAAAATTGCGCGAATAATTGTAAAACATATTTTATTTAATTTTTTAGAATTTGAATTCGACCCCTTTTGGTTATCCTCTTGATTCGAAGTCGTATCGACACCAAGACTTAAGTGGTTTTGGTGATTTGGGCTGCACCCGAATTTTTTAACGGGTTGTCTACATATCTCTTGTGAGAGAATCAATCCTTACGCAGTCCAGAGTATCTAGATTGACTTAAATTTTTTTTTTTTTGATTTGGTGATTGAACCCGACGAGCTTAAGCTTTATGTCGGATGTCCTACGTACCCGTTTAGAACGGGATCAAATTACTCGTAGTTCTTTTAAGGACAAATTTAATTTCATTTGAGATGGGCGACTGGATCCAATGTATATTTTAACATCGGATTTCCTATGTAACTCAGAAAAGAGTATCAAGTCTTCACTTAGTTCTTTTTAAGAACCGTTTGAATTTGGGGGAAATTTGATTTAGGGTTTTGACTCCGTTTTGTTTAGAAGTCAATTTTGAGACCGACCCACTAGAATAAACTGGCAACGAAATTTTACGAGTTTAACTTTATAATTTTGTTAAACCCAATTTCGAACTTATGCAAATTTTAATTGTTATATTCAAGTGGGCTAATTTTGTAGTTAAACAAAAAATATATATACATCTATATATATAAAAGGGAGGGTTTGCCAAAAAGTTGACTACCCGTTTTGCCCTCACTCTTTGCCTATACGATTTTATAATTACAAAATTGCCACTATTAAGTATTCACTCTAATCTCTCTTGCCCCTTCTCTCTCACTTCTCTGTCTTCCTCACTATCGTCTTTGGCCGCTCGTCTGTCTCTCCATCTCTGCATATCGTCGGAGACTCCCCCTAGGGGAACATTCAGTGGGTATTTTTGGGTGCTCCGATGTCGGAAAGGCCATCTATTCCAGTAGTCTATCCTCGCTCCTCGACGTCCCTCGTATCTCCACTGGAGACTTTGTTTGCAATGGGCCCTCCTCCTCCGGTCCTCTTTCCCAGCAGGTTAGTCATTCTCCCCTTGATTTATGATTTCAGAGAGTTGATTGGTGGAGGTAGCAACTCAATTTTAGGGGTTGTGTATTCCTGTTTGATTTTATGAAAATTGGCTTTAGGGTTGATTAATTCAGCCTTCTAATTTCGAAACATTAGAACCTGAAAGCGGGAGAGATGAGTTTCTGGATCCAATTTCGATATTCATATATCTACTGGCATGGGTGGAAAGAACCCTATAAAAATTGGTATGTCTGAACCTTTGATTTGAAGATTTAGGGGAAAAGATTTTGTTTATTTGATTATACCTTGTCTTCAATGTTTTAATGATGCACTCAAGGTGTTTGACAAAATGCCTATAACTAGATTTCTAATTATTTTAGTTACTTTGAAAAAATTTACACTTTCTATTTTTTATATGGGATATGCAGATACATTTTTTGTTGATAAAAAACCCAAAAAGAATCTAAATTTAATTTATTGGAAATGAATTTGATCTTAATTCTTGCTTGTAATTGCTCTATTGTTTGTGTAAAGAAAAGCCAATTTTGCTCAATTAAAGCCAAAGAGATTGGCATTCATCTTTCCTTGCAAGGCTTGCATAGTTATAAAACAATTAATGAGGCTGATGGTAGTTAAAACTTTATGGTTTTCACATTTTTTTTTTAATATAAAGGGCCAAGGGTGACAAAGCACTAAAACAAACAAGGCCAAGTCAAACTCATACTAAGTGGATGTAAGTAATCTTTCTAAATCATCAGTAATCTTGACAAACAAACCCTTTGAACGCATCTTTAAATAAGAATGGTAATCCAAGAGTAGGAGCTCTGATAGTAGTAATTTTCAATCGAAAAGCTCCTTTTAAGATACAAATTTCAATTACCCCTCGAATAAGTTAGTTATTTAAACAAAAAATCATATATTATTAAACTCAATTAAGGAAAAATAGGCAAATATTCCCCAAGGAACCTTTCTTTTATGGACATGAGAATCAAGATCAGCTCATTAAAATTGCAAAGGTAAGCTTCTTTCAGTGTGAAAACTAATAACAATAGATTTTCATGTTTTGTTTGGTCAATTCAATAATTTTTTGATATTAATCATCATATGGGTGTTCTTTTCGAGCACCATGTAACCTGTGGCATATTCTTTGAATGCCCTTTAGCAATGTTGTTTTAGCATCTGTCAATCTGAATTTAAAAGTGCTAGGGAGCATGGAAAGGAAATGACATTATCATTTTGGATTAAATGAATTTATTTGTGATGTAAATAGATAATTTTTAAGGCTGAAAAAAATTAATCAGTGATGATGGAATTCTTAGGACAGGCTTTCATATAGGGTGAAGGGTGTGTGGTTTGAGAAAGAGATTTATTGTTTGGACATCACATGCATATGCTCCTGCACTTTAAGGAGTCAAAGCTCCTCTCAATAGCTTGTGACTCCCCGATCCAAGTCATGCTCTAAGACATTTTCATAGCTGAATGCCTAAATCCTATGCAGCTGCATTTTACTGCTCTACTTTCATGACTTAAAGGTTTTATGAAATGCACCATGCATAGCCTAAATTTAGTTGAAAACCACTTTTTCCATGCTTCAAGTTTTCATTATAATTGAGGAGGTGAAACTCCAGAGATGAAAATTTCCTTAAGATTGTAAGTTTTTTTTTTTAAATTACACTGTATTTATGATAATCATATGGGTTAGGGTTGAATTTTTTTAAAATCTATATTCAGGTCCTTAGGACTGATGACTTGAATGCATACCTAAACAAATATAACTTGGAGCTTGAACCTCAACTTCATGCACTTGTTGGGAGGTATGATCTTTTTCATTAATTTGATGTATCTTGAGTCATATATGGTTGTTCATCTTATTGCAGTCCACAAAATGGCACTAATCATTGAATATCTAAAATAAGCGTGGTTCTGATTGCTATTAGTTAGCTCTGTTCTTCTGAGTGGAAAAAAAGGTCGATTTTTTGATTAATTTACACCCATAAGCCATACTATGTTTCATTGCAGGCTATTGACTTCCTTGACAAGCTGCTTCGATATAATACGGATCATCAAGACAGACTTAGAACAAAAGAAGCAATGGTAATTCGATAAAATTTCATTCAACCATATTGCCTTTAGTGCATTATTGATCACGATTAACAAACTATTTGTGTTTGCTCATGTGACAAAATTCTAAACCATTTTCAATGGTGCATCTATTTATTTCAGGCTTACAGTGCACGAGACAAAGATCTAGATATCACTAGGCAAGAGAAGAGGTTTATTCTGGAGAATGTTCATACTCCTAACTGGATGCCTACATTCTTGCTGCATCAATGTAGGCATGTGATGGATGTGATTTATAGATATCTCGTGACAGAGCTTACATGATACTTAAGGAATCTGAAGCAATGGTAAGGACAGCCGATGTCGTGCGTATCTTATAATTCTATACACTAGAACAGTCAGTCCATTCGGGTAGGGTAAAGTCTGCTACTAGGGAGCAAGCTGAGTTATCTGCAGAAAGATTGCTCTCAGAATTGGTTAAGTGAAGCACCTGAAGATCCAGGAATTGTAAAACCTCATTGAAATGAGTCATACAAAAGGAAACCATCAATAAACTCAATTTCGATTTTACCCAGCACACATAAAAGTTGAATACCACGTGCGAAGCACGTGGAATGCAACTAGTTTTTTTTTAAACAAAGCTGATTGCCCTCTTTTTAAAGAAATCTAATGGGTGGATTTTGTCTGTTGGTGCCTTGTAACAATTGACAACATTACAGGCTTGACCATTTGCTTTCATGGAAAGATCGAGCCCACTCTCAGCGTTTATCAAACTGGCCCATTCTTTTTTATTTTTTTTAAAAAGCCCATATTCTCTCTTAATTTTGTTTTGTTACGTGAGATCCAGCCCAAACAAGCTTGTTCCTCTGTTCGTTGTCTTTCCCCTTTTGTCTTTTCTTCAACGACACCAGCAACCTTCAGATCTTGGGCAGCTGAACGGAGAAGGGCAAAGCGCCGGCGAAAGCGCGGTCGGAGCAGAGGCGGCTCGAGGGCAAGGCGAGGTGGATCGAGGGCTGTATACGAGCGGTACGGATCTCTCCCTACAGCTACGATTCGAAGCCTTCAGGGGCATACTTCTTTTTTCGTACGAATTTCTCCCCAAATTGCTTGCTCAATCTGATTTTTAGGTAATTCCTCGCCTAAATTTCAGATTTTTATATGAATCCCCCTTCAATTGAGTACCCTTTTTTTTTTACTCAACTGATTTCGTTTTCACATCGCAATTTTAGGGTTTAATTTGTGAGGTTTGGGGCTTTTCAAATTAGGATCGATCGACAAAGGGAATAAGAGGAATAGGGCTCGAGAAGAGGGAGGAATCCCGATGAAGTCTACTGAGAGAGATATCAGCATGACAAGGACCCATTCGAGTCCTCCTAAGCGGCACTACAACTTGGTCTTGCCAATCCGGTACGTCGGTTCTCCCCCCTTTCTTTATTTTCGTCGGATCGAGCTGCTTAGTAGGCATAGACGGATTTTGTTGGTTTCAATTTGGGGATTTCTTTTGTTTGGAGGCTTTTGATTTAAGACAAGCATGTGAATTGGAGGTGTCAGGACGTTTAAGGAGGGGTCACAACTCACATGAGGTACGTTTAGACCTTCGCCATATTTTTTTTTAGTCCTCAATCAACTCTTAGCTTAACTGAGTACTTGGTTTTTTCCTTTTTTTCTTTGTTCTATTGGAATTGCTATTTGTGTTAGGCATCCTCCGATTTTAAATTTAGAGTTATAAAGGCTCGCTGCAATTTGGTTGTGCTTGTTGTGTCTGAGAAGCCAAGATCCTGCTTGACTTAGTTCCTTCGCTGATTTAATTTGTCCAGACAACTTGGTCTCTTTCTCTAGAAAATTTGTTTTCTTTCTTCAATTTTAATTTCATCCTTCGCAAGACAGCTGCAATCGATTTGGTTTCTTTTGCATTGCTTGAACTGAATTTGTTTAGGAGCCTTTAATTCTTGATTTGGGTGAGAAGCGATGCGTTATTATAACCGATTTGTAACTGATTTGCTTAGTGTAGGACACCAGTAGGTTTGATCTAATTGCAACAGGAACCGATTTCAGTTTGGGGTATTCGTCGTGTGTGTAATTGGACCGCTTAGATTTAGAAAAATCTGCCCGGCTGCAGTGACACCCCTCCCTTTTGTTTGTTTGAAACTTGCTTGCAATTTGTATGTGTGAATTAGTTGACTTGGCTAGGCGAAATTCAGCAGTGCTTCGCCCTTTTTTTGGGCGATTTGCTGATTCCGAAACCCAGGCCGCAAGCGAAAGCCAGTGACTTTGCAAGGGCGGGGTTTCATGAATCGATTTTGGCAACACTTCGACTTTGTTTGGGGAGTTTGCTGACTCCGAAACCCAGGCCGCAAGCGAAAGCCAGTGACTTTGCAAGGGCGGGGTTTCGAGAGTCCACTTTAGCAGAGCTTCGTCTTCATTTGGAGGTATCTGTCGACTCCGAAACCCAGGCCGCAAGCGAAAGCCAGTGACTTTGCAAGGGCGGGGTTCCGAGAGTCGATGGGAACCAATGTAAAGGGCTACCTTGGTTGCTTTCTTCCTTCCTTTCTGTATGCTTGGCAAGTTTGTTTACTTTTTTTTTCTGCAGCTTTCTTTTCTGCTCTGTGCGTGCTGCCCTCTTTTTTTTTTTTCCGCCTCAACCCTAGCCTTAACCACTTTTATAGGGAGGAGGTAGAATATAGGATAAATCTTTGTTAAGAAAATATCTTTCTTTTTTCCTTTAGATAAAACAACACTCCATATCTTTTTTTTTATTCTTGTTATTTTTTGATGATCCCTGTTTCTTAAACTACCGATCCTTCTTTCCTTAGATATCGATAGCCCTTTGTTCGGCTATTTATTTATTATTTTGCTGATTTTTTATATCTATGTAGTTAATTTCACTGAATCTGGCAACTCTTGGCTATTCTTACGGCTTGTTTTGGGCCAGTTTATTTTTTTGGGCTGCCATTGAATTCAAATAGGTCCATTTGGATTTATTTTAGAACTCACTAATTAACTCAACCTTAGTTTGAATTTGCAGATTCGATCGGATAGTTGAGCTACTGTTGAACTTCGAGCAATTCGCCTTCCGATTGACGGGATTCACGCCCTCGGCTGCTTAATTATTATATCTTTTTTTTGTATGCTCGGTCGTCGTATTAAATTTATATACTTTAGCTTATGAGCTTGTAGGACGTCAAAACGGTGTATTTGATATGTAACACATTTTGCATACTCTTTATTTTCTTGTAATCATTATCACCAAACCTGCTCTCGCATATAATATACGAACTATCAAGTGAGGTTTTTCACGGAAATAATCCCACGAGCGTATAAGGTAACATTTTGATAAAGGACGAATTTTTACACCCAAACAGATGCCCCCGAACTTTGAATTTGTAAGAAGTTTGTCGAACACATTCAAAGTTCGCCTCGATCTTTTGATCTCATTTGTTTTATTATTTGAGAATATAGAGCTTACATATAAGGCATTTTGTCCTGAATAGGTGTAATCTTCACATGATGACCAATGTAATCTTGATCATCATGGCCAACCTTGAGAAATACACATGTGTCCCCATTGAAAGGGGGAGACTGGTGTTGATTTTGTTTTTGGGGCTGCGTCTTGCATTCTTGACTAGCTAGATTGCCTACGTACCCTCTTTATAAGGAATCAAGCCATTCGTAGTTCATTTGGGCACCATTTTCTTCACATATACGACAGGGTGTCTCAGTTTCGGACTAACTTCAAGTCCATCCTTCTTCGTTCATTGAACTGTGATCTTTTTTTTTATTTTTTTATTTACCGCATCACTCAAATTGTTTGGGCCCACCTTCTAGGAAGGGTTTCCCAAACGCTTCGACTATCATCTGCGAACCCAGTTTTTTTTTCTTTTTTTTTTGCGATTGAATTTGACATATTTTGGCTGTCAAACGTCCTACGTACTCCTTGTTGGAGATCAAGTCATGACCTAGTTCTGGGCAGTTTGACTCTGGAGGCTTCACGTGAAATACTTCTTCACGAATTTTCCATTCACGCAGGAGTATACCACTTCACCTTCGGCATTTGAGAGTTCATATGCCCCTTTAGAGAGAACTTTGGTCACCACATAAGGACCTTCCCATTTTGCTTCAAATATGCCTTGAGATTTTTGGTTGATCACAATTGGTCGTCTGATGGTAAGGACGAAGTCACCAACAATGAATGAGCGAAATTTGACCCGTTTATCGAATGCCCTAGCCACTTGGGCTTGGTAGATTTCAAGTTTTTGTTGTGTTGCTAGCCGGTGCTCATCCAATGCTTCGAGCTCGGCCAGACGAATCTTGACATTCTCTTCCGGGTCGGTGAGTTGAACTGCAACTTTGAGAGATGACAACTGAATTTCTAAGGGTAAAACAGCTTCAGACCCAAAGACCAGATTGTAAGGCGTACAACCAGTCGATGTTCGCGTTGTTGTTCGATAGGCCCATAACGCCTCCAGTAGCCGTTCATGCCAATCTCTTTTGGATTTTGACACCAACATTCTTTAGGATCTTGCATAGCACTTTATTGAGTGCCTCAGCTTGCCCATTTGCTGACGGGTTATAGCTCGATGAGAAGCTATGCTTAAACCCAAACTTCTCGCTCAACTTCACCAGCATCTGATTTTTGAAGTAAAGAGCGTTGTCTGAGATGATTTTTTGAAGGAACTCCATATCGATAAATCAAGTGAGTCCTTATGAAGTTAGCGACCTCCTTAGCTCCCACTTCTTTCAATGGTATGGCTTCCGCCCATTTTGAGAAGTAATCTGTTGCAACCAAGATATACTGGTGCCCTCGAGAGGATGATGGCTTTATACACTCTACAACGTCGAGACACATGCATTAAATGGCCAGGACAAAGTCGTCGGGTGAAACATTTGTGGGGGTTGGTGTATGAAGTCGCTGTGAATTTGACAAGCGTGGCAAGCTTTAGAAAAATCCATGGCATCCTTCACCATTGTTGTCCAATAATAGCCTAGTCGTTTGATTTGATTAGATAACTTTAGACCGGCTTGATGCGCCCTGCATACCCCAGCGTGGGTTTCTGCGAGGATATATTTTGCTTCTTTATTTGACAAGCATCTTAATAACATTCCATCGAATGTCCTTCGATACAAAGTATCATTCTTAAGTAGGAACCTTGACACTCGCCTTTTAACATCCACTCTCTTTTTAGCATCATCGGGAAGGACTCCATGACGAAGATACTCAATGAGCGGTTGTCGCCAATCTGTTTCTTCCTCGACTTCATATACGGAAACGACATCCACCTCTTCGTTGGGCTCAGATCGCTCCAAAGCTGACATAAGCAAATGACGCTCCCCGATTGTGATTTCGATTTCTCTTTCACTTGGCAATGTCAGTGACGCGACCAATTTAGCCAATGCATCTACTTGGTCATTTTCGGACCTTGATATATGCACAACTTCTATCTGACGGAACTAGTGCATGAGATGCCTGGCTCTTTGATGCAAAAGAAGCAAATTTGTGTTTTTGACTTCATACTGGCCATTCAGCTGCCTGATTACTAACTGAGAGTCACCAAACACCTTTAATGGGTCAGCGTTCATCTCAAAAGCTAGCTCTAGGCCAATGATGAGTGCCTCATATTCTGCCATGTTGTTTGTGCAGTTTTCTAAAAGAGAAAATGAATAAGGCATTATTCCCTCGGTTGGGGTGATGAATACTATGCCCACTCCGGCCCCTTTTCTCTTTGCACCACCATCAAAGTATAACTGCCAAGATTTTTCTTCTGTCATAAAGACTTCTTCATCTGGCAAAACATCCACTAACTTCTCGTTAACGGGAGTAGGATGGGCGACTAAGAAATCAGCTATGACTTGCCCCTTGACTGCCTTTTGAGGCACAAACTTGATGTCAAAGGGGGCCAGAAGCATAGCCCATTTAGCTAGTCTTCATGACAACACCGTCTTGGACAAAATGTATCGCAAAGAATCAACTTTGGAGATTAATGTGATTTGATGAGACAAGAGATAATGTCATAGCTTTTGGATAGCAAAGATCAACGGCAGACATATCTTCTCCATAGCAGGATAATTTAGTTCTGCCCCAACCATCGTTCGACTGATGTAGTACAAGGCATTCTCCTTTCCTTCATAATTATTTTGGGCTAACATTGCCCCTAACGACCGCTCAAGACTTGCGGTGTACAAGACTAAGGGTTTTCCCTGAACTGGTATCATGAGGACTGGCGGGTCAGTCAAGTATTTCTTAATGCTAGCGAGAGCATTTTGACAGGCTTGGTCCCATATGAACGGAACATCTTTCTTCATCAACCTCAGAAAGGGCTGACACCTCCCCGTCAGATTTGAAATGAAACGCCGGATGTATGCAAGTTTGCCATGTAGACCTCGCAACTCACGGAGATTCCTCGGGGCTGGCATTTGCACGATTGCCTTGATTTTATCGAGGTCGATTTCTATGCCCCGTCCTCAAACTATGAAGCCAAGAAACTTGCCTGAAGTTACACCAAAGGCACACTTGAGGGGATTCATCTTCAACTGGTGTTTTCGCAACCTTTTGAAGATTATCTTAAGATCATCCAAATGATCTTCTCTTTTCTTTGTTTTCACTACAAGGTCATCCACATAGCACTCAATGGTGTTGTGAAGCAGATCATGAAAGATCACCGTCATGGCTCTTTGATAGGTCGCTCCCGCATTTTTCAGACCAAAAGGCATTACCGTATAGCAATACGTGCCTAGAGGTGTCCGGAAAGCCGTTAACTCTTCGTCTTCGGGATGCATCTTAATCTGATTATACCTTGAGAAACCATCCATGAAGGATAAGGCCTGAAAACCCGTGGTGGAATCAACCAACAACTCGGTTATTGGAAGAGGAAATTCATCCTTGGGACATGGTTCATTTAGATCCCGAAAATCCACACAGATACGTAGCTGACCGTTCTTCTTCTTGACGGGAACAATGTTTTCCAACCAGATTGGGTATTGGACCTGACGAATGAATCCAGCCTCAATGAGCTTGTTGACTTCAGCTTTAATCTGCACTGTCAGCTCGGGCCGAAAACGATGTTGAGCTTGCTTTACTGGCTTTTCCTCTTCGGAGACAGATAGCTTGTGCATAGCCACCTTAGGGTCCAAACCAGGCATGTCTTGATATCCCCAAGCAAACACATCTTTATATTTGTTGAGAAGATGCTCGTATGATCCTCTTTCTCCTTCCGTTAGCAAAGCACTAACAAATACGGGCTTAGGGTCTTCTGTAGTCCCCAAGTTGATCTCTTGTAGTTTGTCAACCGCAGCTTGACCTCCATCTTCCATTTCTGGCGGAGCAGGTTGGAACACATTAAGAAAATCCCGAGGATCTTCGCTTGGCTCACTCCTTGTATAGGTCAACACCATATTTACTTCTTCTATTTGAGCATCCATGGGATCCTCATCTTCATAAGTGGAAGTTTCTGGCTTCTTATTCTTCAGCTTCCACTTTCTGGTCTTCTTGGTGTTAGCCCTATTGTTTTTAGGCACGTTAAATCTTCCAAGCCTCTCGAACACAGAAACTCTTGGAGCACTTGTCTCATGCCTTTCGAAGACCGAGACCCGAGGTGCACTTGTTGCGTCTTGTAAGAACATATTTTGCTCTTGGCTTATTAGAGTCATAGGCTCCAAGACTATTCATCGATATCGACCAAACACAGTGGTTCGCGAATCCGTTTCTGCAAAGGTAAGCCAAGGTCTTCTCCTATTTCCATTAAAGATCTATCTATACATGGGAGAGGTTTGCCTTGGTATGTGCGCTTATGTAGGATTTCCAATGATGAGCCCAAGGAGTATGAAGTTGGAGACAAACTCTATGTTTCCAAATCGAAAGATCATTGGTTTCCTAACAAATTCGACAAGAAGAGGATGGGACCTTTCGTGGTGAACAAGATCCATTCTGGAGGATTACAGCTCATGGACAAGAATGGAGTCCTATTTGAAGCCCAAGCGACATCCCTGCAGATGCCACCCTGAGTTTAATGGAGAAAGTCCGCCTAGCGACTATAAAATCTAGAGCTTGTAAATAGACATTTACTTTTTGGCACTTTTGGACATTGCTACCTTTTGTTTTGTTTTTTGGTTTTTGAACTGTTAGTTTTTCTATTGTAGGTATATGTCTTCTATATTTTTCAGGTCTATGGGATAGAAGTAAGCTTTATTAGGACTCGGCCCAAGCATGTTCAATTGAGATTTTGAAGCCCTGCACACATGTCTAGTGAGTTCCTTTCTTTACCCTTGTTTTTATACAGTGAGGACACTGTAATGTTTAAGTATGGGGGTGGGGGAAGGGCTTACTTTATGCATATTTGCCATATTTGACATTTTGTGTGCATATTTAAGGTTTACTTCTTGAATTGCTTATACATGGCTATTTTGGAAAACATTATTGAGTTATGTGCTTATATGCATGTTTTCCAAAAGTTTGAGAAAAATGACCCCCATTGAAAATTTTTGATAAATGTCATGGAAGCTTTATATTGAACTCGACGATGCAAAATTGGATTCATTAGAGATATAACATGAAATTGCCTAGTAAAGGGAAGTCACAATGAAGTGCATATTTTCTTGAAAACCATGAAAGGAGGTAAAATTTGAAGTTGCTTTTGACATGTTGCATGATAAAAGGATGGAGGACTTTATATTTCCATATAATGCTCATATGTTGATATTCCTAGCCATACCTATGCTTATGCATTACACAAAGCCATATTTTGCCTTATTTCATACATTGCTCCACATGAACTAAATATTTCCATTCTTTACCTTATTTCATATCCGTGGATTATGTTGAGAATGATGTTACATTATGGAGTTGTGATATGGTGTTTGTGTTGTTATATATCATTATTGAAGTTTGGCAGGAAATTGTTTGAAATATATGGAAAATTTAATGAGTGAAAGAAAATCTGATCACCTCAGGAGATAAAGGTTGATTGACCCTGCTTTTTCTGAGGAAGTTCTTGTCGATATCGAGTTGATCTTACTCGATATCGAGGAGGGTTTTACTCAACACTGCTTTTTTTGAGTTTCTGTTTCTGTTGGTCGATTTGAGTCTTTGGTGTCGATATTTCTTGTCGATATCGAGTAGCTCTTTGTCGATATCAACCAAGCTGCTGTCTTTGCTTTAGTTTCTGCTTTTGTTTGTTATTTCTGTCTTTCTTTCTGTCTTTTTGTTTGCTTTTCTGTCTGTGAGATTTACAGCTACCTGAGATCCGCTTACACGCTTCCTCGTGGATCGATCCTGACTTTCCACTACTGCATAGGGAGGGAGTCTTGTAATTATTTCCTGGGGCACGAATCTGGTTTGATTTATTTTATTATATTTTAAACTTGATTTCCTCCTACAACAGTTTCGTAGTGTACCTTGGTGACAACCTGGTCTCGTGGTCCTCCAAGCGTCAAGCCACCATCTCTCGCTCCAGTGCCGACGCCGAGTATCGTGGTGTAGCCAACGTCGTGGCAGAGACCTGCTGGCTTCGCAACCTCCTCTCCGAGTTTCGGGTTTCGCTCCGTGCGGCCACCTTGGTCTACTGCGACAATTTCTCCGCCGTCTATCTCTCATCGAACCCGGTTCAACATCAGCGGACCAAGCACATCGAGATTGATATCCATTTCGTCAGGGAGAAGGTCGCCCTAGGCCAGGTTTGGGTACTACATGTCCCTTCTGTACATCAGTATGCGGACATCTTCACAAAAGGATTACCTACTCCTCTTTTTACTTCTTTTCGTTCCAGTCTTGCTATTCGCTCACCTCTAGCTTCGACCGAGGGAGGATGTTAGCAGTCATTATTCTATATTTGTCCATATCGTGTATATTGACCGTTGTACCCTCAGGGTTTTTACCCATTGATACATATACAGGAGTAGGCATCTGAGATCCAGTAAGGACTCAGTTATCCAAACACTTACAATTTCCGCTCCTTTCCTGCCTCTCGAGTTGCTCCTCGCATCGCTCTTCACACCGGCGTTGTTGGCGTCCGCCCTGCTCTTGTCTCTCGCACCTTCTGCGGCATTCCATGAATTTTTGTTTGGGGTCTTGGCGCGGGTTGTATATGTCTTCTTCCTCATTGTACCTTCGGCTGCCTACACTTATTAAGTAGGGTCAACACCATGACCATTAATTAATGCAGATTTGACTTTCATATACGTAGTCTTAAGAACCTAAAATTTATAGTTAAATATTAATTTTTTTTAATCAAATTCTTTTTAATAATTTCATACTTTTTACTAATAAGTATCAAATCATATACTCCGTATAAAAGCTCAACTCCACCTTTACTGTTTATCAATGCCGATTACCATTTTTGCCCTTACTTTATTTTCTCATTGTTCACAAGGTTTAGGGTTAGATTTGTAACTTCAGTTCCTCCCTCCATTTGTACTTGCCTCTCTCTGATTTCGTTGGACCTCTCCAGAGATCTCCTCTCGCCGGTCCTCCTCCCCGCTCCAACCACCAAAACGTCGCCGCCAACCAGTCCTGCTCCCCCTCTCGCTAACGGCACAGGTAACACCTCCTCGCGCCTCGTGCTTTTCAGATGAGCCCCGGTTTCCAAGAGCGGCAGATAATCCCAACAATGGGGAGAATGAAAACCCTAATTCTAAGGACAACATCCCGAACCTGCTGCCATTGATCCCTCCGAAGACCCTCGGTTTCTCTGAATCTCCGTACTCTTCAACCTCTGAGAACCTCTTCCCACTGTCGCTGCTGTCGACACCCAGGTAAGCACTTTTGTGATTTCTCTTTTGTTTCATCTTTGAAAGTTGCCTGCTAGCTTTTTCTCAGCTATTGGAAAAGATTAGAGTTTTGCGATTCTTGTTGATCTATTGATTTGTTTGGCGAAACTATAGAGTTCTGGGAAGTCATTGGTGTTGGAAAGCATCATCGGTTCACCAATTTTGGGGAGCAATCTGTCTCCAATTTTGGGAAGTCATCGGTGTTGGAAAACCGAAAGTACAAGCACTACTTTGAAAAACCAAGATCAAAACCCGTGATTAAGGAAGAAGGTAATTTATAATCCTTTTGCATGGGTTGAAGATCTGATCACGTGATTCAGCTATTCCTGATTTGAACCTGTTGGTGTTGGTATCCTTTGTGTGTTTTAGCATCTATCATTAAAACTCTTTGGCCAGTTCTGGACTTTCTTTTGTTAAGTCTTGATTACTTACTTTAATGATCATTACCAAGTATCATGAGTTTTCCTTTTGAAGTGGATTCTAGGTTTAAAAATTATGTTGAATGATATGACAACTGAATGCCTCTCTTTGGTATGCCAAAATTTCAATTACTCTTTGTATTTTAGGAAAAGGTAAATCAAGCAAAAAGAAGAATGCAGAGCCTAGCAAGGAGGAATTACATGTGGCATGTAAAATTTTGAAAGAAGTTGATTTCAATACTGTAAGATGCTACTATTACCATTGCCCAAAATTGAGTGTCTCCTTGGTGTGCTATTGATTTATCGTTCGTTTCAATGTTGCAGGCAACTTTGTCGGATACTCTGCGGAAGCTTGGTATGTCCATCATGAAGCTTGATTGTCTAATATTTTGCTATATTTCCTCTCGGCTATCTCAGGTAATTTTGAGGAGATAGGGTCGTGGTGCAACTATCTGTATTTTAGTGAATTGATTTGTGTGGGAATTCCTCAATCATAACATATCTCATTCAACAATATATGGAAAATGAATTGATTTTTTTCACTGGCTTTCCCGTGCAAGTACTTTGTGTGCCTTGATTCAAAGCAATATGTATTGCTTTTTGGAGGCTTATTTGTCCATCTTCTACTTTTCAGGTACCCATTTCAGTTTGGATTTAGGCCACAGAAAGGCGGATGTGAAGAAACTATTCACAGAGGTGATAAGTAATATATATCCGATGATGAAGATGATGAGGAAGGAGGTGATGATGACGAGGACGGGAATAACGCTAAGAAAGATAAAACTGATGATGAAAACGCTTAAGCTCGCCCAAAGTGGCCCTTGCGTTATTAGTTAGGATGAGATAGTTTTATCCAAGCTTGAGGTGATCAAAGGGTTCGTGATGTACTACCAGATTGGTGGCCAACCACATTGAAATGCCTGTACCCTTGAGGAGTTGTTCAAGCTAGAAAAACTAAGGAAGTTAAACCTTGTTGTTCACAATGATAAGTTCCCGGACAGCAGTGATCTTCTAGCATTCAACAGAATGAAGAATCTTTGCAGCCTACAGATTACATGGGAAGAGAATTACAATGATTTGTACCCAGCACAACAGGTTATCGTTGAGCAGTGGAAAGCATTGAGGCAGTACTCTTCTAGATGGTAGCAACTGAAATGTTGGGAGCCACAGGAGCGTCGAGATGAAACAGAGAAGCTATTAAGAAGCAATCTAAAGAAATTGGAGTTGCGATGCTTCCCTTGTGAAAATGCACCAGAGTGGCTACATCCGAGTGGATTGCAGAAGCTTGAGAAGCTCTACGTCCAGGTAGGAAAACTAACTACTTTAATCGGAGACAGTGGTGAAAGACATGGAAATGGAATGTCAAGACATTGGTGTTGCTGTATTTGTCCAACATGTCCATGGATTGGGAAAATTTAAGGTGCAATTTCCCATAGATGACTTATTTGAGTGCATATAAAAGTAACCGTCTCTCGAGCTTTCCTTTCGTAAAAAGCAGTGTGTGGCATATTCAGAGTGAGGAAAACGAGTCATCTTTGGAACAAAAGGTAAACTATGTATTATCTTCCTGGAATTAATGGATAAAGTTGAACGTTTCTCTCCAATGATTCTAATTCTATATATCCAGTTTATTGAAACGAAATAATCCATTCATTAAAAAACAAAAATTTGACCATTAATGTGCTTGACAAGCGTCTCAGTGATAGATCCTAACCAACTAGGGTTCTCTATTACTTATATGCAATCAAAGTAGGAAATTCAAGTTTTGTAATTCGAAGTTACTCCATATATATATATAGGTGGAGAGAAATTGAAGGGAGAAGGAGACACTATCACAGTACCACACATCAAAATTTATCAGCAACTGTATGTGAAATACTCCCATCAAGATAATATTTCCCTACTCCCTATATCTTAGTATCTTAATCTGCTCATTGATTCAATAGTCAACTCGATCTTTAATTTATAGAGTTTCTTTGTTCTCAACTCTTTAAGTCTCTGTTGGTTGTTACTCCTACAAGTATGCGCATCGCACATTAAGTAGCAGCAAATTTGATGTTTTAATTGTACAAGTGTTGTACATTGTCACTCTAATGTACGTTTAGGTGCAGGGTTATGTTTTTGGAAGAATTTTTGTTAAGTGTCATTGAATTTTGATTAAATTATTCTGTTTTGGTTTCTTCCTTTTGATAAATTAGGGCCTTGATTGATCTCAAAAAAGAATTGTAGTGCAGAAAGCATGTGATGGGTTGCTGTTGGATGACGAGGTTACACTTTTACATTTCTCCAAACCAGTTGAAGCCTCTTATGCTGAAATTGGTCACAAACATGGTTAGTTTTTTGGTTTACTTGAGTTTTTTTATGGATTAGGGATTGTGACTGATATTTATAATGCTTGAAACTCAATGGTTAAACTGTTCAAGCACTCCTTTGTAGTTAACTGCTAGCGAGACAAGTTTAAATTATTGATGGTTTGATGTATTAGAATTATTATTATCATCATCATCATCTTTATGATTGGTTTATAGGTGAAAATAAAATAATGAGATAAAAGGAGTGCAATTTTCTCTATTGATTATTGTTTTGTCTCAAAGATTGAATTAAGTCTTTACTTTCATCCAATAAACATATTTGAATAAGTTTTCAACTAAAGTAAAAACCATAAAACTAATTGTCATATAATCTAATTACTTTTCGTTAGTAAAAAACCATAATTAACAAGTTCAAAACAACTTGCAGAATGATTATATTTTGCAAATAGAATATGGAAAAATATGTTTCCCTTAGTTGGAAAACTTGAATAATAAATTAGAGAGTGTAAGATTTCTGTTTTTAAATCAAAGATTAAAGTGAGAAGGACACCACAAAATTGTCACATGTCGAAACCAAATGGTGTTGCAAGTATCCTTACATCCAAATGAATATGTGGTCGTGCACTTCTAAAGTTGACTAAGGTCGTTCGCTATCTGTGGCTTCGTTTGGTTGTTATTAATAGAGGCTAAGAGTCCTTGTATTGTATTTGCTATTTGTAGCCAATTTTTTGCTATTAACAAAGGGTCAAAGGCTTTATCCTATAGTCATGTTATTGTGCTTATAGTTTACTGTTATGTCTCTTGACACTGGAGTTCAAATATAATAATCGCATTCTTAAATGACATGTTTCACTTTTCAGGTTATTCGCCTCCATATTTTATTTTAGTTTCTTATTCCAAAATTTTCAGCCACCATGAATTTGTTGGCTTTTTGTTGCTGATGAGTGTGAGTTGTCGGTAGTAAAAGGGTTGAATTTCTTCTATTATTTGTGATAACTCCCTCCCTTGATGAAAATTGGAATAAATGTTTCAAAGGCTTTGACATGATGTGTGTGTCAAAGGCCTTGGAGCGTTAACAGTTGATGAAATACAAAACCTATCTTATTTGTCCGTATATTATTTTATCTTATTATATACTTCCGTTATATTATATATATATGTATGCCTAACCTTTTCAGGAAGTATATTCGAAGATTATATCCTTCCTTTAAGTACATATTGAGGAGATCTATTTCAAAATGGATCATGGCTTTGGAGTATCCATAAATAGAAGATTCAAAGATCAAGCCTGATTCGAATGAGCCGTTGGAAATCTGGTGTTGAAGATCCTCACGCTCCATGCTCTTATATAAAGGAAAGGAAGGAGAAGACAAAGATAACAAGTGCTACACACGAGTTTTCATTCAAGCAAGATCTGTCTTCCAAAGTGTCTCTCTACTAAGCGCTCAAGAGTTTGTTGTTTATTTCAAAGCCTTTGAGAGTCACTGTGAGCTTATAGGATATATTCATTTATAGTGTTACTCGAGAGTTTATAACTCGGGAAGTTGCACTAGGCTATTGATTTGTGAGAGTAAGGATTGTACTAGATAGCTGAGAGAGGTGGGGCTCTTCTAGATTGGTCTAGGACTCCAAGGGAACGTGAGTTGACTAGATTGCAATTGTATAGGAGAGAGGCTTCTCGATGAGCTATTAGGATCCCAAGCAAAGCGAATCAATAAAGCCTTTGAATCCTAGGGTTGTGGAAGAACCCTAGGCGGGGACGTAGGCCAAGTTGTGCTGAACCTCGTAAACAATTACTCGTGTTCTTTACTTATTTGCTTTACCTTATTTCCGCACTTGGTTCGATTGTCTAACTTTGTGATTCAGGTTTAATCTCAAAGGTTTTGGTACAAGCTCCAAAAGTCTTGAGACTTTCTGCGAAAAACAGGCATACTTTATTCAACCCCCCTTCTAGAGTATTTCTTATTACATTGTTTTTATATTATCGAAACTTCAATTGGTATCAGAGCTTTACTCACTGTTTTTGATCTAACAATCTTGTGAGTTTTCGATCATGTCTGGTGAAGTAAGCGGAGGATTCGCACAGGGAAGGTCCACAAGCAGACCGCCACTCTTTGTAGGACACAACTTTGTCCACTGGAGATCTTTGATGAAGATTTTCATCATAGACCAAGATCTAGAGCTTTGGAACATTATAGAGAATGGTCCGAAGATTCCAGAAAAAGATGGACCAAATGACACCAAAGTTGCAAAGAAGGAGTCTGAATACAACCAAGCAGATCTTGAAACCATCTCCAAAAACTACAGGGCTATTAACTTACTTTATTGTGGTCTTACCACTGATGAGTTTAACCGTATTTCATCTTGTAGGTCAGCTAAAGAGATTTGGGACAAGTTGGTCATCACCTATGAAGGAACGAGCCAAGTGAAAGACACCAAGATTAGCATCTTCCTTCGAAAGTATGAGCTCTTTAAGATGAAGTCTGATGAGTCAATCAAGGCCATGTTCACACGATTCACGGAAATCACCAACAACCTTGACTCTCTCGGCAAGAGCTTTACCAACGTTGAGAAAGTAAGGAAGATACTGAGGTGCCTTCCAAAGGAGAAATGGGGTCCAAAAGTAACAGCCATAGAGGAAGCCCAGGACCTCACCACTCTACCACTTGATGACCTTCTTGGAAAGCTGATCACGCATGAGATGATCCTTAATGAAGACGATGGAGAACTTCCAGCTAGCACTAAGAACTTGGCACTCAAGTCTAAGAAGGATGAGCCCAAGGATGAATCTGATTCCGAAGATGAGGATGACGATGAGGATGATCCTTTTGCTCTTATCACAAGAGGCCTTGCTAGAATTCTCAAAATGAAGAAGCAATTCAACAACAAGGATGGATCAGAGTCTTCAAAATTTCGAGGTAAGCCTCAATACAACAAGTATGAAAAAAAGACTAAACCGTTGTCTTGTTTTGAATGTGGTGAAACAGATCATCTTGTGAATGACTGCCCTCAAAAGACTAAGAGCCATCCCAATAAAGATGACAAATGGAAGAAGAAAGCCATGGTGGCTACTTGGAGTGATTCTGACTCTGACTCCGACGATGAGAAGGCCAACATTTGTCTTATGGCCTCAGAAGATGAATCCCACGATGAAAAGCTTGAAGCTACTGTAAGAGAACTTATGGAAAGTCCAAAAGAGGTATTATCGGAATTCCTTTCCAATATGATTGCCAATGAAGAGAAGCTTATTGCCCAAACTAACATTGTTATTAAGAGAACTGTGGACCAGGAAAGAACTATTAAGGATCTGTCTATGAGGGTCAAAGGTCTTGAAGCTTCTTATTCAGGTCTTGACATTAAAGTCAAGACGTTTGACTCGGAGAAATCTGAACTCAAGCAAGATCTCTCCTCTTTAAGAAATGAGCATCATGACTTAGAGAACGAGAAGATCTCCCTGAATAATAAGATTCTAGACCAACAGACAGCCCTCATAAGTTTTACCAAATCCAAAGGCACTATCGATAAGATATTGGGTGAGCAACAAAGCTCTCTAAACAAAAGTGGTATTCGTTACAATCCAAAGTTTTTAAAGAAGCAACACATTACCACTTTTGTAAAGGCAAAAGGAAGCAGAACCTCTCCTATATGTCACCATTGTGCTAGAAAGGGACATGTAAAAGAGACCTGCCCTTATAGAAGAAAGGATCCATATATTATTCGTAATACATTTCCTGTTCATTTGAGAAAAGAACGGATAACACAAGTTTGGGTCCCAAAAGGCACTATTTTACCAAATATGGTTTACCCCAACAATGGATCCAAATTTGCTTATTGGTCTAGCCACAAAGGTTGATGTTTTTCTTGCAGGAGATCACCAAGGTGAAAGAACACAAATGGATTATTGATAGTGGATGTTCGAGGCATATGAGTGGGAAGAGTTCTCTCTTTCATGATCTAAAAGAGCAATCCACGGGAACAATCACTCTTGGTGACAAAGGGAAATGCGACATCGTTGGTATTGGTAGTGTTGGAAGTGATTCCAGCCATAGTATTAAAAATGTCTATCTTGTTAATGGTTTAAAGTATAATCTGCTTAGTGTTTCTCAATTATGTGATAGTGGTAACAATGTCAGATTTAACAAGAAAAGATGTATAGTGTGCAGAGAAGATACAAGTGAAGTTATTCTGACTGCATATCGTTACAATTAACAATATATACGCCGTAAATGCTGATCAAGTGGAACAAGGAAGCTTAACCTGTCTAAAGGCTTTGACGGACGATCCAAAGCTCTGGCACAGGAGACTCGGTCATGTGAGTCCACATACACTACAGAAGCTTATGTCCAAAGGGCTTGTAAGAGGGCTACCTGAGATGGACTTCAAAGGTATTGACATGTGCAATGCATGCACACGAGGTAAACAAACACGTAGCTCTTTCAAACCCAAAAAGGTTGTAAGTTCTTCTAGACCTCTTGAACTTTTACATATGGATTTATGTGGTCCTATGCGAGTCAAATCTCCCAATGGTAAAAAGTACATGCTAGTTGTCGTTGATGATTTTTCTAGATATACTTGGGTTGCATTTTTGAAAGAAAAATCAGAGGCCTTATTTGAGTTTTCAAAACTTTGTAAGGAGTTACAAAATTTAAGAAATGAGCCCATAGTGTCTATTCGGAGTGATCATGGTAGGGAGTTTGATCAACTTCAATTTGATTTGTTTTGTGCTAAATATGGCATCTCCCATAACTTTTCTGCTCCTAGGACACCTCAACAAAACAGGGTTGTGGAACGCAAGAACCGCACCTTAGAGGATATGGCCAGGACTATGCTTTTAGAAAATGCATTACCTAAAACCTATTGGGCTGAAGTTGTTAACACAGCTAACTACATTTTAAATCGTTGTCTTATTCGTTCTATCTTAAAGAAAACTCCTTATGAACTTTTCAAAGGCCGCAAACCACTTATATCTTATTTTAAACCCTTTGGCTGTACTTGTTTTGTTCATAACAATGGAAAAGATAACCTTGGGAAATTTGATGCGCGTAGTGATGAAGGTATATTTCTTGGCTATTCCACGAGTAGCAAAGCTTATAGAATCTTCAATAAAAGGACCCAGGTAGTTGAAGAAAGTATACATGCTATTTTTTATGAATGCAATGACGGTGCTTTGAGTGAAAGTATTGCAGATATAGATCTCAACATCCATGAAGAGAACGAGGAAGGTGATGATGCTGCTACCAAGAACACAGAGAAGAGGAACATGCAAGAATCGATTCTTAACACAGAAGAATTGGCCCAAGGTGTTGAAGATTCGTCCAAAGCCCTTGGTGTCCAATCCAACAGTGTTGAGACGTCAGAAACTTCTGTAACTGAACCTAATAGGACCACGGAGTCAGATGTACTACAAGTCAACCCTACTAGTGTGACGAATCAAGGAGCTGAGACTAGCAAAAGGAAATTCAAATACTCCTCTTCACACTCTTTAAAGGATATCATCTCTGACCCTACTTCTAGTGTTCAAACTCGTTCTAAACTTAAAGATCTTTGTGCTTTTCACGCGTTTGTTTCTCTTATTGAGCCAAAGAAGGTAGATGAGGCACTTCAGGAGCCAGACTGGATCATTGCTATGCAAAGTGAGCTTAATGAATTTGAAAGGAACAAAGTCTGGACCTTGAAGCCGAGGCCAAAGCATCAATCAGTCATTGACACTCGATGGGTGTTTCGAAACAAGCTAGATGAGAATGGTAAGGTTGTGAGGAACAAGGCAAGGCTTGTTGCTCAAGGCTACAATCAAGAGGAAGGTATTGACTACGAGGAGACCTTTGCTCCCGTAGCCAGGCTTGAAGCCATTCGCATTTTATTAGCATTTGCATCTTTTATGAGCATAAAGTTATATCAAATGGATGTTAAATGTGCTTTTCTTAATGGTTTCTTAGAAGAAGAAGTTTATGTGGCTCAACCCCCAGGTTTTGAAAGCTCAGAATTTCCCAATCATGTTTATAAACTTGACAAAGCGCTTTATGGTTTGAAACAAGCCCCAAGAGCTTGGTACGAGCGCTTGTCTAAATATCTTTTAGAAAATGATTTTAAAAGGGGGTTGATCGACAAGAATCTTTTTATCAAGACCAAAGGAAAGGACATTTTGGTTATTCAAATTTATGTTGATGATATATTATTTGGTGCTACTAACACATCTTTGTGCAAGGAATTTTCTGACATCATGTGCAGTGAATTTGAGATGAGCTTGATGGGTGAACTCAACTTCTTTTTGGGATTACAAGTTCATCAATCCAAGAAAGGGATCTTTGTCAACCAAAGCAAGTACACTAAGGATCTCTTGAAGAAGTTCAAGATGGATCAATCCAAAGCAGCCAAGACTCTCATGAGCTCAACATTGTCTCTAGATCAAGACAAGACTGGAATAAGTGTCAATCAAAAGGAGTATCGAGGAATGATTGGATCTTTATTATATCTCACGGCTAGTAGACCTGACATCATGTTTAGTGTTTGCATGTGTGCTAGGTTTCAAGCTGATCCTAAAGAATCTCACCTCGTGGCTGTGAAGAGGATCTTTCGATATCTCAATGGCACTAAGGAACTTGGACTATGGTACACAAAGCAAAAGGATTTCACTTTAATTGGATATTCTGATGCAGATTTTGCAGGCTATAAGGTGGATAGGAAGAGCACATCAGGATGTTGCCAATTCTTAGGAGCATCTTTGATTAGTTGGCACTCAAAGAAGCAAAACTCAGTTGCTCTATCCACTGCAGAAGCCGAATACATTGCAGCTGGAGCCTGTTGCTCCCAAATCCTTTGGATAGCTCAACAAATGCGAGATCTTGGCATAAACCTCAAAGGTATTCCAATTAAGTGTGACAATACAAGTGCCATCTCCATCACTAAGAATCCTGTTCAGCATTCAAGGACCAAGCATATTGATGTAAGGCATCATTTCATTAGAGATCATGTTGAAAAAGGTGATGTGTCCATATCTTTTATTTCTACTGATTATCAATGGGCTGGCATTTTTACTAAGCCTTTGGCAGAGGACAGGTTCACCTTCATAAGACGAGAGATTGGGATGCTTAACGAGGATGCACTTTCGTAGGGGGAGCTTTCCCTTTACGAAAGATAAATTCTACTTAGTATCAAGACCCTTGAGGACTATGTCAAGGTGTGTGAACTAAATGGTGGAGTACATATAACGGATCATATATTTTTGGTTAATATCTTTTTAGATATTTAATCAATTATATTTTTATTGGATTTCAAAATTACCTATTTCTGTGATTTTCTTAACCGTTAAGATATTTTATTTTTGGAACTAAATCTCGGTTTGTTCAGTCCGATTTTAATGGTTAATTTGAAATTTGAATTTGAAAACCTTTCAAATTGGCAATGTAATGATTTCTTTCCTTGGAACCCTAAACCCGTCCCATCACACCCTCTACTTAAACCCAATACTGTACCCGATTTCTTCACACTCTCAAACTAATCCAAACCCATTCACCTTCTCCCTCTTCAACCTCTCATCTGTTCTAAGAAAACCCTAGCCAATTTCCTCCATGGCACCCAAAACCAAGAAAGCTGTCACACCCAAAAGACTTGGCACCACCCCCAAGGGACGTCAGGCCACTGTTACCTCTCCCACACCTGAACCCGCTCCTCAAGCTATCGTCCCAACTGTCATCCAGAGCACCATCGCCGAGAGCTCGGCCATTGTTCCCAAGGGCTCTCAAAAGCGCTTTGGCCGAACTTGCTAAGAAACTGGCCGAAGAAGAAGCTGAGCGGATTCGGAAGGAAGCCGAAGCCGAGGAGGTTCCATCCGAGGAGGAGCTTGAGGAAGAAGAAGAAGAAGAGCAAGAGGGATCTAGAGAGGACGAGGAACCTGAAGGAGATGAAGCGGGGTCCGGCGAGGACTCGGGGTCCGAGGAAGAGGAGGAAGAATCTCCCTCTCCTTCTCCTCCTCCTCCCCCGTCTCCGAAGAAGCGGAAAGCCCCTGCTGCTGTCAAGCCTCCATCCCCCAAGCGCATCAGGAAGGGCACTGTCAAGACTCTTGTAGCGCCCGTCAAAAGAGCTGCTCCAACAGTTGCGCGCAGAAAGAATGCAGACCCCCCGGCCTATATCCAAGTAAATCAATCCTTGCCCTCCTCTTGGTTTCAAGATGCTGAGACTGCTGGTAAGTGGGTAGACGAGTTTTGAACTCGTAAGATTAGCTGTTCTGATTTTTTAGATTTTGAGTTCTTTGAAGCTTTGAAGTTACCTTGCATTGAGCTCCTAAAAAAATCCCTAGCCTGGACCCTTCTTAACCTTGAGACTGTCTACTACCCCCAGCTTACTCGACTTTTCTACATTAACCTAAAAGCCAAAAACGACACCAATGGTTGGTCTTTGGAGTCTGTTGTCAAAGGGGTTAGAATCTCTCTCAACTCCAATGATTTTGCAGATTTCCTAGGCTTACCTACCCCTGTTCCACCCTCTAATATCCACCCCTCAAAAGAGAACTGCATCATCCTTGCCCGAGCCAAGTATCTCCTACCCGAAGCATCCAACAGCACCTCAAAGCAACTCACCCACTCATCCCTAACCCTTGAGGCAAAAATAATTTTTAACATCATTGTTCGATGCCTCTTACCCCGTCTTAACTCTGGCTCACTCCTTACCGACAATGCTATGGTCCTGCTCTACCGCATCTTAAATGGCCTTGATCTTGATCTGGCCAACACTATCCTTAGAACCATGGCTCATGCCAGAAAAGCTAGAAAAGGCTCTCCCCTCCCCTTTGCTACCCTTTTGACCCCTATCTTCAAAGCTTCTGGAATTGATGTAAAAAATGAAGAACAGTTGCGTCATACGGGTAAGTTTGACTCTAAAGGCCTTGAAAAGATTGGCATCACTCGGTCTCCCCAAGGGACCTTGAGTCTTGCTACTCCTTCAAAAGCCTTTCCCACTGCTCCAGCTTTCGATGAACGCATGGACAACCTAGAGTTGGGCTTGGAGGAAGTTCGCCTGGATATTAAGGAGCTGCAGAAGGAGATTATGACGGAGATGAGCGGGATTTCCAAGATGCTGGAAGGACTGTGGACGAGGCTCACTGATGATGCTCCGGATGACTAAGCCTAAACCCTAACCCACCATATCCCACCCCTGAAACTTGTTACATTGCTGGTTTTTTGGAAACGTTTTCAAAACTCTTGGTAACTGTTTTGGTGACTGTTTTACCTCCGCCCTTTGTTGAAAGACAAAAAGGGGGAGATGATCTGTGGTGCTTAGACTTTGAAAACCTCTGCTTAAAGGTCTTGGATGACCTTGGTTTTTGATTTATGGTTTTCGGTTGGATGTTTTCATGCTTTAAATTTTTTTTTTATCCAACATTTGTCTAACCCTTGCAGGTACTTAGTCCGACTTCTATTGTATTATCTATTCTTGACTAAGTTGCAGGGATGCACAGGTTTTGTCTTTCATCAAGGGGGAGATTGATAACTCCCTCCCTTGATGAAAATTGGAATAAATGTTTCAAAGGCTTTGACAGGATGTGTGTGTCAAAGGCCTTGGAGCGTTAACAGTTGATGAAATACAAAACCTATCTTATTTGTCTGTATATTATTTTATCTTATTATATACTTCCGTTATATTATATATATATGTATGCCTAACCTTTTCAAGAAGTATATTCGAAGATTATATCCTTCCTTTAAGTACATATTGAGGAGATCTATTTCAAAATGGATCATGGCTTTGGAGTATCCATAAATAGAAGATTCAAAGATCAAGCCTGATTCGAATGAGCCGTTGGAAATCTGGTGTTGAAGATCTTCACGCTCCATGCTCTTATATAAAGGAAAGGAAGGAGAAGACAGAGATAACAAGTGCTACACACGAGTTTTCATTCAAGCAAGATCTGTCTTCCAAAGTGTCTCTCTACTAAGCGCTCAAGAGTTTGTTGTTTATTTCAAAGCCTTTGAGAGTCACTGTGAGCTTATAGGATATATTCATTTATAGTGTTACTCGAGAGTTTATAACTCGGGAAGTTGCACTAGGCTATTGATTTGTGAGAGTAAGAGGATTGTACTAGATAGCTTAGAGAGGTGGGGCTCTTCTAGATTGGTCTAGGACTCCAAGGGAACGTGAGTTGACTAGATTGCAATTGTATAGGAAAGAGGCTTCTCGGTGAGCTATTAGGATCCTAAGCTAAGCGAATCAATAAAGCCTTTGAATCCTAGGGTTGTGGAAGAACCCTAGGCGGGGACGTAGGCCAAGTTGTGCTGACCCTCGTAAACAATTACTCGTGTTCTTTACTTATTTGCTTTACCTTATTTCCGCACTTGGTTCGATTGTCTAACTTTGTGATTCAGTTTTAATCTCAAAGGTTTTGGTACAAGCTCCAAAAGTCTTGAGACTTTCTGCGAAAAACGGGCATACTCTATTCAACCCCCCTTCTAGAGTATTTCTTATTACATTGTTTTTATATTATCGAACCTTCAATTTACTTTATGAATCACCACTTTGGCTTACCAAGTCTTCAATTTCATCTCCATTTTGAACTGTCCGAGTAGTCAAATAGTGTAGTGAACTCAATGGAAGGAATGAAAGAGGTTGAGTTGAAGGTGAGACTAAAGAGCTTGGTGTTGTTTCATAATAAATCTTTTGTTTACTAGCTACGAGATTTCAATATAGCATGTGGAGTTGCAAATATTTTAGGCTGTTGTATTTTTTTTATTTTGCTTTAAGTGATACATTATATATATTTGCCCGTTAAACTTATAAAATTGTTTTAGATTGATCGAAAGTGCAGTCGGATTATATACAAGATGACAACACCGCGCGCATTTGCGCGCGGTTAATGACCTAGTTATTAAAAAAATTGTTAAGAAAAATCAATATTTTACATCTTTTTTAGGTTCTTAAAAACCGTGCAAAACCTAGAAGGATCTATATTGTTGAACGGAAGTAGTAATATTCTGTAATACGGAGTATATATACTCCCTTAATTTTTTTTAATAATTTTATATTTGTTAGTATTAAGTATAAGTATTAAATTATTAAAAAGTTATTAAAAAAAACGTCGAAAATGATTTTTATTAAAACGAGTACGTGTTATTACGTGGGGGCTTGGGATATTGTTGTTAGGAGGAAATTAAGTATGAAATATAACAAAATAGATCAAACCAGATTTAGGCCCACGCAAATAATTACAAGACTCCTCCAATGCAGTAAGAGAAAGTCAGGATCGAATCCACGAGGAAGCGTGTCAGCGGATCCTAGGCAGCTGTAAATCTCACAGAAAAGCAACAGAAGACAGAAACAAAGAAACAAAGAAAGAAAGCCAGAAATAACAAACGAAAGCAATAAATAAAAGCAAGACAGCAACTTTACTCGATCTCGACAAGCAGTAACTCGAGATCGACAAGGGACAGTAAAGACAGAAACTGAAAAACGAAGAGAGAAACTCGACTCAGACAACACAGTACTCGATCTCGACAAGATGCTACTCGAGATCGAATAGAAATATCAAAAACAGAAACTTCGGAATCGAAAACAGAAACAGAAACTCAACTTGACGTAGACAAGAGCCAACTCGATCTCGACAAGGGTCTACTCGAGATCGACTATAGTCTCTTCTGTATCGACTAAACTTTACTCTGTATCGACTAAACTTTACTCTGTATCGACTAAACTCAGAAACTTTAAATTTGCAGATTCGAACACAAAATTCAGATTTTTAACAGAAATAAATCAATATATAAAAAACTTCCAAAGCCAGGGTATCAACACCACAACGATAACCATGCAAAGTAACACATAAAGGCATAAAAGATCATGCTTTCCATCAAAATAACTTTCGTTACTAACAAATAGACATATAGAGGGTTTCGCATAAACCCTAATTGTTACTAACCCTTTTCTCATAATTAACCCAAGTTGCATTAAGATCACTTTCGCTTCAATAACACAAACAAGGATCACCTTCAACTCTCGCAAAAGAATCATGCTCATAGGGATAGAAGACGAATTGCATAACAAGATCTGACCTTTACCGCATCACCTCACATGGCCACCGTTGGGCTCACCCCAGCCCCAGAAGTGGGTGGACTACTCACGCCTCATCGCAATCGCAGACATTGATGTATAAAAAGAAACTTGCATTAAACTATATTCAAAGCCTTTACAATCCCGGCACTCAACTTTCGCAGAATGCCAAAACCCTAAAACCTTTGAACTCCTAAAACTTCTCTGTGGAACTACTTGTCTCTGACTGAAAATTGAATGAATGAAAAACCAGTCCCTAGGGCTTTATTTATAACCTTCTATTCCTTGCTATTCAAGGATAGAAGATATCTATCTATATCTAAAATTATATCTAAAACTTAAAAAGATAAATAAAAGCAATTTAGGAATTGAATCTAAAAGGGAAAAAATAAATCTAAATAGGTAAGTCTTCTTCATGTTGATAGATCTTGTCTTCCATAGATAGAACTTGATGGAATCGGTTAGACTTGGCTTCCTTCGGCCCCAAGGATTTCCAAACCGAGTAGGATAGTCAAACTGCGTAACTCGGCTTCGGACGCGGCTCGTCGATCTCGACCAGGGCTACTCGAGATCGAGTAGGCTTCGTCGTCTGGCTGGCTTGGTCGGGTGGCTCTGCTCGACATGGCTCGGATCTAGGCTCCTGTGTCGTCGATCTCGACAAGCTCTCCTCGAGATCGAGTAGAGGTGGTGCTCGGCTTCTCCGTTTTCGGCTTCTCGACTTGGCACAGCTCGTCGACTCCGGACAAGGCGTCGAAGTGTGGTCGATCTCGACTAGAGGTACTCGAATTCGAGTAGGGTCCGGGAGTCGGGTTGCTCTGGCTCAGTGTCCTCGATCAGCTCTGCTCGACCAGGTGTGCTCGGACAGCCTTTGTCGAGATCGAGTAGAGGCTAGGTGATCTCGAGTAGAGTTCTCTCAGCTTTCTGCTCTGTTCTTGAAACGCACTTTTCCGAGTCCTCGTTTGTCGGATTGAGGCATATGACCATGCGTTGGAAAGGTCTTTTTGAGGGCTACAACTCTCATGAAGACATCAAAGCTTGATTCAGAATGAAGAATGGTGAAAAATGGCCTTTTCACCAGCTGCACCATTCTTAGCTTCTCCATGAATTTCCTTTAAGCTCCCAAAGTGCGTCCGATTTCTGCGAAATATAACCAAAACTTGTGTAGACCTCCATATATTGCAAATAAGTGTAAACTACACAGATTCTGTATTATTCTAACCCAAATGCATGCAATGTATGCAGAAATCGATATAAAAGTTACTGTAAAACATGGCAGATTCAGCTCACAACAGATATGATTGTTTCTCTACAAACATACAAAACAGGTTTTTTCCTCATCGATAGAAAATATCATCACCATTTCGAAATGTCTCACTGGAAAGGACTTGCGTATAGGGACCAAAGGTCCCCAGTTCGAACCCCGTATATGGCCGCTCTTTATTTACAAATTCAAGATAGAAAATTTCATTTTGGAAATTGAAGTTTTATTTACAAATTCAAGATAGAAAATATCATTTTGGAAATTGAAGTATGATTTATATATATATACCTTCGTGGCGACCTCTCTGGCTCTAGCGCTTGAATTGTTCGTCGCACCTCTCTTGGCAGGCACGAAGCTGGCGACCACCTTGTTGCCTCTCACAGCGGAGTTGACATCGTTCGAGTTGGCGCTCAGCCGGTTCTTCGCGGTGGTTGTCGAGGTAAACCTCGAGAAGCACCACGAGGTCATCACCCTGATCACTGCAGCGGGAGGACCTCCTCTCGCAGCTCTCCAAGCAGCGGCGGATCTGGCCGCAGTCCTCGCAGCGCTGCTGGCAGCAGCAGACCTCAGCCTGGCGGGGGTCGGGGGAGGGGTGGATGAGGTCGTCACCTAGGAGGCGGAGGGAGAGGGCCGAGGAGGCCATGAGGGAGAAGAGAATGAGGAGGATCGGAAGACGCGCTTTCAAGCCTATTGTTGTGGATTTGTCTGCCGATCGATGGGTGATGGTGGAGGATCGAGATCGTTAATGGAGGGTTTTATAGGGGGTTTGGGGCGGGGGGAAGTGTACAGTTGTTAGCAGTGTAGAGTGGCATGCAGGGGGACGAGTGTGTGGAGGCTCGGCTTTTACGTGTCGTTTGGTGGAAGGTGAGGTGTCCGACGCTGCATTTTGTTGCGGCATGCATATATCGACTCGTTTTCATATCTCAGATGAAGATTGCATTGCTTGGCGGTAATGCATTCTGCCATCTCATTCTCATCATTGTTAGATTAGTGATTTAAAATTAGGAAATCAATTAATTAAGAATTTGTGGATGTGTAGGCAATTAGGTAGTTAAGATATTAGTGGATTGCAGCCACAAGTGTCGGTTAGGGTTAGATTTTAGAATTAATTAGTGGGGATGAAAGGGCCTCAACCGTTCAGTTTCAGGGTTAATTAATTTTCTATAAATTGTAATCTCTTTCATCAGATCAATAGAATTGAGGAGGACTCGGAGAAAACGTTCTGGCTCATCTCTTCCAACATGGTATCAGAGCTAGGGTTCGATTTCCCATTCCGGGTTCGATCCTATTGAAGAAATCTATGGAGAGAGAGTACTCCATGAAATTGGTCTTTCCAAGAGGAGGAACACAATGGAAAAAAAAAGGAAAGAGGATTCCCACGCAGGGAACGGAGGGGCTTCAAAGTATGCTCCACATATTTGTTGAAGATGGTTCCAAGCAAGGAATCACGAGGAGGTGGGATGGTTCTCCAATGTGTTCGAAGCTTTCCGTTGCAGGAAAGAAAAGAAGGCCGAAGATGAAGGCCGATTGTTGATTCAGAGATGAAATCCCAGAGGCTGAAGTGTCTGAGAAGAAAGTCTAGGCAAGAAGTTGTCCATGGAGGGAGGCATCGCCGACGAGGAGGAGGCAGAAGATGTGGCCGATTGAAGAAGGCGGCCGCAGAATGAGGGCTCCGATAAGAGCCCATCGATCCATGTGTATGTTTATGACCCGAAATGATAAAGCCCGGTGAAGAACGCCGAATAAGACGACGGTTGTTGAAGGGCTACAATGTGAGTCTAGTCGAAGGCGGCGGAATAGAGTCCAGTCGTCGACTCCATGAGAGTCCGACCGAAGAAGGTCGACGTTGTAGAAGTGGGCTCCGATGGGAAGAGTCCGACCGGAGAAGGCAGTTATGAAGAAGAGGACTCCGATGGGGAGAGTCCAGCCGAACCAAGGAGGCAGTTATGGAGATCCGAAATTGCTCCATGAATTTGAAGAAGATGAGATGTGCATCAAGAATCGAAGAAGATGAGAAGAGCATCAATCGATTATGATTCGAAGACGATCATCGATCAAGATCGGAAGTGCATCGATCTGAAGAATTTGAAGCTGAAGGGTCTTAAGACGTTGAAGACGATCAAGTGCGTCTGCTGGTAGAAATTGAAGGCGAAGATTAATATATATTTACCAGTTCCGGAAGGCGAAGACTAATTCGTGCGCCTATGCAGAAAATTAAAGGGGAAAAAATGTGATTTTGTGGAATTTTAAATCAAGGGGAGATGTTAGATTAGTGATTTAAAATTAGGAAATCAATTAATTAAGAACTAGTACAATACCCGTGCCTTAGGCACGGGCTTACTATTTCAAATGGACACACATCAGCAATGAATACATATTGTCATACGAAAGACTTTTAATTTTTTTTTAAATACTATAGATGGCTAATCTAGTTCTATTAAGGTAATCTAGATACAATTTATCTATTATCCTAATAGAAAATAGCGACTTCTAGAAAAAGTTAAAATAAAATGACTATTAAAATCTAAATCATTCAATATTTTATTAGCGGTTATAATTGTTTTAACTCTACCCATAGTACTTTAACTTAAGCTATAAAAAATACGTATATAGTTTTCTAAATTATTTTTCATATCAATTAACGTCGACATGTTTGGGGTTATAAAAGAGGCATAAAGACCAAATTTATTCAAAAATAAAGCTTTCACAATTATTCCAATAATATATTGTATCTAAGACATTAGACATGCATATATATACCTTAATATAAAGTAATAACTTGGGGATCGATTAAATTTTAAGATTGACAAAGAAGTTGTTATTATATACGCTTAGTCGAAAAAGGCATGTACGTGTAGCTATTTGAAATGAGAAATTTTGTTCATTGAATAAAATTATATGAAATAAAAACGGTTGAATTACCACGTACTCTCTTATCAATACCTCTAATACAAATGCCCTTGATTTTGTTTAAGCAAAACCTTCATATATTTTAACTCTATATATTATTATTTTTTTGTTATTTAAGGCGTGGGGTTTTGAGTATCATAATTGTATTATTCCTTAGTCTTATTTTGATATTTGATTGATTACTAATTTAAAATGGCAAAAAAATCTAAAATTAGCAAAAGTGATATGTGTAAGATTTAACCCTAATAAACCATCTAAAATTATTAAGAAGATAAGCCTTTTTAATGTTCAATATACATAGAAACCCCATCCGTAAGGTCACGTAGAAAAATTGTATTTTAAAAATATTTTATCCAAATTTTATAATAATATTGTATTTGAATCTTTTTCCTTAATAAATTAGTTTGATTAGAATAAATAAATAAATATATGAAAGGAAATAGATATAGCATTTCAAAATTACAAAGGAATGGTGCCCAAAAAATAACACTTAATCACCTATATATTATGGGATAGTTGCTCAAGTTATCATCTAGGTCATCCTCTTTCTTTCTCACTATCACAACTTTGTGTCCTTTAAACGATTGTGGGACTCATCAGTTCGACTTATCTATCAGGTTGAGAACACACTATAGAGTTGAACAATTATTAAGGTAAAAATTGATTCATATTAAAGGCATGATCATGAAAGTAAACCTTAATTATCGTGCCAAAATCATGATTTTTTTTTTAAAAAATAACCGCAATTTATTGAAAATAAAATAAAATAAAATGGCAAGAGCTAACAATATATGTATTAAAAAATGAATGTAGATATATATCAATGAAAAAAGAAGAAGCTAAGAATACAACCAAATGATGGTTTCTAATTGCAGAGGTTACTAAAAGATATAAGATGATAACCTAGATGGTTTGAAATTTATATAAAAAAAATATGGTATGAGTCATGACCAACCCATGGTACATTTTTTAAAATAAGATTATAATCAATGATATCGCTAAACAACTCCAACCTTATTTATCCAAAATTCACTTAAAGGAAAAGGGAAAAAGTATTATATAGTTGGTGTATGGATATATCACATGACTATTTACATGGATAATTTGTACAAAAGAACCACTAACAATATATACCATAATAAGATTTAAACTTATTGGAACTTTTGTTTAAATTTAATCTTGTCATTTATGTTCAAATTTTATCTTCACATGAATGATTTAATACAAAAGTTTCATTTTATTTTTAAAATTTTTTTAATTGATTAATAAGATTTAATCTTGTTTTTTTTTTTTTTTGGAGTATAAAGATTTAGAAATTAGATAGATAGATGATTGATTAAATGTCATTGATTAATCATTAATGATAATAGGTTTATGCTAGATAGAAGAAAGTACTAGTATTCATTTTTAGATGGATGAGGCTTAATTAGTTTGTATATGTTTTTTTTTTTAAAATTTGGATTCGTTAGAAAATTATAAATATTAATCAAAGTTATTTGCACAATACGTTGAATCAACTGTTTGCTTTGTACGACAATTTGGATATACATGCGTAATTAGAAATTTAAGTTGGAGTAATTAATTAGGTAGATTAAAATTAAATAATGAATTAAAATTAAATTGTGGTTGTTTAAATAATCTATTTTTAAGGTGAGATTGCCAAGTGGCACATTTAACATCTGTTATAGTATTATATTAGATATAGTTAGATATAGATGGTTAAAAAAATATAGCATAAAATGATATTGTGTAATTAAAATAAAATGGAACAATATTGTGTAGTTAATTTTAACTTTATTTAAAAAAAATAAGTTTTGAATTAAGCCCATTGGTTAAAAAAATGCAGAATGAAATGATATTGTGCAATTAATATTAGATAAAAATAGGATATATGATGATATATAAATATATCTATAAATATATTATATAAATGAATTTGTAAATAGAATATATCAAATATATATTGCCAAAAAAGCTATTTCTAAATATATTCAAAACAAGTGTTGCCAAAAATAACTTTGCGCGAGGGGAAGAAACATGACATATGTGCTTTGCTTTTAAGTAATATATAGATATAGATGGTTAAAAAAATGCAGTATGAAATGAGATTGTGTAATTAATATTAGATAAAAATAGGATATATGATGATATATAAATATATCTATAAATATATTATATAAATGAATTTGTAAATAGAATATATCAAATATATATTGCAAAAAAAGCTATTTCTAAATATATTCAAAATAAATGTTGCCAAAAATAACTTTGCGCGAGGGGAAGACAGGTGGCATAGGTGCTTTGCTTTTAAGTAATACTAGTATAATTCCCACTCCATGGCGTGATTTATAATAAATAAAGTAATGAAGGTAGACATGAAATCTTTAAGAAAATGGTAAAAATGTTAACCATAAAGTTAGACTCCATAAAAAGGTTTTTAATTAAGATATTCTATTGATATAGATTATTAGTATTGTAATATATAAAGATTTAAATATAGATTAATAGTAGACATTAGATGTAATTCAATATTTTGATTTGAACCCAATGGTTAGTAAATGGGTAAAAAAAATAAAAGGGGAAACAATGTAAATGTATGAAAGAGATGAATAGAAAAAAAATTGTTATTAGTTTAAAATTTTTAAATTAAGAAGGTGTTGACACACCATAAAAAATATTCTAAATTAAGAAGGGGAAAAAATGTAATGGGTTGTAAATGGGTTAAAAAAGAAAATTAAAAGAAAAAACGCGATTGGGTGAAAATGAGTGAAACACGGAGACGATGCCACATAGGCGTAAAGTATTCTGAATTAAGTAGTTATATAGATATATAGATGGTTAGTAAATGGGTAAAACAAGAAAATTAAAAGAAAAAATGCGATTGGGTGAAAATGAGTGAAACATGGAGAGGCTGCCACGTAGGCGTAAAGTATTCTGAATTAAGGAATTATATAGATATAGATATAAATTTGTGGATGTGTAGGTAATTAGATAGTTAAGATATTAGTGGGCTGCAGCCAAGTGTTAGTTAGGGTTAGATTTTAGAATTAATTAGTGGGTTAATTAGTGGGGATGAAAGTGCCTCAATCGTTCAGTTTTAGGGTTAATTAATTTTCTATAAATTGTAATCTCTTTCATCAGATTAATAAAATTGAGGATATGACTCAGAGAAAACGTTCTAACAATCATAAGCAAATGTAAGTAATTATCGACTTGATCAAACACCGGCCTACAATTGAGAGAAGGCTAGGCAAGAGGTACTCGTGATATATGGGGTAAATACATGGAAGTTTTTATGTTAATATTAATCGGACAAAATTTTGAAATTCAATGGTAGCTAGCTAGATTTCATTTTCATCCAAAATGAGATTGGAGTCCCTTTTTTGATTAATATGGAAAATTAGTTGAGTTGTCCAATTGGTAAGGTAGGTTAATTGAATAATCTTTGAGAAAGGGGTGTTTAAGAGTTAAAATAATACCTCTAAAAATGGAAAGCAAACACGCTTTCACAAAAAGATCGATGTATGCTTATTAATTTATTATAGTGAATTAAATTTGCAATAAAATCTCTTCATACGATACAATGTTTTATATTTCCTACCCATATCCATATGATCTAAATAAAATAAACAAAGACTTCTTGATTATAAACACCTTATCAAATCATTTGTAGTGTGCAAATCCAGTTATAATGGGGGAATGTCGGAATGGGTATCCATAATGCATATGAGATGAACTAAGGGTGCGCACAAATCCCGCAAATTCCATCTCATCCCGCATTCCGTTTCGATTCCGTTTTTATCCGGTAGGATTTAGGAAAAAAGGATTCAATCCCGTCATAAATAGGTCACCTAACCTAAAAAGTCGCACTAGGTATGGCATCATCCATCGCAAGCCCATTGTCGCCCAAATCATGATCAAAGACCTTCCCGTTGGGTTACACATATATCGCGATCAGGGCTCTGATACTTACAAGTATGCCACTTACGCTAAGTAAACAAAAGCCCCCACGCCATCTAACCCTACAACAAGCGCTAGTATTAGGAGGGAATCAAGTCTAAACAAATATAGAATATAAATCCAAACCGAATTCCAAGCCCACGCAAATAAAAATACAAGAAACCCTCCCGTTGTAGTGGTAGGGTATTCAGGATCGTATCCACGAGGAAGCGTGTTAGCGCTCGCCTAATCAGTTTCAAAATCGCCCTCAAAATCGACTAAGAAGACAACTCGATATCGAATGGTCAGTCGACGTCCTGTAAAAACCTGCACAACAGAAGACAAGAAAACTCGACGTCGAGTGGGGAGCACTCGATGTCGACTCAGATGTGACTCGATGTCGAGTGTGTGCAGAAAATTAAAGTCGGAAAAGATATCCGAAGAATATAAGGATGAGTAAGAAGATCGATGAACAGAAAATATCGCAAATTGGTTGTAAGTATCAATTAACTAAATAACTTCCAAGATCGGGGATTCATGCCACGACGATAACCATATAAGAATATGCCAAATTCTTAAAAGATTCATGCTTTTTCATCAAATAACCTTTGTCATTAATAATTAAGAATATAGAGGTTTTCGCATAAACCCTAATTGTTACTACCATTTTTTGATAATTAATCCAAATTCATATTAAGATCACTTTCGCTTCAATAATACAAATAAGGATCACCTGCTACTATCGTAGAAGAATCATGCAAATAGGTATAGAAGATGAAATCGCAATAAAAATCATACCTTTACGCATAAACTTACATAGCTACCGTCGGGCTCACCCCGACCCTAGAAGTAGGGTGATTACTCACGCCTCATCACAATAGCAAACATCATATTCATAATAAAAATAACTTCAATTAAACTAATAATCAAAGAATACAAACTGAACAAAGCCACATTGCTTCCGCTCTTCAACTCCAATTGGCTCTCTCTCTCTACTCTACTCTCTATTGCCTAACTATATAAACACAATTACTTGTGTGCTAGAATGAATAAAAGTTCAGCCCCTAGGGCTTTATTTATAGGCTTCAATCCTAGCTATTCGAGGAAGGAACAATTCTATCTCTATCTAATTTCTATCTATATTTATCTAAGGATAAAATGTTTCTTAATAAAATAAATAAAACAAATAAGAATCCCATTGGTAAATATGGGAATTACCAAAGAGGATAGATGGTCTTCAATATTGACAAAATATCATTTGCTTCGTGGCTAAGTAAAGCCTTCTCGGACTCGGATTCGTTCAGCGTCGGACAGGTCCTGTAGTCCACTCGACATCGAGTCATCTTTTATTTCTCGAGCTGTCTTCAATGGCTTCGGGCTCACTCGACATCGAATCATCTTGTGGGGGTCGATTTAGGCTTCACTCGACGTCGAGTCAGGTTGTAGGTGTTGAGTGCTTTCTTCACTTGGCTCGGTATGTGGCTCTAGTTTGCACTCGATGTCGAGTCACTAGGTCGATGTCGAGTGACTCTTCAGTAGACATCGAGTGGTTTGATAGCTCCGTTTTCTCTTCTCCGAATTGCTCCGATTTTTGCAAAATTAAACAAGAACTTGTGTAGATCTCTATATATGTCAAATAAGTATAAAATATACAATTCTCATACTTTCTCAACCCAAAAATATAAAATATGTACCAAAATCGAAATAGATGTAAGTGAAAAACATGATAATTTGAGCGCACATCAGCTAGCAACTCGTTGGCCAATCACCTTCTCGCTGACTTCGACACATATAACAACTCAAGCCCTCTGGCATGAGGGCATGGGTTACACGTGTCTTCTGCCAAACCACGAGGTCGCCAGCCAACTGCTCGCTTGGTAATACTATAAATACCCCCCTTAGGACCACAATGAAAGTATCCGATTTTAGGAAGAAAATCAAGAGCTCTGTAATCCTCCTTGTGATAAAGCCCTCGGAGTTGAGTTCCTGAAACCTTTAATAGGAGACAAACATCTCTAGGATAGAACATCATCTGGCAACATTCCTCTAAAGACGATGATTGAACAGTGAACATTGAACGCGAGCAAACCTCATCGCGAGGATTATATTATCCTCAAAATGCCAATTTGTATTGAAGAACTTATTTGCACACGAGCACTCTCCCCAGTTGGTTTTACAGGTAATTAAGAACATTTTTCGTCACTTTGAGGTAATTGTTGTAGGAGGAAATCAAGTTCAAAATATAGAAATATAAATCAAACCAGATTCAGACCCACGCAAATAATTACAAGACTCCCTCCCTATGCAGCAGTGGGAAGTCAGGATCGATCCACGAGAAAGCGTGTCAGCGGATCTCAGGTAGCTATAAATCTCACAGACAGAAAGACAAACAGAAAGACAGAAATAACAAAGCAAAGCAAAAACGAAAGTAAACACAGAAACTGGTCGATATCGACAAGGAGATCCTCGATATCGACTACAGATGTCGACAATAAAAATTCAAATAGATAACAGACAGCAAACCCAGAAAAGACAACGTCGAGTAAAACCCTACTCGATATCGAGTACAGCCAACTCGATATCGACTAAACTTTCCCGAGATCGAGTAAAAGATAGAAAATTAAATTGCAAAGCTTTCGAACACATAACGCAGATTTCGATTAAATAAATCAATAAACTAAAATACTTCCAAGACCAGGGTATCAACACCACAATGATAACCATGCAAAATAACACATAAAGACATAAAATATCATGCTTTCCATCAAATAACTTTCGTTATTAACAAATAGGAATATAGAGGCTTTCGCATAAACCCTAATTGTTACTAACCCTTTTCACATAATTAACCCAAGTTGCATTAAGATCACTTTCGCTTCAATAACACAAACAAGGATCACCTTCAACTCTCGCAAAAGAATCATGCTCATAGGGATAGAAGACGAATCGCATAGAAAGATCAGACCTTTACTGCATCACCTTACATGGCTACCGTCGGGCTCACCCCGACCCTAGAAGTGGGTGGACTACTCGCTCTTCATCATCAAGAAACTCATCAATAAACAAAAGAAACTAACTTGCATTAAAATAAACCAAAGAAAGCTTACAACCGAACAAGCCAAATCCGCTTTCACCTTTCTACCTTGCTCGCCACAAACTCTCTCTCTCTCTCTCTCTCTCTCTCTCTCTATCTCTCTCTCTCTCTCTCTCTAATTAACTAATTGTGTGTGTTGGAATGAATAAAACTCAGCCCCCTAAGGCTTTATTTATAGTGCTCAAACCCCGCTAATCAAGGAAAGAACAACTATATCTATATCTAAATCTCTTTATCTAAAAGCTTAAAGATTAAATAATGGAATAACATAAATAAATCCAAAAAGGAAATCTATCTAATGTGGGTAAATCTCCATGATGTTGATAGATCTTGATAGGTGTGGATAGATGTGGACAGAATCGGACTCCTTCGGCTCCAAGCAAAGCCAGCTCGAGACGGACAACACACCGCGTAACACGGCTCCGGATGGTGTTGTGAGCTAAATCTGCCATGTTTTACAGTAACTTTTATACCGATTTCTGCATACATTTCATTCATTTGGGCTAAGATAGTACAGAATCTATGTAGTTTATGTTTATTTGCCAAATTATGGAATCTACACCAGTTTCTGTTTAAATCGCAGAATTCGAGGCGTTTTTATAGCAATTCTACAGAAGGTCAGAAAAGCTCGGAAAACGGCTACAGAAGTCCAAGGTCAAGGAAGCAGCGGAACCAGTCGAATCAATCTGAGAGTCAAGGTTACTCGATCTCGAGTAGACCTTAATCGACCTAGACGAGCATGTCCGAGCAACCTTGGTCGAGCAAGCCTGATCGAGAGAGCTGAGTCAACCCGACGTCCGGAGTCTACTCGATCTCGACAAGCCCTAGTCGAGATCGACGAAGCCAGCGCCACACCCGGAGTCGACAAGGAGAGTAGCTGACCGAGAAACCGAGGACGAGAAGCCGAGCACACCTCTACTCGATCTCGACAAAGCCTTGTCGAGATCGACAAGCGCCACCACGCCAGTCCGAGTCCGTGCCGAAGAGAAGCTGCTCGACCTTGGGAGACCACCACTCTACTCGATCTCGACAAGCCCTAGTCGAGATCGACGAGCACCTGAGTCCAGATCCGAGCCAGTCGAGTAGAGCCACCCGAGGAGACCTAGTCGATGACCCATTCCTACTCGACATCGACAAGAGGTACTCGAGGTCGACAAGCACCAGGAGCCAAGACCGAGCCACATCGAGCACTAGTTAGCCAAGACGACGAGTCCTAGTCGAGGTCGACAAGGCTTTGTCGAGGTCGAGTAGCCCAGTGTCCAGAAACGCGTCGACGAGTGCCTGTCCGAGTAGAGTTGGGATTCCTTGGGGCCAAAGGAGGAAGATTCTATCCAAATCCATCAAGTTTTATCTATGGAAGACGCAATCTATCAAGACATGAAGACTTACCTATTTAGATTTATCTTTATCCTTTTAGATTTATTTCCTTAAAGCATTTTATTTATCATTAAGTCTTTTAGATATAAATTTAGATAGAGATAGAAGATTCTATCCTTGGTTAGCAAGGACTAGAAGGCTATAAATAAAGCCCATGGGGCTGGTTTTTCATGAATTCAATTTCAGAGACAATTAGTTAGTTACATAAAGAGAGGTTGTAAGTTGGAGTTTATTTTATGCAATTTAGTTCTTTTTATACATCAATGTCTGTTATTGCAATGAGGCGTGAGTAGTCCACCCACTTCCGGGGCTGGGGTGAGCCCGACGGTGGCCATGTGAGGCGACGCGGTAAAGGTCAGATATTTTTGTGCAATTCATCTTCTATCCCTATGAGCATGATTCTTTTGCGAGAGTTGAAGGTGATCCTTGTTTGTGTTATTGAAGCGACAGTGATCTTAATGCAACTTGGATTAATTATGTGAAAAGGGTTAGTAACAATTAGGGTTTATGCGAAAGCCTCTATATGCCTATTTGTTAATAACGAAAGTTATTTGATGGAAAGCATGATCTTTTATGCCTTTATGTGTTACTTTACATGGTTATCGTTGTGGTGTTGAAACCATGGCTTTGGAAGTCTTATAGCATATTGATTTATTTCTGTCGAAATTCTGAGTTTTGTTCGAGATTCTGCAAATTTAAGTTTCTGTTTCCAGTCGACATAGAATAGACCTTTGTCGAGATCGAGTTCTGCTTTGTCGATCTCGAGTAGGAGCTGGTCTAGGTCGAGTTGGTTTTCTTCTGTTTTCGTCAATTTTCACTTTCTGAGTTTCTGTTGTTCACTACTGTGGACGATCTCGAGTTGACTCTTGTCGAGATCGACGAGCCTCTGCCTTTGCTTTTAGTTTCTGCTTTGCTTTGTCTTTTCTGTTTTGCTTTGTTCTTTGCTTTTGTTTTTCTGCTTTTATTTCTTTTTCTTTCCTTGTTTCTGTGTTTCTGTCTTTCTGCTGCTTTGCCTGTGAGAATTTACAGCTACCTAAGAACTGCTGACGTGCTTCCTCGTGGATTCGATCCTGACTTTCTCTTACTGCATTGGAGGAGTCTTGTATTTATTTACTGGGGCCTAAGTCTGGTTTGATCTATTTTCATTATATTTCATACTTGATTCACTCCTTACAACAGATGGCGCTCCTCGATATCGAGTAAAGTCCTCGATATCGAGTAACTCTGGCATCGACTTCAGCAGGTTGGGCGTCTCGTGTAGCTGGTTCTCGATTCGGCTCGAAAGTGTGGTGTTGGGGTCCTCGATATTGACAACTTTCGTCGATATCGAGTAAACTTGTGTTATCGACTTGCTTGGCCTGGTGTTGTCGAGCAACTTCTCCTCGATCTGGCTCGAACAGGTGCTGTTGGTCTTGTCGATATCGAGTAGTTTACTCGATATCGAGTAACTGGTACTCGGCATCTCCAGGTCTTCGGCTTCTCGACTTGGCACAGCTTCTCGACTCTGTGTATGGCATCAGGGTGTTTGTCGATATCGAGTAGTTTACTCGATATCGAGTAGAGCTCCGGAGTCGGGTTGCCTTCGTCTTCAGCTTCCTCGATCAGCTCTACTCGACCAGCACTACTCGGGCATCTTTAGTCGATATCGAGTAAATGTACTCGATATCGAGTAACTCTTGGTTCCAGCTTGATTCGTCCTGGTTTCGTCGTTCTTTGACCTTGGAATTCTGTAGTTGATTTCCGAGCTTTTTCGTCCTTTCTTAGAACTACCGTGAATTGCCTCGAATTCTGCAAATTTAAACAGAAACTGGTGTAGATTTCATAATTTGGCATATAAACATAAACTACATAGATTCTGTACTATTCTAGCCCAAATGCATGAAATGTATGCAGAAAATGACATAAAAGTTACTGTAAAACATGGCAGATTCAGCTCACAACAGTAATAAGTATAGGTGATTTTCTAGAAAGGCTTCATTGGCGATGTCTGTGTTGATTACTTCTTGAGATTTGATTGAATAAGTAGCAAACTTAATCAATCGATCCCGCAAAAGCATCAATTGGGTGTGTAGGGGATATTGACAATTATACTTTATCAATTGGCTCAATTAAGGTTAGAGAGTTGCGCCTCTATCTTTTGTTGTTTATGTTATTGGCATTGTTTAATTGCTTAGGGTTGGAGTAATCCAATATTAGATGAATCAAATAAGAATAAGTAGAATAGAGTCAAGGATCAATGACCTAACCAATGTTGCGAATCGTATGCGAAACTACACTCTTATCTTTTATCTTCTCTTTATTCCCATTCATATATTTATCATTGTTTATTTACATTCCTCATTGCCTATTTACATTCATATCTCGTCCATATTTGTATAATTGATAAATATACATTGCATTGAAGTACTTGTTTCTCTTTGGGTTCGACCCCTTACTTATTCGCTATACTAGGTTGCTAGTTTGGGTTATTATTTCTTTGACGAGGTGAAATCTAATGACGTTTCTCTTCCGTCAATGATTGAATGAGCTGAGTGAAAAAGAAGAAGAAGAAGAAGTCTTTGTTGATGACACTGAGCCTATTTATGTTACTATGGATGATCTTCAGCGTCGATTTGCTTAGTTCGAGACGGAAACTGCAGACAAGCTCGTTGGTATTGCTGACAAGCTTACTGGTCTTCAGACAGTGCTGCGGAGCGCTATGGATATTATCAACCAGCGGTCTGGATCCCAGACCCCACCTTCACATTGATTAGTTAGTTTATTTGCTTCATTCGCCCTCTATTTTGTATTTTACATTGTTCCTTTTTGTTCATGTTTATGCAGGACAATGCAACATTTAAGTGTGGGGGAGAGTGAAGTGAATTGTTAGGTTAGTTCATGTTTATTTTTGTTTCATGTTTAAATTCTTAGTTATTTATTTATTTTATTTCAAATTTTAGTTATAATTCATGCATCATGTTTAGTTTATTTGTTATATAAAATGTCAAAAATGAAAAAAAAAAGAAAATGTCGAATTTTTTTTTTTCAAAAAAAAGTCTCATGCATTGCATATATGTGTTAACAAAGATACCCATCTAGTTTGAGTTTGTCTTATTAACTTTATGCTAGCATGATCTTATATATCCCATGGAATTCTGGAATGATTTGACCTTGTCTTTAAAAATGGTTTTTATGTGAAATATGATTTGGCATAGGTAATTGAGCATGTATGATCTAAATTTATGAGCATGCTTGATATTCAACAAAAATTTGTCCTAGTGAGATATTTTTGGCCTTATAAGGAATTACATCTATATTCCTTTTGCTTTTGTTGCGTGATTTACTCTTCCTATGCATTTATCTTTGAGTATTGACATGGTTATCTATTTTCAAGACCGATTATATTCATCATCATTGCTTGATAAGTTCAAATGATAGAGGCACATTTTAGCCACATTTTATCCATGTCTACCCTATGTTATATCTTGCTTTGAAGCCAATCTGAGCCTTTAATCTATTATATTTGTAAGCTTCACAAAATTACATTATTCCTATCCTATGATAAACCTTACCCTTTTCCAGGGAAATTAAGATTTTTGAGTGGTTTATGGAGATTTATTTGGAGTTAATGGAGGAAAGAAGCTAAAGTGTGAGTTTTATGGTTTATGCTTTTGAGAAGATGTAATGTTATGTGCTTATAGTTCTCTCATTTTATGCATATTATTACTATTATTTTCGGCTCATATTAAAAAAAAATAAGTTTCGAAAAAAAAAAGAATAAAAAAAGAATAAAAGAGCCAAGTTATTCATTTTTGCATAATGAGGAAGATTGGATTTATGTTGGCTGAGAGCTAGATTGGTTGGGTGTTGTATATGCATATGTGTGCATAAGTATGAGATGATGAGATTTTTGAGATTTATGGAGTTTATTGATATGTCTATTGAGAGTTGAGATTATATGGAGGATTTTGGGCTTATTGTTATATTTATGAGATGTTGTGTTATTGAGAGGTTGATGTATTATTGAGTTTGTTTGTGTTATGTTGGAAGTTTATAAATCTTATTTTCTCTGAACTAATAGCATTACATGACCAAATACAATTCATTGCCCTTATGTTTCTTACCAATCCCCATTACAACCCCGCCGAATGGAATCTTCTATGAAGGTTTCCATTGAGTGAAAGCTCTCTTGATGTTCTTATTTTTTCTTTGATGTATCTGGTGGAGTTTTTGTGATATAAATGGCAATATTTGATTTGATGCTTGTATATGGAATTGAGGTGAGTGTGTGCTTAAAGTCTACACAAATGAGAGCGAGAGATACACATTATCCTTGGTGCGGTTGGATTTTTGAGCATGCAAGCTACTTGATCCCATATATACATGTTATGATGTTTATATACCTTATTTATGTTTGGACTATGAGTGATGTTGCTTTTGATGAGTTTAAATTGTGAAAGAATCTCCTATGGGATGCATAGATGATGTCTTTGTTTTATGGTTGATTGAAGACACGCAAGAGCTTAAGTGTGTGTGTGTTGGGGGGGGGGGGTGTTGATAATGCATATTTCATATAGACATTATAGGTAGTTCTTATTGCATTTAGATAGGAGCTTTGCATATGTTTTAGTCTAGTTTCATATCTTTCTTGTGAAGTATTCGAGTTCGGAATCTATGCATTTTTAGTGTTTATTTTGCAGTTTTACATTCCGACCTTGGACGAGATCTTGGAGGAGCTTAAATGACATGTTTTGGAGCATATGAAAGCTGAGGAAGGTGCTACAAAGGAGTAAGGAAGCACAGTGCTGAAGCTAAAGAGAATGTTGGTGAGCATATGTATCCTAGCGGCTTCTGCCGCTATCCCGTGTTCAGCAAAGCCGAATTAAGTCCGAAGATACTATTATTATATTTTCTAGGGTTTGCTCGACTCGATTTAGGTTTTATTTCTTTCATATCGGTTGCGTGTGTGATATTAGGGTTAGACAATGGACACAATTAGATAGAAGAAATGTGTTTGGCCTATGAGTTGCTAAACTCATAGTTTCACCTGTGATTCGAAGAGATGGTTGAATGAATTGTGAGGATTTGATTTCAATTAGTTATTTATGAGTATATTTATTATTTTATCATCTTGCTCTTATTGATTATATTTTTGTTTCTTTCTATGATTGATTACCATGTTAGGAATTGCATCTATGCTACGAATTTGTTGTTCTTTTCTAGATAGCAAATGAAGCCATTGATTTGGTGATATTTTTATGTCTTGTAGTGGATTATTTCAATTGATCTATGTCGATAGATGTGTTAGGGCCGATTAGGGTTGTGCCGATTTGTCCTAATTGCATTGAATCGATATGTCAATTGGTCTTATAACTTGAGTGTTTAATGCTATTCTTTAGTGATATTGAATAAGGATAATGTATTCATGCAGATCTATCAACTTTAGTCAAGTCAACATATGCTTAGAAATATCTATTTAATCAATCATAGGATCATGAACCTCAACCATTGCCGAGAATTACAGGTGAAATATTTTCTTTATCTTATTATCAATACTCTGCAATCATCGATCTCTTTACTTTACTTTGTTATCAATTTTCTATAAATCATTTCTTTTGTCATAAGAATCATTGTTAGAAACATTGCATAGCAATCGTTCTCTCTGTGGGTTCAACTCCGTACTTCATCGCTATACTAGTTTGTTGGTTTATCAATCTATTGATTTACTAATCTATTGATTTTGAGCTTTGAGTTATGATATTATTACTATTTGGCAAAGGACAAAAAAGTCAACGACGTTCGTCCCGCACTAATATGTCATTTAATGAAGATGCAGGAATGGAAAGGTTTTTTAGGTCCAAAATAACCAAATAATGTTGGCAGTGAGTTTCCTTTCCCTCGCTTCTAATCTCAACCTTAGTTTCTCCTTTATCATCTTTACTATTACATCTGAGGTCTACAAGATTCAAAAGAATTATATAAACATGAATGTTTGAACTTATATGTATTCATCTGGCAAACGGTAGCCAAATGTGAGAATTTTGTCAACAAGCATCCTTCCGGTCTTAGGCATCACATACCAACGCATTGTCAAGTTATAGTCCTTCCCTCAGAGATTGTTTCCCTGGGTTAAGGAGATGCAAACCCATATTAGTCTCAATAGTTGCAAAACATGAGATCCTTCAAATATATTTACTTTACTAATAAGAACTGGAGAAAAAAAATTGTTTCAAGCAACCCCAACAAGTAACTTGGCTAGGTAGGAGTTTGATGCATATATGTATGCGATTGCATTAGTTGAGGGTTGAGGTTGCCCATTACAGTTGCATAGAAATTTATTCCTTGCTTTCAAGATATATTTTGAATATGAGTACCACCTAGCCATAACAAAAGGATCCAAAAAGCATTCCAATATGCAACAAATCGACCCTTAATTTGGAGCAACAATTGAGGGTTGGAGCAACAATTGAACTCCAACCTACTAGCCTACTTCTAAGAAGGGAAACAATGAGAAATGGTTTGCGTGTCATCTTCTGTAAATGAAAGGAACATGCATTCTCCATGACATAGTTTCATTAAACATCACTCAATGATTTCTCTTTACGCAATAGACAAAAAGAAACGATTTCATTGGATGTAAAAGATATTTTACATGACTAAAAAGAATGTTATTTTTTACAGTAAGCATCCAATACAGGTGGCTAACGATGAATATTTAATGTCACCAAAAAATCTTAGCAATAACATAAACAATCCGGAGAAAAGCAAGAGTAACATTTGATATATATGCTTCATATCAATAATTGCCATCCAATTTTCATTGAATAAAATGAATGGTCGGAAATGTTTTCCATTGAAGGAAATATGCAATTGCAAACACAAGATCAAGGACCACTAAGACAACATAAAAGACATACTACTTTACAAGTGAAACCCCTCACATAATCAACAAATATAACCATCAGGAAATAACATACGCAAACTAAAAAGCAAGAATTGTAAAAAAAAAAAAAACCACTATTAAATTGATCAGCAAAAGGTAATTAGGAAATCATAATATTAGCACGTACATTACCGATCTCGGCACCAAGGCCTTGCATTCGAGAGATGAAAACGTTGGAGACAAAAAGACGCATCATAGTCTTCAAGCCATACACAACTAGCTGCCTACTGTGTATATCCTCGTCAATGTCAGGCAAATTAACATCACTCATGGTGATCGACGCATTGTCGTTGCTGCTACCGTTATTTCTACTGTTGTTCCCGACATCCATCAGACCGATGCTTTTCATTGTCCTTATAAAGCTCCATAGATGTATCAGACCTAGGATCAGCAAATTAAAGTGATATAAAAGAAACAGTTGTATAAGATTAACCACGGCAAACCCAAACTAACACATACACATAATGGAACTACAGAAATCAATTTTTTGATGTTTAATAAAAGTCTGAAAGTTAATTTCAAAGCTTTCCACGTCTTTATTTGATACAATTACCTTCAATTTTGTAAATTTCTCTAATGCATAATGTATGCTTGAAACCTACAGAGCATACTGATATCATCAAACCATAGGTAAGATTCTCAAAGAGTGGACCAAACATAAAATAAAATAACAGACCTTGTTAGTAAATAAAATTGAATATGAAAAATGAGTATCCAGAGCAAGTTAAGAAATAAGAAGATATATATATATATATATATATATATATATATATATATATATATATATATAGAGAGAGAGAGAGAGAGAGAGAGAGAGAGAGAGAGAGAGAGAGAGAGAGAGAGAGAGAGAGAGTTGGGTCATGTGTTAACAACTCTTACGGTGTTAAATGTTAACAAATCAATATTCGGTAAAATTTATCAAATATTCATCACAATCACTCAATTATTCATCAAAACGTTTGTTAAAATTAATCAAATATTCATCACAGTTACTCAATTATTCACAATTTCCCAAATATTCATCAATATTCGGCAATATTTAAGAAATATTCATCACAATAACACGATTACGGGATTGGGGGTGAATACATGTGCAAGGGTTTGAGTTTTTTGGGTGATAATTTTTTTTTAATTGGCAATAATTATTAATTGAAACGAATCTTAAATGTTGTCGAAAAGCTTTGATGAATAATTGAGTGATTGTGATGAATATTTGATAAATTTTGCCAAATATTGATTTGTTAACATTTAACACCGTAAGGCTTGTTAACATTTGATCCGTATTATATATATATATATATATATATATATATATATATATATATATATATATATATATATATATATATATATATATATATATATATATATATATATATATATATATACGATAGATCATATGTACTCAGCCTTTAACGTGTATCATGTATACAAATCTGAGCCGTTGATTAGTTAAGATGGAGGGTGGAGATTAATTAGCCCATTTGTGGTATATTGCCTGCATAGATGATTATTCGGCCGAGTATAAATGATTATGCACTACTATATGAAGGATTATTCATTCGTATGAGTCTGTTTAGTAGGCTAGTCATTATTCGATCGTATTGATGGATTATGCGATGGTAATTTTTAGGGAAAAGTTAGGGGTGTTTTCATGGTGCTAGCTATTAGAAAAATCTATCGATACCATCGCATAATCCATCAATACGATCGAATAATATTGTAACGTCATCGAATAATTAAGTTATACCATTGAATAATAAAGTAATAACATCGCATAATCCATCAATACGATCGACCATTGCAGACCCAACAGTACTATCGAATCATGTTCTTGCACTCCCTCTATTCTCTTTGATTCTCACCTTTTGATCTTTGGTCTTGGTCCACTGCTTGGTGCCCCTCCAACCCAAATGGAGTCCAAACACGATTAAGACCTGCACAGTAAGGAGTAAGGGCTATAGATGATAATATATTGGGTTGCCTTGGTTTGGGATCTCGCCGCCACTGTTGAAGAACAAATGGAGAGAATGTCGTTGGGGTGTGAGATGGGTAGAAAGTAATTTTAATTATTTGAAGGGGTATTTTCGCCATGATGCTCTAAAAGGTAATTCCCCCTGTTCTAAAAAATAGACCCCATAAAAAATCGTCTTCAAAAAACCAACCGCCTCCCTATTCCTCCTCCTCTCCTCAATTTTTTTTTGATCAACTCCTCCACTTTCACTCACGCATATGGAGACCCGAAAACCCTTTTCCCTTAATGAGAACGCGCCTATACACGCGTTGGTCACCCCTCCCCCAAATCGATCCAACCCTAAACCTGAAACCCCCAAATCGAGATCAAAATCTGGAAAAGCCCCCAAGTTCTCAGCTAATACTACTCTCCAATCTCTCCAAAAAACTCAAAATCGGAGTTGTACCATCAAATTAAAGGGTTTCTAGTACTGGATCTGGCATTCAAAGGAAAAATCGAGCGGGGTTGGGTGGTGTCCTTTCTTCCTAGGGTTTCGCTGTCTCCATTCTATCAAATCGAATCTATGGTGGACTTCTGGCTCAATCATTACTGTGAACAAGGGGGTTCTCCCCTCCTCCTTTGGGTCTTACCGATTCCGGTGATGGGTTGGGTCTTGTGTTCGTGGAAGACTGACATGGCCGCTTGATCTGAAGAAGCTTCGAATCCATCATTGCAACCCTAAAGTTCTGCTCCTGCTTGGTGACCGCTCTGGCTATGTCAGTTGGTCTCTGCAGTGTTGTGGTCTCGGTCTGTTGGCTACGGTGTTGAGTCAATGGGATTGTCATCATCAACCTCTTTGCTTCATGGATCTTCTACGCTCTCCTTCTCTCTATGACAGGTATGTCTTCAGTTTTTCATGCCTTTCTCTCAAAACCCAGTTGCTTTCTGGATCTGTTTCCATATATCCGCATTTGATTTCAAATTACCACTATGTAACCATTTGTGTACTGTACTGCATTGATTTTATGGCATCAAACCAAGTTGATAAAGGGAAGGGGATTCTCTTGGAGGATTCACCGACACCCAAAAAAACCCAAACCAAAGGGAAGGGGATTCTCTATGAGAATCTACCGACACCCAAAAAAACCCCTAATGGGAAGCCCTCGGGCGAACCCCAATCTAAACCCAATCCCTCTAAGTTGAGTAAAATCAACAAGGACAAAGGGAAAATCGACCTTAACACATTCTATAACCAACTCCAAAAGCACCAAGTGAAACAAAAGTTGGACATGAATTTGCTAAACAGTGAAGTAATAAGGCCATTTCATTTGGCCTGCTCGATCCTCAACAATTTTCTAACCTTTCAAGCATCCTTTGTAGTCTATCTTACCATCATTTCTTGGCTAAATCATGCAAGTTTATGGGATCTCCTACACCTTTGTATAACATTTCTTTGCCATAAACTGCATCAATACACTGAATATATTGACAACAACCAAACAATTCTGAATAACCATATATGTAAAAATAGCACTTATCATATTTTTCTTCCTTTATCTATGAACCTTGAGTTAGAATATGAACTTCATTATTATTTAATGGCCTTCTTATTGATGAATCAAAATATATATTATGAATTACTCTACTATCTAAATTGGTGTTTATGGTTATTTCCAATCCTCTTCACTGCTACATCTGCTTGCATTTCATCACTAATTATAAACCAAAACTCTTATCATGAACATTGGCTTTACCAGAGCATGGGTTCAATGTTTCTTACTATTAGGACCTCTAATTTACTTCTATCAAGACTGTCACAAAACCATAACAACCTCACCACTGGCCTCAACCAAAACTGCAATGTTGCATTAGATTTTGAAATCATTTACTGCTTGAAATTGTGTTCTGATATTCACCATAAAAATCTATTACTTAAGTACTCTGTTGATAGCTCTCTGGATCCCTCCTTCTGCTTTTCTAGAACAATAACTCAGTGTAGGGATACATTCCCTTTACTTAAAACTTGCTTTGCCAAGTTAACACATTACCCTAACCTGCATCACTACTCTATATCTGTTATCACAATTCATTCATATTTGAATACCTTTAAATATGAATGTATTATTTATCATATCACTCTATATTTATTTATGAATCAATATATATATCCTGAACTCCTCTACTATATAAACTGCTTTTCATGGTGATTTGCTAATTAGATTTCAAATTCATTACTTAGAAAAATGCCACAAACTCGTTATCACTCGAATTCTGTACACCACCATCACTACACCATCACTACACAACCTTTGTATCCCTCCTTATGGTTCTTTGCTATTCAGCTTTCACTCTTAGCATTCATAAGAATGCCACAAAATCAGTACTACACAGCCTCTGTATCCCTCCTTCTCAGCATTATCTGTTGTGGGCTTTGGGATCTCAGAGGTCACCCCTTTTTTTACCATTATACTTCTGCTTCTTCTGGTATCATAACTCCAACCATAAAACAAAACCCATGTGATGATCACTCGGCATGGCTGTGCATAATTTTACAAATTCTCACTAGTAAGGTTTTAAAATTATCCCAATCAGGAGTGTCAAAAAACTACAAGTGCTCAACCACTGCTTTAAATAACTACTCTAGTGATGTATCAAATTATGATTTGAATTACTACCTGAATATGTGCATTGTTATCTACCTTGGAGACTTCTTGCTAAAATGCTCTATAGCACATTCTCTGGTTATTTATTACTACTGTCTAGGATCCTCATATCAGTGCAGGTCTATACTCTATCTACTAGCTACTTGCTTGACTATGATAATGCATTACCTTAAACTGCAGCATCACTCTATAAATGCCATCACCAACCAACCATATCTGTATAATTACATTTATAAATACATTACTTATCAATTTACTTTATCCTTGTCAATGAATCAAAAGCTACATCACAAAATTCTCTGCTATCTAAAAACGTCTCTATGGGACATTGCTAACCAAATTTCTCTTTTATCTCTTATATTGTCACAAAACCCACACACCACGACCTTGATATACCACCATCACAGCATCAATGCCACTATAAACACTACTTCTACTAACCAAGGAAACTGGTATCTTGATCCAGGAAAATTCCTATTAGGATTATATGATGTTCATCTAAGCTCATGCTATAGCAATAACGAATGGTTTTGCCATATCATGAATTTCCTATGTCTTACCAATAAATCATACTCTAGATATTGGCTTTTCATAATCTATCTTTACTTATATACTTCTTGCAGTTGGTTCAATGACCCTACTGACTACTTCTTGTCAACACTTTGTGCTATTAAAACTGCTAGCATACTCTCTCAAGCTACTAAACAGAACCTATGTTATTTATCTGAAATTCACAAGTGTATGCTCTCATTGCCTCTTATTAATAAGATCTATAATTCTTTTTTAACAAAACAATCTCACAACCACAATAACTTCAATAATAATGACAATCGAAACTTTAGTGCAGAGTCTCAATTTAATGTTACCTACAACCTGAATGAACACCTTAACATCCATCATTATGAGCTGTCATCATGGTTCTTTTTTGCTTGCTCCCTATCTGCCTCTCACTGCTGCTTACAAACTCTATCTCAATGCAGTTGCTATCTGCTTAGAACATGCTTTGCTAAATTACCACATAACCTTAAACTAAACTTGAGCAAAAATTCTGTTACTATTAACCAAACATATTTGTTCATCTTTATATATGAATATGCTATAAGTCATCATACTAATCATGCTCGAGGGAGTCAATCCCTCGAGGAACAAATTTTTTTACACAATTTGCAGACTCGTCCTCAGCTTGGCTAGTCTCATGGCCCTTGCCTTGTTGGCTTGGGGTTTCAAACTCAGGGAATACTCACACAAATGACCTCAACGGTTCTGCTCTTGATCCGGGCTATCTACATCAAAGACAGCTGCACCAATTCACTTCACAGCTTGTGTGAGCGTCCTCTTGCCATCTTCAAAGTTTTAGATGTTAACTGTACTTGGGAAGGATTACCCAATCTGGATTTTAAACAATACTTCAAACCTGGATGCAACAAACAATATAATCCTTACTACTTTAATTCAGCATGCTATATGATGGATACTTATTTAGAAAACCATTATCGCACGTTTTATGTAAGAAACGATCATTATTATCATTCAAAAGACTTTTATGGACTGTCAAGTATGATTAATTACTTAGAATTTGTCTTGAATACTATTTATAATAATGACTCATGCCCAATCCAATACCACTACAATGGTCTTGGGCTTCATCTGCTTTCTTCTCAAGGTGAAACCAGTAAGCAAGATTTGCAGATTAACAACTATACGAATGGGACATCATCACACACATACAGATTTAAACACAACCATAACAAAACTCCTTTAAGTGGAGCAGCACTCAGAGTAGAGATTACACACATACTCGCAACGAAAGACGAAACAAACAAAACAAACCATAAACAAATAAGAACCAAAAATAATTGGAGGCTCACTACTCCTATAAACAAGGCTACCAGCTAGAAAAACTACAATGTTCCCCCAAAAAAGGTTTAAATGAAGTTTAGCTTTTGGAATATAAGAGGCCTTAGCAGAAAGAACGTTTGGACCCACATTGAAGCCACAACCAAAGCAGAACACATAAAAATCTTAATGCTGGCAGAAACAAAAGTAACAAACCATCCACCAGACAATTGCTGGAGGAAACCGGGATTTGACAGAATGCACTTTATCCCTTCCAATGGCCTAGCGGGTGGCCTTTGTCTTCTTTGGAAAGAATCCCAATTCCACAATGAAACCTTCACGGTTAGAACATTGACAGACCGTATTATTCAAGCAGACTATATAAACACGGCTCTTAAAATTGATGTAGAAATTTTATTTGTTTATGCAACCCCTTATGCAAAGGAAAAAAACGACTTCTGGACCTCGCTATCAGACTATATTCGCAACGCTAAGGATTCACTGATTATTATTGGAGACCTTAATGAAATTTTAGAATCTAGCGACAAGCAAGGGGGTAGGACCCCATCAGCTAATAGATTTGCAAGACTACAAGACGCCATCAAAAGTTTCAACCTGGTAGATTCCCCAACTAGCGGGAATGATTACACTTGGAGAAAAAGTGAACATGGCATTGACAACATATTTGAAAAGCTAGACCGCGCTATGGTTAGCCACCCTATCCTAAAGCAATTCCCGAATCTTAGTACAAAGAACCATGCTTTTCTTAAGTCAGACCACGCACAGATCACTTTAGACCTCATGGACAACCGCAAACCAAAATTGCAACCCTTTAAATTTGAAATGGCATGGACAACGAGATCGGACTACGAAACTGTAGTGCGATCAGCATGGAGATTAGACACCCCTGGCTCGAAAATGTTCAAACTAACGAAAAAACTTCAAGAGGTCAAAAGAAAAAGCAAGGTCTGGAGCAAAGTAACATTCGGAAATGTTTTCCGCCAAATCAAGCAAATAGAAATAGATCTGCTAGAATCACAAAAGAAACTATGCAACGCTTACAACCAAAACCTAGATAACAAAATCAAAAGACTAACTTCAAAGCATACTTCCCTCCTTTCCTTCCAACAGAAATATTGGGGGCAAAGGGCGAAAAGAATGCACATAAAATCAATAGACGCCAACACTAAATATTTTCATAAAATAGCAACAGGCAGACGAAATAGAAACATAATAAAACACCTACAAACCACGGCGGGTATAACACTTACCAACGAAGAAGATATCAGAAACCTCATTAAGCACGATTTTAGCCAAAGATTTACGCAACAGGCAAGACAGCAGCCACAAAATAACCTACTCCACCATATAGGGAATGAAATCACAAACGAAGATAATGAATGGCTTACTCGCCAAGTCACGAACTCCGAAATTAAGAATGCAGTCTTCAACTTAGCCAACGACAAATCACCAGGCCCAGATGGCTTCCCAGCTGGTTTCTTCAAAAAGTACTGGCATATCGTGGAACCATCTGTCATTAAAGCAGTTAAAAGTTTCTTTCTGAGTGGAAAGATCCTGAAACAAACAAACCATACGTTCATAGCACTAATCCCAAAGATAGATAACCCAACCACAACATCTCACTATAGGCCTATTAGCCTCTGCACAACAACATATAAAATTATATCCAAAATTCTAGCTTCAAGACTCAAAAGGGTAATCCCCAAAGTAACCAGCCCACTACAAAGCGCATTCTCTTCAGGCAGATCAATACAAGATAACATCCTAATCACAAATGAAGTCTTCCACTCCTTCTCAAAGAAAAATGGAAAATCTGGTTGGATGGTTGTAAAACTTGATATGGAAAAAGCATTCGATATGGTCGACTGGAATTTCTTAATCTCCATTATGTCTAAATTTGGGTTCTCGCCCAAATTCACTCTTTGGATCAAAGAATGCATAACCACTGTCACCTACTCGGTACTAGTAAATACTGAACCTACTGAAATTTTCTTTCCTGAGAGGGGTTTACGTCAAGGGTGCCCGCTTTCCCCTTATCTCTTCTTGATTATTTCGGAAATTTCTGGCCCGTGGGTTACATCATGAATCGGAAAAATCACAGAGTCACCTAGGTATCAAACTGACGCGAGGAGGAACAAAAATTCCTTTCTTAGCCTTCGCGGATGATATCGTCATCTTTGCATCAGTAACCAAAACCGGCTGCGACCAAATTAACAAAATTCTAACTGATTACTCAGCTATTTCAGGACAAAAGGTAAATAGGCATAAATCCCAATTCCAAGCATCTTAAAACGTAACAACCACACAAAAAAAAACCTAATTAGAAACGAGCTAGAAATAGCACACACCCCCAAGATGGGTACATATTTGGGCTGCCCCCTAATCGAAGGAAGAATGAAAAAGGAAGAATTTACGGAACTTCTAACAAACACCAAATCACAACTCCACAGATGGAAGGCGAATTGCCTCTCTCAAGCTGGACGTTGTACTCTAATCAAAATAACACTATCTGCCAAACCTCTTCACATAATGCAATGCTTTATGCTACCAAAATCAGTCCATACAGAGCTTGGTAAGATCAACCGAAACTTCCTATGGAACAAAGGACCCAACCATAAACCCCTCATCGGTTGGTTTGAGGTTTGCAAAACAAAGGAAAATGGAGGACTAGGGCTGCGTAGCTCCGAGGATATGAATTCTGCACTTCAGATGAAATTACTGTGGAAACTACTAGCGGAACCAACAAGCCCTTGGGTCAAACTAATCAAAGAAAAATACATTAAAAACCAAAACATACTCACATACCAAAAGCAGGGTACCTCATCCTGGCAATGGACTCAATTAATAAAATTAATACCGTTGTTTAAACAAGGACTAAATTGGTCTATTGGAGACGGAGCCTCTATTAAGTTCTGGCAAGACCAATGGTTAGGCCAAACACCGATTAAATCAGCTATCTTAGGAAATCAACACATAGACGATACAATCAACATAAAATATTTTCTCAACGACGACAAAACTTGGAACCAAAATAAACTACACGCAGAATTACAAAACATAATTCCAAACAACCTAATTGAAATTATCAAAATGATACCAGTACCACAGCACATCCATGTGCTGTGGTACGAGGGAAACCCTAATTGCAAATACCCCGGGAACGTTTCGAAAAATAAATGGGTGCTTCAAAGAAGATAAGCACTTGAACACTACTCTTTGGGAAATCAAAAATACGATAGGAACAAAAAGCTTTGAAGATCTCGCCTTTGCTTGGTGGGGTATCTGGTACTTCAGAAACAAAACACTTTTTGAAAATATAAACCCGGACATAAGACGCATATTATCTTTTATAAGGGAACAAAGATATGTCTGGAAGACTGCAAATTTAAACTGCCCGGACTACTGCAAAATTGACAAAAACAACACACCAAGAGAGGAGAAACAAAGGTCATTATCAAAGAGAAAGAGAACCAAATGGGAACCTCCTCCAATTGGAACTCATAAACTAAATTTTGATGGTTCGCTTTCCATAGATGGTTTGGGCTCATTTGGATTTATCATTCGTGATTCCGAAGGATCCCCGATTTTCTCTGGTAATGGACCATCAGCAACCAAAACTGTCTGTGGCTGTGAAAGTTTGGGTCTCTGGAAGGGACTTCAGGCTGCGACAGAACTAAAAATAAGAAACCTTATTATCGAAGGAGACAACCTAACAATAATAAAAAGTATGAAAGGTATGGGGAAGCCTACTGGAGACTGTGAAATGATTGTCTCGGACAGTCTAGTCTCGCTGGGCTTTTTTGGTTCTGTTGAGATTCGTCATGTCTTCCGTGAGGCAAATTTGGTAGCTGATCGCTTGTCCCGTATCACTCCATTCTTCTACGGAATCTGGACTCCTGATGACTCTCTGTTGCGTAGTCTCATCCGCAAGGATGCTCTTGGCTGATAAAGCTCAGCTCTATGGTCAAATTCTTTCCGTTTAAAAAAAAAAAAAAAAAAAAAAAAAACTCCTCCACTTTCAAAAAAAAAAACAGGTGGAAGTGTATGCCTATACAAATTCAAGAACTACCCCAAAAAAAAATTTGTTTAAAAACTTCAATCGGATGTAATATTTCATTTTTATGGAACAAAGCTTAACTATTCAAATTTAAATAATAATGCTTCACATCTATCCAACTAAACATATTCATAATTATGTAATAAAAAAATTTATTGTTATTTTTCTTTAAAGAAATAAGTGTTCAAGTTTAATGGGTTAAATATTCACATTTTGTATTCTAAATATTCACTTCAATAAATAAAATATTCATATGTTTTCCATTCAATGTAAAATGTGATTTTTTTTCTTATTCGTTTTTAAAGAAACAAGTGTTAAATTTTAATAGGTTAAATATTCATATTTTGCATTTCAAATATTCATTTCTAATAAATAAAATATTCATATATATATTTTTCATTTGATCAACCTGAAACGAAATGCCCAAACCGACTTTTAATCTATCTATTAATATTACTAATTCTGCTAGCATTTTGCTGACGTGTCACGTTCACAATTAAAGTTGAATTTTTTAGAGGGAATGGTAGTAAATGACCATTAACCCGCTCAACTTTGCATGCATAACCCACTATCCATACAATTTGCAAGGGTTTACCCTCCCCCTTAAAAATTTGCACCACAGCCGGTTAAAAGTGAAGGAAAAACCTACTGCATTAAATGAGGAGAGAGAAATGAGTGATGTGAGCATTGGGAGAGAGGAAGAGAGAGAGATGAACCACTCTCCTAAACCCCCTTTCCCTCTCCCTCTCTCCACCTCTCTCCATTGAAGAGTTTCTTTCTTCTTCGATTTCTTTGTCTTCTATCTCTCTTCTTCCTTCGAATTTCTTCTATCGGACAAAGAGTGGTGCCTTCTTCGATTCTTCTTTCTTCTTCGATTTATCTGTCTAGGCTTGGTTCTTCATGCAGTAGTGTAGGCAATGGCTTTCTCCAACAGCAGCTCCAGCGTTGGCTTTCTCCAACTAGCACAATAGCTAAGCGTAGACTGGAAAAAAAAACCAAAATGTGTCTAGTAGACAACCATAGGGTGTCTAGTAGGAAACCACATAACGTCATGTATATATTAACCGATGTCATATACAAACGTTGAGATTGGAATAATGATGAAATAGAAGGGTTGCATGTACCAACGTTGGTGGTAATTTATATCTGATGTTGTGAGTGTACGAAGTTGTCTCGTTATTTGCCAACCAATTCGCTACCATCAACAACTAAGAAGTCTACCATCCCCAACCGTTTGTCCTCTTTGATCGTACCCGTGCTTGGAGGAGGAGGCGGAGAAGACGAGGCAGTGCAACTGATCGAAGCATGTGTGAAGTGAAAAAGATAAATGAACAGTGTATTACCTAATGCTTTATTTTTTTTATTTATGAATGAATAATATATTACCTATTTCTTTGTCGGAACATGGAAAACAGCTGAGTCATGTTTCTTGAAGAGTGTATTAATTGGTTTGTTTAATTAAGTGAAAAAGTAGTCATTTATATTTTTTTAACAAATACTCCATCCGTCTCAAAATACATGTCTTTTTAGCCCATGTAATTTTATCAAAAATACATGTCTTTTTAGCTTTAATCATTACACTTAACCTACTTTTTACATCTAATCATTACAGTTAACCTACTTTTGGGGATAATGTGATGGACAAGGGGGTGCGTTGGATGCACTTCCTACGAAAATCGAAGAGGTAATTAGGGTCCCTTTGACTGTCATATCAACCGTAGTATGTAACATGCAATTAATTGATAACTGTCATGTAAGATGAAATATTCATTTTGGTGTATTGGTTATAGGACAAGGCGGGTTGTCGAGCCATTGAAGGTGATGGTGGAGGAAGGCGCTGCACCCAATTTCATCCCACTGCACCCAATTCTCATATCATATAATTAGAACCAACTTGAATAGAATTTTGGGTTTGGATTGTGGGTGCCTCGTCTTTCTTTGAAAGCTTGCATCCTACTTGTCCAAATTGCTTTGTTTCTAGCTTGGATTGTCTACGCGGGTTTTTGCTACATTGGAGAGATGTGCATCTCAAATTTGAGGGCTCTGGCTTGGAGGAAGATGAGAAGAAGAATGACAATGCTGCTTCTAATGGGGTTCAATTCTCCTTCTCCGGTAACCCTGCGAGATCAAACTAATGTTGCTTGACGTCCAGACCCCTGTCACGGATTTGTGTTTTCATTGGAATGTTATTTAGGGTGTAACTATGGATCAACTCATGGCAGTTCAGACCCCTATCATGGATTTGTGTAGATATGTATTATAAGGTATCATGCGTTTGCACTACATATCTAGTCATATACGAGTTTCCATAAACAAAGCTCTTTGTAGTCATTGCATGAAACTCAAGTAAATTCAATTTTTTGTCTCGTGCCATGTAAGAATATATATTAACACGAGTGAGTGTAAAACAATTCATGAGTCAAGTAAAACAATTCACGTGTCATATAACATTATGTTTTCAAACGCCATACCCATATGTCGTCGAAGGTGACTATGGTATTTTGCATTGTTTAATATTGTGTTTTCCAAAACAATGACACAATATAGATTAGTAGGTTTATTTGATGAAACACATCGAACTTGAGAGCGAAAAGCGATGTCAACTAATAAGAAACAGATCGCTTTAAGTATGTGCTTTTCTCGTGTCATGTACATCGTATTTGAATGCCATGTTAATAGCAGTTCATGTCATGTTACTTATATGTTGATTCAGACCTTTCTAATTGAAAAGGTTATCCCCGCGATTCAATCTATGTGGCCAAGGGAGGATTCAAGGGCTACGACTTTCATCCAACAGGACAACGCAAGAACTCATCTTCATCTATACGATGAGCAATTTTAGCTTACCGCTTCACAAAACGAATTCGACATTAGATTGATATTTTATCCGGCCAACTCCCCGGACTTAAACGTTTTTTGGTGTTGCTGTCATAGAAAAGAGAGGAAAAAGTGTTCGATTTGGATAGAAAACTATGTAAATTCGTCCACAGGAAAAAGTGTTCGGTTTCATATGCAGATGAGGCTCATTCAATATTGTAATATAGTATGAATGATCAAAATTTGTTTTTATTACCACAAGTGTTATCGAATATATGATGCATGATCTTTGGCAATTTCGCATTTAACATGTTGTTTTACTAAAAAAATGTACATTGTCTATGAATTACAAATTCGAATTTCCCATAATTACAAAATGTGCGAGCCACTTGACCAAAAAAAAATGTGCGAACCACATACTCAATTCCTCGTTATGTAGCATAACCGTTTCCAAGTGCATCATAAGTGACACAAAAACGCACCGGTCAGTCGACCAAGACGCGCATAGAGCACTGTCATGTCAAAACTATCAACTATCATGTCAAAGGTATTACCTAACATGTTAAAATTTCCCATAAGTACAAAATGCACCAACTACATATTGAATTACAAAAGCCGGAGCATAAGCGTCTCCAGGTGCATCATACTTTTCATTTAATAAATTTATTTTCATCATAAAGATAATAAAAGGGAATTCAAACAGACCTCGATGTCTTACACAAAACAATGATTCATAATACATAATTGTTTTATAAGCATGACATTCAAACGCATATGATAGTAAGAGATAAAGGAAACTGAACCGAAAAATGCGATTACAACAACGCATTTCATAAGGTCCGTTAGGTAAAACAACTCCATATGTATTTTACATAACACATAATATATTATACATGACGCCTAGACGATTTTACATGCCACATAAATTATTTTACTTGACGAACCTCATGATCAAGCACATGATCAAACACAATCCTCATAAGTTTAAAGAGAAGTAGGTGGACAGTGGAGAGCGATTACATCATTCAATCCTCATATGATTTCATTTATTAATTTTTTATATCCATTAGACGGACGGGTAGTGATCAAAAGATATACATGAGAGGATATCTAATCGAATGACTTTTTTTTAATAGTGTTAAAAAATAATCCTTTATTAATTTGTTGCTATTTCTCGTTGCCTTGCTCTAAGTTTTGATAAAGTATTGAAAATTGTCCCAATAACTATAATGGATGAATGATGAAAGTAGAGAAAATCTCACTAGTGGCAAGTAAATATGAACTAGTGTCATGTACAAACGTTGAGGCTGTAATGTTGACATAAACGGGTGGCATGTATAAAAGCTGGTGGCAAAACGTGAGTTGTTTTTTTCTGAAAAAGTAAGTTGCTTTTTCTCTCTCATTCTCTCAACACTTTCTGAAAAAGTGAGTTGTTTTTTCTCTCTCATCCTCTCAGCACTCTCTCTCATCTCATTAATTCACCTATGATGAATTGTACTTTTTAATTCCCTCTCTCACATTATTTTCTTTTCCCTTTTTTTCATTCATCTCTCAGCTTTTTCCATGTCAGCTTTGCTATTTCTCGTTGCCTTGCTCTAAGTTTTGATAAAGTAGTGAAAATTGTCCCAATAACTATAATGGATGAATGATGAAAGTAGAGAAAATCACACTAGTGAGTTGTTTTTTTCTGAAAAAGTAAGTTGTTTTTTCTCTCTCATTCTCTCATCACTTTCTGAAAAAGTGAGTTGTTTTTTCTCTCTCATTCTCTCAGCACTTTCTCTCATCTCATTAATTCACCTCTGATGAATTGTACTTTTTAATTCCCTCTCTCACATTCTTTTCTTTTTCCTTTTTTCATTCATCTCTCAGCTTTTTCCATGTCAACTTTGCTATTTCTCGTTGCCTTGCTCTAAGTTTTGATAAAGTAGTGAAAATTGTCCCAATAACTATAATGGATGAATGATGAAAGTAGAGAAAATCACACTAGTGGCAAGTAAAGATGAACTAGTGTCATGTACAAACACTGAGGCTGGAATGTTGACATAAACAGGTGGCATGTATAAAAGCTGGTGGCAAAACGTGAGTTGTTTTTTCTGAAAAAGTAAGTTGCTTTTTCTCTCTCATTCTCTCAGCACTTTCTGAAAAAGTGAGTTGTTTTTTCTCCTTCCTCCTCTCAGCACTCTCTCTCCTCTCATTAATTCACCTATGATGAATTGTATTTTTTAATTCCCTCTCTCACATTCTTTTCTTTTTCTTTTTTTTTTATTCCTCTCTCAGCTTTTTCCATGTCAGCTTTTTTGTCAAGTTGTTCCCCACATTATCACCTGCTACCGGCTACCCTTGGCAAGCGGATATCCGTTTTTAGCAATTTTTTTCCGGATTGGGTTATTCATGCAAAACTTTCGGATATTAGGGTCATTTTAGCAAAATGCCCAATTTTTTATTCAAATGGTATTTTCTTATTGGTCAATATTATTGCTGAAATTATTTGTTTCCTATTTGACATATATTTATTTCTTATTTTTCATACGAAGATTATTTAAATTGATATGTTTATATCAATTTGTAATCTATTTTAAATATATTTATTTCCTTTTTTTCATAGAAAAGATTATGTACATTGATATACGTCGGACCACAATTTTGAATATTATCATTCCGTGTGGTCTTTTATATCATTATTTCATTAATATGATGACTTTCTTTATACATTTCATTCATATCAATAATATTATATATTTATTAGGACTACAATTTTGGATACTATCATTCTGAATGTCGAGTTGGTTGAGAGTCAAATCGGGTTTGGATCGGGTCGGTTTTGTCTGTGTTCGGGTCTATTTCGAGTCAAGTCAGATTTGGGTCGGGCTAGGTCTCGGATTCGGGTTACAGATGACTCCGGATTTTCGGGTTTCGGTCAGGTTTCTTGAGTCGGTCAGATTTTGCCAGCTCTAACCATGATGATCAGATCAGAAGCCATATACTCCCTCTGTTAATTAAAACATGTCGTTTACTATTCATGCACGATTTTTTAGAATTATAAAAACTATATAAAATATTGAATTTTTTTGAATTTTTTTTTATAAATTCAAGCTTAATAGTAATAAGTATGAAATTATTTTATAATATTATTAAAAAATTTAATATTTTATATAGTTTTTAAAACCTAAAAAAGCGTGCGTGAATAGTAAAACATCATGTTTTAATTAACGGAGGGGGTATATTATTGGTCCATATATTTATACAAGCCTTATCCATAATTTATTATGTAACCTTTTTAAAAAAAAATTAGAATATCTAAAAATAAAAAATATATTTGAAATAACAAATGTTTACATAATCTTATATTTATATATGTGTATAAATAAATTGACTAATATATTGAAATGTGATAACTCAAGAATTAATAAGAATATTCAATTCAAATGTCAAAATAAAAATTAACTATAAAAAACAATGATTGTCAAAATAATATTTCTTTTTAAAATTTACATTTATTATAAAATATAGACATCTTAAATTTTTATCGAATTTTTTTAAAATATTTTTGGAGATAGAAGCAAAACGTTATTAATTTTAAGAAGAAATTATTTTTTCACCTATTAACCTTAAAAAATTGAGGAAAATAATTATCCAAAATGAATATTTTAAATCTATACTTACTCAGCGCATTCTACATGCCATCTATATTTTTTTAACAAACGTTTTTTTTAGAGATAAATTACAATTATTTTAAACGTCTTACATGACTATTTGGAATACAAAAAATAACATTTTAAGATCTACAAACAAAAATTGAAGAATTTTGAGAAAAGAAAATGTGAAATTTGCATATATTATCATTTAAAAATAAATAAATAAACACTCTCTTATGATTAATTTTGGGTGTTTGGCTTCAAATATCGAAGAAAAACATATTTATCCCCAAAATGAATATTTTACATCTATATTTATTTTATACACTCTAGATGTCCTTTATTATAATTTCAATATTTTAAAACTTGTTATTTTTTTAAAGTTAGTAAAAATAATTAATTTGTGAATATTAGATTTCAAAAGTTAATTATAAAAATCAATTAGAGCCAATTTTTTTTTTCAATTTACTTATTTTAAAAGTTAATTAAGACTTACAAGCATTACTTATTTTATATTTTAGATGAGGCGCCTTAGATGACTTTTTTTTTTACCATCTTACCTTTATTTTCTCTATTTATTTCTCCCTCCCTCTTTGTAGCCATCTTTCTCATGGAAATAATGAATAAGTTATGTATATCTACATAACTTTAAAAGTATTCTCACAATCATGTGCTTATGATTTTTTTTAATCATTATATGATACACTACAAAAAAAAAATTAAATTGGCCACGCAAGGTAGCTTCGGCTGATGTTTTCCGTGGCAATTGATAGTGTTTTGCCACGGCAGTAGCCACGGCTTGCGTTAAATCCGGAAAAATCCACACATTGCTAGCTGATGGTAGCTTCGGCAGTGTTTGCCGTGGCTAATGAGGTGAATTTACCCAAAAACTTAGCGACGCGAAGGTCCTAACTGTGGAAAAAGATACAAATTTACCCTAATAAAATTGGAAACAGAAAATGAAAATCGAAACCTAAATTCACCTGTGCACTTAATGAAATTTCAGAACTCTCTCCAGTCTCCATCTTCTCCCTCGCGCGTCTCCCTCGCTCTTCTCTCTCACTTTTCTCCATTCACCCCCCTCAGTCCTCCCTCACTCCTCTCCATTCATCTCCCTCAGTCCTCCCTTCGTCTCCCTCATTCCTCCCTTCGTCTCCTTCAGTGGTCGTCGTCACGTCGGTTCCCACCGAAGTTTGGGTTTTAATTTTTCTGATTAGGGTTGCAATGTGAAGGTTTTGCAGAGCTTTGATTTTTATTTTTATATAGGCTCCTCCGAAGCTCCATTTAGCCACGAGTTGAAGAACTTCAGAAGGTAAGCTCTAGATTCGTAATCTCTATTTTGATACATGGTCCATTCCTTCAGATTCTAATTCCAATCTGATTCCATTTCCTTTTGGTCATCAAATGGAAGCCCCATCCATCTTGGAGACTTGGAGATTTAGAGAAAGAGGGTGAGCCCTAGGATCTTAACGTGACCCTCTTAAGAACCCCCGCACCACCAGGTGAGCCCCTTATGCTATTTCTTTCTTGTAAAATTCATTGATGAGAACCTTTTCTATGGGAAGCATTAAATAAGAGCACTCCACTCAATCTATTGAAGTTGTTTTTTAGACACATTGATAGATTTGTGTGTGTGTGTGTGGAGATAGATATTAAATAAGGAGATGTGGGAAGCAAATAGCCAAATATATGCATTATACACAGATGAAGAAAATCAAAATTTTTAAAAATTTATTTGCACATCTCATCCGTCTGGTACGCCTATTGTTTTGAGTTCCTTTTTAGGAGGAGTGTATCTATGCGTTTTCTGGATTTTTACTTGCAGAGTCTCATGAACTTGACCGTCCTGATTTATCTTTCAATCGTGTTTGTTTTACTGGGCTTTCAGCTAGGCAATTTGGAGTATATTTGTATGCATACATCGGTGTTGTTGAATCTTAGATTGATGGTTTATTTGTGATATCTACCGAATTTCCCTTGTACGTTTATAATTTCTTGTGTTAAACTCTCAGGGTTAGTGCTTAGTTCCTTTATGTTAGGTTTGAAGCCCTCGATCAGACAAACTACATTACCATTTTCTTCTCAGTTTCCACTAAGGAAATCATTCTTGGTATTGAAAAAGTGAAAATGGACAACGCCATGAGATGGCTGTGGATGAGAAGGATAAAGGGGAGAAATATATCAAGTCCATTTTTCTAACCCTTGCATAACATCATGTAAACAAAACATGAACCTTACATTTTACTTATGGTCTCTGGGCTCCCGAGGAACTTGCAAGTTTGCAGAATGAAATTGACTGCTAGGAGATATATTGCAGATGACGTAGATCTTTGCATTGCCTCCAAGTGAATTTTTTAGCAAATATGTCAGATGGGCCAAGATGCTCACCAAGTGCCTGCAGAGCAGAGGACCTTATCAGATCTTTTTTAAAGCTAAGGCACATTTTTCTACAGTAATATTCCATCTTAAAGTTATTTCTACAATAACAATCCATTATGAGATTTGGTGCTTTATTTGTTATTTTTCCACCAATCATACTTTCTTACTAAAACTGAAATGAGCTCTTATTTATATAGGACGTTGATCCAATTTTTGACGGGAATATCATTCTCCATTCGTCGCATAAGATATAGCTTAATGGAGAATTCGATCGTGGTGCATTTTCTTACTTTCTTGTTGTATTTGTTCGGTTAAACAATGTTGAGCTTTTTATGTTTTTATTTAACCTCCGTTCGGAGATTGAATCCTGGATATTTTTACCAAGGCCTAGAGAATATGTTCTTATTCCTGCATGCTGTGCTTTCAAATAAGGACCTCTGCGGGATGTACCTGCAGGCTACAGCTAGTACACATCACTGCCATGGAATCCATATCTAGTACCACAACATTACTCGTGTATCTGTGAGGTCACACGAGACTTTCCATCTACTTCCTACAATAGAAAGGCTTGTTGAGGTTCAGCACTTTGCTGCATCCGCCATAACCAGAGGAATATTCAATGCAAGCTAGGACTATGCTTTCACCGTTTGATGGAGATGGACATGAGACGTAAGTGTTCTCCTCCTTTAAAAGTCAAATACACAAATGCCATTGGATAATTTTTCACCCAGCTGATGATTTTGCAATTGCAACTTCTTTCTCAAATAAATAATTGTTTAGCATGTTGTTGTAGGAGAGGAAATCGAGTATGAAATATAACGAAATAAATCAAACCAGACTTAGGCCCCAGCAAATAAATACAAGACTCCTCCAATGCAGTAAGAGAAAGTCAGGATCGAATCCACGAGGAAGCACGTCAGCAATTCTCAGGTAGCTGTAAATTCTCACAAACACAGCAGAACAGACAGAAGCACAGAAACAGAAATAAACCCGGCAAGGGCAACTAAAGAACAAAGCTAAACAGAAAACAAATAAAGAAAGTAAAGAACAACGCAGCAAGTAAAAGCAAAGCAAAAACGAAAAGCAAAGGCAAAGACTGGTCGATCTCGAAAAACACCAACTCGAGATCGACAAAAGTGACTCGACAGCAGTTCGTCGACAACAGAAAACAGGAAGACAAGCAAAGGCAACTCGATCTCGACCACCTCAACTCGAGATCGACAAGAACACGCAAAGACAGAAACTTGAAATCGATGAAAACAGAACAAAACCAACTCGACCTAGACCTGTCCTACTCGAGATCGACCACAGGTTACTCGATCTCGACAAGCACTACTCTATGTCGACTGGAACAGAAACCTAAAACTTGCAAATCTTGAACACAGAACTCAGAAATTTAATGAAAGAAATCAATATATTAAAAGACTTCCAAGGCCAGGGTTTCAACACCACAACGATAACCATGCCAAACAACACATAAAGGTATAAAAGATCATGCTTTCCATCAAATAACTTTCGTTATTAACAAATAGGCATATAGAGGCTCTCGCATAAATCCTAATTGTTACTAACCCTTTTTCACATAATTAATCCAAGTTGCATTAAGATCACTTTCGCTGCAATAACACAAACAAGGATCACCTTCAACTCTCGCAAAAGAATCATGCTCATAGGGATAGAAGACAAATTGCATAAAAATATGACCTTTATCGTATCGCCTCACATGGCCACCGTCGGGCTCACCCCAGCCCCAGAAGTGGGTGGACTACTCACGCCTCATTGCAATAACAGACATTGATTGAAAAGAAGAAACTTGCATAAAACTAAATTCAAAGCCTTTACAATCTTGGCAATCAACTTTCGCTGTAAGCCAAAACCCTAAAAACCTTAGAACTCCTAAAACTGTATCTCTGTATGAAACTAACTACTTCTCTTCGAAATTGAATGAATAAAACTGAGCCCCATGGGCTTTATTTATAGGCTTCATTCCCTAGCTATTCTAGGAAAGAAGATATCTATCTATATCTAAAAAGCTTAAAAGATAAATAAAAGACATAATGGAATTAAATCAACTAGGAAAAGATAAAACTAATTAGGTATGTCTTCATGATGTAATAGATCTTGTCTCCTTGATGATAGAACTTGATGGAATCGGATAGAACTTCGGCCAAGTCGACTCCTTCGCGCCCAAGAAATCCCAAGTCTACTCGGACAAGTCTTCGTCGAGCAGCTTCTGGACACGGCTTCTACTCGACCTCGACAAGTCTTCGTCGACCTCGACAAGGAGTCTTCGTCGAGTGGACATCCTCGGCTAGATCTGCTCGATGTGCTCGGACATGGTCACTGGGTGCTTGTCGATCTCGACAAGCCCTAGTCGACCTCGAGTAAGGTGGCTTGCCGACTAGGTCTCCTCGAGTTGCTCTATCCGCTGGCAGCGAGTTGCCTCTTCTGCGGCAGCGAGTGGTCCCTTCCGCGGCAGCGAGTGCTCCTGGTCGTCCTCGACTTCGTCCTCGGCTCCTCTCATTGTCGACTCCGGACATGGCGTCTGGGCTTCGTCGATCTCGACCAGTGGTCCTCGAGATCGAGTAGGGTCCGGAGTCGGGTTGGCCTGGCTTGCTCGATCAGGCTGTGTCGACCAAGGTTGCTCGGACAGGCTCGTCTATGTCGAGTAGGCCTACTCGATGTCGAGTAGACTTGACTCTTAGACTGGTTCCGCAGCTTTGACCTTGGACTTCTGTAGTGGTTTTCCGAGCTTTTCCGACCTTCTGTAGAATTGCTGTAAAATGCCTCGATTTCTGCGAATTAAACAGAAACTGGTGTAGATTCCATAATTTGAAAAATAAACATAAACTACATAGATTCTGTACTATCTAAACCCAAATGAATGCAATGTATACATAAATCGATATAAAAGTTACTGTAAAACATGGCAGATTCCGCTCACAACACATGCCTAAAGGAAGCCCTTGATTAAAAAAAAACTCGATAAGTAGTGATTTTTAGTACAGTGTCACCTAGAGTGAAGATGTAATTGAAACTTGATCGGTCAACTTATATAAAATTGCATTTGGTATGAACAAACTCATTTTTTTTACGAGTAATTGGCTTGATTGAAATAATCTTTTGTTATAACTGGCCTATGAAATGAAGTGTGACTGAAATAATCTTTTGTTATGACTGAAACAAACTCATTTTTTTTTGTTATAACTGTAACTTCCTACAATTTGTTGTAATATAGTATATAATACAAGATTTAAGCATGAATTTTGTAAAATAGTTCAAGAATATATGATTGCAGTAGGAAACCATGGGGTTCCAGTTGTCGTAGCCGGGCACCACTTTGGCAATGCAAAAGCGGAATGACTCCTCGTTCACAGTAAGCCATTTGATTTCTTCTTCGTCTTTTTTGGACTATAGGTGAAAATATTTTCTTCATATGCGGATACTTGCTTTCTGCAGAGTGTTCCTCTGTCTTTAATGGAGAGCCATGAGCTCTCGGGTATTTTAGTTTAAACTTGCATATATCATTTACACAGAGTTTCAGTTCTAGCTGTAGTTGTATATAGAACCTTTCTATTTGTACTAGGATATGCATCAGAGAGACTCTAAAACCCTGCTCTGTTGAGTAAAACGTGCTCAACTAGTGTCGTTTATTTTTCTATCACCAAAATTAAGTGATTGAATAAGATATTTTAGTCAATATCTCATGAGCAACGCATAGAATGCATACCACGAGAAAGTAGAGGTGGAACTGATCCTTCAACCCGAGTTCTCAGAATCTCCACAGATAAGGTTGCACTTGATTTATTTATAAAATATTACAATAATCCTATTGATATAAATAAGAAATTAAAGAATAAATCAATCTAGGTGTTACTTAGAAAGTACCAGATCAGTGTGTATTATATTTGTTATATTTTTATTTCAAGTTATGTTGTGGTGTTTTTTTCCTTTTGTTAGGTTGTATAAATAGTTAATCCTTAGAAAGTACCAGGTCTGTGTGTATTATATTTGTTACTATGCATTCATGAGGCCATAAGGCTCGTGTCTTTGCTCGTCGGTTGCAAATTACTTGTTTCCATGTCTGTTCTTAACCCACGAGCTTCAAAACTTTCAGGTGCTTAATAGGCTCGTGTCCATAGCTGCTACTTCTCTACAAACAAAGACATTTTTTACGTAGTGGGAGCCTAGCTCTCAACTTAATCCTTTAATTCTCTCTAAATTTGTTTTCTACTCTCAACTTAATCATTTACTTCATTCACGAGGATCTGGAATTTGGACTGAATTGTTATCTAAGCTGGAAAAGGAGAATAACATGGACAACCTTGCTTATTTTAATGATTCTGAACCGAAAGCAGAACTTGGAGGAGCATACATCTCTTAATTCTGGAACTGGGAGCAGAACTTGAAGGTAATTCATCTCCCTTACAACAAGATTCTTAACCCTTTCAAAAGGAGTTTTGGTATTGAAGGCAATACATTTTTATCGGAAGGCACTCTCAAGTCTTACTAGGCTTCTTGGGATAGAATCTTTGGAACATGGAGTTCACTTCAGTCAATTTAGTACGTTCCTAAGGCTTATGCCCATCTTACTCATTTTCTTTTTCTTATATTCTTTATGAGTCTCCTGAAATTACTCTTATCACTTGCAATTATATATGCAGGTATTGGTTTTCACATGGATTGCTTCATCTCACTTTTATGGGCATCTACTACATCGTATGTGATTTTAGTAGCTACCATTTGTTGTCGATGAAGAGAAGGTTGGTCAGATTTTCTTGCTGGATGATCATGATGCATGGAGTCATCTTTATCTAAACTATCTCCTTGTAAACTTCTCGTAATTATATGTAATAAGTTTATAAAGATCTAGAAGTAGCATTTGTGATATCAGAGGAGGACAAAATTTTGTGATAAATTATGTATTTTTTGACATTTTATTATATATATATATATATATATATATATATATATATATATATATATATTTTTTTTGTGTAATTAATAAAATTTTATTATATAGGTAAATTGTGTGTATTATATTTTTAAAAAAAAAATATTGGACTTTTTAGCCCGGGTATGAAGAATCCGGGCTAAAAAGTTGTTTTTTTTTTATAAATTTTCCACCAATTATTTAGCTACGGCAGCTTGCCGTGGCAAATGTGTCAGGGGTTGCTTTGCCAAAGCTTGCGACGGCTAGTAGCCAAAGCTACTGAATTTTGCCACCGTCGAATTAGCCACGCTCCCATTTGCCGTCGCAGAGCCGAAGCTACAAGCCTTTAGCCACCCCATAATAGGCTTTTTCCACGGCTTTTTGCCGAAGTAAATTTAATTTTTTTTTTGTAGTGGATAGCTTATATTTTTCTTTTTAATTTTATCATAATGATAATAATTATATATGTATTTCAAATTATAATAGGTGGTGTGTTTGAGTTTTATTACTACTTTACCTTATTAAATCATTTAAAAAATTATATTGTATCTCTTTTCAACTAATTTATAAATTAAAGAAATACTTTATACATATTATTTTTGCTGTAAACAAGTATATATATTAATATAGTATTATATAGATATATAGAATGATGTTCAATTTGAAATGAATCAAAATCCCGTGCCTTCAAGGAACGGGTATTACACTAGTACTACACCTAAAAGCAGAAGCAAACACCTCCTAGGTGGCTTCACCACAGGGCTAGAATCCACATGTCAACACAGGAAAAAACGCTCCCTCATTTACCTCTCCATCTAATACCAATGTGGCGCCCATGTGGCAGAGTTTCTTTTACACGGTGGCCTCCCACGTTCGCCTAGCCGCTCGCCTCCCACGTTCTCCACTACTTTGAAGCTCTTCTTTGCCATCGTCGGCTTCAAGGAGGATGATTGAAGCTATCAATTTTGCCGAAAGCCGGCCTTACCAAATCCCCCTCTCTCTCTCTCTCTCTCTCTCTCCATTGATGATATTGATGTGAGCCTAATTTTCCATGCTTTACATTGACACTTATATAAATTTCTGTATACATTTCATGCATTTGGGTTTGATTTATACAGAATAAGTGTAGTTTATGTTTATTTGTAATAAATGGAGGTCTACACAAGTTTTTGTTCAATTTCGCAGGAATCTGACGCACTTTGGAGCTTTAAGGAAAGTCATGAAGAAGCTAAGTATGGTGCAGCTGGCAAAAACGCCACTTTTCACCATTCATCATTCTGAATCCAGTTCTGATGTCTTCATGATAGTTGTAGCCCTCGAAAAGAGCTTTCCAACGCATACTCATATGCGTCAAACTGACAGACGAGGACTTAGGAAAGTGCGTGTCAAGACAGAGTAGAATTGCAGAAAGCTGACGATTCTACTCCACGTCGAGTAAACCTAGTCGACATCGAGTTCCTTGGACGACAAAACCACACGAAGTTGAGCAGAGCCACTTGAGAGCCCAGAGCTATTCGACGTCGAGTACACCTACTCGAAGTCAAGTACACACGAAAAGTCCAGATGGTGCTCGAGCTCGAGTACAACCCATGAGGAGAAGACCTTAGTCGACGTCGACTATTTCTAGTTGAATTTGAGTACAATCCAGACGAGTCCGAGTCCGAGATCGAGTTGTGCCGAGAAGATAGAATTGCTTGCAAGAGAAGATATGTGGAATTCTATCCATCCACATCAAGATCTATCAAGTGAAGAAGGATTTATCCACAAATAGCTTTATTTCTGACGGAAGGGAAACCTGTCGTTGATCCGTCAAAGAAAACTCAAACCTAAAGCAAGTATAGCAATAAGCAAGAGGTCGATCCACAGGGAGAGTTATAACTCAAGTGTAATTCAGGTGTCAATCAAAGTAACCAGATTGGGGGGTTTTTGTGTGTAAAAGTTTCGCCTTTTATCAAAGCGAAGTAAATAAAGCAAAGAAAATGAATTTGTTTTAGACAATTTAGGAGAATCAATTCTACCTACAATTTTCCACTTTATTGGATTGAAGCGATCCTTGTAACTTCTTCTCGTCCTATTAAGTTTCCTATGAATGCCCTTATCCCGACCTAATATAGTTACTAGTCCAACCAGTCCTAGCAACCTTTATCAATCGAACAGTCCCTAAAAAAGGATTTAACCCAATTGATAGCTTTAAGTTCAGAGATTAGCCAAGGTATTTGCAGTCCCTAAAGAGGGATTTAACAACACATTCAACTTCCTACTCATTCAATTAGTTCAACCAGCCCTAAAAGAACAAGTTTGCCACTTAGGTTAAGGTTCACAACTAGGAATCTACAAAACCTTAGTGATTGAATTGATCTAACAAGTTGGCCAGACAAGATAGAACAAATCAATAAACAATCAAGCACAAAGAAGTTGAAGCATCCAATATAGGAAATAAGGAACAAGATTCAGAAACTCACAATCAATCCAAATAAAACTTCAAATTGCAGGCAGAATAGATGAGTTTAGTTCCTCATGGAAGACATCGCTCAAAATCTCTAAAGTGTCTGATGAATGAAATAGAATAGAAGTTATGAAAATAACATAAAACTTGGCCTTTTAAAACATCAAAGTCGGCCATGAAAGAAATAAATAAGTTCAAGGGTTTTCATTAATCAAAACGTTGCGAATTAACGCTGACGAAGAATGTTGCGGGCGCAGCATAGGTGCTGCGCCTGCCGCACACTGTTTCCTCCAACCCTTTGCAAATTGATTGGCCGCGGGCGCCGCAAGGTTGTTGCGGCCGCAGACAGGGGCTTTTCACGGAAAATCTATCATGAATTCGCTTTTCTTGTCGACAAGAAAGTTGTAGTTCTCTGAGAGAGCTTTCCAACGCATGGTCATAATGGTCAATCGGACAACCGAGGCCTCTAGAAAGTGTAAAACAAGTTCAGCATGTCTGGCAACAACTTCTGCAGACTTGTTCTTCGTTTAGGTTTGCTTCTTCTTCTCAGGACCTCTTGAGATCTTCATGTAAGCTTCTCCGATCAACTAGACATTCTCTTATAATGCGTCATCAACCCATGCCTCATCCTCGGATCCACAGTTACCTGAAATAATCAATAAAAGTATGTAGATTCCGAGTCCACTAACATAGAGAGCAAATATGCAAATTGTACTTAATCCATCCATGAAATGCATCTTAACTAAGCTAAATGCAACCTATTATGCCTATCTAAATGCATGCTATCAAACTCCCCCACACTTAACTTTTGCTTGTCCTCAAGCAATGATAGAATGAACATGAATCAATGTATCCCACAGTAAATCCCTTCAAGTTTCAACCTCATTAAAAAGCAACATCATATCAAGTGAAAACATAAACCAAGCAAACAAACGTCATAGCATGTATTCCAGTGATCAAAGCTTAGAAGTAGACATCATCCAACCTCACCAGAAATATGTGTTTCACTCATGTGTTTAGGCTTTAAGGTACAACTCTCAACTCAATCCAAAATGCACTAAGCTCATAGACAATGACCACCATATCACCAAATATCTACCGAAATGTCATTACTTGCGGGACACAATAAAGACAACTAAATAAAATGTGATACTTTTTTTTCTTTTTCTTTTCTTTTCTTTTGTTTTCTTTTTTTTTTCTTCTTTTTTTTCTTGTATTGGTGCTTTCCTTACGCGAGGCGCAAACATGGGTGTCATGAATGGCCCCGGTCTATCAACACCTCAACCTACTAATATGAACTCCACTTGAACATCTTTTGACGCGAGTTGCAAACATGGGTGTCATGAATGAACCTGGTTACTCAATGATCAAGCTTTCTTTCCTAGTGGATAGTTTTCAACACCTTTTTGCGCGAATCATGCCCATGTGTGTCATGCGTAGACCCGGTTACTAAGTGCATCAACCATTGCCACCTTATTCACTAAATATGCACAAATTCATATAATAGACTTAAAATATAAACATAAACTCCGCAAGCAACAGACATGTGAGTCGGTCTTTAAAAATAGATACTGCAGTCAATGCCAAGAGGTAGCAACACAAGGAGAGTAATTCACACAATTGAGCAAAAGAATTCAAATAAGGCCAAACATTCTCACAGGGTCATGTTTTGAGAACTTCAATCATACTTTAGCTCAATCATACATGCTCAATTATATTTGCTAGCTCATGTTCCACAAAAATCAAATACAAACAATAATCAAAACATCCAGAACTCCATGGGATTTTTATGAATCATGCTTAAAATAGAGGACAAACTAAGCAAGATGGGTATTTGTATAACACATATGTATGCAATGCATGCTTATTTTTGGGATTTTTGAATTGAATTTTTTTTAATTACGAAAATAAACAAGAAATTAATAAAAAAAAATGAAATAAATTAAACATGGTGCAGAAATTTATATATGATCTCCTATATGCATCTATATACAGAATTCTTCTCCCCCACACTTAAAGTTTTCATTGTCCTCAATGAAACAATAAAGACAACAAAAGTAAATCAAATATAATCAGAGTGAAGGAAAAGAAAAAGGAAAAAAAAAACTTACCTCGGGTTGCCTCCCGAGAAGCGCCTTTGTTTCAAGTCGTTGGCTCGACGTAATGGCGCTTGATTGGCCTAGGCTCCTCCACCAGGGTCACCTACACCTGTCATTTCATTGACAAATGCGGGCACCCTTGGAAGGTGTAGCTCTCTGTCCAAACACTCATCCATTACCCTTAGCGTCTCTCCTTGAGCTATGCCTGGGGGTTGTCCTGGAATCACAAAAGGTTTCAATTTGTTAGGAGGTTCAAAGTTCCATAAACCATGTTCCTTATGTGTCTCTAACAAATCACGAAAATTATTGTTACGATCAATATTGTCAACAATAGGCATATCTAAATAATTTTAGGAGGAAGCTTAGCATTATTAAAGAGAGAGAATTCTATCTTTCTTCCATCAAACTCCATACAATAAACCCTCACAACAATCAATTTTCGTTTTTGCAGTTTTAAGGAATGGTCTTCCTAGTATAATGGGTGTTTCTAGGGCTCCCTGCTCCATATCTAAAACAAAGAAGTCAACAGGGAAAAACAAATCATCTACCATAACCAAAACATCTTCAATAACGCCTCTTGGCCTGATTTGTGATCGATCAGCAAGTTGCACTATAACCCCAGTCTCAGTCAGAGCACCCAAACCCAAAGACATGTACATGTTATAAGAAATAACATTAATTGAGGCTCCTAGATCTAACATGGCTTGTTTGAATCTAGTATTCCCAATTGCACATGGAATTGTAAACATACCTGGGTCTCCACATTTTTCAGGCAATTTCCTTTGCAACATAGCAGAGACATTTTCATTCAAACTTACCTTTTACTTCTTTTTTAATCGTTGCTTCTTCTTGATGGCGCACAATTCCTTCAAAAAATTAGCATATCTAGGAATGCTCTTAATCAATTTGAGTAAAGGAATATTTACCTCGCACTTGCTGAACGTCTCAAAAATCCCCCTCTACTCCTATTTTGGCTTTTATACATGCTGCTGTATCTTTCAAACCAAGCTCTTGGTGCCTGCTTTAGCTTGTCGGAGGTCGTAACGTAAATAGCTTTCTTGAGCTTGCATACTAAGTGAAGATTCCTAGGAGAAGAGAAGCCTGGAGTTGGAGGAGGCTGAATAGAAAGCGCTAGAGCGTCTCCCTTCCCTTATATTGTTGAAAGGCATTCTTCACGTCTGAAATAAGGGCAACTTTTTGTTTGATTGCAGCCAAGGCAAGAATGGTGGTCATTTTAGCAACCCGGGGCAAATGTGTATTCTATCTCTAAAGGGGTTCGACTCAATATTCTTGAAGGAATCCTTTAGCTACTAATCTAGCTTTGTATCTTTCTACTGAGCTATCTGTTTTATGCTTGATCTTGTAAATTCACTTGCAGCCAATGGCTTGTTTCCCTGCAGGCAATGAGACTCAGTTTTCTTTTTTTTTAAGGGCATTTATTTTTTATTGCATAGTCTTTCTTACGCAAGAATGATTCAGCAATAAAATTAGGTTCATGATAAGATTGAACTGACATGAGGTAAGCTCGATGTTTTAGAGAAAACGATTCATAATAATAAAATCCTTCAACGGGATAAGAAACTTGAGAAGATCAACGAACCTGAGAGAAGGAGCCAGAATCTAAGGAAGCGACTGGAAGGAAAGCAACTGGGCTCGACTGCTGATCTTCTAGAGTAGTCTTACTTTGGGAAACAACCTGTAATCGCCGCCGAGAGGAAAGATGCTGTGCTCATACCTTCTTGTATCCTTCAGAGCTTCCGGAAATGGTGGAACCGGCTTTGGAGTTTCCATAGGTAAGGAAGAAGAAGAAGAAGGAGAAGAAAAAGGAGGAGGAAGAGGGGAAGAAGGAGAAGAAGGGGAACAAGACGAAGAAAACGTACCTGGCACCAATAGGTCGATGGGGGCACTGGCGGCGGGTGCCGCATGGTTGCTGCGGCCGCCGCACTGTGCAGCGTCCGTCCTCTTCATCTCTTACCTCTATTTCTTCGTCCATGGTTTCTTCATCCTCTTTTTGAGGTGTGACAATCAGTTCCTTTCCACTCCTAAGTGTTATTGCACTGACATTCTCCTTAGGATTCTCAACCGTTTGCGATGGAAGCTTCCCTAAATCGTTTGCCTCCTTCGTACTCAAGACTTGAATGAGCTGACTCAGTTGATTCTCCAAATTTTTGATCCGGTCTGATTGTTGTTTCTCAACCTTCAAGACCAACCGTGACAATTTCTGTATTGGATCCTCAATAGCCTCATTGGAGTGTGGTTGGCCTCCCTGTCGAGGTTCAAATTGTTAGTGGGGCCTTGCTTGTTTCCCCCCTTGCTGATTGAAAGGTTCTTGGTAGTTGCCATAACCATTACCCTGCTGATAGCCTCCATTGTAGTTATTATTGTTGAAGTACCCAGGATTACCAAAGTTGCCTTGCCTAGGCCTTTGTGGAGCAAAATTCCCAATTGCATTCAACTCAACACTAGGATCTTGCAAAGTTGAGTACATATCCATAGGGTGGGATGGATCGCTGTAGGATTCACATGCTTTCAACTGCTGAGATGCTCTGTCAACTACCAGCTTCTTGAGCATCTCTTTCATCTCTGCCATATCAGTCTGTAGTGCAGCCACTGGGGCATCAATAGCAAGTACACCTCTAACACGAGTGCTCTTGTTGAACTGCCTAGAGCCCTCAGAGAACTCCTTAAACACTTCCCAAGCTCCATCAGGCGTCTTATTCAACATGTTTCCCCCACAACAGAAATTCACCGTTTTGCGCTCTCCATTAGTAAGCCCATTGAACAAGAAGAGAACCAGATCCTTCTGAGAGTAGCCATGGCATGGGCAGCTAGCGTAGAGTTTCTTGAAACGCTCAAAGTACTCATGAATAGACTCCGTCGCGTACTGCTCAATGCTGCTGATTGACCTTTTCAAGGCATTTAGCTTTGTTGCAGGGAAGTACATCTCTAGGAAGACTCTCTTCATCTCAGCCCAAGTATTAATAGATCCAGGTGGTAGATAGAAGAACCACTCATTCGCATCATCCTTCAAAGAGAAGGGAAAAGCTCTAAGTTTGATTTGCTCTGCAGTGACGTTCTCAGGTTTCATCCCAACTACCACAGTATGGAACTCAGACAGATGCTTGTGGGGGTCCTCCCCACTCAACCCATGGAACTTGGGTAGAAGATGAATTACCCCAGACTTAAGCTCAAAGTTGACTCCTTCCCCCAGCGCAGGGAATTGGATTGCTAAGGGTTGTTGTGCCAGATCAGGAGCAGTAAGCTCCTTTAGAGTACGATTTGCGTCGTTCGCCATCTCTGCAATGCTTTCTACAAAAAAGAATTAGCAGCAGAGGTATGGACCCTATAAGACGGTCCACACCAAAATCGACACCAAAAACACACAAGAATTAATAAAAATTCCCCGGCAACGGCGCCAAATTTGACGGAGGGAAACCTTTCGTTGATCCGTCAAAGAAAACTCAAACCTAAAGCAAGTATAGCAATAAGCAAGAGGTCGATCCACGGGGAGAGTTATAACTCAAGTGTAATTCAGGTGTCAATCAAAGTAACCAGATTGGGGGGTTTTTGTGTGTAAAAGTTTCGCCTTTTATCAAAGCGAAGTAAATAAAGCAAAGTAAATGAATTTGTTTTAGACAATTTAGGAGAAGCAATTCTACCTACAATTTTCCACTTTATTGGATTGAAGCGATCCTTGTAACTTCTTCTCGTCCTATTAAGTTTCCTATGAATGCCCTTGTCCCGACCTAATATAGTTACTAGTCCAACCAGTCCTAGCAACCTTTATCAATTGAACAGTCCCTAAAAAAGGATTTAACCCAATTGATAGATTTAAGTTCAGAGATTAGCCAAGGTATTTGCAGTCCCTAAAGAGGGATTTAACAACACATTCAACTTCCTACTCATTCAATTAGTTCAACCAGCCCCAAAGGAACAAGTTTGCCACTTAGGTTAAGGTTCACAACCAGGAATCTACAAAACCTTAGCGATTGAATTGATCTAACATGTTGGCAAGACAAGATAGAACAAATCAATAAACAATCAAGCACAAAGAAGTTGAAGCATTCAATATAGGAAATAAGGAACAAGATTCAGAAACTCACAATCAATCCAAATAAAACTTCAAATTGCAGGCAGAATAGATGAGTTTAGTTCCTCGTGGAAGACATCGCTCAAAATCTCTAAAGTGTCTGATGAATGAAATAGAATAGAAGTTATGAAAATAACATAAAACTTGGTCTTTTAAAACATCAAAGTCGGCCATGAAAGAAATAAATAAGTTCTAGGGTTTTCATTAATCAAAACGTTGCAAATTAACGCTGACGACCAATGTTGCGGGCGCAGCATAGGTGTTGCGCCCGCTGCACACTGTTTCCTCGAACCCTTTGCAAATTGATTGGCCGCGGGCGCCGCAAGGTTGCTACGGCCGCAGCCAGAGGCTTTTCATGGAAAATCTATCATGAATTCTCTCTTCGTGTCAACAGGAAAGTTTTAGTTCTCTGAAAGAGCTTTCCAACGCATGGTCATAATAGTCAATCGGACAACCAAGGCCTCCAAAAAGTGCAAAACAAGTTCAGCATGTCTGGCGACAACTACTGCAGACTTGTTCTTCGTTTAGGTTTGCTTCTTCTTCTCAGGACCTCTTGAGATCTTCATGTAAGCTTCTCCGATCAACTAGACATTCTCTTATAATGCGTTATCAACCCATGCCTCATCATCGGATCCATAGTTACCTAAAATAATCAATAAAAGTGTGTAGATTCCGACTCCACTAACATAGAGAGCAAATATGCAAATTGTACTTAATCCTTCCATGAAATGCATCTTAACTAAGCTAAATGCAACCTATTATGCCTACCTAAATGCATGATATCAATTTCCATATAGATTTATTTCCAACTTTTATCTTAATGCTTTAGATAGGAAAGTTTTAGATATAGATATAGTTATTCTTTCCTAGATTAGCTAGAGTGAACCCTATAAATAAGACCCTAGGGGCTGAGTTTTATTCATTAAATTTACACACAATTAGTTACATATAGCGAGTAGAGAGAGAGACTTGAAGCCGAGTGGAGCAAGAGAGGCGAGAGCGGATTTGGCTTTGTTCGTTTGTATGTTTTTTAGTTTATTTAATGCAATTTAGTTTCTTGAAATTATCGATGGGTTTATTCATGATGAAGAGCGAGTTGTCACCCAACTTCTAGGGTCGGGGTGAGCCCGACGGTAGCCATGTAAGGTAATGCGATAAAGGTACATTCTTTTGATGCGATTTCGTCTTCTATCCCTATGAGCATGATTCTTTTGCGAGAGTTGAAGGTTATCCTTGTTTGTGTTATTGAAGCGAAAGTGATCTTAATGCAACTTGGGTTAATTATGTGAAAAGGGGTTAGTAATAATTAGGGTTTATGCGAAAGCCTCTATTTTCCTATTTGTTAATAACAAAAGTTATTTGATGAAATGGCATGATCTTTTATACCTTTATGGATTATTTTATATGGTTATCGTTGTGGCGTTGATACCCCGATTCTGGAAGTCTTTTAGTTTATTGAATTTCCCACAATTTTGTGTTGCTTCTGTTTGATTTCTGTCGTTGCATAGGTCACGTTTTTACACTAAAGTGCACTCGACATCGCCTGAATTCTACTCAATGTCGAGTAGGTCTAGTCGACGTCGAGTACCCTGTTCTACTCGACTTGCTTCATTTTCGTTCGTTTTTTTGCTTTTGTTCTCTGTTTTGCAGTTTCTATTCAACTGAGTAGTCGACATCGGGTGCTTCCTGAGTCTATTTCGAGAGTTTTCTGGAAATGAAAAGGAGGACGCTGACACGCTTCCTCGTGGATCGATCCTGATTGTCTTCTACTACAACGGGAGGAAGTCTTGTATTTATTTGCTGAGACAGGGAGTCAGTTTGCTTTTATATTTATTTATAATTTCATACTTGACCATCCTCCTACAACAATAAATCGGCGTCGTTGCCGCAGAAGCAATCAATCACGCCCTTTTTAGTTCCTTTCTTTCTATTTGTTTTTGCTTTTTAGTTCCTTTTTACTTGTATCTTTTTATTTTTTTTTCTCAGGTGCATGCAAAGAACTAATCGCACGCCTATCGACCCTATTCTCGAGCCATAACGCTTTTTCCACCTACGGCAAAGGCTTAGGAAGAGACTCATGTCGACTCCCAACAATGAGAACGTGGTCGAGCTCACACCAGCACAGGAGCTTGAGCAACTCCGTCTACGAATTAAGGAACTCACCACCAGAGAAGCAAAGCAAGCCCGACGAGAGGCGAAATATAGGCAGAACCAACAACGGTGGGAGGCAAGGGTAGATCACGAGGTCAACGCCAGAAGGGAACTTGAGGAGCAGATTCAGCACATCCCTACCAATGCAAAGGAGTATCTGCATCCTACTCTGGGAGTTCCAGAAACACCGATCGTTCTTCCCCCTGTCAATTTTGAAATTCGTCTTTATTTTATTACTGAAATTAGGAGGAATCAATTTAGGGGAAGGACCAATGAATGTCCTTTAGTACATGTCACCACTTTTATAGATTTATGCGAAACTATAGCAGATGGGGCTAATTTGGAATATCTAAAACTAAAGGCTTTCCGTTGGTCCCTTGCAGGAATAGCGCAATAGTGGCTAGAAGGATTGCCTGCACGATCAATTCGTACGTGGAACAAACTACAGGACTTGTTCCTCAACAAGTTCTTTCCTCCTGCAAAGACAACTGCGCTCAGACAACAAATCACGACTTTCAGACAGAAGCTAGGGGAAACACTTGCACAGGTCTGGTAGCGCTACAAAATGCTTCTGAAATCCTGTCCTACGCATGGATAGTCACCCTACGTCATCCCGGAGATCATCTTCAACTGCCTGGATGCACCTACTAAGGAGAGGATCAATAACTACACTTCCTATGGGTATTTCGAGTACATTCCACGCCGTGCTTGGGAGACCTTTGAGACACTGTCCAACTATAACAACACATATGGGACTTCTGCGGCTTCAAACGAAAGGTATGAAAGGCCTGCCCCATCTAATCCATTGTATGAGCCACCAAAACAGATTGATCCGGACATCAGGGATCAATTCCACAATGACCAGGTACGTCGCCTTACCAAACAAGTCAAATTCTTGTCCAAAAATCAGCCTTGTTTGGAATGTGGGTCTGTGAGGCACAACACTACTGCGTGCCCCCATGTCGATCAAGTACACCTCGCTAAAACCCACGAAGAGGCACGGTATGCGGGACACTACTCAGGGCAGCATCAGAATGAGAACTGGAGCTACTATCGCCAGCCCCGGCATCAAAATCCCCCGCCCCACAGAGCTCCTGGTCACCCTGACAAAGAAGGTAAGAAAGATGACCTGCAGCTTATACTTGAGGAGATGCTGAGGAATCATGCAAACAACAAATAGTCCATCAATTACATCCACACCCAGCTGCATGGCGTCAACTCAAGGCTTGGAGAAATTGATATCTGGCTGAAATCTATGGAGACCCAAATGGGTGAATTGGCTCCATCCATCCCCAAGCAATCAGGAACGCTCCCTGGATCCTCTGAACCTAACCCTAAAGGTAAGACTACAGGACAGGTGGCTGCCATGAATCTAAGGAGTGGGCGTCAGATGCAAATGCCCGAGCAAAGCACGGAGGAGAACGCTGCAGAGGACTACTCGACATCGACCAGTCCAGTCGATGTCGACCAGAACCTAGTCGACGTCGACCAGAACCTAGTCGACATCGAGGAGCCCGTACTCGACATCGAGGAGAACACAAGGCCTACCCAGAAATCGACCAACCTACTCTCCTAGTCGACGTCGACCAGCCTTCTGCCCCTGTCGACAACCCTTCTACACCTCCGACGAAGGAAAAGTTGTCATTCTCGACGAAATCTCCAAAGGATCCAGGAGAAAAGAAGTTTCAACGGTTCGTGAAGATGCTTCAGAGGCTCATTGTCACCATTCCTTTCACAGAAGTTCTTCATGAGATGCCATCCTATAACAAGTTCCTCAAGGAGATTCTAAGCAATAAGCGGTCAATGGCTGAGATCGCAGAGGGGTGCAACAAGATGGGCGTCACAGAGAAAAGGCCAGATCCAGGTAAGTTTTCTATAACCATTGGATTTGGTCAATACAAATTTAATGCTTTATGCGACTTAGGAGCCAGTGTGAGTATAATGTCTTTATCAATCTGGTCCAAAGTTAAGAGAAGTGTTCTAGAGCATGTGGATGCAAAGTTATACATGGCGAACAACACAGTTGTCATCCCTACAGGCATGGTGGACGATGTACCAGTACAGGTAGGTAAGTTCTTTGTCCCTGCTGATTTCTTAGTTATTAATATGACGGATGACCCTGCTTGTCCAATTATTCTATGAAGGCCCTTCTTGGCGACGGTGGATGCAACTATAACCGTAAGAAGGGAGTGCTCACTTTCAATATCAGCGATGAGGTAATTGAGTATTCCTTTAATAAAACTGAAAGGCACACAGGTCCCATGGAAGAGGTCAAGTCAATATCATCTAGTTACATTACTTGCGGGGAACCTAAGGTAATAAATATGACCCCTAAGGAGCTGGAGAAGAGAGACATGGAAGCGCAGGTGGAAGAGATCATGACTATCCTGAACGACGATACGAAGGATCTACTCGAAATCGACCAAGGAAAGTCGATATCGACTAACTATTTTTCGGATGCACTGCCAGGACTTAAATATGGGGTTGATGTCGCCCACAAGTTTCCGACGTCGAGTACTCTAGTCAACATCGACCAGATCCCAAGCCCTCCACTGACTGCGCCTTCGACGAGCAATCTACCCGAAGCCGAGCTCTACTCGATGTCGAGTACTCTAATCGACGTCGACCAGCCTCTTTTCTCCTCGACTCCTTCTTCTTCAACGAGCAAGCCACCAAACGAAGGTAAGTACTCGACGTCGAGTACCTGTACTCGAAGTCGACCAGAACCCGAGGTCCCGAATTGCGAATCTGCGAAGGTAAGCCAAGGTATTGACATCTCTTCTCCTATTTCAATTAAGGATTTATCTATACATGGGAGAGGTTTGCCTTGGTATGTGCGATTATGCAGGGTTTCCAATGATGATCCCAAGGAGTATGAAGTGGGTGACAAATTCTATGTCGCCAAATCAAAGGATCATTGGTTTCCCAACAAATTCAACAAGAAAAAGATGGGACCTTTCACGGTGAACAAGATCCTTTCAGGAGGACTACAGCCGATGGACAAGAATGGAGTCATGTTCGAAGCCCAAGCTACATGGGCCCTACAGATGCCACCTTGAGCATAACGGAGAAAGTCGGCCTAGCGACTATAAAATCTAGAGCTTGTAAATAGACAATTAGTTTTTTTATTTTTGGACATTGGTTTTTGGTTTTTGGGTTTTTGAACATTACTTTTAAGTTTTTCTATTGTGGATATTTTCCGTCTAACAAATCTTGCAGGTGAAAAGAAGCAGCAGAAGTACTCAACATCGAGTACCGTACTCGACGTCGACCACCCATCACGAGGAGCATAAGTCGTGGTCGAGGAAACCACCCCGGAGGCTTGCAACCTACTCGACATCGGGTATCCATAGTCGAAGTCGAGTAACCTGTACTCGAAGTCAACTACTCCTTGTCGATGTCGACCACTTCTGCGCACATTCAGCACTCGATTTTCGACGTTCTGCACACCTGTCTAGTGAGTTTCTTTCTTTACCCTAGTTTTTATACAGTGAGGACATTGTAATGTTTAAGTATGGGGTGGGGGAAGGGCTTACTTTGTGCATATTTGATTTTATTTGACAATATGTGTGCATATTTAGTGTTTATTTCTTGAATTGCTTATACATGGCTACTTTGGATTTCATATTCGATTTATGTGCCTATATGCATGTTTTCCAAAGTTCGAAAAATCACCCCCATAAAAAATTTTGATTAGTGTCATGAAACCTTAAATTGAACTCGATGATGCAAAATTGAATTCATTAGAGATATAGCATGAAATTGCCTAGTAAAGGGAAGTCACAATGAAGTGCATTATTTTCTTGAAAACCATGAAATGAGGTAAAATTTGAAGTTGTTTTTGACATACTGCATGATAAGAGGATGGAGAACTTTATATTTCCATATAATGCTCATATGTTTATATCCTAGCCTTACCTATGCTTATGCATCACAAAAGCCATATTATGCCTTATTTCATATTTTGCTCCACATGTTCTAAATATTGCCCATTCTTTACCTTATTTCCATCCGGGGATTATGTTGAGAATGAAAGTACATTATGGAGATTATTATATGGTCTTTGTGTTGTTATTATTATTATTATTATATTGGAGTTTGGCAGGAAAATCGAAAATATATGGAAAATTTAATAAGTGAAAGAAAATTCGATCACCTCAGGAGAGAAAGGTAGATCGACCCTGCCTGCGTTGAGATGTTAGTTCCGCATGATGGGACACGAAGGTGAGGAGTCCGAAGCACTAAGTATCCGGGGCCATTCATGACACCCATGTTTGCGACTCACGAGAAGGCAGTGCTGAGGTTAGAGAGGTAAAAGCATATAAGTGAAAAAAAAAAGCAAAGAGTGATTTATGAGAGGATGAGTGATGTGGAAATTATGAAGGAGAAAGTGCATCAAATAAAGAAAAGAAAGTTTAACGAATTCTCCCCGGAATATTAGCACCACATTGCCCAAATAAAGCCCACCACTATACCTTTTACCTTTTCTTCACCATGAGCTTAAATTAAAGTCCTCTTGATTATCTATGCTTTGTCACAAATGAATTGTTTAACCCTCCTTTTGAGAGTAGATGTTGCTTTTAATTGCACATGCATGGATTTGTGACATTAGTACCATTTCGAGTATGGTAATTGATTGCAGGGACATATAAGAATGAATCTAAGATGTTGAGAGTTTGTTTTCTTCCCCTGTATGACCATTAAAAGAATTGCTTGAGGACAAGCAAGCTTAAGTATGGGGTGTTTGATGTGAGCCTAATTTTCCATGCTTTACATTGACTTTTATATCGATTTCTATATACATTTCATGCATTTGGGTTTGATTTATACAAAATATGTGTAGTTTATGTTTATTTTCAATAAATGGAGGTCTACACAAGTTTTTGTTGAATTTAGCAGGAATCGGACACACTTTGGAGCTTAAAGGAAAGTCATGAAGAAGCTAAGGATGGTGCAACCGGAGAAATGCCACTTTTCACCACTCATCATTCTGAATCAAGTTCTGATGTGTTCATGAGAGCTGTATCCCTCAAAAAGAGCTTTCCAATGCATACTCATATGCGTCAATCCGACGAACGAGGACTCGGAAAGGTGCATTTCAAGACGGAGCAGAATTGCTGAAAGCAAACGATTTTCTACTCGATGTCTAGTACACGTAGTCGACGTCGAGTACCTTGGACGAAAAAACCACACGAAGTCGAGCAGAGCCACTCGAGAGCCCAAAGCTACTCGATGTCGAGTACACATACTCGAAGTCGAGTACACACGACAAGTTCAGATGGTGCCCGAGCTCGAGTAAAACCCAAGAGGAGGAGACCTTAGTCGACGTCGACTAATTCTAGTCGATGTCGAGTACAATCCAGACGAGTCCGAGTCCGAGATCGAGTTGTGCCGAGAAGATAGAATTGCTTGCAAGAGAAGATATGTGGAATTCTATCCATAGAAGGATTTATCCACAAATAGATTTATTTCCTTATAAATTTATTTCTTTTATTTTCAAGTTTTATCTTAATGCTTTAGATAGAAAAGTTTTAGATATAGATATAGCTGTTCTTTCATAGATTAGCTAGAGGGAACACTATAAATAAGACCCTAGGGGCTGAGTTTTATTCATTAAATTTACACACAATTAGTTACATATAGCGAGTAGAGAGAGAGAGAGAGACTTGGAGCCTAGTGGAGCAAGAGAGGCGAGAGCGGATTTGGCTTTGTTCGATTGTAAGGTTTTTAGTTTATTTAATGCAATTTAGTTTTTTGAAATTATTGATGAGTTTATTCATGATGAAGAGCGAGTAGTCACTCAACTTCTAGGGTCGGGGTAAGCCCGACGGTAGCCATGTAAGGTAATGCGATAAAGGTACATTCTTTTGATGCGATTTCGTCTTCTATCCCTATGAGCATGATTCTTTTGCGAGAGTTGAAGGTTATCCTAGTTTATTAATTTGATGAACCACTACTCTTTCTTTCATGAACAAATACTATTTATTTCATGAACCAATACTATTTATTTCATGAACCACCCCTCTCTATTAATTTGATTAACCCCTATTCTTTATTCCATGAACCACTACTCTTTCATTAACCACTACTCTTTTACTTTCTTTTAATGTTTATTTTTAATAATTTATTAATTTGTTTTTAAACTAAAATAGTTTATGAACCAATACAATTTATTTCATGAACCAATACTATATTTCATGAATCACTGGAATTTATTTCATAAACCACTTCTATTTACTTCGTGAACCACTTCTAGTTATATGTGTTGAACCATTTGGTATTAAAATCCTGAACCACTTGGTTTAAAAACTCTGAACCACTTGGTATAAAAACCCTGGACCACTTGGTATTAAAACCCCGAACCACTTAGTTTAAAATCTTGAATCACTTGATATAAAAACCATGAACCTTTTGGTACAAAAACTCTGAACAACTTAGTATTAAAACTCTGAACCATTTAACATTTATTTCAAATAAACATAGCGAAAAAAAAGAGAGGAAATGTCATGTGGTAGAATTCGATAGTTAGTTAGACCATTGTACATCATCACCGAAAGGTCATAAATCATAATAGTCGTCATAACTAATTAAGTCTCGAAAACACCCCAAAAAAAACTAATTAAGTCTCGATCCTAACAAAAAAATAATTAAAAAAAATAAAAACTCTTGATCGATCACCTATGCAGAACCTTGGAGATGGAGGCGTACAGATCAATCGATTTGGAGAAATTCTTTCCTTTGAACTATTAATCCTCCCCCAAATACTTTGACCACAAACACACATCACGATCCCAATCCCAAATAGCTTCTTGCTTTTATTTTTCTTCAAATCCTTCTTCATCATTTGAATTTCGCTCTCTTCTAGTTTCAATTTGCACTCGACGATCACCGCCAAAATCCGTTCAATCCTTGCCAATTCGCGCTTGTACGCCTTCAGCAGCAAGCTATCCACGTCCCCGACGCCGATGATCACCGGCGTCGGCCCGCTCCCCCGCGCCACCGCCATCAAGATCTTCGCTAACACTGACCGGAACTTCTCCTTATCGATCGGTCCGCTCTCCTTGACATCATACTTGGGAGGATCTGACTTCAACCCCAGTGTCGTCCTCCGTCTTCATTGAGAGAGATCAAAAGACAAAGCGAATGTGAGAAAGTTATGATGCGATGTGCTTGAGAACGGGAGGAAGAAGCTCTGTTTGATTGAAAAAATTAGAGAAGCGCATGAGCGTGTTTTTTCTCTCTTTAAAATCTAGATCTGTTTCCACCAATCAAATTGCTTCTTTCCTTCTTACCGGATTAATTTCTTCTCACTTAAACCCTCCATATATATATATATGGATCAATTGTGCACACCCTTAGGATGTACTTTGTGCACAATTTTTGACCCTTGGATTGATTGTAATGGATGGAGGAGATTAAAGGGAGTTTTTTTTTTGACTAAAAAACAGGTGGGTCACGCCCCTATTTTTCTGAAAACCGCTTGCACTTCAAGAGACTGCGCGTGAGTACCAATTGCTACAACCTTCATCTCCTTCCTCTCATCTGCCTTGGGGGTTCACGGCGACGTGTTTCACGGATCGAAAACAGAGGCTTCCCTTCCCCGTCTCATCCAGTCCTGGTGCGTCTCCCACCGATCCTCCGGCGTTGCCCGCATCCCTACCCCCAAGCAGCCCGCCGACCTCCCCCTCCTCCGCTCCCTCCCCGCCCTCCTCCATATCTCCGTTTCCGATCCCGATTCCGTCCTCTCCGCCAATCAATTTTCCTATTTTGACTGCGATGGTGGCAGATCTGGCCAGTGGTGGCGATGGAGGCAAGGCTGGCGGGGCGGACGACTCAGAAACCGGGATCCCTGTGGCTTCTCATCTTTCTTCTCCGTCCAGGGATCCATGGCTCCGACTCCACCGTTCATTCTCCAACTCTTTCAATTCGAAGTCGACCAGCCACGAATGTCGGAATGGACGATGGCGGCAGATTCTGGGCTGTAGTGGTGACGATCGGCGAAGGTTCCTGCACTAAACGCGGAGGCATGGCGAGGTGGTAATGGACTGATGGTGGTCGACGACGGCGATGGTGGTCGATGGATTCCGTGCTCATCGGCTTCTTCCCTCATCAGGTGGGCTGCGGGTCAAGAGACGGAGGTGGAGACGTCGACCACCGAGAGCCTCGGCCAGTCCATCAAGTGGGGCTTCTTCCTTGCTAATTGTATTTCTTAATTTTTGACATTATTTGGAGAAAAACGATAAATTATTCAGACAAATGTATTGATTTTTAGTCGAATTAATTCATAATTTGATTAATTATTTGTCAATTGTTCAGACGAATATGTCGAATTTTTGTGACTAGTGTTAATGAGTTGGTCAATTATTCGGTGAAATCCGAGTCATTATTTGTCAGTATATGAGTTTTCGGGTTGACGAACAACATAAAAAACATTCATCGCACAAGTATAATTACAAAGCTAAACATTATTCGATGAAATGTGAAACAATATTCGGTGAAATATGAAACATTATTCATATTGATTGTAAATATTGTTTAGGGATTTCGGGTTTATTTTATTTGAAATTGATGAAGAAAAAAAACAAAACATTAGCATGCGACAAATTATTCAGTAGAATTGATAAAATTTGATCTGAGCTGGATAGAAAAAGATAACATAACATTATTCGAATAGCATGTAAAACATTATTCGGTAGAACTGACTAATTTTTCAAAACAGCGAAATCATATCCGGAAAAAAAAAAAGTGTGTCGGTCTTTTGAAGGTGGGTCCCACCATTTTTTCATATAAAAAAAAACACAACTCTCCAAAAAAAATTCAAGAATGGGGTGGGGGTGAGTTACACGACCCAAACAAGGAAATTGGGTTTTTTTTGGGAAAGTGGGTCCCACTACATTAAAAATAAAAATACAAAAATCCCTTTTAATCCTTGTCTTCCATTTCCTCTCCATCAACGACCAGGATTCCAGGATTCGTGCACTAGATATATTCTAAGGGGTGTGCACAAGGGAACCACTATATATATATATATATATTACCTTATTCCATTGATTTCTATAATCAATCATAAATGAAATAAAAACCGCATTCTTTTCCTTTGGTAAAGACAAATCTTCAGGGCCCAACGATATGACAACAAAATTCTACAAAAAGTAATGGAACATTGCTGGACCATCAATGACCAAGGCAATTAAAGGATTCTTCGCACCAGGGAAAATGTTGCGCCAAATAAATGAGACATTTATCACCGTTAGCCCATAAATGCGAAAATCCATCCACGACTAGCAACTACAGACCAATTAGCCTGTTTTCAACTATTTACAAAGCAATTGCAAAAATTCTTGCGGAAAGAATGAAAAAAGTTCTACGGAAAATTATTCACCCGCTTCAAGGAGCTTTCATGATTGATCGAGCTATTCAGGATGATGTGCTTATAGCTCACGAAAATTTTCATTCATTTAGAACAAGAAAAGGAAAACAATGATGGATTGCAATAAAACTTGACATGGAAAAAGCCTACGATGGAGTGGACAGGCAATTTCTCTTTGCTGTCTTGGAGAAATTTGATTTCTCTTCCAGATTCGTGGGGTGGATTAGCGAATGTATTCAAATCGTGTCTTTTTCAGTATTAGTGAACGATGAACCCACTGAGACCTTCCGCCCATAAATAAGGATTCGACAAGATGACTCGATATCCCCTTACCTGTTTGTCATTGGCGCAGAAATCCTCGCCAGAAAATTACAACAACAATGTCATGAATCGACAAACTCGATTGGGTTTAAAATGACCCCAATGGATCACGAATTCCATTCATATCCTTTTCGGATGATATCATAATCTTTGCCAAGGCATCTCAGGAATCGTGCGTGAAGGTGAAAAAGATAATTGACGAATACTGTCAAATTTCGGGACAAAAGGTAAATTTCAACAAATCAGCCTTCCAAGTAACTAAGGGAGTTTTCGCAAACCAAAACTCCAAATCCAGAGCACTCATCTTATAATAAATCAAGTAGCCTTGGACAAATACCTATGATGCCCCATAATAAATGGTAGAGTCAACAAAGAAACCTTTGAAGATGTTATTGGAAAAAACAAAATTGCAGTTGACAAAATGGAAAGTGAACTCCCTCTCCCAACAAGGAAGGGCGGTTCTTATAAAAGCGAATCTTTTGGCTAAACCCAACTACGTTATGCAAAACTTTATGCTTCTGACAAACGTGCATAACGAACTAGACAAAATAAATAGATGTTTTTTCTGGAATAAGGACCACAAATACAAACCATTGTTAGGTTGGAACAAAATATGTAAATCGAAGAGACAAGGAGGTCTGGGAATTAGAAAAACAAAAGACATGAATAAAGCCCTGCAAATGAAACTTTTTTGGAAAATCCTTGCGGAACCCCACAACCAATGGGTCAGAATAATTCGAGAAAAATACTTAAAAGAAGACCAGATTTGGGATTACAAAAGAAAGAAAAATTTATCATGCCAATGGGCCAACCTAATTGAACTAAAGGATGAGTTCTGCGTTGGGCTCATCTGGCAAATTGGAAATGGGAAGACGGTAAAATTTTGGAAAGACAAATGGCTAAATGATGATAGAAAGCCTAAGGATTGCAGACTAAACCACCAGATTGATGATGAAGAAAGGGGTCGAAAACTATATCCTGCCGAATAAGACATGGAATGAAGAAAAGATGCGGGAAGTCTTACCTACAGGCCTTGTTGAGATAATTACAAGTATCCCCCTTCCTTCGTAGATGATTGACGATAGACTCTATTGGAAACCTAGCCCCGATGGCTGGTTTTCAACATCTAGCCCTTTAAAATTAATCACGAACTCCGATGACGTTGATATAGAGTTATTCTCGGGGATATGGAAATTTGAATGCCCACCAAAGGTGAGAAATTTCTTATGGAAAATGGGATTAGATGGTTTACCTACTAAAGCTAGACTAAGAAATAAAGGAATACATACACCCATGGATTGCATCTTTTGTAACATTAGCGAAGAAGACGCAAGTGTTGTTGCAGGAGTAAATCGAGTATTGAAATAGATATCAAATAAAGTTCAGATTGACTTCCCTGTCTCAGCAAATAAATACAAGACTTCCTCCCGTTGTAGTAAGAGAAAAGTCAGGATCGAATCCACGAGGAAGCACGTCAGCAGTTCTTAGGTAGCTGTAAATTCTCAAAGAAGCAGCAGAAAGGACAGAAACACAGAAAGGAAAGAAACAAATAAACCCGGCAAGGGCAACTAAAAACAAAAGCAAAGAACAAAGCAGGAAATAAAGCAAAGCAGAAAGTAACTCGAGGACACAGAAGCTACTCGATCTCGAGTAAGCTGTCCTCTATATCGACAAAGAAAAGTGTGAAAACAGAAAACAGAAACGAAAGCAAATAACTCGACAGAAAACAGGCAACTCGATCTCGAGAACAGCTCCTCGAGATCGACAAGACAGTGAACAACAGAAACTGAAAATCGACGAAAACAGAAGAAAACCAACTCGACCTAGACCAGTCCTACTCGAGATCGACCACAGCTTACTCGATCTCGACAAAGCACTACTCTATGTCGACAAGAAAGACAGATAATATAAATTGCAAAATTCGAACCAAAACTCAGGATTTCGACAGAAATAAATCAATATGCTAAAAGACTTCCAAAGCCAGGGTTTCAACACCACAACGATAACCATGCAAAACAACACATAAAGGCATAAAAGATCATGCTTTCCATCAAATAACTTTCGTCATTAACAACTAGGCATATAGAGGCTCTCGCATAAACCCTAATTGTTACTAACCCTTTTTCACATAATTAATCCAAGTTGCATTAAGATCACTTTCGCTTCAATAACACAAACAAGGATCACCTTCAACTCTCGCAAAAGAATCATGCTTATAGGGATAGAAGATGAATCGCATAAAAATCTAACCTTTATCGCATCGCCTCACATGGCCACCGTCGGGCTCACCCCAGCCCCAGAAGTGGGTGGACTACTCACGCCTCATTGCAATAACAGACATTGATTGATGAAAAGAAACTTGCATTAACTATATTCAAAAGCCTTTACAATTCCGGTAATCAACTTTCGCAGAAAGCCAAAACCTTAAAAACCTTGGAACTCCTAAACTTCTCTGTGGAACTAACTAATTGTGTGTAACTTGGAATGAATAAAACTGAGCCCCTAGGGCCTTATTTATAGGCTTCATTCCCTAGCTATTCTAGGAAAGAAGATATCTATCTCTATCTAAAATTATATCTAAAACTTGAAAGGATAAATAAATTGTTTTATGGAAATAAATCTAAAAGGGAAAGATAAAACTAAATAGGGTAAGTCTTCATGTCTTGATAGATTGCGTCTTCCATAGATAGAACTTGATGAATTTGGATAGATCTCGGCCAAACTGACTTCCTTCACGCCCAAGCAAAGCCAAACCGAGTAGGATTCGTCATCTCGACGCGTTTCTGGAAACAGGTCTACTCGACCTCGACAAAGCTTCGTCGACCTCGAGTAGGATTCCTCGTCGACTGGACTTCCCGGCTAGCTCTGCTCGATGTGGCTCGGACTTTGGTTCACAGGGCTCGTCGACCTCGAGTAACCCTTGTCGATGTCGAGTAGGATGGCTCTATCGACTAGGTCTCCTCGGGTGGCTCTACTCGGCAAGCTCGGATCTGGACTCAGGCGCTCGTCGATCTCGACAAAGCCTTGTCGATCTCGACAAAGGTGTGGCCTTCTCTGGTCGAGCAGCTTCTCCTCGGCACGGACTCGGACTGGCATTGTGGGTCTTGTCGATCTCGACTAGGGCTCGTCGAGATCGAGTAGGGTTGTCCGGGGTCCTCGTCCTCGGCTTCTCTCCTTGTCGACTCCGGGTGTGGCGTCTGGGCTTCGTCGATCTCGACTAGGGCTTGTCGAGATCGAGTTGGGTCCGGAGCTCGGGTGGGTCTGGCTCTCGATCAGGTTCTGCTCGACCAAGGTTGCTCGGACATGCTCGTCTAGGTCGAGTAAGGCCTACTCGAGATCGAGTAGCCTTGACTCTTAGACTGGTTCCGCTCCTTTGACCTTGGACTTCTGTAGTGGTTTTCCGAGCTTTTCGGACCTTCTGTAGAATTGCTGTAAAATGCCTCGATTTGTGCGAATTAAACAGAAACTGGTGTAGATTCCATAATTTGGCAAATAAATATAAACTACATAGATTCTGTACTATCTTAGCCCAAATGAATGCAATGTATACAGAAATCGATATAAAAGTTACTGTAAAAAAATAGCAGATTCAGCTCACAACAAACACCCCATACTTAAGCTTGCTTGTCCTCAAGCAATACTTTTATTTGTCATTCAGGGGAAGAATTCAAAACTCTCAACATGTCAGATTCATTCTTATATAACCCTGCAATCAATTACCATCCTCGAAAAGGTACTAGTGTCACAGATTCATGCATGTGCAATTTATGTAAAAGCAACATCTACTCACGAAAGGAGGGTCGTGCATAAACAATTTATATGACAAAGCATTGATAATCAAGAAGACTTTAATTTAAGCTAATGAAGGAGTAGATTGGTAAAAGGCTAAAGGTGGGCAATTTTTGGCAATGTGGTGCTTTCGATCCGGGGAAATGGATCATTTCCAAACTTGAGTTTCTTTCCACATTCTTTCTCCATATAATTCATCACCTTTCATATTGCTTTTCTCAATAATAATGCTTTTACCTCTCTAACCTCAGCACTGCCTTCTCGCGAGTCGCAAACATGGGTGTGATGAATGGCCCCGGATACTTAGTGCTTTGGACTCCTCACAATGTGTCCCATCTCTCCAAACTATTATCTCAGAGAGCAGGGTCAATCTACCTTTATCTCCTGAGGTGATTGGATTTTCTTTCACTCATTAAATTTTCCATATATTTCAAACAATTTCCTTCCAAACTCCAAATATGATAACAACACCAACACCATATAACATCTCCATAATGTAACATCATTCTCAACATAATCCCCGGATAAGGTAAAGAATGGCAATTATTTAGATCATGTGGAGCAATATATGAAATAAGGCATATTATGGCTTTTGTGATGCGTAAGCATAGGTAAGGCTAGGATATAAACAATGAGCATTATATGGAAATATAAAGTCCTCCATCCTCTTATCATGCAACATGTCAAAAGCAACTTCAAATTTTACCTCCTTTCATGGTTTTCAAGAAATAATGCACTTCATTATGACTTCCCTTTACTAGGCAATTTCATGCTATATCTCTAATGAATCCAATTTTGCATCGTCGAGTTCAATTTTAAGCTTCCATGACATTATTCAAAATTTTCAAATGGGGGTCATTTTTCAAGACTTTTGGAAAACATGCATATACGCACATAAATCAATAATGCATTCCAAAATAGCCATGTAGCAATTCAAAGCAATAAATTCTAAATATGCACAAATAATGTCAAATATAGCAAGTAATCATAAAGTAAGCCCTTCCCCCACCCCATACTTAAACATTACAGTGTCCTCACTGTATAAAAAACAAGGTAAGGGTAAAGAAAGAAACTCACAAGACAGGTGTGCAGGGCCTTCTAATTTCGACTGGAGCACCTCCTAGGCCGAGTAAGACTTGGTTCTATCCATTGACCTGAAAAGTAGAAGACATATACCCATAATAGAAACAACAAAAACCAAAGAAATGTTCAAAACCAAAAACCAAAAACAAAGTCTCAAATGTCCTAAGAAGTCTATGTACATGCTCTAGATTTTATAGTCGCTAGGCCGACTTTCCATTTATGCTCAAGGTGGCATCTGCAGAGCCCATGTAGCTCGGGCCTCAAATAAGACTCCATTCTTGTCCATCAGCTGTAATCCTCCAGAATGGATCTTGTTCATCACGAAAGGTCCCATCCGCTTCTTGTTGAATTTGTTGGGAAACCAATGATCCTTTGATTTAGAGACATAGAGCTTGTCTCCAACTTCATACTCCTTAGGCTCATCATTGGAAATCCTGCACAATCGCACATACCAAGGCAGACCTCTTCCATGTATAGATAAATCTTTAATGGAAATAGGAGAAGAAAGATCCATACCTTGGCTTACCTTCGCAGAGACGGAATCGGGCACCACTGTATTTGGTCGATCTCGACTAGGGCTAGTCGATCTCGACGAGACTGCAAGTTCCGATGGTGGTCTGGTCGAAGAGGCAGAAGTCGTCGAAGAGCATGGCTTGTCGATCTCGACAAGACTGGTCGACCTCAACAAGGACTCCGCTCCTGGTGGTTTGCTCATCGACGAAGGCGGATCTGGTGGAGCCGAGTGGTGGTCGACCTCGAAAAGACTAGTCGAGATCGACGAGGGCTCTCCTCCTGGTTGCTGCAGCGTCGATGAAGCAGGCTCTGGTGGCGCCGGGTGGTGGTCGATCTCGACAAGCTTAGTCGAGATCGACGAGGCTGGTTCGTCAGACGGCTTCTGTGTCGAGGAAGAGGGCTCTGGTGGAGTCGAGCGGTGGTCGATCTCGACAAGGTTAGTCGAGGTCGAGTTGCCCAGGCCGTCTGGTGGTCTCAGCGTCGAGGAAGCAGAAGCCGAAGCCGTCGAGTGGTGGTCGACCTCGACAAGTCTTGTCGAGATCGACGAGCCTGGTTTGTCTGGTTCGCTGCTCGACGACGTTGGTGCTGGTGGTGGCTCCGTGGTCTGGTCGAGGTCGCCTAGGGTTCTACTCGATGTCGAGGAGCCCTGGTCGATCTTGACCCCATACTTAGTCCCTGTCAAGGTATCCGAAAAATAATTAATCCACAACGACTTACCTTGGTCTGTGTCGATTGGATTCTCTTTGTTTTCCTTGAGGATTGCCATGATCTCCTCCACCTGGGCTTCCATGTCCCTCTTTTCCAGCTCCTCAGGGGTCATATTCCTGACCTTGGGTTCCCCGTAGGTGATGTAGCCAGCTGAGATAGATTTGACTTCTTCCATTGGACCTGTATGCCTTTCAGTTTTATTAAAGGAATACTCAATTACCTCATCGCTGATGTTGAAGGTGAGCACTCCTTTCCTTACGCTTATGTTGGCATCCACCGTCGCCAAGAATGGTCTTCCTAAGATAATTGGACAAGCAGGATCTTCTTGCATATCAACTATTAAGAAATCAACAGGGACGAAGAATTTACCTACTTGTACTGGGACATTTTCCACCATGCCTGTGGGGATGACCACTGTGTTGTTGACCATGTAAAGTCTAGCATCCACAGGCTCCAAGGCACCTATCTTAATCTTGGACCAAATTGTTAAAGGCATTATACTCACACTAGCTCCAAGATCACATAGGGCATTAATTTTGTATGGACCAAATCCAATAGTTATAGCAAACTTACCTGGATCCGGCCTCTTCTCCAATATGTCTAGATGGCTGCACTCCTCTGTGATTTCAGCCATCGATCGCTTTTTGCTCAGAATCTCCTTCAGGAACTTGACATAAGATGGCATTTCATTGAGAGCTTCTGTGAAGGGGATGGTGACGTTGAGCTTCTGAAGCATCTTGATGAAGCGCTGAAACTTTTTCTCCGCTGGGTCCTTTAGAGATTTTGTGGGGAAAGGCAGCTTCTTTTTCTGATTCGGAGCCAGAACAGACGTCGGAGGTGCTGCAGACTTCTCTATGTCGATCAGGGGCTCCTCGACATCGACAGGGCCTTTGTCGACATCGACCAGATTGGGCCCAGTCGAGTTGCTGTGTGGTGCAGACGAGGATTCTGGAATCTTCTCCTCGAGGTCGACGAAGGTCTTGTCGAGATCAACCACGGCCTTGTCGAGATCGACTTGCTGTTCCTCGTCGTTCTGCTACTTTCCGACCTCTGGCTCTTGCAGTTGATGGCCGCTTCTGAGTTTTATAGCAGCGATGTGTCCAGTCTTTCCCTTAGGATTTGGTTCTGAAGATCCTGGAAGCGCACCTGACTGTCTGGGGATTCCCGCTGCTAGCTGACCAATCTGTGTATCAACTGTTTTTCGCCAGATATCAATTTCCCCAAGCCTAGAGTTGACACCTTGCATCTGAGTATAAACGGAGTTGAAAGATTGCCTAGTTTCTGAGTGGTTCCTCCGTATCTCCTCCAGGACTGTCTGTATATCATCCTTTTTTTGGTCCCTTTCTGGATGTCCTGGAGCTCTGTAGGGCGGGGGGTTCCTAGGGACACCTTGGTTCCATTGTGGTTGCTGAAACCTTTGGTCCCCCATGTAGCGATTGGGACCCCCTGCGTAAGCGGCTTCCTCATGGTGCTCTGCCAGCCTGAGTTGTTCTGTGTGTGGGCATTCAGGAGTGGTGTGCCTTTGCGATCCGCATTCAATGCAAGGCTGGTTGACAGAGAGATATTTGACTTGCTTGAGGAGCTTCTTATTCTGGTCTCTATAGTATTTCTCCCTAACGTCTGGATCGATCTCCTTAGGGGGATCATATAGAGGCATAGATGGTGTTGGCCTTGCGTATGGGTTCTCTTCATAAGTTGCAGTAGACTCATACTTGTTGTCGTAGGTAGTGAGCTTCTCTAGCACTCCCCACGCGTCACTTGGCGGCATTGTCAGATACTCATAGCGAGTATAATGGTTGATTCTGTCCTTAGTGACTTGATCAAGAGAGTTGAAGAAGATCTCCTGAATGACGTAGGGTGGTTGTCCATGAGTAGGGCAAGATCGCAGAAATTCCTTGTAGCGCTCCCATGCCTTTGCCAGTGTTGTGAGCGGAATCTGCCATGTTTTACAGCAACTTTTATATCAATTTCTGTATACATTTGCATTCATATGGGCTAGAATAGTACAGAATCTATGTAGTTTATGTCTATCTGCCAAATTATGGAATCTACACCAGTTTCTGTTTAAATCGCAGAAATCGTGGCATTTACAGCAATTCTACAGAAAGTCGGAAAAGCTCGGAAAGTCACTACAGAAGTCCAAGGTCAAAGCAGCGGAACAAGTCTAGGAGTCAAGTCTGGTCGACATCGACTAACTCTACTCGACCTAGACGAGACTTGGCCGACTAAGTCTTGGTCGACAGAACCTTGTCGAGCAAGCCAGACTCCGGAACCCAACTCGACCTCGACAAGCCCTGGTCGAGGTCGACGAAAACCCTAAGTCATGCCCGGAGTCGATGAGGAGAAGAGCTGCCCGAGAAGCCGAGGACGAGAATCCGAGCCACCTCAACTCGATCTCGACTAGCTGTTTGTCGAGATCGACAAAAACCCTAAGTCCAGTCCGAGCCAGCCGAGTGGACCAACCCGAGAAGGTCCAGTCGACAGAGCCAACTCGACATCGACCAGACCTTACTCGAGGTCGACAAGCACCCAGTGACCCAACTTCGAGCCACATCGAGCAGAGACAAGCCAAGCCGACGAATCCTTGTCGACCTCGACAAGACCAACTCGAGGTCGAGTAGAGACCGTGTCCAGAAACGCGTCGTCGACTTGCCTTGTCCGAGTAGAGTTGGTGTTGCTTGGTCCCGAAGGCGAAGATCTATCCAATTCCATCCGATTCTATCTATGGAAAGAAGATATATCAAGATGAAGACATGTTACCCTATTTAGCTTTATCTTTTCCTTTTTGGATTTATTTCCTTTAAAGAATTTATTTATCCTTAAGCATTATAGATAGAAATTTAGATATAGATAGAATATCTTTTCCTAGAATAGCTAGGGAAGGATAGCTATAAATAAAGCCCTAGGGGCTGGGTTTTTGATTCATTCCAGTTCATACAATTCCATTGAGAGACAAGTAGTAGTTTAGGAATTCTAAGGTTTTTAGGGTTTTGGCGGTTTGCGACAGTTGATTGCCAAGATTATAAAAGGCTTTGAATTTAGTTTATTTAATTCAGTTTCTTTCATCAATTCAATGTCTGTTATTGCGATGAGGCGTGAGTAGTCCACCCACTTCTGGGGCTGGGGTGAGCCCGACGGTGGCCATGTGAGGCGATGCGATAAAGGTCAGATCTTTTCGTGCAATTCATCTTCTATCCCTAAGAGCATGATTCTTTTGCGAGAGTTGAAGGTGATCCTTGTTTGTATTATTGAAGCGAAAGTGATCTTAATGCAACTTGGATTAATTATGTGAAAAAGGGTTAGTAACAAGTAGGGTTTATGCGAGAGCCTCTATATGCCTATTTGTTAATGACGAAAGTTATTTGATGGAAAGCATGATCTTTTATGCCTTTATGTATTGTTTTACATGGTTATCGTTGTGGTGTCGAAACCCTGGCCTTGGAGGTCTTTTATATATTGATTTATTTCATTAAAATTCTGAGTTCTGTCTTTAAATTCTGCAAATTTACAGTTTCTGCCTTTTTCTGTACTCGACATAGGGTAGTGCTTTGTTGACCTCGAGGAACTGTGGTCGAGGTCGAGTAGGAGTTGTCTAGGTCGAGTAGGTTGTTTTCTGTTTTCATTGATTTCTGCGAGTTTCTGTCGAGTGCCTTTGTCGATCTCGAGTTGGAGTAGTCGAGATCGAGTTGAGTGTTCTTTGTCGAGTGATTGCATTTGGCCTTTATTTTCTGTTTTCTGTTTACCTTGGTCGAGATAGAGGACATCCTTGTCGACTTCGACAAGCTTCTGTGTCCTTGCCTTTCGTTTCTGCTTTGCTTCTGTTTTGCTTTGTCTTTTATTTCCGTCTTTAGTTTTAGTTGTTTATTTGCTTTTATTTTAGTTGCCCTTGCCGGGTTTATTTGTCTTTTGTGTTATTTCTGCTTCTGTCTGTGCTGCTGTGTCTGTGAGAACCTGATAGCTACCTGAGAACTGCTGACGTGCTTCCTCGTGGATTCGATCCTGACTTTTCTCTTACTACAACGGGAGGAAGTCTTGTATTTATTTGCTGAGACAGGGGAGTCGTTCTGAACTATATCTGATTTTATACTTGACTAACTCCTGCAACAACAGCCAGCGGTTCCCCTTGCTTCTGTCTGAAGGCGGTGATTTTCTGGCGGAGATGTGCTGTTTTGGCGGGGGGAAAGAATTTGTTCAGGAACTCTTGCTCTACTTGGGCCCATGTTGTGAGTGATTTTGGTTTCAGTCCTTCCAGCCATTTCAGTGCAGGCCCAGCGAGAGACTAGCGAAAAGCTTTCATCTTGACATATTCCAAGGTTGTACCTTCAGCAAGAGTACGACACATGTCAGCAAAGTTTGTAATATGTTCAAGAGGACACTCATTAAATCTACCATAAAAGGCATTATTTTTAAGCTCTATAAGAAACTAAGTGCGAATTTCAAAAGAGTTATCAGGGATTAGAATCGCCGATTCAGGCATGACGAGAGTTGGGTGCATGTAGTCCTCTGCCGTGGTTGGATACTGGGCAAGCTCAGCCTGTGCTTGTTCCCTTGCTGCTCTCTCAGCGGTGATAGCAGCATCTTTAGCGGCGATAGCAGCATCCTTTGCGGCCAATTCCCTGGTAAGCCTAGCGACCAACTGTTCCTGTGTCTCAGCGGCCGCCATGATCCTTTTGAGTTTAGAGTGGATGTGTAGGTAGCGCTCCGGTTCGTCTAAGCTGTCAAACTCAGGTGTTTGACCAGAACGACGCATACACCTGAAAAGTAACTCAAAGAAACAGTGAGAACTGACTACCTAAGACGCGATTGATTGCTTCCCCGGCAACGACGCCAATTTGTTGTTGCAGGAGTAAATTGTTGTGAGCTGAATCTGCCATGTTTTACAGTAACTCTTATATCGATTTCTGTATACATTTCATGCATTTGGGCTAAGATAGTACAGAATCTATGTAGTTTATGTTTATTTGCCAAATTATGGAATCTACACCAGTTTCTGTTTAATTTGCAGAAATCGAGGCGTTTTACAGAAATTCTACAGAAGGTCGGAAAAGCTCGGAAAACAGCTACAGAAGTCCAAGGTCAAAGCAGCAACAGAACCAGTCGAATCAAGCCGAGAAATCAGACTACTCGACCTAGAGTAGCCCTTACTCGATCTCGACGAAGATGCCCTGGCACAGCCTTGTCGACAGGAGCAACATCGAGAGCCAGACAACCCGACCTCCGGAGTCTACTCGATCTCGACAAGGAGTGGTCGAGATCGACAAAGCCCAGTGATCATACCCGGAGTCGACAAGGGGAAGAGCTGCCCGAGAAGCCGAGGACGAGAAGCCGAGCACAGTTCTACTCGACCTCGACGAAACCCTTGTCGAGGTCGACAAGCCATCCCGACAAGCCATGCCGAGGAGAAGCTATCCGAGGAAGCCGAAGACGAGAACCCTAGCCCTACTCGACATCGAGTACAGCTAGTCGAGATCGACGAGGCCTGGAGCCCAGACCTAGGCCTGTCGAGAAGAGCAACCCGAGGAGACCAAGTCGACATCACCACTCTACTCGAGGTCGACGAGACCTTTGTCGACATCGACGAGCACTGGGAGCCAGAGTCCGAGCCTTTCGAGCAGAGAAGCTAGCCAACCAAAGTCGAGAGCCCAAGCCAACTCGAGATCGACCAAGACTTGTCGAGGTCGACGAGGGCTCCAGAAACTATTCGACTCGGATCGACAAATCCTACTCGACTTGGGATTCCTTGGGCATGAAGATTTCCGATTCTATCCAAAACTATCAAGATCCACCATAAGGAGAAAGATTCTATCCATTGAAGACATTTAGATATAATTCCTATTTTAGATTTCATTATGTTATGTCTTTTATCTATGCTTCAGCATTTTAGATAGAAATTTAGATATAGATAGATATCTTCTTTCCTAGAATAGCTAGGAAATGAAGCCTATAAATAAAGCCCATGGGGCTCAGTTTTATTCATTCAAATTCAGAGGAAGACAAGTAGTTACAAGGAGAAGTTTAGGGAGTTCGAAGGTTTTAGGGTTTTGGCAGTTTGCGAAAGTTGATTGCCGGGATTGTAAAATCGTTGAATTTAGTTTAATGCAAGTTGTTTCTTTTCAATCAATGATGTCTGAGTTTGCGATGAGGCGTGAGTAGTCAACCCACTTCTAGGGTTGGGGCGAGCCCGACGATAGCCATGCATAATTGAGGTAAAGATCCGACCTTTATCATGTTTTGAGCATTTTCCTACTTGTTGATGTGTTTATTGCCCATCTAATGGAGATCCATGCTAACAACTTGGATTATAAACATAAAATCAGTAGAGACAATTAGGGTTTCTTGAGAGAGTTGTCTAATTGTTGGAAAAGGCGAAAGCTTAATCCTTTAATGCGAATTATATAATAATCTGTTTGGTTCTACCTTATGCATGCTTGGTTATCGTTGTTGCAAACCCCAATCTTGGAAGTCCTTTTACATTAAGTTCAGTCCGAAACCCAAAAAAGCATTTGTTCTTTACTTTCTTTATTTTCTTTGTTTTTATTTCGTTTTACTCCCTGCCCTTGTCGATCTTGACCACCATCTGGTCGACCTCGACTACTGATTCTCGACCTAGAGTCACTGTTGCTTTAGTGTGCAGATTCTCGACGAAGCCCAACTCGACCTCGACGAGCCTTACTCGATCTCGAGTAGCCTCTAGTCGAGATCGACCATCCTTTGTCGACCTGTGCTGCTGTGTTCGACTGTCCGAGCTTCTGTTGACTAGACCCTAGTCGAGCTCGAGGACCCTGTTGTCGACTGCTGTTCGTGAGATTACACCGCTGCCTAGGATCCGCTGACACGCTTCCTCGTGGATCGATCCTGACTTCCGCTGCTACATCAGGAGGAGGTCTTGTATTTATTTTACGTAGGCATAGTCTGGTTTGAATTATATTTCTGAACTCGATTTCCTCCTATAACAAAATTGGCGCCGTTACTGGGGAAGCAATCATTCGCGCCTTAGGTAGTTAAATCTCACGTCTACCTTGAGTTACTTTACAGGTGCATGCGTCGTACTGGTATCCCACCTGAGTATTATGGTTTAGACGAACCAGAGCGACTTCTACACGTCAGGACTAGACTTCAAAGAGCCATGGCGGACGCTGAAACACAGGAACAGCTGGTCGCTAGGCTTACCAGGGAATTGGCCGCTAAGGATGTTGCTATCGCCGCTGAGAGAGCAGCAAAGGAACAAGCACAGGCTGAGCTTGCCCAATATCCAACCACGACAGAGGACTATATGCATCCGACTCTCGTCGTGCCGGAATCGGCGATTCTAATCCCTGCAAACTCTTTTGAAATTCGCACTCAATTTCTTATAGAGCTTAAAAATAATGCCTTTTATGGCAGATTTAATGAGTGTCCTCTTGAACATATTACTAATTTTCATGATATGTGCCGTACTCTTGCTGAAGGTACAACTCTGGAATATGTCAAGATGAAAGCTTTCCGTTGGTCGCTCGCTGGACCTGCACTGAAGTGGCTAGAAGGGCTGAAACCAAGATCACTTACCACATGGGCTCAAGTAGAGCAAGAGTTTCTCAACAAATTCTTCCCACCTGCCAAGACAGCACTTCTCCGCCAGAAAATCACCGCCTTCAAACAGCAGAAAGGGGAACCGCTGGCAAGGGCATGGGAACGCTACAAAGAACTGCTGCGATCTTGCCCTACTCATGGACAACCACCCTACGTCATTCAGGAGATCTTCTTTAATTCTCTTGATCAAGTGACTAAGGACAGGATCAACCAGTATACTCGCTACGAGTATCTGACGATGCCGCCAATTGACGCCTGGGGTGTGCTAGACAAGCTCACCAACTATGACAACAAATATGGGTCTACTGCAAACTATGAGGAGAACTCCTACGCCAGGCCAGCACCATCTATGCCACTCTATGAGCCAGCAAAGGAGATCGACCCAGATGTCATGGAGCAGTTCTATAGAGATCAGAATCGCAAGCTCCTCAAGCAAGTCAAATATCTGTCTGTCAATCAGCCTTGCATCGAATGCGGATCACAGAGGCACACCACTACTGAGTGCCCACACACAGAGCAAGTCAGAATGGCAGAAACACATGAGGAGGCAGCATACGATGGGGGTCCTAATCGCTATATGGGGGATCAAAGGTTCTATCAACCACAGTGGAACCAAGGTCCTCCCAGGAACCCTCCGCCCTATAGAGCTCCAGGACATCCAGAGAGGGATCAAAAGAAGGATGATCTGCAGCTGATCCTTGAGGAGATGCGACGAAATCAAGGCACCATCAACAACCAGTTCCAGAGCATCACCACCAAATTTGGGGAACAGGACATCTGGAAAAGAGGAATAGAAACCCAGATGGGTCAAATCGCATCACAGATCCCACGACCGTCCGGAAAGCTCCCTGGGCAAACAAAACCAAATCCTAAGGGGCAAACTGGACATGTCGCAGCTATCAAACTCAGGAGTGGTCATCAATTACACGAGCCAGAGGTCGAAAAACAGCAGAGCCAAGCAGAACAACAACTCGATCTCGAGTAGCCCGTACTCGATGTCGACAAGCCCGTGGTCGACCTCGACAAGCCTGTACTCGACCCAGACCAGAAGCAGAGCTCGGACTCCGCTGCGTAGACCAGCAACCCGAGGTCGACAACCCAACTCGAGGTCGACAAGCCCCTGGTCGATGTCGAGGAGCATCTGGCCGACGTCGACAACTCTGCAGCATCTCCGACAGCTGATCTGGCTTCAAAACAGAAAAAGCCACTTCCTTTCCCTTCTAAATCTCTTAAAGATCCCACTGCGGGTAGATTCAATAGATTTGTTAATATGTTGCAAGAGCTAAACTTTTCTATTCCTTTTACAGAAGCCCTGCAAGAGATGCCTGGATATGTCAAGTTTCTAAAGGAAATGCTGAGCAAGAAGCGGTCCATTTCAGAGATCGCAGGCGAATGCAAAGTACTCCACTTCCCTGAAAAGAGGCCTGACCCAGGTAAGTTTTCTGTTACTGTGGGTTTTGGACAATATAAATATGATTCTCTATGCGATTTAGGAGCAAGTGTGAGCATTATGCCTTTATCAATCTGGCGGAAAGTAAAAATAGGATGCATAGAACCTGTGGATGCTAAATTATACATGGCAAATAATACAGTAGTCATCCCTACAGGAATAGTTGAAAATGTCCCAGTCCGGGTTGGTAAATTCTTTGTGCCAGCTGATTTCCTTATTATTGATTGTGCTGAAGATCCTACTAGCCCTATTATTCTTGGTAGACCATTCTTAGCTACTGCAGATGCCAGGATTAGTGTTAAGAATCGCTCGCTCACCTTCACCATAGGCGATGAGGTTTTGGATTTCTCTTTTGGCCCTGCAAAGGAGGAGATTTCTTGGCTGGAGGTGAAAAGCATCAGCATCGACGAGACCAAGCAAACAGCGGAGGAGGGAGCGAAAACCGTACTCGAGATCGACAAGCCCTCGTCGATCTCGACAAGCCCTCTACTCGACCTCGACGAGTCTTTGTCGATGTCGACCACCACCACAGAGCCTGAGACTTGCCCGGAGCCTAAGTATGGGGTCCATGTACTCGACATCGAGTGGACCCAAGCCCAAAAATTTCTGTTTTGGGTCCGAACAGATAAGTGCAGGTATGGATTCTACTCCCCCTCAGTCCATAAATAAAAATTTTAATGATTTGAAGGGAGCTAAAACACCGTGGCGAGAAAATTTGCAGAAACTAAAGGCTACAAGGAAGAAAAAGAAGGAGAAAGGAGATGATGTAAGCAACCACTTATCAGTTGAGCTTGCATACTACCATCAGGACCTAGATGATCCAGGAGAAGGGCCAAGCATGAGTGGGCCCCACAATAATGGTCCTTGAGCGCAAACGGAGAAGTCGGCCTAGCGACTCTAAAATCTAGAGCTTGTATATAAGACTTTACTTTTGGGACTTTTTTTGGGACTTTTTGGTTTTTGGTTTTTGTTTTTGTCTTTGGGTTTTATGTCTTTTTAAGAACTTCATATGGATAGTCTTGTTTTTGGTATGAAATCTAACACGTGTAGGTCGGCAAGCATATAAGGATTGCGAAAAGTGGAAAAGGAAGTCCCTGAAACCAGTCAAGAATCGACGAAGGCCAAGTCGATGACGACGAAGAGGAGAATCCCAGAACTACTCGATCTCGAGTAGGCTAACTCGACATCGACGAGACCAGACACTCCTCGACTTCTGAAACCACTAGACGCAGAGCAAAGCTACTCGAGATCGAGTACCTTGTACTCGAGATCGACCAGCAATCTACTCGACCTATGCAGTTTTGACCTCCTCGACATGATCTTGTGAGTTCCTTCCTTTACTCTTGTTTTTATGTGTTTTTATACAGTGGGGACACTGTAAATTTTAAGTATGGGATGGGGGAAGGGCTTACTATGTGCATATTTGATTTATTTGATCATATTACACATATGTGCATTATTGCTTAGAATTGCTACATGGCTATTTTGGAAAGCATTATTTGATTGCTTATATGCATGATTTCCAAAAAAATTGGAGAAAAAATGACCCCCATTGAAAATTTTTGAATAATGTCATGTAAGCTTATATGGGACTCGACGATGCAAAATTGGATTCATTAGAGATATAGCATGAAATTGCCTAGTAAAGGGAAGTCACAATGAAGTGCATATTTTATTGAAAACCATAAAAGGAGGTAAAATTTGAAGTTGCTTTTGACATATTGCATGATAAGATGATGGAGGACTTTAAATTTCCATATAATGCTCATTGTGTATAATCCTAGCCATACCTATGCTTATGCATCACAAAAGCCATAATATGCCTTATTTCAAATACTGCTCCACATGATCTAAATAATTGCCATTCTTTACCTTATTTCCTATCCAGGGATTATGTTGAGAATGATGTTGCATTATGGAGATGTTATATGGTGTTTGTGTTGTTATCATTATTGGAGTTTGGAAGGAAATTGTTTGAATATATGGAAAATTTAATGAGTGAGAAAAAATCCAATCACCTCAGGAGATAAAGGTAGATTGACCCTGCTCTCTGAGATAATAGTTTGGAGAGATGGGACACATTGTGAGGAGTCCGACGCACTAAGTATCCGGGGCCATTCATGACACCCATGTTTGCGACTCGCGAGAAGGCAGTGTTGAGGTCAGAGAGGTAAAAGCATTATTATGAATAAAAGCATTATGAAAGGTGATGAATCAAATGGAAAAGGAATGTGGAATGAAACTCAAATTTGGAAAGTACTCCATTTCCCCGGATCATAAAAGCACCACATTGCCAGAAATTGCCCACCTTTTAGCCTTTTACCAATCTACTCCTTCATGAGCTTAAATTAAAGTCTTCTTGATTTTCAATGCATGAATCTGTGACACTAGTACCTTTTCGAGGATGGTAATTGATTGCAGGGACATATAAGAATGAATCTAAGATGTTGAGAGTTTGAATTCTTCCCCTGAATGACAAATAAAAGTATTGCTTGAGGACAAGCAAGCTTAAGTATGGGGTGTTTGTTGTGAGCTGAATCTGCCATGTTTTACAGTAACTCTTATATCGATTTTTGTATACATTTCATGCATTTGGGCTAAGATAGTACAGAATCTATGTAGTTTATGTTTATTTGCCAAATTATGGAATCTACACCAGTTTCTGTTTAATTCGCAGAAATCGAGGCGTTTTACAGCAATTCTACAGAAGGTCGGAAAAGCTCGGAAAACAGCTACATAAGTCCAATGTCAAAGCAGCAACAGAACCAGTCGAATCAAGCCGAGAAATCAGACTACTCGACCTAGAGTAGCCCTTACTCGATCTCGACGAAGATGCCCTGGCACAGCCTTGTCGACAGGAGCAACATCGAGAGCCAGACAACCCGACCTCCAAAGTCTACTCGATCTCGACAAGGAGTGGTCGAGATCGACAAAGCCCAGTGATCATACCCGGAGTCGACAAAGGGAAGAGCTGCCCGAGAAGCCGAGGACGAGAAGCCGAGCACAGTTCTACTCGACCTCGACGAAACCCTTGTCGAGGTCGACAAGCCATCCCGACAAGCCATGCCGAGGAGAAGCTGTCCGAGGAAGCCGAAGACGAGAACCCTAGCCCTACTCGACATCGAGTACAGCTAGTCGAGATCGACGAGGCCTGGAGCCCAGACCTAGGCCTGTCGAGAAGAGCCACCCGAGGAGACCAAGTCGACATCACCACTCTACTCGAGGTCGACGAGACCTTTGTCGACATTGACGAGCATTGGGAGCCAGAGTCCGAGCCTGTCGAGCAGAGAAGCCAGCCAACCAAAGTCGAGAGCCCAAGCCAACTCGAGATCGACCAAGACTTGTCGAGGTCGACGAGGGCTCCAGAAACTGTTCGACTCGGATCGACGAATCCTACTCGACTTGGGATTCCTTGGGCATGAAGATTTCCGATTCTATCCAAAACTATCAAGATCCACCATAAGGAGAAAGATTCTATCCATTGAAGACATTTAGATATAATTCCTATTTTAGATTTAATTATGTTATGTCTTTTATCTATCCTTAAGCATTTTAGATAGAAATTTAGATATAGATAGATATCTTCTTTCCTAGAATTGCTAGGAAATGAAGCCTATAAATAAAGCCCATGGGGCTCAGTTTTATTCATTCAAATTCAGAGGAAGACAAGTAGTTACAAGGAGAAGTTTAGGGAGTTCGAAGGTTTTAGGGTTTTGGCAGTTTTCGAAAGTTGATTGCCGGGATTGTAAAATCGTTGAATTTAGTTTAATGCAAGTTGTTTCTTTTCAATCAATGATGTCTGAGTTTGCGATGAGGCGTGAGTAGTCAATCCACTTCTAGGGTTGGGGCGAGCCCGACGATAGCCATGCATAATTGAGGTAAAGATCCGACCTTTATCATGTTTTGAGCATTTTCCTACTTGTTGATGTGTTTATTGCCCATCTAATGGAGATCCATGCTAACAACTTGGATTATAAACATAAAATCGGTAGAGACAATTAGGGTTTCTTGAGAGAGTTGTCTAATTGTTGGAAAAGGCGAAAGCTTAGTCCTTTAATGCGAATTATATGATAATCTGTTTGGTTCTACCTTATGCATGCTTGGTTATCGTTGTTGCAAACCCCAATCTTAGAAGTCCTTTTACATTAAGTTCAGTCCGAAACCCAAAAAAGCATTTGTTCTTTACTTTCTTTATTTTCTTTGTTTTTATTTCGTTTTACTCCCTGCCCTTGTCGATCTCGACCACCATCTGGTCGACCTCGACTACTGATTCTCGACCTAGAGTCGCTGTTGCCTAAGTGTGCAGATTCTCGACGAAGCCCAACTCGACCTCGACGAGCCTTACTCGATCTCGAGTAGCCTCTGGTCGAGATCGACCACCCTTTGTCGACCTGTGCTGCTGTGTTCGACTGTCCGAGCTTCTGTCGACTAGACCCTAGTCGAGCTCGAGGACCCTGTTGTCGACTGCTGTTCGTGAGATTACACCGCTGCCTAGGATCCGCTGACACGCTTCCTCGTGGATCGATCCTGACTTCCGCTGCTACATCAGGAGGAGGTCTTGTATTTATTTTACGTAGGCATAGACTGGTTTGAATTATATTTCTGAACTCGATTTCCTCCTACAACATAAATCGAGTATTGAAATAGATATCAAATAAAGTTCAGATTGACTTCCCTGTTTCAGCAAATAAATACAAGACTTCCTCCCGTTGTAGTAAGAGAAAAGTCAGGATCGAATCCACGAGGAAGCACGTCAGCAGTTCTTAGGTAGCTGTAAATTCTCACAGAAGCAGCAGAAAGGACAGAAACACATAAAGGAAAGAAACAAATAAACCCGGCAAGGGCAACTAAAAACAAAAGCAAAGAACAAAGCAGGAAATAAAGCAAAGCAGAAAGTAACTCGAGGACACAGAAGCTACTCGATCTCGAGTAAGCTGTCCTCTATATCGACAAAGAAAAGTGTGAAAACAGAAAACCGAAACGAAAGCAAACAACTCGACAAAAAACAGGCAACTCGATCTCGACAACAACTCCTCGAAATCGACAAGACAGTGAACAACAGAAACTGAAAATCGACGAAAACAGAAGAAAACCAACTCGACCTAGACCAGTCCTACTCGAGATCGACCACAGCTTACTCGATCTCGACAAAGCACTACTCTATGTCGACAAGAAAGACAAAAAATATAAATTGCAGAATTCGAACCAAAACTCAGGATTTCGACAGAAATAAATCAATATGCTAAAAGACTTCCAAAGCCAGGGTTTCAACACCACAACGATAACCATGCAAAACAACACATAAAGGCATAAAAGATCATGCTTTCCATCAAATAACTTTCGTCATTAACAACTAGGCATATAGAGGCTCTCGCATAAACCCTAATTGTTACTAACCCTTTTTCACATAATTAATCCAAGTTGCATTAAGATCACTTTCACTTCAATAACACAAGCAAGGATCACCTTCAACTCTCGCAAAAGAATCATGCTTATAGGGATAGAAGATGAATCGCATAAAAATCTGACCTTTATCGCATCGCCTCACATGGCCACTGTCGGGCTCACCCCAGCCCCAGAGTGGGTGGAATACTCACGCCTCATTGCAATAACAGACATTGATTGATGAAAAGAAACTTGCATTAACTATATTCAAAAGCCTTTACAATTCCGGCAATCAACTTTCGCAGAAAGCCAAAACCTTAAAAACCTTAGAACTCCTAAACTTCTCTGTGGAACTAACTAATTGTGTGTAACTTGGAATGAATAAAACTGAGCCCCTAGGGCCTTATTTATAGGCTTCATTCCCTAGCTATTCTAGGAAATAAGATATCTATCTCTATCTAAAATTATATCTAAAACTTGAAAGGATAAATAACTTGTTTTATGGAAATAAATCTAAAAGGGAAAGATAAAACTAAATAGGGTAAGTCTTCATGTCTTGATAGATTGCGTCTTCAATAGATAGAACTTGATGAATTTGGATAGATCTCGGCCAAACTGACTTCCTTCACGCCCAAGCAAAGCCAAACCGAGTAGGATTCGTCATCTTGACGCATTTCTGGAAACAGGTCTACTCGACCTCGACAAAGCTTCGTCGACCTCGAGTAGGATTCCTCGTCGACTGGACTTCCCGGCTAGCTCTGCTCGATGTGGCTCGGACTTTGGTTCACAGGGCTCGTCGACCTCGAGTAACCCTTGTCGATGTCGAGTAGGATGGCTCTGTCGACTAGGTCTCCTCGGGTGGCTCTACTCGGCAAGCTCGGATCTGGACTCAGGCGCTCGTCGATCTCGACAAAGCCTTGTCGATCTCGACAAAGGTGTGGCCTTCTCTGGTCGAGCAACTTCTCCTCGGCACGGACTCGGACTGGCATTGTGGGTCTTGTCGATCTCGACTAGGGCTCGTCGAGATCGAGTAGGGTTGTCCGGGGTCCTCGTCCTCGGCTTCTCTCCTTGTCGACTCCGGGTGTGGCGTCTGGGCTTCGTCGATCTCGACTAGGGCTTGTCGAGATCGAGTTGGGTCCGGAGCTCGGGTGGGTCTGGCTCTCGATCAGGTTCTGCTCGACCAAGGTTGCTCGGACATGCTCGTCTAGGTCGAGTAAGGCCTACTCGAGATCGAGTAGCTTTGACTCTTAGACTGGTTTCGCTGCTTTGACCTTAGACTTCTGTAGTGGTTTTCCGAGCTTTTCCGACCTTCTGTATAATTGCTGTAAAATGCCTCGATTTCTGCGAATTAAACAGAAACTGGTGTAGATTCCATAATTTGGCAAATAAATATAAACTACATAGATTCTGTACTATCTTAGCCCAAATGAATGCAATGTATACAGAAATCGATATAAAAGTTACTGTAAAACATGGCAGATTGAGCTCACAACAGCAAGCCATCTCCTTATAGAGTGCCCGACAATATTAAGAGCCATTGGATCTCTGGATAAAGATATTGAACGACAAATAACAAATGTTGACAAAAGTAATCAAAGTATAAAGACCATTACAAACGAGATCTTTCAACATCTAAACCCTGAACAAAAAACTACTTTGGCTTTTTTATGGTGGTGCATTTGGACTAAAAGAAACAAGATTATATTCGAAAACCAGAATTTACGAACAATAAATGAGCTAGTAGCCATAAAAAAAAAGCACATGAAAAACTGGAAAACAACTAAACAAGACAACTCAGATGAAGATGAGGGAAAAACAATGAGAATCAAACCCAGAAACAACCCTCATAAATGGAATATAATAAGTGGTAATTTATTACCAGTTTAAAACAACCGGTCTTATAATATCGGTATTAACGAAGACTTTTGTACTAGTGCAAACCTGAGACTGGCGTCTTTAAACTAAATTTTGATAGCGCTAAATCTCTATCTATGTTTTCTTCTGCAAGGAATGTAATCAGAGATGACGACGGTAGGATGATTGCTTGCGATGCCAGTAGATGTGGGAAGATGTCAGCGGTCCAGGCCAAAGCAGTTGGTTTGCAGCTCGGTTTGCTGAAAGCTCGGAGTCTGGGATTCGAAGAATTGCTGTGGAAGGAGATTGCCTCGTGGTTGTGAATGCGATCAATGGTGTTTGTTCGACTCCTTGAGAGATCGAGATTCTTATTTCGAATGCTCTCCATCTGCTTCACTTTTTCGAGACAACCTCAGTGTCCCACATTTTCAGGGAGGCGAACAGAGCGACTGATCAACTCACTCATTTGACCTTCGAGTCCGGCTCGATATCTTGAAGTTCTGATCTAGAGTTTCAAACTCTCGTTCGTAAGGACGCCCTTGGGTGGTGCTACAACCGTGGTTGACACCCCCAAATTCTCACCTATATAAAAAAAATCATAAATGAGTAAATCTGCTGCCTAGCATTGTGCTCATAGATAAACCCTAGCAATTTAAGAAGCCAGTGGAAATTTAGGAGGGAATGCAAATTTCAAAGCTCAACTGTCCAGCCAGGTAACAAATTCCACCGAAGATGTCAAATAAAGTTGCCACGGAAAACAACTATTCCAATAACCCTAACCATGTGAGAGTTGCACCTGATTTTCCCAATCAAATACACCATAGTCCAGAAATTTTGATTCATTCATGGCACAAACTCAACCAAGTTTCTATCCAAATTAGAGATGAGTGTGGAAGATTGTCAATTGAATTCAGATATGAGGACACCAAAACGACGTCATGTCATAGCCGAATTGTTGTTGTCGGCGATTTCCGTCTACAACAATTGATAATTTCTGGGTGATAGTGGATTCAGATCTCAAGTTGCTTGATGGTCGATTTGGTGAGGGTCGCGAGTCATTACAGGCCGGTCGAATGCCGACGCAGAGGTCAATCAATGGACGGTGAGAGAAAGGTAAGGTTCTGGAGATGGAGAAAGTGAAATTGAGGGACGACAGAGGGAGGACAAGGACATGGAGAGGACAAAGATCGAGGCTGGTAGTGAACGGTGGATAACTCATTAGAGCACCCCCAATGGTGGGGTGCCTCAAATTTTCTCTCCTCTTTCCTTATTCGTCCACTGATAGGGTCTATTTTAGTTATATATTCGCATATTATATTAGGTTATTTTAATGCATATTTTACCTATTTTATAGTCAATTTATATTATTTTATTTTCGGAGTCTATACTAGTGCTTTTATATATTTCAGGTACTTTCAGGCTAAATCGGATGAATTTAGAGATGACGAGGGATTATTTTGCAAATTAGAAGATGGGACGGAGATTAACTGTGGAGCTGATCGGAGGAGCCACACGATTGTTGCGAGTCGCACCACAGTGTTGCGCTTCATGCCTTCATGCTATCGATATTATTATTATATATATTTAGAATTAATTTAGATATATTATTATTATATAGATTAGTTAGATTAGGATAGTATTGCTCTATTCCTCTGGCGGCTCACCTGGTTTCCGGCCGCATCCGGCTTGAAATCGCCGCCCGGGGTTGTGCACCGTCCTCTCTCTTGGTCCTTCGGGCCCAAGCTTCGGGTCCTTAGGGCCCAAGTTTTGGGTCATTTGGGCCCAAACTTCGGGTCCTTAGGGCCCAATCTTCGGGTCCTTAGGGCCCAAGCTTCGGGTCCTTAGGGCCCAAGCTTCGGGTCCTTAGGGCCCAAGCTTCGGGTCCTTAGGGCCCAAGCTTCGGGTCCTTAGGACCCAAGCTTCGGGTCCTTCGGCCCCAAGTTTTTGGGCCCAATGAAGAGATTATGGCTAGTTTTAAATTACTATATTTATTTTTGGAGAAGCTTGCAATAACATGTAAACCCACCCGAAAGGGTAGTCTAAATCCTGTTTGGGTTTGATCCCGAAAGGGACTTCCCAAAAGGTTTTGAGTATAACCACCCGAAAGGGTTTGAGAAAATCCTGCAAGGGCTTGTCGATTTTTCTGTAGGTGAAAGCTTGTTGGCGTTTTGTATCGGGCAGTTTGCAGCTCTGCTTCCGATGTTTCGAGGAGAAACTTCTGCTTGATTGAGGGGGTGTGGAGTTTGTAGTCGGGTCTGGCTGGGGTCAAGGTGGTGCGCTTGAGGCGACTCTGTATCCGGGATAGAGTTCATTGGAGTTCGTCTGCACTACCCACAGGAGATAGTGTCCTGCTGTACTACTGGCCCGCGGTGCTACTGTTCGGTGGTGCTTGGCTGCGTTCTTCGGCGGCTTCCTCAGCTTTTTTGGTGTTTGGTCTTCTTGGAACGTTTGTTGTAGAGTTTATTTCTGTTTGGTTCATTTCGCTTGTTATTTGTATTGTTTTTTTTAGTTTGTTCTGTTAGACGGTTCGCCGTCTGCCGACTTTGTCGGCCTCTCAAAGAGTCAGGCCTGTTTGACCTTCGAATTTTTTCCTAATAAAAAAAATATACATCCATTCATACGAAAGAGCCGGAAGCCGCAAGTGACCGGCCGACTCAATTCTAACCCTAAACCCTTATTATGTTTTGTCTTATTTTTATGGGGATCTAAACTCTCCCGTTTCGTCTATGAATTGAAGCTTTGGTTTAATAAAGTTGTGAGATTTCTATTCTTGTTCTAATCCTATTGATTCGTATTGATTCTTTTGCGAATATTGATTGATTTCTTCTAGTCCGTACAACTAGTTGAGATTATTGCTAGGATTTTGTAGATTCCTCGTAGCGAACCTTAATCCATAGTAGCAATCATGCCTTTTTAGGACTCGTAGGACTAAACTGGTGTGTAGAGAATCAATTATATGTTAAATGCTGACTCGTAGCTTGGTGTTGCATGTATTCTGGTTAATCCTTAATCTTAATGCTACTATTAGGTTAAATCCTGACCGTGTTAGGGTTATCTAATTAGTAAGGGTTACTAGGACTCGTAGGACTAGTAATTTACACAAGATCAGGGCAGGAACAATAATAGGATGAAAAGAGAACTTGAAGAAGAATCAAGGATCAACTAACCAAACTAAAGTGGATATTTGTAGATGAAACTAGTCCTTTAATTATTATCTCCATTAATTTACTTATAGTTTATTTTATTTTATTTCTTATTCTCATCATATAAAAACCCCCCTTTCTATTAATTGGTAAATAAAATTAACTTAAAAATAATTTCATTCTCTGTGGGATCGACCCGTGCTTACCACACTACATTAGTTAGGTATGTTCGAATTTATTTTGATACGGTTTACGCGACTAAAAACCGCCCATCAAATTGGCGTCGTTGCCGGGGAATCAAAGTTTATTTCTTTGTTTTATGTGTTTATCAATTTTTGTATATATCTAATTTGTTGTGAACCTATCTTACGTTTCATAACACCTTTGCTACTAATTTTTGAGATGTTAAGGTTTTTGTAGTTTCAAGGTGAGAACTTTCACCAATATCTGACCAGATTGCAGAGATATGTTGACATCCGTAATTCACGAGGTTATCAAGACAACATACGAGATATGATTATTTGCATAATTGATGGGATGACTGCTGAGGCACGAGCGCTTGCTGAGCACATGAGTAACGGAGGCCTAGCACGGTTAGGTTTGTCGGGGTTGTGGGATTTTTTCCTTTACATGGATTACCATGTTGCACAGGAAGAATCTTTCACTTCGATATCTCTACCAATGGAGGACTCTGTCATATACCTGGATGATGCAATCAAGACCCTTACACAAGCGGTGCAGGAGAATGCTGAGAGGATAAAAAACTTGGGGGAACAGATTAGCCAACTTACTCAAACATCAAAAGAGATAATAGCACATCGGATGGCCGCCCCTCAAGTTGATAAAGAAGCAAACACATTCTGCCATCCCCTGAGACATTGAAGGATGCAAGAATGGAAGATCCTGTCGATGTCATTGTGCTCAATTCATTCTATCCCAGTTGGTTTCAACGTGATAATGATGTTCAGAATGAGAAGGAATTGTTCAGAGATGATGACAGTTTCTTTGCCGATGGAGAGGAGGGTCTGGTGCGTTCTGACATGGAATCTCATGAGTCGACGCATGAGGTTTCATGTGTTTTGTCTCCTACTCCATCCAATGTATTCATTCTCAACTCCCCCGTTGATGAACCATGTCTAGAGCCACCTGCTAAGGCTCGAGAGATAATAAAGGTAAACTTTTGCAATTTGGAAGGTAATGGTGATTATGCTGATCCTTTTAATTGTTATTTTGAAAAACCACCAGTGGAACTGAATTGGTGGTATCATATTCTTTCAGTAGTAATTCATGATAAATTGAAAAGGTTTATAACTTTTATATTTTATAATTTCAATTTAGTGTGCTATGATAGTATGATGTCTTGTGGAAGATGTGTGCACAGGAATATGATAGGTTGTTGATGGCCTTGACGATGTCTGATAGGTAAGGAATTGAGATAAAGAATAAGTCATGTTAATGACATAAAAGTCATAAGTTAGAGTTTTTCTTTTTCTTTTTGGTTAGGATTAATTTATATATATATTTTTTATTTTCGTACACAAAAAATTAAAAAGAAAAGAAAGGTAGAGCCTTCCTCTTTCCTTTCCTCCCTCCGCCGTCCTCTCTGTTCACCTCTCTCCAACGCCTCTTCTCTCTCCTGTTCACTTCGACCGTCGTCGGGCCAGCCCTACCAGATCCCGACTTCCAGACCGCCGCCTCTTTCTTCCTCCGGCGCTGCATCTCCACTTCGGCGTCCTTCATTTGACCACTCTAGCGCCGCACGCTTCAACCCTGACTACAATCGTCCTCTCCTGCTGTCCGCCGTCATGCCACCACTGCTCTCAACTGCCGCCTTCTGTCTCTGCCTCATCGGCGGTTTCTTCTCACGCCATCAACGTTCCATCCTCTTCGTCGTCTCATTCCGGAACGCCCGATCCTCTGGCAATCTTCCCTCACCACCATCGTATTCCGCTCCTGCTTTGCTAAATTGACGTTGTGATTAGCTGCTCACTGCTCCACTGCTGCTCTCTCGCCTGCAATTCATCCTCCAATTTCGCCTCAGGTAAGTGCAGGTTAGTATTTTTCTCTCCTTCCTGTCAATCTTCTATGTCGGAACTTGTTAGCCTTCTTCCTTGGTGATTATTCTGGATTAAAAGTGATTAGAATTGAAACTACTTAAATTTGTGTGATTAGGTGCTTGGGGGATCTGGTGGATGTTGAAATTGATCTTTGATTGCCTCTGATGATCTAATCTGGTTAATATTCACTTGTGCTGAATTTGATAGCCTTTGATGATAGGTTCATTGTTGTCACATTGGGTTGCAGCTAAGATTATGAGACTTCGATAAACATGAACTCCCTGTTGCTAATTAATTTTTTCCTTCTTGAATCTGAAATCGACTGAGTTAGTTTTTTTATCCTCGTGATAACCTTTGGATCAAATTCGTAGGTGGAATTTGACTGATTTTGTTGCTAAAATTGATTGGTTTGGTTTCGAAATTTAGTCTTTTATTACACCTATTTAGTGAAAGTGTTGGCTACTAGATTAAATTGTGCTCATGCCTTTTCTGTTACTTGTTTGTTTCATGCTCCATGTGTCCATCAATTTCTCGTGATTGTACTTGCAAATAATGGATGAGCATGACTTGATTTATTTGTCGCTCTGTTTTTTTTTTCCCTTCATTCTTGGATGATATAGGGTCTGTTTGGATTCCCATGTAATTATGTTTATAATACATGTTTTTAGTTTATAAAGAGATTATAAAATAAGCAGTGTTTGGATGACTCATTAATCAGATAAATTATAATACATTTAAAATGAAAGATATTATTTGGGATTCTTTCCCTTTCCCTTTCCCAACTAGAGAACGTACAGAGACATCGGTTTGCCCCCGACATCTCTCGCCGGAATCACTCGGAGCACCTTTCTTCTGGTCTGGTGGCCAACTCCCCCGTCCACCATCACCTCCTTCCCCGAGTACGCCGCTGGTTTCCCTCCCCCTCCTCGTCCCACTCGTTCCCCATCGTTCGCTCCTCCTGCGTCAATAGGCATGGTGCATCTGACATCGTCCTTCATCGCTCTCGCCACTTTCCATTATCTTCGTCTGGATCCACTCATATGCCTCCACGGCCCTATCCGGATCTCTCTCTTGCCAAGATCTGTCTCGCCCTATCCGAGATCTGCGTCGATGATATCAAGGCCAATAGGGTCGTACGCGGCTTCAAATCGGTAAACATAATTAGTGTTTGGGTTGAATTTAGAGTCGATTTTGTTTGGATCTTGGGTTTTAATTCGATTCTGGTGTGGGAGGGTTGAGATTGATTAGGGGTGGCGGTAGCTCTCCGGTGTTGTGGATTCGGGAAGGAGAAAGAATTATAGATTTGAAACAATGGAAGATTCGGGAAGGAGAAAGAAGCTATTATACGGAGTAAAAGAATTATAGATTTGAAACAATGGTGGAGTGCAATTTACACAGATGGAGATGAGGGATGGGGGAGAATGGTTGAAGGGGATGTATTTTGGGAAGGATAATGAACAGTTGAATATATTATAATTCATTTTTTTTAAATATATCCAAACATTGATTATGTTTTAACAAGGAAATCACATATTATTATTATAAGTAATAATACATGTATTTTACTTATAAGCATAATACAAGGGAATCCAAACAGACCCATAGTTTTCTTGGATATTGGAATGTGTTTGGTTGTGTGTGTTTTCTTCGTCTTTTGTTTTGGCCAGGACAAATTGCAAAGAAGACTGCCTATATTTTTTTCGACTCCAATAAGGTGCACGAGTGCCAATTACATCCAAGTTGCTGGTGAAAGTTTCTGTTGAACACCTTGGACTGTAATTTATGCTCTTTTATGATGTTTTAAGGGTGTTAGTACTTAGGAATAGTCATGTATGTTGCTGAATTTTATGCTTTGATATTCCTTTGTAACTTAAATGATTTGGTTGCTGATTGCTATGCAAGTTTTGCTTGTTTTGCCGTTGTTTGCGGTGTTGAACAGGTCTTATAACTAAATAAGAAGTTGCTGAATTTCCCCAAGGATATCACCTGTTTTCTTCCTTCCTCCTCTTGAGCTAAATGGTTGCCCGGAATGCCCGATGACTTAGTGAGTTTCCTCTTACTCTTTTATTCCTTTTATTTACTTTGAGGACAAAGTAAGATTTTAAGCATGGGGTGGGGAATTCAAGTGTAGCTCCGTATTTATATGTGTTAGTTTTTTTTTTTTTAATTTTGGTTATGCATTGCATTATAGGTTGTATTATAAGTGTTTGATAATTATCCCATGGTCTCATATAAGTTATCGAGTCTTAGTTTTTTATTTGTTAGATAGTTGTTTCTATGATTGGTATGACCTCGATGATGATATATGGTTTTTCATGGCTTAAGAGTTAATAAAATTTGAATTTTAATTGAATAAAGACACTTGTGGGATTCCCATAGATAATCTGGATTATGAGCTTTGGTTATAACTTGATTATTGGTTGGATGTTCAGTTTACTAGTTTAGAGCAATCTTTAAAAAACTATATGATTTTTATGATATGTCTAAACCCCTGATGAAAAGCACTAGTAAATTTGGTTATCTATTTGATGTGATTTTTGATGTGCGTTGATATATGTTGGGTTGATGAGTGCAAGGAGAATGAAATTCACTTGCACCGCTCCGGGAGGATAAAATTCACTCGAGTGAAAAGAATTATCAATAAACCAATGTTCGAGGAGAATAAAATTCACTCGACACTCAAAAGAATTGAGGAAAAAAATACGGTTAGTAACCGATCCTGTTTGTGGAGAATAAAATTCACGCAAGGAGGAAGAAAAAGTAATTTGAAGATAATTGAAAAAAGAAAAGAAAAAAATAAGAGCTTTATTGAAAATCCGAAGTAGAAAATGCCTAGTAATCTATGGGTGTTTATAACGGTTATTAAGTGTGTTAATGAATTTGATTGCTCAATACATTCTGAATGCAAGCATCCATTGAACCTAATTTGAGTTTAAAGCAATGAGTATGAAGGGTTTGATGTGGGTCTCATAGTGCCATAATTATTTTGAGCTTAGCGTAATAAATACTCAGGTAGCCATGAGAACCATACTAATGAGTGATCATTCATAGAAATGTCTTTGAATCGTTTGTCTTTCATTGAGTCTGTCTTTGTTTTGTGATAGTTTGCTCGGGGACGAGCAAAAGTCTAAGCATGGGGTAGTTTGATAGGTTCTATTTTAGTTATGTATTTGCATATTATATTAGATTATTTTCATGCATATTTTACCTATTTTATAGTTAATTTATATTATTTGATTTTCGGAGTCTACACAAGTTCTTTTATATATTTTAGGTATTTTCAGGCTAAATCGGATGAATTTGGAGATGACGATGGATTATTTTGTAAATTAAAAGATGGGACGGAGATTAACTGTGGAGCTGTTCAGAGGAGCCACACGATTGTTGCGGGCCGCACCACTGTGCTGCGCTTCATGCCTTCATGTTATTGATATTATTATTAGGCAAAAATGCATAAAACCACCCACTATTCATTGTTGTTTGCAAATAACCACCCTTTATTAAAAAAAATTCAAATAACCACCCACTATTCATTGTTGTTTGCAAATAACCACTCCTTATTAAAAAATTGTCAAATAACCACCCATTAAATATATGTTGTTTGCAACTAACCACCCATACCCCTTTTCTTGTTAAACCTCACTTAATTTAATATGAAAAAACAATTATAACCCTATTCTTTAATGTTTCATTTTTAGTAAAAAGACATACTTCTCTTTGTTGCTTGATTTTTCAGGTATTACAATTAGACCAATCAAATGGGTCATTTGGGTCGGGTCACTTAGGGTCCCGAGTAAAAAGGGTTCCGGGTACATCCAGGTTGTCTCGAACCCGGGCTTTATCGAGTTTCGGGTCATTTTGGGTTTGTCAATTTTTTCCTTTTTAAATTAAAAAAAATCATGATTTGATAATTTTAAAATTCTACAGTTAAAGACGTTGTTCATAAATCACAGTGCTTGTGATTATATACTATATCTGATCTAAAATATTTTATTTTTATTATTTCTCGTAATTTTTAATAAAATGTAATAATATATAAAATATTAAATTTTTTAAAAAAAATTTTAAAATTTTGATATTTTATATATTATTACATCTTATTAAAAACATTTGATTTTTATTATTTCACGTAATTTTTAATAAAATGTAATAGTATATAAAATATCAATTTTTTTATTTTTAATAATATATAAAATATCAAATGTCCTGAAACCCAGATTAAAATTTTATTTAAAAATTGACAAACACAAAATCGACCCAAAATGATCCAAAACTCGGTCAAACCCAGGTTCGAGACAACCTGGATGTACCCAGAACCCGTTTTACTCGTGACCAAAAGTGACCCGACCCGAATGACCCATTTGACAGGTCTAGTTGTCTTTTCATATTAAATTAAGTGAGATTTAACAAGAAAAGGGGTATGGGTGGTTAGTTGCAGAAAACCTATATTTAATGGGTGGTTATTTGACAATTTTTTAATAAGGGGTGGTAATTTGCAAACAACAATGAATAGTGGGTGGTTTTATGAATTTTTGCCTTATTATTATTATATATATTTAGACTTAAATTAGATATAATATTATTATATAGACTAGTTAGATTAGGATAGTATTGCTCTACTATATACACATCCATTCATACAAAAGAGCCGGAAGCCGCAAGTGACCGGCCGACTCAATTCTAACCCTAAATCCTTATTATGTTTTGTCTTATTTTTATGGGGATCTAAACTCTCCCATTTCGCCAATGAATTGAAGCTTTGGTTTGATAAAGTTGCGAGATTTTTATTCTTGTTCTAATCATATTGATTCGTTTGCGAATATTGATTGATTTCTTCTAGTCCGTACAACCAGTTGAGATTATTGCTAGGATTTTGTAGATTTCTCATAGCGAACCTTAATCCATGGTAGCAATCATGCCTTTTTAAGACTCGTAGGACTAAACTGGTGTGTAGATCGAGAATCAATTATATTTTAAATGCTGAGTCGTAGCTTGGTGTTGCATGTATCCTGGTTAATCCTTAATCTTAATGTTAGGGTTATCTAATTAGTAAGGGTTACTAGGACTCGTAGGATTAGTAATTTACACAAGATCAGGACAAGAACAATATTATGATGAAAAGAGAACTTGAAGAAGAATCAAGGATCAACTAACCAAACTAAAGTGGATATTTGTAGATGAAACTAGTCCTTTAATTATTATCTCCATTAATTTGTTTATAGTTTATTTTGTTTTATTTCTTATTCTCATCATATAAAAACCCCATTTCTATTAATTGGTAAATAAACTTAACTTAGAAATAATTTGATTCTCTGTGGGATCGACTCGTGCTTACCACACTACATTAGTTAGGTTGGTTCGAATTTATTTTGATACGGTTTACGCGACTAAAAACCGTCCATCATCCACCTCACTTTCCACTAACTTTATTCTCAATCCTCCCTAATACAATTCTTCCACCCCACAGTGGTCAGGTTCTCCGATAATCTATCTCATTAGTTTTTCCATATCCATTTTATTTTTCCTATAATTTCAAATATTAAGAAATTAAATCGATTTATCTATATAATTTTTTTAAAAAAAATTAATTAAATTTGATAATTATTTTTAATAATTTTAATTATTTTTTAATAAATTTTAAATTTCAAAAAAAAATTAATTTAATATTATAAGTTAATATTATACTCCCTCTAATATAAAATTTAAGATTTTTTACTTTCTAGCACGTATTTTTAAGAGCTAGAAACTATATAAAATATTAATTTTTTATTAATTTTTTTTAATAATTATATACGTATTGATATTAAGTTTATATTTATCAAAAACCTTAATATTTTATATAGTTTTTAACTCCTAAAAAAACGTGCATGAATAGTAAAGTGACATGTATTTTTGGACGGAGGTCGGAGGTAGTATAATATAATAATTTTTAAATTTTGTTTACAATCTAATACTTCTTACTAATAAATATTAAAATATAAAAAAAAATTAATCAAAAATTAATATTTTATGAAATTTTTTAACACATTAAAATACGTGTGAAAAAGTAAAAAAATCTAACATATTTGATAGGAGGGAGTAAAATTATAATAATATTTTTAATTACTTTTAAGAAATTAAAATATTCAAACTAAATTTAATATTATAAGTTAATAATATTTTTCATTACTTTTAATAATTTAAAATGTTTAAAATAAATTGTTAATATATTCGGGAACTAAAATTATTAATTAAAACTTTTAATTATATTCCATAATTAGTTTTAGTACTTTAAAATATTTTAAATAAATTTTTAATAAATTAAACCATTGAAAAATAATTAATGTAATATATAATTATATTTCATAATTAATTTTAATATTTTAAAATATTTAAATTAAATTGTTAATATTTTTAATCTTTAATTTAAATTTATTTTGGAAAATAAAAAAAATGAAATGATTTATTAAGGTGACACGTGCCATCGTTCAATTGGTTTTGGATTTGGGAAGGTTCTCAATATATTGGGGCACCCCAAATTTGGGTTGGTTGTCCACAATGGTCGGGTTTCCCAAATCGCATGAAAAAGTGAAATGGGGAGGGGAGCTCCCGACCATTGTGGATGCTCTTAGAGACCGAGGAGGGCGAGGGGGGCTGGGAAACCAACAGATGAATGGGGTTAGGGTTGAATTGGGTTACGAGAATAAAGAGGGATAAGATGTCTAAAACAAATATCACTGTTTAATACGAGTGGAGTATCCCGATTCACGGGTATAGAGAAATCTAGGATGAAAAACTATTGACTTATTAGGACGAAAAACTCAAAACTGTGATATGTAATGCGTGATAAAATGAGTTTTTTGTTCTAGTGCACCCTCGACATCGACCCCCAATTACACAACCCAAGTTTCTGCAGAAGCTTTGCAACACACAAATGCCTCGACGTTGACCCCCTTGGCCTCGGCGTCGACCCCTTCTGCATAACATAATGGTAAGTCGCTTGAGACATCGGATGATGTAAGTTTAGGTGAGGAACTGTTCTTTACCCCCCTTCTAGCCCCGTTCATGATCTTTTTCTTATTAAGAAGGCTAGTACACCTTGGTTTGCAGACTAGGCTAACTACATTGTAGGAGGAGAGATCCCGCCGGAGTTAACTTCACAAGGTAAGAAGAAGTTCCTACATGATGTCAAGAGGTATTATTGGGATGATCATTACTTGTTTAAGTAAGGAAGCGATCATATTTTTCGTTGCTGCATTCCGGAGGAAGAGGTAGAAAGTATTATTCGTCATTGTCATACTCTTCCCACTTGGGGCCATGCTAAGGGTTTTAAGACCACTTTAAAGATACTTCAAAGCGGATTTTATTGGCCTAACATGTTTCGAGATGTATGAATTTGTGACATCATGTGATGAATGTCAAAGGGCCGGGAACATAACATGGAGAAATGAGAATTCGCTCATGGGGATTGGAGGTCGAATGGTTCGACGTTTGGGGCATAGACTTTATGAGCCATTTTCCATCTTCGGACCCTTATAAATACATTCTCGTGACAGATGATTACATCTTTAAATGGGAGGAAGCCACTGCCACACGAACCAATGACACTAGAGTTGTGGCCAATTTTTTCAAAACTAACATTTCCCCCCGTTTTTGTGTTCCTAGGGTCCTAATTAGTGATGGAGGCTCGCATTTAATAGAGAGAAGCTTTGAGGCACTTTTGACCAAGTATGGGGTACACCACCGAGTAGCCACATCCTACCACCCCCAAACTAGTGGTCAAGTTGAGGTATCTAATCAACAAATCAAAGATATCTTGGAGAAGATCGTGGCAAGATCGAGGAAGGATTGGTCATCAAAGCTTGACGACGCATTATGGGCCTATAGGACGGCATATAAGACGCCTCTCTGCACCACTCCCTATAACCTCGTGTATGGTAAGTCATGTCATCTACCAGTCGAGTTGGAACACAAAGCTATGTGGGATCTCAAGGATCTCAATATGGACCTCGATGAGGCCGGAAAGAAAAGGTTCATCAACTTACAAGCACTTGATGAGTTGAGGCTTAAGGTGTACGAAAATGCCGAAATTTACAAAGAAAGGACCAAGAAGTGACATGATCGAAAGCTAGTGTCCAAGACCTATGAAGAAGGAGATAAGGTATTGCTTTTTAATTATATACTTTTGACTTTTTCCACGGAAGTTGCATTCAATATGGAATGGACCATTCGTGGTTCAAAAGATTTCCCCTCATGGAGCGATGGAGCTTTTGGATGAAAGTGATGCTACTTTTAAGGCCAACGGGCACCGATTGAAGAAGTATTATGAGCATGTTGTGCTTGACCAGGATATTCGTGCCTCTTGGGCACTCACCATCTCCGATTAATATAAAAGGAAAGTAGGTCGGGTTAGTGACTTTAAACCTAGCGCTTACGGAAAGCAACCCGCTTTCTTTTCCTTTCCTTTCTTAATTATTTTATTACTTTTATTTTTCTTATTTTTAGATTTTAATCTTTTGATTTGGGAAGCTTGTGAAGGAGAAACAACTTAAAAATTAAGTATGAAGGGAGGATTTTCAAGAAAGAAGAAACGGGGTAATGAGAGACTGCACTGGTGTCGACGTTGACCCTTTTGCCCTTGACGCCGACCCCCCTGAGCGTAAAGCTGGCAAATGGGCTGTTCGAGTGAGGTTCGGGTCGGTTCACTAGCGGGTCAGGTCAACTCGGGTAAAATTTGTGGTCTGATACTGGTCAGGTCGGGTTCGGTCAAAATGAATTTTAGATTGATCGGGTTTTGGGTTCAATCTGGTCATGTCCATTCGGATTCGGGCCGAAGTGGGTTGGGTTTGTTCGGGTTTGGGGTCAAGAGACAGTCGGTCTAGCTCGTTCAGATTTTGAATCAAAGTGGGTGTAATTTATTTGGGTTTTGGGTCGAATAAGATTCAACCCGTTTCGATAATTAGATTGATTTTGTCTCGGTTAAATAATTGAATATGTAGTTTACATAAAATAAATTATTCGAGTAATTCATTTTTAATTGAAAATATTTGGCAAAATGTCCATTTTCACCTACCTACTTTGTTAAATGTCCACCTAAATCTCCTTTTTTGCTAAATGTCCATTTTATTTCTATAATACCAATTTTACCCCATGTTAATTTACTCTGTCCGTTCTCCAATCTCCCACACAGCTTTGAGGTTGAAGCCATGGCTTCCTCACCTCCCGCTCATCTCTCCTCGCAATCTCTCAAGATCTGGAAGAGATCTCCAGCGATCTCTGATCCTCGATATCGACTTTCTCCCTTCTGATCTGCCATCCTCTCCGAGATCTCCGCTCCTGCTGAACCAGATGGTGTCGGAGACCGCGGAGATCAAATCCGAGGAGCAGAGTTATATTTGCGCTATGTGTAAAGATGCAGTTGGCGTTGGAGAATTGACAAAAGAATTGTCCGATTTCTCAATCTCCTCTCCACACGATCTTCTGCTTCGCTCTCTCCTCATAAGTTGCTCTTTTTTGGTTCTTTCTCTCTCCAGTTATCTTTGCTTATGCTTCCGTATAGTCCTGTTTTCCAATTGCTTTTGATTCGTGTTGGTTTTCGACCAATTTCGCCCTTGAATTGGCTTTAATTTTACTCGAATAACTAGCAGCGCCGGGAAGTAGATCCAAGGCATCCTCTAGCGGAAACTCCTCAGGAGATGTTGGGGAAACGGGTAGCTAACACTCTATCACATGTATGACAAGGATGGACAAACTCTCCTTACAAATGAGAACTTGTATTAATGTACAAAGTATTTTGTACAACTCACACGATACAAGACTCTCACTAACACTCACAACTCTTGACCAACTCACTCACACTACATTTGTGAGGATTCACTCGACTCACAACTCCACACACTACACAACTTTAGGAGACTCAGACTTTACTCATACGACTCAAAAGACTGACCTCACTCTTTGGCGGACCCTATACTCGTGTGATCGAGACACCCTTATGTTCAATCGATCACACCTACCGACTAACCTACAAACTCTAGTGCATGATCGAGACACCCTTATTCTCAATCGATCACACACTAGGACTCACACTCATTTGGAGGAGCACTCACCTTGCCCACTCACTTACAACATGTGCTCCTTATGCCTATTTATAGGCCATTCCATCATTTACAAGGAGAATTCTAGGACATCTCTAGAATACTCCAAGACTAGAGCCATCCCTATGCTTCAAGTCTTCTCCATACATTTCATAAGGTTCTCCAAGCTTCCGGAGAACTCTACACACGTCTAGAGACACCTAGACTCTTCACTGTTCCAGAACCTTCCATAAGGATCCGCACGCGTCCAGAGACTTCTGCACTCTTCCATATGCTTCTAGAATATTCCACCACATTTCGGAGACTTCCGCCACATTCCACATTCTTCCGAAACGTTCCACAATTTAGCTCAAAACACATTTTTATGTATGTGAAATATGAATTATTTTCCAAAAGGATAAACAACCACCACAATCACCAGCACCGCCGGAGCTCAAGCGCGGAGGATGGAATCCAACCGTGAATCGGCGAGGAGCTTTCGGATGAAAAAGCATAAGCTTCTGGACGATCTGCAGGTCCAGGTCGCAGATCTAAAGAGAGACAATGATCAGATCCTCACCGCTGTGACTGTCGCCACGGAGTAGTGCTTGAATGTTGATGCTCCTTCGTGTCGAAAGGGCCGGTGCCAGCGGCCATTAGAGTCTTAATCAGCCATTTTTGTGTCATCGATAGATCCTTATATGTGCAACAAGCCAGCAGTCCTCATTTTCATCTCCCATTGCCTCATTTGAAGTTAGGTATGTGCTCCTCTTGATCCTTCATCTTTTCAGTTGATTTGCTTTCAGATGCATTCAATCTGTTTGATTCAATGCCGTCATTCAGCAACTTAATTCATGAAATTTAGTTCCTTACGTACATGCTTAACTTGTGTTCTCTATTGAATTCAAATGCACATGATTTAGTGTTGGAAAGCTTTGTTCCTTCTCTTCTTGAAAGTACAGGAGATTATAGGAGGTAATCTGTTGAAATCAATTTCTTTGATTGAAAGAATGGTTTTGATAGCAGTCGTTGTTTTGATGGATACAATGGTGCTTGCAATTAATTATTGTGGATATCGGATCATGTGTGTTTGCTTTTTTTGCTAATACAGAACTGTGTTTTTTTTAGCTCTCAACAGTATGAGCTCCATGATGTTGTTTTCAACTATTCACTTGCTTCTCCTATTTCATTTTGAAAATTTTATGTGTAAATATACATATTGACAGCTCAACCACGTGTGTCACCAACAGTGGTGACACGGTTGGTGACAGAGTTCTTGTAAAAAAAACACTAAAAAAAAGATGTCACCATCACCCAAAGAAAAAATGTCACTACATGTGTCACCATTGATCCATAAGCGTGGTGAAAATGATCTCGTAAAAAAACTATGTCACCAAAAAAAGTTGTTCCCGCATGTGTCACTGATGTGTGCTCAATTTACCATGTTTTTCGCTCACATCTACTTCGATTTTTGTCCATATTATATACTTTTATATTGGAAAAGCATGAGATTTGTGTAGTTTGTGTTTATGTGCAATATATGGAGGTCTACACAAGTTTTAGTTATATTTCGCAGAAATCGGACGCACTTTGGAGCTTAAAGGAAAATCATGAAAATATTGGAGAAGCTAAGGAAGAGCACATGATGGTGCAGCTAGAGAAAATGCCACTTTTCACCCTTCATCATTCTAAATCAAGTTCTAATATCTTCATGAGAGTTGTATCCCTCGAAAAGAGCTTTCCAGCGCATATTCATATGCCTCAATTAGGAGAACGAGGACTCGGAAAAGTGCATTTCAAGACGGATGTAGAATGCTGGAAATTGTCAAGGAGGTCGATATCGAGTGGAGCACGTCGAGCAGAAATGCCAGAAATCGACCAGAACACTAGGAGCAACACAATAGAGGTCGATATCGACCACCTTTGGTCGATATCGAGTCGAGCACAGCTCGAAATCCACTCTAGAGAAGACATGTCGATATAGACCTAACATGGTCGATATCGAGTGAAGCCCAGAAGCCGATTTCGAGAGTGGAGGAAACTTGCACATGAAGAAGAAGATATTTTATCTATTTTATCTACTTTTTATCCTAAAAGGTTGAACAATTAATTACCCTATGGATTTATCTACTTTTACCAATTTAGATTTATTTCTCTTTTATCTAGAATTATATCCTTAGATAGATGATAGATATTGCTTTCCCAGAATAGCTAGGATTAAGCCCTATAAATAAAGCCCTAGGGGATGGTTTTTTTATTCATTCAAGTGAAGTCGTCTTCGGGCGCAAGGAGAGAGAGAGAGAGAGAGAGAGAGAGAGAGAGAGAGAGAGAGAGAGAGAGAGAGAGAGAGAGAGAGAGAGAGAGAGAGAGAGAGAGAGGGGAGACGAGAGAGAAGGAGGAGGAAGGAGACGAACGGTTGTAAGTTTTAGTTTATTTTATGATAAAGTTAGTTTCTTTTATCATGTTTTGTTTCTAATTTCCTTCTTCTAGGGTTGGGGTGATCCCAACATAAATATGTGTGTTTGATTTATATATAAATCGATGAATTTGTATGTCTTTATCATCATCTACCTATGCGCTTAATCCTTTGTGACAGTTGAGGAAATTCCTTATTTGTGATATTGAAGCGAAAGCGATCTTATTATGAATATGGATGATAATTAGGGTTTATTTGCGAAAGCCGACTAATCCTAATTAAGAAAAAGTAGTAGCCAATGTTATCAAAGTGTTTGATACGGTTTACGCGACTAAAAACCGCTCATCAGTGTGGTAGGGGCCCATATCGCGTACTTGCTACGACCAATTGGGAATATTATGATCACGTCGATGGTACTGTGAGGACCTCATACAGGCCCTTATGAGGTGTTTACGGAGCCAATGGCATGATCCTTGGACTCACCAATTTAAAACTTCATCCCCTTGTTTTAGAATAATTTTTGTCTCGGGGACGAGACTTGTTTTTAGAGGTGGATGAATGTAAAGAACGGGAAATTTTATAATATTAATTAATTAAAATATTGAATTATAATCATCTCAATTTCTAAGATTCAGGAGGCTTGGAATTTTCGTCATCGAGCTATTGGTTTACTCTAAATCCTTCGAAACGAGTTCCGGCATTTGTTGTTGCAGGAGGATGGTCAAGTATGAAATAAATATAAAATAAAGATCAAACTGACTTCCCTGTCTCAGAAAATAAATACAAGACTTCCTCCCGTTGTAGTATGAGAAATCAGGATCGAATCCACGAGGAAGCACGTCAGCGGTTCTCAAGTAGCTGTAAATCTCACAGACAAAGCAGCAGAAAGACAGAAACAACGAAAGAAAGGACAAAGCAAGACAGAAAATAAAAGCAAAGACAAAAAGTAAAGAACAAAGCAAAGCAACAAATAAAAGCAAAGGCAGCAAATAAAAGCAAAGGCCAGAGGCTACTCGATCTCGACCACCAGCCACTCGAGATCGACAAAGGCAAGCAAAAACAGAAACTTCAGAAATCGACAAAAGACAGAAACTTCACTCGACCTAGACCAAGCGTACTCGATATCGAGTACAACCTATTCGAGATCGACAAGATCTCCTCTGTATCGACTAGAATTGACAGAAAACTTAAATTGCAAATTCGAAACTAAAACTCAGCTTTTCGACATAAATAAACTCAATATAATAAAAGACTTCCAAAGCCAGGGTTTCAACACCACAACGATAACCATGCAAAGTAACACATAAAGGCATAAAAGATCATGCTTTCCATCAAATAACTTTCGTTATTACCAAATAGGCATATAGAGGCTTTCGCATAAACCCTAATTGTTACTAACCCTTTTTCACATAATTAATCCAAGTTGCATTAAGATCACTTTCGCTTCAATAATACAAACAAGGATCACCTTCAACTCTCGCAAAAGAATCATGCTCATAGGGCTAGAAGACGAATTGCATAAAAAGATCTGACCTTTATCGCGTCGCCTCACATGGCCACCGTCGGGCTCACCCCAGCCCCAGAAGTGGGTGGACTACTCACGCCTCATCGCAATAACAGACATCATTGATTGAAAAGAAATAACTTGCATTAACTAAATTCAAAGCCTTTACAATCCCGGCAATCAACTTTCGCTAAATGTCAAAACCTTAAAAACCTTAAACTCCTAAATCGTATCTGTGGAACTACTTGTCTTGCTCTGAAATTGAATGAATAAAACTGAGGCCCTAGGGCCTTATTTATAGGCTTCATTCCCTAGCTATTCTAGGAAAGAAATATCTATCTATATCTAAAATTATATCTAAAACTTTAAAAGATAAATAAATTGATAAAAGGAAATAAATCAACTAAGGAAAACTATATCTAAATTAGGTAGGTCTTCATGTCTTGATAGATCTCCCTTCCATGATGATAGATCTAGATCAACTTTGGATAGAATTCGGCCATTCTCGGATTCCTTCATGCCCAAGAATTCCAAGTCTACTCGGACTGCTCAAGTCGACTCGTCTGCGGAAACTGGGCTACTCGACATCGACAAGGGTTAGTCGACCTCGAGTAGGATTCATCGTCGACTTGGCTTCTCGGCTAGATCTGCTCGATGTGGCTCGGACTTGGCTCCTGGCGCTCGTCGATCTCGACTAGGGTTTGTCGAGATCGAGTAGAGGTGTGGTCTTCTTGGTCGAGCACCTTCTCCTCGGCATGGACTCGGACTGGCGCTGTGGCTTGTCGATCTCGACCAGGGCTTGTCGAGATCGAGTAGAGTTGCTCGGCTTCTCGTCCTCGGCTCTTCGGGCAGCTTCTCTTCTCGACTTCGGGTGTGGCGCTGAGGCGTAGTCGATCTCGACTAGTGGTACTCGAGATCGAGTAGACTCCGGAAGTCGGGTTGTTCTGACTCTCGGTCGGGCTCTGTCGACTAAGGCTGCTCGGGCAAGCTCGTCGAGATCGAGTAAGGTCTACTCGAGATCGAGTAACCTTGACTCTCAGATTGATTCGACTGGTTCCGCTGCTTCTTTGACCTTGGACTTTTGTAGCCGATTTCCAAGCTTTTCTGACCTTCTGTAGAATTGCTGTAAAATGCCTCGATTTATGCGAATTAAACATAAACTGGTGTAGATTCCATAATTTGGCAAATAAACATTAACTACACAGATTCTATACTATCTTAGCCCAATTGTATGAAATGTATGCAGAAATCGATATAAAAGTTACTGTAAAACATGGCAGATTCAGCTCACAACAAACACCCCATACTTAAGCTTGCTTGTCCTCAAGCAATACTTTTATTTGTCATTCAGGGGAAGAAATCAAAACTCTCAACATATCAGATTCATTCTTATATGTCCCTGCAATCAATTACCATCCTCGAAAAGGTACTAATGTCACAGATTCATGCATGTGCAAATATACAAAAGCAACATCTACTCACAAAAGGAGGGTTATAAAAACAATTTATGTGACAAAGCAACAATAATCAAGAGGACTTTAATTAAGCTCATGAAGGAGTAGATTGGTAAAAGGCTAAAAGGTGAGCAATTTCTGCCAATCTGAATTTCATACCACATTCTTTCTCATAAGTTTCATCACCTTTCATAATGCTTTTATCAATAATAATGTTTTTACCTCTCTGACCTCAGCACTGCCTTCTCGCGAGTCACAAACATGGGTGTCATGAATGGCCCCGGATACTTAGTGCTTTGGACTCCTCACAATGTGTCCCATCTCTCCAAACTATTATCTCAGAGAGCAGGGTCAATCTACCTTTATCTCCTGAGGTGATTGGATTTTCTTTCTCTCATTAAATTTTCCATATATTTCAAACAATTTCCAACCATGCTCCAAATATTGATAATAATCACAACAACCATATAACATCTCCATAATGTAACATCATTCTCAACATAATCCCCGGATAAGGTAAAGAATGGTAAATATTTAGATCATGTGGAGCAATATATGAAATAAGGCATATTATGACTTTTGTGATGCATAAGCATAGGTATGGCTAGGATATAACAATGAGCACTATATGGAAATATAAAGTCCTCCATCATTTTACCTCCTTTTATGGTTTTCAAGAAAATATGCATTTCATTGTTACTTCCCTTTACTAGGCAATTTCATGCTATATCTCTAATGAATCCAATTTTGCATCGTCGAGTTCAATAAAGCTTCCATGACTTTAATCAAAATTTCAATGGGGGTCATTTTTCAAAACTTTGGAAAACATGCATATATAGGCATATAAATCAAATAATGCATTCCAAGATAGCCATGTAGCAATTCAAAGAAATAAATTCAAAATATGCAAAAAATAATGTCAAATATGGCAATTATGCACAAAGTAAGCCCTTCCCCCACCCCATACTTAAAATTTACAGTGTCCTCACTGTATAAAAACAAGGGTAAAGAAAGAAACTCACAAGACAGATGTGCAGAGCCTCATATTTTCGAATGGAAGCATCTCCTGGGCTGAGTATGACTTGGGTCTATCCATGGACCTGAAAAGTATGGAAGACATATACCAACAAAAGAAAAACAAAAACCAAAAATGTTCAAAACCAAAAACAAAAACAAAGTCTCAAATGTCCTAAAAAGTCTATGTACAAGCTCTAGATTTTATAGTCGCTAGGCCGACTTCCCATTTATGCTCAAGGTGGCATCTGCAGGGCCCATGTAGCTTGGGCCTCAAATAAGACTCCATTTTTGTCCATCAGCTGTAATCCTCCAGAATGGATCTTGTTCACCACGAAAGGTCCCATCCGCTTCTTGTTGAATTTGTTGGGAAACTAATGATCCTTTGATTTAGAGACATAGAGCTTGTCTCCTACTTCATATTCCTTGGGCTCATCATTGGAAATCCTACATAATTGCACATACCAAGGCAAACCTCTCCCATGTATAGATAAATCTTTAATGGAAATAAGAGAAGATAGATCCATACCTTGGCTTACCTTCGCAGACACGGAATCGGGGACCACTGTGTTTGGTCGATCTCGACTAGGGCTAGTCGATCTCGACGAGACTGCAAGTTCTGGTAGTGGTCGGCTCGCAGATTCAGAAGTCGACGAAGAAGATGGCTTGTCGACCTCGAGTAGCCTACTCGATATCGAGTAGGGCTCCGCTCCTGGTGGCTGCAGCGTCGAGGAAACAGGTGCTGGATCAGTCGAGTGGTGGTCGATCTCGAGTAGCCTACTCGAGATCAAGGAGTCTGGTTCGTCGGGCGGTTTCTGTTTCGAGGAAGACGGAGTCGAGTCAGCAGAGGGCTTGACGATCTCGACAAGGGTGGTCGATGTTGACGAGGATCCTGGCTCTGGTGTCGTCAGCGTCGAGGAAAGCTGAGCCGAGTTGGCCGAGTTGTGGTCGACCTCGAGTAGCCTACTCGAGATCGAGTAGGGTTCTGCTTCCGTCTGGCTGCTCGACGAGGCTGGTGCTGGTGGAGTCTCCTTGGTCTGGTCGAGATCGACTAGGGTTCTACTCGATGGCGAGGAGCCTTGGTCGATCTTGACCCCATACTTAGTCCCTGTCAAGGCATCCGAAAAATAATGAATCCATAACGACTTACCTTGGTCTGTGTCGATTGGATTCTCTGTGTTCTTATTGAGGATTGCCATGATCTCCTCCACCTGGGCCTCCATGTCCCTTTTTTCTAGCTCCTCAGGGGTCATATTTCTGACCATGAGTTCCCCGCAGGTAATATAGCCAGCTGAGATAGATTTGACCTCTTCCATTGGACCTGTATGCCTTTCAGTTTTATTAAAAGAATACTCAATTACCTCATCGCTGATGTTGAAGGTGAGCACTCCTTTCCTTACGCTTATGTTGGCATCCACCGTCGCCAAGAAGGGTCTTCCTAGAATAATTGGACAAGCAGGATCTTCTTGCATATCAACAACTAGAAAATCAGCAGGGACGAAGAATTTACCTACTTGTACTGGAACATTATCCACCATGCCTGTTGGAATGACCACCGTGTTGTTGGCCATGTAAAGTCTAGCATCCACAGGCTCTAAGGCACCTATCTTAATCTTGGACCAAATTGTTAAAGGCATTATACTCACACTAGCTCCAAGATCACATAAGGCATTAATTTTGTATGGACCAAATCCAATAGTTATAGCAAACTTACCTGGATCCGGCCTCTTTTCCAGTATGTCCAAGTGGCTGCACTCCTCTGTGATTTCAGCCATCGATCGCTTATTGCTCAGAATCTCCTTCAGGAACTTGACATAAGATGGCATTTCATTGAGAGCTTCTGTGAAGGGGATGGTGACGTTGAGTTTCTGAAGCATCTTGATGAAGCGCTGAAATTTCTTTTCCGCCGGGTCCTTTAGAGATTTTGTGGGGAAAGGCAGCTTCTTTTTCTGAGTCGGAGCCAGAACAGACGTCGGAGGTGATGCAGGCTGCTCTATGTCGACTTGGGGCTCCTCGACATCGACTAAGGTCTTGTCGATATCGACTGGATTTGTCGACCTCGAGTTGCTGGGCTGTGCAGACAAAGGCTTTTGCAGTTTCTCCTCGACATCGAGTAGACCTTCCTCGAGATCGACTAGGCCCTGGTCGATGTCGACTTGTTGTTCCTCGTTGTTCTGCTGCTTTCCGACCTCTGGCTCTTGTAATTGATGGCCGCTTCGGAGTTTTACAGCAGCGATGTGTCCAGTCTTTCCCTTAGGATTTGGTTCTGAAGATCCAGGGAGCGCACCCGACTGTCTGGGGATTCCTGCTGCTAGGTGACCAATCTGTGTATCAACTGATTTCCGCCAGATATCAATTTCCCCAAGCCTAGAGTTGACACCTTGCATCTGAGTATAGACGGAGTTGAAGGATTGCCTAGTTTCTGAGTGGTTTCTCCGTATTTCCTCTAGGACTGTCTGTATATCATCCTTTTTCGGGTCCCTTTCCGGATGTCCTGGAGCTCTGTAGGGCGGGGGGTTCCTAGGGACACCTTGGTTCCATTGTGGTTGCTGAAACCTTTGGTCCCCCATGTAGCGATTGGGACCCCTTGCGTAAGCTGCCTCCTCATGATGCTCTGCCAGCCTGACTTGCTCAGTGTGTGGGCACTCAGTAGTGGTGTGCCGATGCGATCATCATTCAATGCAAGGCTGGTTGACAGAGAGATATTTTACTTGCTTGAGGAGCTTCTTATTCTGGTCTCTGTAGTACTGCTTCCTAACATCTAGATCAATCTCCTTAGGTGGATCATATAGGGGCATGGATGGTGCTGGCCTGGCGTATGGGTTCTCTTCATAGGTTACAGTAGACCCATACTTGTTGTCGTAGGTAGTGAGCTTCTCTAGCACACCCCATGCGTCACTTGGCGGCATTGTTAGATACTCATAGCGAGTATAATTGTTGATTATGTCCTTAGTGACTTGATCAAGAGAGTTGAAGAAGATCTCCTGAATGATGTAGGGTGGCTGTCCATGAGTAGGGCAAGATCGCAGAAGTTCTTTGTAGCGCTCCCATGCCTTTGCCAGCGGTTCCCCTTGCTTCTGTTTGAAGGCGGTGATTTTCTGGCGGAGATGTGCTGTTTTGGCGGGTGGGAAGAATTTGTTCAGAAACTCTTGCTCTACTTGGGCCCAGGTTGTGAGTGATCTTGCTTTCAGCCCTTCCAGCCATTTCAGTGCAGGCCCAGCGAGAGACCAGCAAAAAGCTTTCATCTTGACATATTCCAAAGTTGTACCTTCAGCAAGAGTACGGCACATGTCAGAAAAATTTGTAATATGTTCAAGAGGACACTCATTAAATCTACCAAAGAAGGCATTATTTTTAAGCTCTATAAGAAATTGAGTGCGAATTTCAAAAGAGTTTTCAGGGATTAGAATCGCCGATTCAGGCACGACGAGAGTTGGGTGCATGTAGTCCTCCGCCGTGGTTGGGTACTGGTCAAGCTCAGCCTGTGCTTGTTCCCTTGCTGCTTTCTCAGCGGCGATAGCAGCATCCTTAGCGGCCAATTCCCTGGTAAGCCAAGCGATCAGCTGTTCCTGTGTCTCCGCAGCTGCCATGACTCTTTGAAGTCTAGTCCTGATGTGTAGAAGGCGCTCTGGTTCGTCTAAGCCGTAATACTCAGGTGGGATACCAGAACGGCGCATACACACCTCAAAAGTACCTCAAAGAAACAGTGAGAACTGACTACCTAAGGCGCGATTGATAGCTTCCCCGGTAACGGTGCCAATTTGTTGTTGCAGGAGGATGGTCAAGTATGAAATAAATATAAAATAAAGATCAAACTGACTTCCCTGTCTCAGCAAATAAATACAAGACTTCCTCCCGTTGTAGTATGAGAAGTCAGGATCGAATCCACGAGGAAGCACGTCAGCGGTTCTCAAGTAGCTGTAAATCTCACAGACAAAGCAGCAGAAAGACAGAAACAACGAAAGAAAGGACAAAGCAAGACAGAAAATAAAAGCAAAGACAAAAAGTAAAGAACAAAGCAAAGCAACAAATAAAAGCAAAGGCAACAAATAAAAGCAAAGGCAACAAATAAAAGCAAAGGCCAGAGGCTACTCGATCTCGACCACCAGCCACTCGAGATCGACAAAGGCAAGCAAAAACAGAAACTTCAGAAATCGACAAAAGACAGAAACTTCACTCGACCTAGACCAAGCGTACTCGATATCGAGTACAACCTATTCGAGATCGACAAGATCTCCTCTGTATCGACTAGAATTGACAGAAAACTTAAATTGCAAATTCGAAACTAAAACTCAGCTTTTCGACATAAATAAACTCAATATAATAAAAGACTTCCAAAGCCAGGGTTTCAACACCACAACGATAACCATGCAAAGTAACACATAAAGGCATAAAAGATCATGCTTTCCATCAAATAACTTTCGTTATTAACAAATAGGCATATAGAGGCTTTCGCATAAACCCTAATTGTTACTAACCCTTTTTCACATAATTAATCCAAGTTGCATTAAGATCACTTTCGCTTCAATAATACAAACAAGGATCACCTTCAACTCTCGCAAAAGAATCATGCTCATAGGGCTAGAAGACGAATTGCATAAAAAGATCTGACCTTTATCGCGTCGCCTCACATGGCCACCGTCGGGCTCACCCCAGCCCCAGAAGTGGGTGGACTACTCATGCCTCATCGCAATAACAGACATCATTGATTGAAAAGAAATAACTTGCATTAACTAAATTCAAAGCCTTTACAATCCCGGCAATCAACTTTCGCTAAATGCCAAAACCTTAAAAACCTTAAACTCCTAAATCGTATCTGTGGAACTACTTGTCTTGCTCTGAAATTGAATGAATAAACTGAGCCCCTAGGGCCTTATTTATAGGCTTCATTCCCTAGCTATTCTAGGAAAGAAATATCTATCTATATCTAAAATTATATCTAAAACTTTAAAAGATAAATAAATTGATAAAAGGAAATAAATCAACTAAGGAAAACTATATCTAAATTAGGTAGGTCTTCATGTCTTGATAGATCTCCCATCCATGATGATAGATCTAGATCAACTTTGGATAGAATTCGGCCATTCTTGGATTCCTTCATGCCCAAGAATTCCAAGTCTACTCGGACTGCTCAAGTCGACTCGTCTGCGGAAACTGGGCTACTCGACATCGGCAAGGGTTAGTCGACCTCGAGTAGGATTCATCGCCGACTTGGCTTCTCGGCTAGATCTGCTCGATGTGGCTCGGACTTGGCTCTTGGCGCTCGTTGATCTCGACTAGGGTTTGTCGAGATCGAGTAGAGGTGTGGTCTTCTTGGTCGAGCACCTTCTACTCGGCATGGACTCGGACTGGCGCTGTGGCTTGTCGATCTCGACCAGGACTTGTCGAGATCGAGTAGAGTTGCTCGGCTTCTCGTCCTCGGCTCCTCGGGCAGCTTCTCTTCTCGACTCCGGGTGTGGCACTGAGGCGTAGTCGATCTCGACTAGTGGTACTCGAGATCGAGTAGACTCCGGAAGTCGGGTTGGTCTGGCTCTCGGTCGGGCTCTGTCGACTAAGGCTGCTCGGACAAGCTCGTCGAGATCGAGTAAGGTCTACTCGAGATCGAGTAACCTTGACTCTCAGATTGATTCGACTGGTTCCGCTGCTTCTTTGACCTTGGACTTCTGTAGCCGATTTCCAAGCTTTTCTGAGCTTTTGTAGAATTACTGTAAAATGCCTCGATTTCTGCGAATTAAACAGAAACTGGTGTAGATTCCATAATTTGGCAAATAAACATTAACTACACAGATTCTATACTATCTTAGCCCAATTGTATGAAATGTATGCAGAAATCGATATAAAAGTTACTGTAAAACATGGCAGATTCAGCTCACAACAGCATTATTTAGTTAAAATTTTAAAATATGATTTATCACGCTTCCATGTGCGAAAATTTAAAACAATATTTGGAGTTCTTCATTAAATTCAGAATTGGGAATTTGAAAATCTTTTGAGTTGAGTCGGATAAGGTCAGAGAGCAGGTTTCGAGATATTTGTTCGGGTATTCAAAATATCTCTTTGGACCACTTTAATTCCATTTCTTTTATCTTTTCTCTTTTTCCTCTCTCTCTCTCTCTCTCTCTCTCTCTCTCTCTCTCTCTCTCTCTCTCTCTCTCTCTCTCTCTCTCTTCTATCGTGCTTGTCGTTGGAGCCTGCAGGTGCAGAGCACCTATTCACAGCTTGCACCTTGTTGTCTTTTGCACCTTTCCTCCCTACATGAACCCCCTCTCTCAGCCCATTCTTTATCCAAACACAACCCAAAAATTCATTCTCCTCTCCCTCCCTCTTTCCCGTCTGTGCAAACTGCCAAAAACCAACAGAGGAGCCCTCCTCTCCTCCTCTTTTCACTCCCAGTAGGAGATCAGAAGAATCCCTCTCCCATCGCCAAATTCATCACAATCACATCCCCTTCTTCCTCCTCCTGGCGGTCTGTCATATCCACCACCACCAGAAGCCCTTCCGTCTCCTTGCTCGTCACCATCGTCGACAAGCCAAGCAAGCAGCCCTGCCGCCGCCGAACCCAACTCACACACTTTCCCTATTTCCGAGCCCTCACCGAGCAGCAGCAACTGCTGCACTTTCGTCAGGCCCGTCCATTGGGCTATTCAAAAAGCCCAATGGAACAGGGCTCCCAATTTCCTAAGGGCACCACCGTATTTACGTGTATACATATATTTTTTTTCAAGTGCTTTAATGAAAGGGAAAAGGTTGGAAAGTGGAAAGGGGTAATTAATTCAACCGTTCATCTTCTCTCGAACCTCACGCCGTCTAATTAATTAATTGCAATTCTTGTCTTCCCCGTAAAACTCAATCATTTTCGGCCCCAATCTTCACGTTTTCAAGGATCTTAACCTCTCAGATATGGATTTCTTTCAAAATTCACCCATGATTGCGCCTCTTCTCCATCCTAATTATGCACTTCACCCTTCTTTCAGACTTTCCCACACGTTTCTCCCAATCGTCGATGTCACAAACTCGCAATGTGCCGGCTCTTCTCTTTCTCACCGTTGTCGGTTCTAGGTTCCTCGTCGGCCTCCCGCATCCCCTTCGTCTTGGTCTGCCTCCTCATCTCCATCGTCAGTGTCCAGTGTACTCATCTCTGTCATCATTGTCGTTGGGTGATTTCATAACTCTACCTTCATCTTCAATTTTGATTTTCCATTCTCCAAGGTTTTGATTAATTAGGTCTCATTGATAATGGAATTTGAATTACAGGATAGTAGTTTGGTCTAGGTTTTGGTCTTGCTTTACGAATTATGATTAGGTCTATGTTTTGATCTGCTTATTGATCTTGTGTTTTTCCAAGTGATGAATATATTAGGTTTTGGTCCTAAGTTTAATTAACGATGAAAAGTTGATTGGAGATTTTGTTTCAGAAAGAATTATGCTATGATGAAGACTGAATCCGGCCGCCTAGTAGAGCTCGGAGAATCCCTAACTTTCGTCCTCTCTCCGAGCGAGCAGATCCAACAGCCAGGTTCCTCGAAGACCGAATCTGGCCACCTAGTAGAGCTCGGAGAATCCCGATCAACACCTCGTCACAACCCTTTCCTGTTCTCGATATTCCAGGCCGATGAACTTCTCCTCTTTCTCTTTCGCACATAAAAGCTGTAAAGGTATACCTTTATGACCCCTTCCGTTTTCCCAGGCCAAGATCTACTCGAATCCACCGCCGATGGAGCTGGACGGAGCCACTCGGACGCTTTCCGACCAAGCTCTTTGAATCTCGGTGAGTCTCCTTTTCCTCCCTCTTTCCTTGTGTCGTTCCTCCCTTTTATGTGAGTATTGGTCGGTCTTTCTTGTCGGTTTAGTGGCGAGAGTCTGGCGGGAGAGGAGCCGCCGGCTGGCCGGATTTCTTCTCTTCCTCTTCCGCCTCTTCCGGTTGTCGTTGTTGTAGAGCCGATGTTTTGGTTGGGGATAATAGGTTATAAGCTTTGGGCCTATTTTTCCGGGTGGGCTTTAGTCTTCTGCAGGTCTGATTCCCTCAAACGGACCCCCTTCCTTCTTCCTTTTATGTGAGTCGGGGGGGGGGGGGGGGGGGGTGACGGGTTATGGGACCCGGGTTTCCTCTTTCACTGGGCCGGATCCGGATTCTTGTGAGACTTGGGTTGGGCTTTCTCTTTTGGTTAATGTTTTATTGTTATTGATATATAAATATGGTTGTGAAAATAGGATTATTTTGTGACTAAATGCCGGACTTTTTTCTATAATGATTTCGAAATAAGAAACGTACCGGAATTATTTTGATGTTATAAATTTACAAGTTGATTAAAGATTTAATGTTTATAAATGGGTTTTGGCCAATTATGATTTGAGAAAATGTTTTGAATATGAGTTGACTTAACTTGATATTTAAGAGTTTGGAAAACTTCGGGAAATGAGTTTGGAAATATTGTTGGTAAGATGTATCGATGGGTTTGATTGGAAATGAAATAATTTTGGTTGATGTTGATCATATCGGAAAGGTTTTGGAAAACGGTTTCACTATCGGTTGGTTTTGAGTATGTTGAGAACTTGGATTTCATGCGTATGAATGTTGATCCGGTGGCTTATGAAAATGGCTTGATGATAGGTGTGTATTGCTTTTGGATTGCTTTGGACTTGCATTTGGGCCCTTGCTTGTATTATCCTGTTGTTCTGCATCTTCAGGTAAGTTCCTTAGGAGGCCTACTCAGGTTGGACACTCATGCATGTTGTTGCATTTTATCTTAGGTGTTGCATATACATAAAAGCATGCCATGTAGTATTATGCTAGGATTGCATTGAACTGAGCATGTGGTTACTATGTGTGTTTGAAACAGAACGGCCGGTATTTGTGATAGTCCTAGAGTCTTTGCTAGGGTCATAGGGTAGCCCAACCTCATCGGGTGTCATGAGTCAATTGAGTCGATATGAGTATGATTTGATAGCCCAGCACCATCGGGCAAGAGATGTTATCATGTGATATGATTCCGTGGTTCGTGCACCACCACGATGAAATGGGTATCGTACGGGCCAGGTCCGCTCATGAAAAAGGGGGCGGAGTAGGAGAGGGATATGCCATTTAGCATTGTCTTGGGCCCTTTACAGTATTTCTGCACATTATTATAATTAGGAGTATGCTAGTGTGTTTAACTTTTGTACTGCATTAGAGCATCTTTATTAGGTATAGCACATACTATGTGGCCTCTACGAGGACTGCCGGTCCCGCACACGTAGCTCGATCTGACTCCTTTCCCTATTCTTCTTTTAAAGGTATTTTCTGCAGATTTTGAGTGCTCGATGTCTATATGACGGGGTTCCCTTTTTGGCGAATCGAAGAATCTGGCTAATATCCTAACTTAGTAAAATGGTGATTACCCACTCATGATTTGGTTTTGACCCGGCTCTGACGTGACACTTGTATCTTTACCTTGCTTCTGCTTTACTCCCGTTTGGAATGGATTCCGCAACATAGTCTTAGGACAGGTTAAGGGTACCCAACGGCCCTTCGAGGTTTTAGGGTTTGAAATCCCACTTTCTACTAATCTTAAAATAAGTTTGAAACCTCGACCCGTACCTGGATTGCAAGATCCGAACAAGGGGTTTTATCCCTTGAAAGGTAACCCGGAAATCATAATTCTGGGCCGTTACACTAGCTAACGATCCAATCTAGAATCTCGATCCTGACAACATTGGTAGTAACACTTAGGGTTTATGCGAAAGCCTCTATATTCCTATTTGTTAATAGCGAAAGTTATTTGATTTAAAGCATGCATCTTTATGTGATTTATAATTTACACATATGTTTATTGTTGCGGTGATCTCTAACCTTGGAAGTTTGCATATTTATTTGTTTTATTTTATAATTTTCATTCAGCATAAATTTTACTCGACATCAAACCACCATTCTCTCTCCCTCCCTCGACATCGACCAACTCTTAGCCGACGTCGACAACAACCCTTACACCTCTTCCCGCTATTCCCGAACCCCGAAACAACCTAAACCTAGAACCGCTGACTTCTCTCTTGAGGACGAACCTGACTCCACTATCCTATAGCGGGGTCTTGACTATAAATTTATTTGGTCGAGAAACTCTCTCGTCAGTCACCACCGACAATGTCACCACAATGATCTTGTAAAAAAACTTTAAAAACAAAGGTGTCACCACAGTGATAAAGGGTGGTGACTGTGGTGATAGCGATAAGGTGGTGGCAGCGATAGGGATGGTGACAACGATAAGGGTGGTGACTGTTGTTGCAGGAGGTAATCGAGTAATGAAATAGATGTAAAATAAAGAACAGACTGACTCCCCTGTCTCAGCAAATAAATACAAGACTTCCTCCCGTTGTAGTAAGAGAAAAGTCAGGATCGAATCCACAAGGAAGCACGTCAGCAATTCTCAGGTAGCCGTAAATTCTCACAAACACAGCAGAACAGACAGAAGCACAGAAACAGAAATAGAAACAGAAATAAACCCGGCAAGGGCAACAGAAACAAAAGAAAATAACAAATAAAGACAGAAAGTAAAGCAAAGAAAGCAAAGAACAAAGCAAAACAGAAGCAAAGCAGAAACTAAAAGCAAGGACACAGAAGCTACTCGAGGTCGAGTAACTGTCCTCTATCTCGACAAGACAGTAACGAAAACAGAAAACAGAAGACAAAGGCAAACAACTCGACGAAGATCAGGCAACTCGATCTCGACAAGACCAACTCGAGATCGACAAGAAAAGGCAAAGACAGAAACTGTAAATCGACAAAAACAGAAAGAAATCAATTCGACACAGACTAGTCCCTACTCGAGATCGACCACACTCTCCTCGATCTCGACCAAGCTACTCTATGTCGACAAGAACAGAAAACACAAAATTGCAGATTTTCGACAGAATTTAGAATTTCGACAGAATTTAACTTCAATATATTAAAAGACCTCCAAGACCAGGGTTTCAACACCACAACGATAACCATACAAAGTAACACATAAAGGCATAAAAGATCATGCTTTCCATCAAATAACTTTCGTCATTAACAAATAGGAATATAGAGGCTCTCGCATAAACCCTAATTGTTACTAACCCTTTTTCACATAATTAATCCAAGTTGCATTAAGATCACTTTCGCTTCAATAACACAAACAAGGATCACCTTCAACTCTCGCAAAAGAATGATGCTCTTAGGGATAGAAGATGAATCGTACAAAAATCTGACCTTTATCGCATTGCCTCACATGGCCACCGTCGGACTCACCCCAGCCCCAGAAGTGGGTGGACTACTCACGCCTCATTGCAATAACAGACATTGATTGAAAAGAAGAAACTTGCATAAAACTAAATTCAAAGCCTTTTACAATCTTGGCAATCAACTTTCGCTGTAAGCCAAAACCCTAAAAACCTTAGAACTCCTAAAACTGTATCTCTGAATGGAACTAACTACTTGTCTTGCTCTGTAATTGAATGAATGAAAAACCAGCCCCATGGGCTTTATTTATAGCCTTCATTCCCTAGCTAATCTAGGAAAGAAGATATCTATCTATATCTAAAAGGCTTAAAAGATAAATAAAAGACATTAAGGAATTAAATCAACTAGGAAAAGATAAAACTAATTAAGGTAGGTCTTCATGTCTTGATAGATTTCCTTCCATAGATAGACTTTGATGGATGTAGGATAGATCTCGGCCAAATCTGGATAGAATCTTCCGCCTTCGGCATCAAGGAACTCCAAGTCTACTCGGACTGGACTTGTCGAGAAGTTTCTGGAACCCGGCTCTACTCGACCTCGACAAGGGCTCGTCGACCTCGAGTAGGATTCTCCATCGACTGGACTTCCTCGGCTAGATCTGCTCGATGTGGCTCGGACTGGGTTCACTGGCGCTCGTCGACCTCGACCACTCCTCGTCGATGTCGAGTAGGATGGGCTTGTCGACTGGGTTTGCTCGGGTAGGTCTAGTCGACTGGCTCGGATCTGGACTCAAGGTCTTGTCGATCTCTACAAGCCCTAGTCGACCTCGAGTAAGATTTGCCGACTAGGTCTTCTCGAGTTGCTCTGTCCGCTGGCAGCGAGTGGCCTCTTCCGCGGCAGCGAGCTGGGTCGCTGGCAGCGAGTCTCGCCTGGTCGTCCTCGGCTCCGTCCTCGGCTCCTCTCCTTGTCGACTCCGGACATGGCGTCTGGGCTTCGTCGACCTCGACCAGGCCTTGTCGAGGTCGAGTAGGGTCCGAAGCTCAGGTTGTCTGGCTCTCGATCAGGCCTTGTCGACCAAGCTGGTGCTCGGACATGGTGGTCTATGTCGAGTAGGCCTACTCGATGTCGAGTAGCCTTGACTCTCAGACTTGTTCCGCTGCTTTGACCTTGGACTTCTGTAGTGGTTTTCCGAGCTTTTCCGACCTTCTGTAGAATTCCTGTAAAACGCCTCGATTTCTGCGAATTAAACAGAAACTGGTGTAGATTCCATAATTTGGCAAATAAACATAAACTACATAGATTCTGTATTATCTAAACCCAAATGCATGAAATGTATACAGAAATCAATATAAAAGTTACTGTAAAACATGGCAGATTCCGCTCACAACAAACACCCCATACTTAAGCTTGCTTGTCCTCAAGCAATACTTTTATTTGTCATTCAGGGGAAGAAATCAAAACTCTCAACATATTAGATTCATCCTCATATAACCCTGCAATCAATTACCATCCTCGAAAAGGTACTAGTGTCACAGATCCATGCATGTGCAAATATGTAAAAGCAACATCTACTCACAAAAGGAGGGTTATGCAAAACATTTTTTATGTGACAAAACATTGATAATCAAGAAGACTTTAATTTAAGCTCATGAAGGAGTAGATTGGTAGAAGGCTAAAAGGTGGGCAATTTCTGGCAATGTGGTGCTTTTATGATCCGGGGAAATGGAGTATTTTCCAAACTTGAGTTTCATTCCACATTCCTTTTCCATTTGATTCATCGCCTTTCATATTGCTTTTTTTTCAATAATAATGCTTTTACCTCTCTGACCTCAGCACTGCCTTCTCACGAGTCGCAAACATGGGTGTCATGAATGGCCCCGGATACTTAGTGCTTTGGACTCCTCACAATGTGTCCCATCTCTCCAAACTATTATCTCAGAGAGCAGGGTCAATCTACCTTTATCTCCTGAGGTGATTGGATTTTCTTTCACTCATTAAATTTTCCATATATTTCAAACAATTTCCTTCCAAACTCCAATAATGATAATAATCATAACACAAACACCATATGATAATCTCCATCATGTAACATCATTCTCAACATAATCCCCGGATAAGGTAAAGAATGGCAATATTTAGATCATGTGGAGCAATATATGAAATAAGGCATATTATGGCTTTTGTGATGCATAAGCATAGGTAAGGCTAGGATTTTAAACAATGAGCATTATATGGAAATATAAAGTCCTCCATCATCTTATCATGCAACATGTCAAAAGCAATTTCAAATTTTACCTCATTTCATGGTTTTCAATAAATAATGCACTTCATTGTGACTTCCCTTTACTAGGCAATTTCATGCTATATCTCTAATGAATCTTATTTTTCATCGTCGAGTTTAATATAAGCTTCCATGACATTATTCAAAAATTTCAATGGGGTTCATTTTTTCAAAAAAATTTTGGAAAACATGCATATAAGCACATGATTCAAAAATGCATTCCAAAATAGCCATGTAGCAATTCAAAGAAATAATGCACAACTCTGCACAAATAATGTCAAATATGCACAAAGTAAGCCCTTCCCCCACCCCATACTTAAACATTACAGTGTCCCCACTGTATAAAAACAAGGGTAAAGAAAGAAACTCACAAGACAGATGTGCAGAGTTGCAAAATTTCGAATGGAGCACCTCCTAGTCCGAGTAAGTCTTGGTTCTATTCATTGACCTGAAAAAGTAGAAGACATATACCCATAATAGAAACAACAAAAAACCAAAAAAATGTTCAAAACCAAAAACCAAAAACAAAGTCTCAAATGTCCTAAAAAGTCTATGTACATGCTCTAGATTTTATAGTCGCTAGGCCGACTTTCATTAATGCTCAAGGTGGCATCTGTAGTGCCCATGTAGCTTGGGCCTCAAATAAGACTCCATTCTTGTCCATCAGCTGTAATCCTCCAGAATGGATCTTGTTCACCACGAAAGGTCCCATCCGCTTCTTGTTGAATTTGTTTGGAAACCAATGATCCTTTGATTTAGAGACATAGAGCTTGTCTCCAACTTCAAACTCCTTAGGCTCATCATTGGAAATCCTGCACAATCGCACATACCAAGGCATACCTCTCCCATGTATAGATAAATCTTTAATGGAAATAGGAGAAGAAAGATCCATACCTTGACTTACCTTTGCAGAGACGGAATCGGGGACCACTGTATTTGGTCGATCTCGACGAGGACTGGTCGATCTCGACAAGACTGCAGGCTCTGGTGGTGGTCTGGTCGAAGATGCAGAAGTCGAGGAAGGCAGGGGCTTGTCGACCTCGAGTAGTTTGGTCGATCTCGACAAGGGATCTGGTCCTGGTGTCTGCAGCATCGAGAAAGGTGCCGTCGAGGAAGACGTGATCTTGTCGATCTCGACAAGGCTACTCGAGGTCGAGTAGCCTTCTCTTCCTTGTGGCTTGCTCATCGAGGAAGGCGGGGAAGGGCTCTCCGAGTGGTGGTCGATCTCGACAAGGGTGGTCGAGATCGACAAGGGCTCTCCTGGCTCTGGAGGTGCGCTCGAGGAAGCAGGGACTGGTGGCTCCGAGTTCTGGTCGACCTCGACGAGGCTTGTCGAGATCGACGAGCCTGGTTTCTCTGATCCACTGCTCGACGATGCTGGCTCTGGTGGAGTCTCCTTGGTCTGGTCGAGATCGACTAGGGTTCTACTCGATGTCGAGGAGCCCTGGTCGATCTTGACCCCATACTTAGCTCCTGCCAAGGCATCCGAAAAATAATGAATCCACAACGACTTACCTTGGTCTGTGTCGATGGGATTCTCTGTGTTCTCCTTGAGGATTGCCATGATCTCCTCCACCTAGGCCTCCATGTCCCTCTTTTCTATCTCCTCGGGGGTCATATTCCTGACCTTGGGTTCCCCGCAGGTGATGTAGCCGGCTGAGATAGATTTGACCTCTTCCATGGGACCTGTATGCCTTTCAGTTTTATTAAAGGAATACTCAATTACCTCATCGGTCATGTTGAAGGTGAGCACCCCTTTCCTTACGCTTATGTTGGCATCCACCGTCGCCAAGAATGGTCTTCCTAGAATAATTGGACAAGCAGGATCTTCTTGCATATCAACAATTAAGAAATCAGCAGGGACGAAGAATTTACCTACTTGTACTGGGACATTTTCCACCATGCCTGTTGGAATGACCACCGTGTTGTTGGCCATGTAAAGTCTAGCATCCACAGGCTCCAGGGCACCTATCTTAATCTTGGACCAAATCGTTAAAGGCATAATACTAACACTAGCTCCAAGATCACATAGGGCATTAATTTTGTATGGACCAAATCCAATAGTTATAGCAAACTTACCTGGATCCGGCCTCTTCTCCAATATGTCCAGATGGCTGCACTCCTCTGTGATTTCTGCCATCGATCGCTTTTTGCTCAGGATCTCTTTAAGGAACTTGACATAGGACGGCATTTCATTGAGAGCTTCTGTGAAAGGGATGGTGACGTTGAGTTTCTGAAGCATCTTGATGAAGCGCTGAAACTTTTTCTCCGCTGGGTCCTTTAGAGATTTTGTTGGGAAAGGCAGCTTCTTTTTCTGAGTCGGAGCCAGAACAGATGTCGGAGTTGCTGCAGATTTCTCGACCAAGGGCTCCTCGACAGAGACCAGACCTTTGTCGACATCGACCAGATTGGGCCCAGTCGAGTTGTTGTTCGGCGCAGACGAAGATTCTGGCAGTTTCTCCTCGAGGTCGAGTAAGCTCTTGTCGAGGTCGACCAGATGCTTGTCGAGATCGACTACTGTTTTGTCGAGATCGACTTGCTGTTCCTCGCTGTTCTGCTGCTTCCCGACCTCTGGCTCTTGCAGTTGATGACCGCTTCTGAGTTTTACAGCAGCGATGTGTCCAGTCTTTCCCTTAGGATTTGGTTCTGAAGATCCAGGGAGCGCACCCGACTGTCTGGGGGATTCCTGCTGCTAGCTGACCAATCTGTGTATCAACTGTTTTCCGCCAGATATCAATTTCCCCAAGCCTAGAGTTGACACCTTGCATCTGAGTATAGACGGAGTTGAAAGATTGCCTAGTTTCTGAGTGGTTCCTCCGTATCTCCTCCAGGACTGTCTGTATATCATCCTTTTTCTGGTCCCTTTCTGGATGTCCTGGAGCTCTGTAGGGCGGGGGGTTCCTAGGGACACCTTGGTTCCATTGTGGTTGCTGAAACCTTTGGTCCCCCATGTAGCGATTGGGACCCCCTGCGTAAGCTGCATCCTCATGATGCTCTGCCAGCCTGACTTGCTCTGCATGTGGGCACTCAGGAGTGGTGTGCCGCTGCGATCCGCATTCAATGCAAGGCCGGTCAACAAAGAGATATTTCACTTGCTTGATCAGCTTCTTATTCTAGTCTCTATAGTATTGCTCCCTAACATCCGGATCGATCTCCTTAGGAGGCTCATATAGGGGCATAGATGGTGCTGGCCTGGCGTATGGGTTCTCCTCATAGGTTGCAGTAGACCCATACTTGTTGTCGTAGGTAGTGAGTTTCTCCAGCACTCCCCATGCGTCACTTGGCGGCATTGTCAAATACTCATAGCGAGTATAATGGTTGATTCTGTCCTTAGTGACTTGATCAAGAGAGTTGAAGAAGATCTCCTGAATGACGTAAGGTGGCTGTCCATGAGTAGGGCAAGATCGCAGAAGTTCCTTGTAGCGCTCCCATGCTTTAGCCAGCGGTTCCCCTTGCTTCTGTTTGAAGGCAGTGATTTTCTGGCGGAGATGTGCTGTTTTGGCAAGTGGGAAGAATTTGTTCAGAAACTCTTGCTCTACTTGGGCCCAGGTTGTCAGTGATTTTGGTTTCAGCCCTTCCAGCCATTTCAGTGCAGGCCCAGCGAGAGACCAGCGAAAAGCTTTCATCTTGACATATTCCAAGGTTGTACCTTCAGCAAGAGTACGGCACATGTCAGCAAAGTTTGTAATATGTTCAAGAGGACACTCATTAAATCTACCATAAAAGGCATTATTTTTAAGCTCTATAAGAAACTGAGTGCGAATTTCAAAAGAGTTATCAGGGATCAGAATAGCCGATTCAGGCACGACGAGAGTTGGATGCATGTAGTCCTCCGCCGTGGTTGGATATTGGGCAAGCTTAGCCTGTGCTTGTTCCCTTGCTGCTTTCTCAGCGGCGATAGCAGCATCCTTAGCGGCTAGTTCCCTGGTAAGCCTAGCGATCAGCTGTTCCTGTGTTTCAGCGGCCGCCATGATCCTTTTGAGTTTAGAGTGGATGTGTAGGTAGCGCTCCGGTTCGTCTAAGGCGTCAAACTCAGGTGTTTGACCAGAACGATGCATACACCTGAAAAGTAACTCAAAGAAACAAGAAGAACTGACTACCTAAGGCGCGATTGATAGCTTCCCCGGCAACGGCGCCAATTTGTTATTGCAGGAGGTAATCGAGTAATGAAATAGATGTAAAATAAAGAACAGACTGACTCCCCTGTCTCAGCAAATAAATACAAGACTTCCTCCCGTTGTAGTAAGAGAAAAGTCAGGATCGAATCCACAAGGAAGCACGTCAGCAATTCTCAGGTAGCTTTAAATTCTCACAAACACAGCAGAATAGACAGAAGCACAGAAACAGAAATAGAAACAGAAATAAACCCGGCAAGGGCAACAGAAACAAAAGCAAATAACAAATAAAGACAGAAAGTAAAGCAAAGAAAGCAAAGAACAAAGCAAAACAGAAGCAAAGCAGAAACTAAAAGCAAGGACACAGAAGCTACTCGAGGTCGAGTAACTGTCCTCTATCTCTACAAGACAGTAACGAAAACAGAAAATAGAAGACAAAGGCAAACAACTCGACGAAGATCAGGCAACTCGATCTCGACAAGACCAACTCGAGATCGACAAGAAAAGGGAAAGACAGAAACTGTAAATCGACGAAAACAGAAAGAAATCAATTCGACACAGACCAGTCCCTACTCGAGATCGACCACACTCTCCTCGATCTCGACCAAACTACTCTATGTCGACAAGAACAGAAAACACAAAATTGCAGATTTTCGACAGAATTTAGAATTTCGACAGAATTTAACTTCAATATATTAAAAGACCTCCAAGACCAGGGTTTCAACACCACAACGATAACCATGCAAAGTAACACATAAAGGCATAAAAGATCATGCTTTCCATCAAATAACTTTAGTCATTAACAAATAGGAATATAGAGGCTCTCGCATAAACCCTAATTGTTACTAACCCTTTTTCACATAATTAATCCAAGTTGCATTAAGATCACTTTCGCTTCAATAACACAAACAAGGATCACCTTCAACTCTCGCAAAAGAATGATGCTCTTAGGGATAGAAGATGAATCGCACAAAAATCTGACCTTTATCGCATTGCCTCACATGGCCACCGTCGGGCTCACCCCAGCCCCAGAAGTGGGTGGACTACTCACGCCTCATTGCAATAACAGACATTGATTGAAAAGAAGAAACTTGCATAAAACTAAATTCAAAGCCTTTTACAATCTTGGCAATCAACTTTCGATGTAAGCCAAAACCCTAAAAACCTTAGAACTCCTAAAACTGTATCTCTGAATGGAACTAACTACTTGTCTTGCTCTGAAATTGAATGAATGAAAAACCAGCCCCATGAGCTTTATTTATAGCCTTCATTCCCTAGCTAATCTAGGAAAGAAGATATCTATCTATATCTAAAAGGCTTAAAAGATAAATAAAAGACATTAAGGAATTAAATCAACTAGGAAAAGACAAAACTAATTAAGGTAGGTCTTCATGTCTTGATAGATTTCCTTCCATAGATAGACTTTGATGGATGTAGGATAGATCTCGGCCAAATCTGGATAGAATCTTCCGCCTTCGGCATCAAGGAACTCCAAGTCTACTCGGACTGGACTTGTCGAGAAGTTTCTGGAACGCGGCTCTACTCGACCTCGACAAGGGCTCGTTGACCTCGAGTAGGATTCTCCATCGACTGGACTTCCTCGGCTAGATCTGCTCGATGTGGCTCGGACTGGGTTCACTGGCGCTCGTCGACCTCGACCACTCCTCGTCGATGTCGAGTAGGATGGGCTTGTCGACTGGGTTTGCTCGGGTAGGTCTAGTCGACTGGCTCGGATCTGGACTCAAGGTCTTGTCGATCTCGACAAGCCCTAGTCGACCTCGAGTAAGATTTGCCGACTAGGTCTTCTCGAGTTGCTCTGTCCGCTGGCAGCGAGTGGCCTCTTCCGCGGCAGCGAGTGGCCTCTTCCGCGGCAGCGAGCTGGGTCGCTGGCAGCGAGTCTCGCCTGGTCGTCCTCGGCTCCGTCCTCGGCTCCTCTCCTTGTCGACTCCGGACATGGCGTCCGGGCTTCGTCGACCTCGACCAGGGCTTGTCGAGGTCGAGTAGGGTCCGGAGCTCAGGTTGTCTGGCTCTCGATCAGGCCTTGTCGACCAAGCTGGTGCTCGGACATGGTGGTCTATGTCGAGTAGGCCTACTCGATGTCGAGTAGGCCTACTCGATGTCGAGTAGCCTTGACTCTCAGACTTGTTCCGCTGCTTTGACCTTGGACTTCTGTAGTGGTTTTCCGAGCTTTTCCGACCTTCTTTAGAATTGTTGTAAAACGCCTCGATTTCTGCGAATTAAACAGAAACTGGTGTAGATTCCATAATTTGGCAAATAAACATAAACTACATAGATTCTGTATTATCTAAACCCAAATGCATGAAATGTATACAGAAATCGATATAAAAGTTACTGTAAAACATGGCAGATTCCGCTCACAACAGTGACAACGATAGAGTGGTGACAGCGATAGGGGTGGTGACAGCGATAGGGTGGTGGCAGTGACCTCGTAAAAAAAATCTAAAAACTAAGACGTCACAAAAAAAAATTGTCACCGCATGTGTTACCACTAATAAAGGTGGTGACACTAATCTCGTAAAAAAAATTGTCACCAAAAAAGTTGTTTATCACCATACACGTGTCACCAAAGTCAATGACCGGTGTCACCACTAATAAAGGTGGTGACACTAATCTCGTAAAAAAAACTGTCACCAAAAAATTTGTTTATCACCATACATGTGTCACCAAAGTCATTGAATATGTAAAATAAATAAATCCTTTTTAATTTAGGTAAATAAATCCTTTTTAATTTTGCAAAAGGGAATATAAAAGTGGACATCTTGCAAAATGTCATATTAAAAATGGACAATTAGTAAAAAAAAATCCTTTTTAATTTAGGTAAAATACTTGAATATGTAAAATAAATAATTCAGGTAATTTGTTTTTAATTTAGGTAAAATAGAATATGTAAAATAAATGATTCGGAGTTCGGACCATTTGGTAATTTGTTTTTTTAGAAAAAAAAGGAAGTCTTATATATATACACACAGACATATATGATAACTCCCGTTGACAAAAATCCCGAGAGGGCTTAATTAAATCTCGTAAGGGGCCCAATAAAATCCCGAAAGGGTTTTCAGGTGCGTTGTACTTCGGCGGTTCTCGGCGGCTCTTTTGGTTGGTCTCTGCGGTCCTTTTCTTAGTTGGGACTCTGGCGTCTCGGAGTCGGGTCTGGAAGGGGTCGAGGCGGTGTGTATCGAGGCGTCTCCGTGATCCAGAAATTTCCTCGGAGGTTCGTCTTCACTGCCCACAAGGACTCTTGATGTACCGCTGGCCAGCGGTGTCGCCGCTTGGTGGTGCTTGGCTTCGGTTCGTAGTTTATGTTGTCCCCAACGTGTTAGGATTAGGTTTGCTAGGTCGCCCGAAATTGTTTGCTTGTCACTGCCTGGTTTGCACCTTTTGTTATTTTCATTGTATGTTTTGACGATTCCCCGTATGCCGACTTTATCGGTCTCTCAAGGTGTCAGACCTATCTGGCTCTCGAATTTTTACCTTATCAAAAAAAAAATTGGTAATTAAAATTTGGGTTGAATAATTTTTTTCCCAAAATATTTGGTATTCGGGTTGAAAGTTGAACAGGGAAGTTGGAACTTGGAAGTCTTTGAATCTGTAGCCCACTTGGAATAATATGTAAAATGGCTTGGGGCCTTGGGCCAACAACCTCGGTAGCACATTTGGTTTGTATTTTGTGGGTCATATTATATTAATTTTATCAGCCTATTTGGAATTTTGTGAATAATATTAATTTAAAAAAATAAATTTGTTATTTAAATAATCATTTATAGAAAAAAATAATATAGATATAAATAATTCATTCTACCAAAACATAATCTATATATAAATAAAATAACAACCATAAACTAATTAATTTGAATATAAATAATTATTTCCACAAAAAAATCATATATCATAATTCATAATCCATACAAAATAAAAATTATGAAATATGGAATCTACAAGAGCTACGACAAAAACTACCGCCTGATATAATTGACCAAATCGAATCGACCAAGATCCCAAAAAATGCGATTCATGACAGATTATACTGGAAAACCAGTAGGAATGGATGGTTCTCTTCCGCGAGTGTCATGACACTTATTACAAGAACCCAACAAATACCGACACTAGACTACGAATGGATTTGGAAAATTGATGCATTGCCAAAAATTAAGAACTTTATGTCGAAACTCATGGTTAATGGATTACCAACTAAACAGAGACTAGCCATAGAGGGGTTGCAGTTCCCCAAACTTGTGCCCTTTGTAACCAAGCAACAGAAGACTCAACACATTTATTTATGGAATGTCCGTGCACCACAAACCTCCTACAAAAAATGGATACGAAATTAAGGAATGATATACATACAAAAAACCAACAAGTAATATCGTTCGAACAGAAGGTCTACGAAATATTCGAAAAACTTTATAAAAAAGACCGAGCTAAACTTGCAACCACTTGGTGGTGTGTCTGGATATTTCGCAATAAGGTAGTATTTAATGACCCTACTGTAATAACAGAAACCAAATGGGGAAAATATATCAAATTGCAAATTCGCAATTGGGATGAAGCCAAAAAGAGAGAAGTCAAGACTACACAACATAATGACATAAATACGAAACGACCAAGAAGAAAAAGGAACATTCGATGGGAACCCCCACCAACAGGGGTTATGAAAATAAATTTGTATGGTTCTTCGGTGACAAAGACAGATGCGGTTGCTTGCTATGTTATTAGAGATTGTAGGGGCACAGTGGATGATGCAGATGCCCATCGTTGCAGAGTGGAGTTTGCATCGGCTTCAGACACAGTGACGCTCCTTACAGGCGTTCAACGTGCAATAGAGCTTGGATTCTCGCATGTTCAAGTTAAAGGGGACAACATCACCCTTATCAATGCTCTTCAGAACGCACGGAGTTGTCCGTGGGAGATCGACATGTTGGTTGCTGATACTCTGATGGTGGCCCACGCTTTTCAATCAATCTTCTTCAAACACATTTTCAAGGAAATCAACGCAGTTGCTGATGGTGGTGCTAGGATTCATCGTTCGGCCCCTTTAACTCCGTTGACTAAACATCCTGAGTTTCTAACTCTCGTCCGCAATGACGCTTTGGTTGGCGGACCAGTCGTAGCTGACGCCTCCCAAATTATTGTTTTTTCAAAAAAAAAAAATATGGACAAATGACGATGAATTTTTAGGTAGAAAAAAACCCTTTAAAGAGTCAAAAGTTATGAAAACTACTGTAATAGAACTATTGACACTTGCTTAGTTATGAAAACTAATCTAATTATTATACTTATAGAGTTATAGACTTATAGTTATATCTATAAAAAAAAAATCCATATATATAAATCAAAAACCGAAAAGATAAGTAGAAAGACACGTGTAGGATCACTAGTCATACTAGAATAACCATTTTTATTCCTTTCAAAAACTTTAATTCTACTAATAAAGTCAGGTTTATCAAGGGATGCTAGGGATACTAGGAATACTAATATTTTATTATTCTCTTTCCGCCACATCATCTTAGCATCCCATTATTACTTTTCTCATTTTATCAATAGCATCCCAAAATCCATTTTTTTTATACCCACTTAATTTAATATACCCCTCTTTAATAATTATTTTCATTATCAATTACATTATTATATTAATTTTTAATTATTAAAATATCATCATTAAATTAATAATATTTTTAATCTTACCATTGAAAAATAATTACAATTACATTTTTAGGTATTACTTTGCATAATTGTATCCTAAGAAAATAATTTTTTTCAAAATATGGTCAAATATATTCGAAATGTATGTCTACGTGTAGAGAAAAATGAATCAGGTATTGTGGTAATTTTGTTATTTTTTATTTTACATTTGTAATAGCAAAAATTACATATTTTAAATATATTTTAGTTTAGCCCAAATGTGATCACAACCATCCATGTGGCGTCATCACAACCTCTCATCTCTACCACTACTAGAATAGTGACAAGTGTCCCCCTCCCTTGCAAAGTTGTGCCAGAACTTGCAGAGCAAAACAATGTGTTTCACAAATATTGTAACAAAAACGACACCGTTTTTCATCCAAGGATCTAGAAAAAAATAAAGCGTGTCTGCTCTCCCCTGACACATGCACTAAATTAATGCCTAGTATCGATACTTACAGAGTATCACCCAAGCATCCAAAAATTTGTTTCTCTATTTTTTATTATTAAAACTGCTAGTATCGCTACTTGTGTTTTTCCGTTAAAAATGCTCTAACAAACTTCAAAAGAACGTCAATTTCAGTCTTAAAAAAACTGCGGAAATTTCGCGAGGTACCCTCGTGATATAGCAATTTTCGCGAGGTATACAAAAGTTTGACATATTTCGTGTGGTACCCCTGATATTTGGATTCATTTCGCCTCGCGCCCTTAGGGGTTAAATTTAACAGAGATTTTGGGTTCTCCGTTAGATGAGAATTAAAAAAGAAAGAAAGAAAGGAAGGAAGATGATTCAGACAAGCGACTGTCCGAGCGAGTGAACGGAGGAGGACGAAGTTGCCGGTGCCTGCATCTTCTCGACGCCGGCGAACGCAACCCTCTGACTGAGCATACAGGGGACGTCTAGCCAAGAGGGGACCAAGCTGCAATCGGATAGAGTGGAACGAGCCCTTCAACTCTCGCCCTGTTCTCTCTCGAAGATCGGAGGCGACAGGAGAACAAACAACTCGAATCTAGGTATCTCGTCTTCTTCCTTTCAACCCTATCTTCCTACCATTGAATCCATGTTCCACCCTCCTCCAATGGCTCCTGGAAACAACAATTCGAATTGTCGAAACCTAGGGTTAGGGATTTCGAATTTTCGAAACCTAGGGTTAGGGGCGAAAGTCTCTGCTTGCTAAGGTTTTGGGGGCGAGATCCAGAGTAAACCCTCCTCCAATGGTCCTCTTTCATTGATTTGCAAGTTGTCATCTTTCATTGTTTGTACTGTTAGGTTAGATGTGAAATACAGGTTGTCATCTCTGCTTGATTGTGTTGTTCTTTTTGTGAATCTACAACCTACCTTCTTTATGAAGCAGTAGGCAAAGCCATATTGAAGCAGTACGCCTGTATTCTGAATACATTCAATTAGTTTCCTGTCAAATTGAGCTATTAAGGGATGGATGAATGAACTTTCCGACAATCTGTTTGGGTTTGTTATATTGTAACTTGTATTGAATCTTGATTGCTTGATAGGTGTTTTTTTTTTCAAGTTCATTACTGTCTTCCAAGTTTATTACCATATTCTAAAAATTGCCCAGTTGTGTTGGAAGACAGTTTGATTTTCGTTAATTTTCTTAATCTGAATTGTAATTGAAATTATTGAATGGTACTATTGGATTGATTTTTTTCCCTAAAATTTGTTAGCCTATTAGCTCAACCGGTAGAGCAATGTGCTTAGGCACAAGACGTGGGTTCGAATCCCACATAGGCTAGTGTTGTGAGCCTAATTCGCCATGTTTTACAGTAACTCTTATATCGATTTCTGTATACATTTCATGCATTTGGGCTAAGATAGTACAGAATCTATGTAGTTGACGGAGGGGAAACCTGTCGTTGATTCCGTCAAAGAAACTCAAACCTATAACTAGTACAGTAATAAGTAAGAGGTCGATCCCACAGGGAAATTTATAACTCTAGTGTGATTTTAACGTTGATTAAGTAACCAGAGAGGGGGGGGTTTTATGGTGAAAGTTGTTAAGTAAATTAGCGAAAGCAGAATAAGTGAATTTGGTTTAGACAATTGTGAGAAGCAATTCCACCTACAATTTTCCACTTTATCGGATTGAAGCGATCCTTGTAACTTCTTCTCGTCCTATTATGGTTCCTATGAATGCCCTTGTCCCGTCCTAATATAGTTACTAGTCCAATCAGTCCTAGAAACCCTTATCAATCGAACAGTCCGTAAAGAAGGATTTAACCCAATTGATAGCTTTAAGTTCAGAGATTAGCCAAGGTATTTGCAGTCCCTAAAGAAGGATTTAACAACACATTCAACTTCCTACTCATTCAATTAGTTCAATCAGCCCTAAAGGAATAAGTTTGCCACTTAGGTTAAGGTTCACAATCAGGAATCTACAAAACCTTAGCGATTGAATTGATCTAACGAGTTGGCCAGACAAGATAGAACAAAACAATAATTAATTAAGCACAAAGAAGTTGAAGCATTCACAAATAGGAAACTAGGAGCGAGAATTAGAAACTCACAATCAATCCGAATAAAGCTTCAAATTGCAGGCAGAATAGATGAGTTTAGTTCCTCATGGAAGACATACCTCAAAATCTCTAAAGTGTCTAATGGTTGAATGAATAGAATGAATGGTAATGAAAAATAACATAAAAGGCCTCATAAAAAGATCAAAGTCGGCCCCCAACAATCATAGAATAAAACTAGGGTTTTCTGAAAAAACGCGCTCCGCGCCTGTCCGTACGTGCGGCGGCCGCCGCAAGGGTTGCGGCGCCCGCCGCAAATCTCTCTTTTGCATCCCGCTGCGGCGGGTGCAGCTGCGGCGCCCGCTGCACTTTATGCGGCGCCCGCGGCACCTCTGGCGCGGCCGCGTCACCTTTGGCGCGCCCGCGTCACGTTTTGCCGTGGCTCTTGCTTCCTTTGCGGCTTCTCTTCTCGTCTTGCTTCTTCTTCCTTGTTCCTTCCTATGTATCTTGTGTTCCTCTTCGAGATATTGCATCTCCCCAACGTGTTCCGATTCAATCTGCGATATAAACACAAGATTGCGCAGAATCCGAACTGTTCTAAAATAAACACAAGATGCTATTTAACGACAAAGCAAGCACGAAATGCAACCTATCTAAACTAATTATAACTATAATGCCTATCTAAAATATGCATTATCAAATCCCCCACACTTAACCTTTGCTTGTCCTCAAGCAATTCTAGAATGAACATGAATCAATGTATCCCACAGGAAATCCCTTCAAGTTTCAACATTACCAAAAAGCAACATCATAGCAGGTGAAAACATAAACCAACCAAACAAACGTCATAGCATGTATTCCAGTGATCAAAGCTTAGAAGTAGACATCATCCAACCTCACCAGAATTATGTGTTTCACTCATGTGTTTAGGCTTTTAAGTACAACTCTCAACTCAAACCAATAATGCACTAAGCTCATAGACATTGACCACCATATCACCAATTATCTACCAAAATGTCATTACTTGCGGGATAACATAAAGAAAATAAAATGCAACACTTAACACTTTTTTTTTTTTTTCTATGGTTTTCTTTTCTCTTTTTTTTTTCTTTTTTCTTGTCTTGGTGCTTTCCTTACGCGAAGCGCAAACATGGGTGTCATGAATGGCCCCGGTCTATCAACACCTCAACGGCTTAACCTACTAATATGAAGTCCACTTGAACACCTTTTGACGCAAGTTGCAAACATGGGTGTCATGAATGAACCTGGTTACTCAATGGTCAAGCTTTCTTTCCTAGTGGATAGTTTTCAACACCTTTTTGCGCGAATCATACCCATGGGTGTCATGCATAGATCCGGTTACTCAGTGTATCAACCATTGCCACTTTATTTACTAAATATGCACAAATTCAAACAAAAGACTCAGAATATAACATAAACTCCGCAAGTAACAAACATGTGCATCGGTCTTTAAAATAGATACTGCAGTCAATGCCAAGAGGTAGCAACACTAGGCGAGTAATTCACACAATTGAGCAAAAGAATTCAAATAAGGCCAAACATTCTCACATGGTCATGTTTTTTTTTAGGATTAAATCATGCTTTAGCTCAATCATACATGCTCAATTATATTTGCTAGCTCATGCTCCACAAAAATCATTTAGCAATAATAATCAAAACATCCAGAACTCCATGGGATTTTTATGATTCATGCTTGAAATTTAAAATAGAGGACAAACTAAGCAAGATGGGTATTTGAGTAACACATATATGTGCAATGCATGCTCTATTTCTAATATTTTCGATTTTTTTTTTTTTTTTAAATTCCGAAAATTAAATTAAATAAAAACTAAACAACAACTTAATTAAACTTAAACATGGTGCAGAAAATGAAATATGCTCTAACTCTATGCACTATATAAATACAATTCTTCTCCCCCACACTTGAAGTTTTCATTGTCCTCAATGAAACATTAAAGACAACAAAAGTAAATCACATATACTCAGGGTGAAGGAAAAGAAAAAGGAAAAAAAACGAAAAATGTACCTCGGGTTGCCTCCCGAGAAGCGCCTTTGTTTCAAGTCGTTGGCTCGACGTGATGGCCCTTATCGGCCTATGTTCCTCCACCAGGGTCACCAACACCGGTCATTTCATTGACAAATGCAGGCATCCTTGAAAGGTGTAGCTTCTTGTTCCAGCATTCAGCCATTTCTCTTAGCTCCTCTCCATTGGCTATGCCTGGGGGTTGTCCTGGAATCACATAAGATTGCAATTTGTTAGGAGGTTCAAATTTCCATAAACTATGTTCCTTAGGTGTTTCTAACAAATCACGAAAATTATTGTTATGATCAGTATTATCAGCAATAGGCATATCTAAAGAAGTTTCAGGAGAAAGCTTAGCATGCTTAAAGAGAGAAAATTCTATCTTTCTTCCATCAAACTCCATAGTCAATAGACCCTCACAACAATCAATTTTCGTTTTCGCAGTTTTCAGGAATGGCCTTCCTAGTATAAGTGGTGTTTCAGGGGTTCCCTGCTCCATATCTAAAACAAAGAAATCAACAGGGAAAAACAAATCATCCACCATAACTAAAACATCTTCAACAACGCCTCTTGGCCTGATTTGTGATCGATCAGCAAGCTGCACTGTAACCCCAGTCTCAGTCAGAGGACCCAAACCCAAAGACAGATACGTGTTATAAGAGATAACATTAATTGAGGCTCCTAGATCTAACATGGCTTGTTTGAATCTAGTATTCCCAATTGCACATGGAATCGTAAACATACCTGGATCTCCGCATTTTTCAGGCAATTTCCTTTGCAACATAGCAGAAACATTTTCATTTAAGCTTACCTTTTCCTTCTTTTTCAGTCTCTGCTTCCTCTTGATGGTGCACAATTCCTTCAAAAATTTAGCATATCTAGGAATGCTCTTAATTAAGCTAAGTAAAGGAATGTTTACCGCACACTTGCCGAATGTCTCGAAGATCTCATTGTCATTCTCATATGTTCGTGTGTCTTTCAAGGCTTCCGGAAAAGGCGGAATGGGCTTTGGACTCTCCATAGGTAAGGGAGAAGAAGGAGTAGAAGAAGACGAAGGAGAAGGAGGAGAAACGAAAAGAGGAGGGGAAGAAACTATACCAGGAGACGACTCGGCGACAACACCAGGTGACGCGGGCACGCTGCAGGGGGCGCGGCCGCGCTGGGTTTCAGTTGCGGCGGGCGCAGCAGGTGATGCGGCGGGCGCCGCACCTTGCCAGGTTTCTCCTGCGGCGGGCGCGGCTTGGAAACCGTCTCTGGCGGCGGGCACCGCAAGGTGCTGCGGCGGGCGCCGCAAAGGTTGCCGCGGGCGCCGCACCACTGTTTGGCCGTTTTCGCCTTCAATTATATCGATCTCCTCATCTACCATCTCCTCATCGTCTTCTTGAGTTGTGGCAATCAGTTCCTTGCCACTCCTAAGCGTTATTGCACTGACATTCTCCCTCGTCGGATTCTCAATGGTCTGTGACGGCAGCTTTCCTGAACTATTTGCCTCTTTAGCACTTAAGATTTGAATGAGCTGACTCATTTGATTCTCAAGCTTTGTCATCCGATCGGATTGCTGCTTCTCTTGGCTCGCCATCCGCTCTGACTGTTGTTTATCATTCCTCATGACCAATCGTGACAGTTGCTGCAATGGGTCCTCATTATCCCCATTTGATTGCTGCTGACCTCCCTGTCGAGGTTCATATTGTTGTTGAGGCCTTTCCTGTTGCCCCCCTTGCTGATTGAAAGAGGCTTGATAGTTCCCATAGCCTTGCTGATAGCCCCTATTGTAGTTGTTGTTGTTGAAATACCCAGGATTTCCATAATTGCCTTGCATAGGCCTTTGTTGAGCGAAGTTCCCAATGGCATTCAATTCAACATTAGGATCTTGTAGAAGCGGGCACGTGTCCATGGGATGAGTGTATTGACTGCAGAGACCACATGCCTTCAGTTGTTGAGGAGTCCTATCAATAACCATTCGTTTCATCATCTCCTTAACCTCTGCCATATCAGTCTGAAGTGCAGCTACATTAGCATCAACAGCGAGTACACCCCCAGCGCGAGGGCCCTTGTTGAACTGTCTGGAGCCCTCAGATAGCTCCTTAAACACCTCCCAAGCTGCGGCAGGCGTCTTGTTCAGCATGTTACCTCCGCAAGCAGAATTCACTGTTTTTCGCTCTATATCAGTCAACCCATTAAATAGAAAGAGAACCAGATCCTTTTGAGAGTACCCATGGCATGGGCAGCTGGCGCAGAGTTTCTTGAAGCGCTCAAAATACTCATGAATGGACTCTGTCGCGTACTGCTCAATGCTGCTGATAGACCTTTTCAAAGCATTTAGCTTTGTTGCAGGGAAGTACATCTCTAGGAAGACTCTTTTCATCTCGGCCCAAGTGGCAATAGAGTCGGGTGGTAGGTAGAAGAACCATTCGTTTGCATCATCCTTCAGAGTGAAAGGAAATGCTCTCAGCTTGATCTGCTCTTCAGTTACATTCGCTGGTTTCATCCCAACAACCACCCTATGGAATTCAGACAGATGCTTGTGGGGATCCTCCCCACTCAACCCATGGAATTTGGGTAGAAGATGAACTACCCCTGACTTAAGCTCGAAGTTGACTCCTTCTGCTAGCGCAGGGAATTGGATTGCCAGGGGTTGTTGTGCCGGATCAGGAGCAGAAAGCTCCTTTAGAGTGAGGTTCGCCATCTCTGCAATGCTTTCTATAGAGAAGAATTAGTAGCAAAGGTATGGACCCTATAGGACGGTCCACACCAAAATCAACACTAAGAACACACAAGAATTTAATAAAAGTCCCCGGCAACGGCGCCAAATTTGACGGAGGGGAAACCTGTCGTTGATTCCGTCAAAGAAACTCAAACCTATAACTAGTACAGTAATAAGTAAGAGGTCGATCCCACAGGGAAATTTATAACTCTAGTGTGATTTTAACGTTGATTAAGTAACCAGAGAGGGGGGGTTTTATGGTGAAAGTTGTTAAGTAAATTAGCGAAAGCAGAATAAGTGAATTTGGTTTAGACAATTGTGAGAAGCAATTCCACCTACAATTTTCCACTTTATCGGATTGAAGCGATCCTTGTAACTTCTTCTCGTCCTATTATGGTTCCTATGAATGCCCTTGTCCCGTCCTAATATAGTTACTAGTCCAATCAGTCCTAGAAACCCTTATCAATCGAACAGTCCGTAAAGAAGGATTTAACCCAATTGATAGCTTTAAGTTCAGAGATTAGCCAAGGTATTTGCAGTCCCTAAAGAAGGATTTAACAACACATTCAACTTCCTACTCATTCAATTAGTTCAATCAGCCCTAAAGGAATAAGTTTGCCACTTAGGTTAAGGTTCACAATCAGGAATCTACAAAACCTTAGCGATTGAATTGATCTAACGAGTTGGCCAGACAAGATAGAACAAAACAATAATTAATTAAGCACAAAGAAGTTGAAGCATTCACAAATAGGAAACTAGGAGCGAGAATTAGAAACTCACAATCAATCCGAATAAAGCTTCAAATTGCAGGCAGAATAGATGAGTTTAGTTCCTCATGGAAGACATACCTCAAAATCTCTAAAGTGTCTAATGGTTGAATGAATAGAATGAATGGTAATGAAAAATAACATAAAAGGCCTCATAAAAAGATCAAAGTCGGCCCCCAACAATCATAGAATAAAACTAGGGTTTTCTGAAAAAACGCGCTCCGCGCCTGTCCGTACGTGCGGCGGCCGCCGCAAGGGTTGCGGCGCCCGCCGCAAATCTCTCTTTTGCATCCCGCTGCGGCGGGTGCAGCTGCGGCGCCCGCTGCACTTTATGCGGCGCCCGCGGCACCTCTGGCGCGGCCGCGTCACCTTTGGCGCGCCCGCATCACGTTTTGCCGTGGCTCTTGCTTCCTTTGCGGCTTCTCTTCTCGTCTTGCTTCTTCTTCCTTGTTCCTTCCTATGTATCTTGTGTTCCTCTTCGAGATATTGCATCTCCCCAACGTGTTCCGATTCAATCTGCGATATAAACACAAGATTGCGCAGAATCCGAACTCTTCTAAAATAAACACAAGATGCTATTTAACGACAAAGCAAGCACGAAATGCAACCTATCTAAACTAATTATAACTATAATGCCTATCTAAAATATGCATTATCAGTAGTTTATGTTTATTTCCCAAATTATGGAATCTACACCAGTTTCTGTTTAAATCGGAGAAATCGAGGCGTTTTACAGCAATTCTACAGAAGGTCAGAAAAGCTCGGAAATCGGCTACAGAAGTCCAAGGTCAAGGAAGCAGCAAGACCAGTCGGATCGAGTCAAGAACCAAGGTTACTCGACCTCGAGTAAACCCTACTCGATCTCGACGAGCATATCCGAGCAAACCATGTCGATCAGGAGCAACATCGAGAACCAGACCAACTCAGCTCCGGACCCAACTCGATCTCGACAAGACCTTGGTCGAGATCGACAAAGCCCAGTGACCACCCCCGGAGTCGACAAGGAGAGGAGTTGCCCGAGAAGCCGAGGACGAGAAGTCGAGCACATCCCAACTCGATCTCGACAAGCCCCTGGTCGAGATCGACAAGCCACCCCGAGCCAATCCGAGGAGGAGTCCTCGACACCACCCCAGAGAGTCATCCTCGAGCAATCCTAGTCGATCTCGAGGACACTTAGTCGAGATCGACGAAGGCCGGAGACGAGATCCGAGGCTGTCGAGGAGAGCTACCCGAGAAACCTAGTCGGCGAGGCCGCCCTACTCGAGGTCGACAAGGGGTGGTCGAGGTCGACGAGCCCAGGAAGTCATGTCTGAGCCACATCGAGCAGATCTAGCCGAGAAGCCAAGCCGGCGATGAATCCTACTCGAGGTCAACTAGACCCTTGTCGAGGTCGAGTAGCCTAGTTCCCGCAGACGAGTCGACTTGTGCAGTCCGAGTCGAATTGGAGTTGCTTGGGCTTGAAGGAACTCGAGATGGCCGAAGATCTATCCAAAACTTGATCATCATCTATCCATGGAAGGAAATCTATCAACACATGAAGACTTACCTTAGTTAGATTTATCTTTTCCTAGTTGATTTATTTCCTTAAAAACAATTTATTTATCTTTTTAAAGTTTTAGATAAAGTTTTAGATATAGATAGATATCTTCTTTCCTAGAATAGCTAGGGAATGAAGGCTATAAATAAAGCTCATGGGGCTCAGTTTCATTCATTCAATTTTCAGTAGGAGAAGGAGTAGTAGAAAGAGAGAAAGAGAGAGTGAGCGGCCGATTGGAGTTGTGAAGCGAGAGCGGAGTTTGCTTCAAGCGGTTGTAAACTTTGGTTTATATTTATGCAAGTTGTTTCTTTTCAATCAATGATGTCTGAGTTTGCGATAAAGAGCGAGTAGTCCACCCACTTCTAGGGTTGGACCGAGCTCGACGATAGCCATGCATAATTGAGGTAAAGATCCGACCTTTATCATGTTTTGAGCATTTTCCTACTTGTTGATGTGTTTATTGCCCATCTAATGGGGATCCTTGCTAACAACTTGGATTATAAACATAAAATTAGTAGATACAATTAGGGTTTCTTGAGAGAGTTGTCTAATTGTTGAAAAAGGCGAAAGCTTAGTCCTTTAATGCGAATTATATGATTATCTGTTTGATCCTGCCTTATGCATGTTTGGTTATTGTCGTTGCAAACCCCAATCTTGGAAGTCCTTTTACATAAAGTTTAGTCGAAACCCCAAAAGCATTTGTTCTTTATTTTTTTTATTTTTAGTCGTTTTTACTCCCTGCCCTCGTCGATCTCGACCAAGCCTGGTCGACCTCGACCACTGATTCTCGACCCAGAGTCGCCGTAGCTTACCTGTGCAGGAACTCGACCAGACCTACTCGACCAAGACGAAGGCTACTCGATCTCGAGTAGAGCCTTGTCGAGATCGACCACCGTTGCCGAGCTGTTGTGCCCTGTTCGACTGTCAGAGCTTCTGTCCACTAACCCTTAGTCGAGCTCGAGGACTTCTGTGGTCGACTTTTGTGAGATTCACCGCTGCCTAGGATCCGCTGACACGCTTCCTCGTGGATCGATCCTGACTTCCCACTGCTGCATCAGGAGGAGGTCTTGTAATTATTTGCAAGGGACGAAATCTGGTTTGCCTTATTTTATTTACATTCTATTTTGCATACTCGATTTCCTCTCCTACAACAAATTGGCGCCGTTGCCGGGGAAGCAATCATTCGCGCCTTAGGTAGTCAGTTCTCACTTTTCTCTTGAGTGAATTCGCAGGTGTATGTGCCGTTCTGGTCAAACACCTGAGTTTGACGCCTTAGACGAACCGGAACGCCTATTTCACATCCGAGCTAAACTACAAAGAGCCATGGCAGCTGCGGAGACACAGGAACAGCTAGTCGCTAGGCTTACCAGGGAACTAGCCGCAAAGGATGCTGCTATCGCCACAAAAGATGCTGCTATCGCCGCTGAGAAAGCAGCAAGGGAACAAGCAGAAGCTGAGCTTGCCCAATATCCAACTACAGCAGAGGATTATATACATCCAACTCTCGTCGTGCCTGAATCGGCGATTCTAATCCCTGAAAACTCTTTTGAAATTCGCACTCAATTTCTTATAGAGCTTAAAAATAATGCCTTTTATGGCAGATTTAATGAGTGTCCTCTTGAACATATTACTAATTTTCATGACATGTGCCGTACTCTTGCTAAAGGTACAACTCTGGAATATGTCAAGATGAAAGCTTTCCGCTAGTCGCTCGCTGGACCTGCACTGAAGTGGCTAGAAGGGCTGAAACCAAGATCACTTACCACATGGGCCCAAGTAGAGCAAGAGTTTCTCAACAAATTCTTCCCACCTGCCAAGACAGCACTTCTCCGCCAGAAAATCACCGCCTTTAAACAGCAGAAAGGGGAACCGCTGGCAAGGGCACGGGAACGCTACAAAGAACTGCTGCGATCTTGCCCTACTCATGGACAGCCACCCTACGTCATTCAGGAGATCTTCTTCAATTCTCTTGATCAAGTGACTAAGGACAGGATCAACCAGTATACTCGCTATGAGTATCTGACGATGCCGCCAATCGACGCCTGGGGTGTGCTAGACAAGCTCACCAACTACGACAACAAATATGGGTCTACTGCAAACTATGAGGAGAACTCATACGCCAGGCCAACACCATCTATGCCACTCTATGAGCCAGCAAAGGAGATCGACCCAGATGTCAGGGAGCAGTTCTATAGAGATCAAAATCGTAAGCTCCTCAAGCAAGTCAAATACCTGTCTGTCAATCAGTCTTGCATCGAATGCGGATCACAAAGGCACACCACTACTGAGTGCCCACACACAGAGCAAGTCAGAATGGCAGAAACACATGAGGAAGCAGCCTACGCTGGGGTCCCAATCGCTACACGGGGGATCAAAGGTTCTATCAACCACAGTGGAACCAAGGTCCTCCTAGGAACCCCCCACCTTACAGAGCTCCAGGACATCCAGAGAGGGATCAAAAGAAGGATGATCTGCAGCTGATCCTTGAGGAGATGCGACGAAATCAGGGCACCATCAACAACCAATTCCAGAACATCACCACCAAATTTGGAGAATTGGACATCTGGAAGAAGGGAATTGAGACTCAGATGGGACAGATCGCTGCACAGATCCCACGACCATCCGGACAGCTCCTTGGGCAAACAGAACCAAATCCAAAGGGGAAAACCGGACATGTCGCAGCCATCAAACTAAGGAGTGGCCATCAACTACACAAGCCAGAGGTCGGAAAATAGCAAAGCAGCGCAGAGCAGCAACTCGAGACAGAGCAGAACCTGGTCGATCTCGAGGAGCCCGTACTCGATGTCGACAAGACCTTGGTCGACCTCGACAAGAAACTACTCGACCAAGACCAGGAACAGAGCTCGGAATCCACTGCGCAGACCAGCAACCCGAGATCGACAACCCAAGTCGATCTCGACAAGCCTCTGGTCGATGTCGACAAGCCTGTGGTCGAGACCGAGGAGCATCTGGCCGACGTCGACGACTCTGCAGCATCTCCGACAGCTGATCTGGCTTCGAAACAGAAAAAGCCACTTTATTTCCCTTCTAAAACTCATAAAGACCCCACTGCGGGTAGATTCAATAGATTTGTTAATATGCTGCAAGAACTGAACTTTTCTATTCCTTTTACAGAAGCCCTGCAAGAGATGCCTGGATATGTCAAGTTTCTGAAGGAAATCCTGAGCAAGAAGCGGTCCATCTCAGAGATCGCAGGCGAATGCAAAGTACTCCACTTCCCTGAAAAGAGGCCTGACCCTGGTAAGTTTTCTGTTAATGTGGGTTTTGCACAATATAAATATGATTCTCTATGCGATTTAGGAGCAAGTGTGAGCATCATGCCTCTATCAATCTGGCGGAAAGTGAAAATAGGATGCATAGAACCTGTGGATGCCAAATTATACATGGCGAATAATACAGTAGTCATCCCTACAGGTATAGTTGAGAACGTCCCTGTCCAGGTTGGTAAATTCTTTGTTCCAGCTGATTTCCTTATTATTGATTGTGCTGAAGATCCTACTAGCCCTATTATCCTTGGTAGACCATTCTTAGCCACTGCAGATGCTAGGATTAGTGTTAAGAATCGCTCGCTCACCTTGACCATAGGCGATGAGGTTTTGGATTTCTCTTTTGGCCCTGCAAAAGAGGAGATTTCTTGGCTGGAGGTGAAAAGCATCAACATCGACGGGACTAAGCAAACAACGGAGGAAAGCGCCAGAACTGTACTCGTGGTCGACAAGCCCTACTCGACCTCGACAAGCGCTCTACTCGACTTCGACAAACCTTTGTCGACCTCGACCACCACTGCTGAGCCAGAGACTTGCCCAGAGTCTAAGTATGGGGTCCCTGTACTCGAGGTCGACCAGCTGTACTCGACATCGAGTAGACCCAAGCCCAAAAATTTCTGTTTTGGGTCCGAACAGGTAAGTTCAGGTATGAATTCTACTCCCCATCAGTCCATAAATAAAATTTTTAATGATTTCAAGGGATCTAAAACACCATGGCGAGAGAATCTGCAGAAACTAAAGGTTACAAGGAGGAAAAAGAAAGAAAAAGGAGATGATGCAAGCAACCTGACCACTGAGCTTGCATACTACCATCAGGACCTAGATGATCCAAGAGAAGGGCCAAGCATGAGTGGGCCCCACAATAATGGTCCTTGAGCGCAACCGGAGAAGTCGGCCTAGCGACTCTAAAATCTAGAGCATGTATATAGACTTTATGAACTTTTGGGACTCCTTTTGGACTTTTTGGTTTTTGGGTTTTTGTTTTTGTTTTTGGTTTTTATGTCTTTTTAAGAACTTCATATGGATAGTCTTGTTTTTGGTAGAATCTAACACTTGTAGGTCGGCAAGCATATAAGGATTGCGAAAAGTGGAATAGGAAGCCCCTGAAAACCAGTCAGAATCGACGAAGGCCAAGTCGACGACGACGAAGAGGAGAAGCCCAGACACTACTCGATATCGAGTAGGCCAACTCGACATCGACGAGACCAGAACCTCCTCGACTTCTGATTTTGCTGGACGCAGAGCAAAGCTACTCGAGATCGAGTAGACTGTACTCGATGTCGACCAGCCACCAACTCGACCTACCCAGTTTTGTCCTCCTCGATATGATCTTGTAAGTTCCTTCCTTTACTCTTGTTTTTATTTTATACAGTGGGGACACTGTAAATTTTAAGTATGGGGTGGGGGAAGGGCTTACATTGTGCATATTTGATTTATTTGATCATATTTGACATATATGTGCATTATTTCTTTGAATTGCTACATGGCTATTTTGGAATTCATTATTGATTTATGTGCGTATATGCATGTTTTCCAAAATCTAGAAAAATGACCCGACCCCCATTGAAATTTTTGAATAATGTCATGGAAGCTTAAAATTGAACTCGACGATGCAAAATTGGATTCATTAGAGATATAACATGAAATTGCCTAGTAAAGGGAAGTCACAATGAAGTGTATATTTTGATGAAAACCAGGAAATGAGGTAAAATTTGAAGTTTCTTTTGACATAATGCATGATAAGATGATGGAGGACTTTATATTTCCATATAATGCTCATTGTTTATAATCCTAGCCTTACCTATGCTTATGCATTACACAAAAGCCATAATATGCCTTATTTCAATTATTGCTCCACATGATCTAAATATTGCCATCCTTTACCTTATTCCTTATCCGGGGATTATGTTGAGAATGATGTTACATTATGGAGATTATCATATGGTGTTTGTGTTGTGATTATTATCATTATTGGAGTTTGGAAGGAAATTATTTGAAATATATGGAAAATTTAATGAGTGAAAGAAAATCCAATCACCTCAGGAGATAAAGGTAGATTGACCCTGCTCTCTGAGATAATAGTTTGGAGAGATGGGACACATTGTGAGGAGTCCAAAGCACTAAGTATCCGGGGCCATTCATGACACCCATGTTTGCGACTCGCGAGAAGGCAGTGCTGAGGTTAGAGAGGTAAAAGCATTATTATTGAGAAAAGCAATATAAAAGGTGATGAATCAAATGGAGAAAGAATGTGGAAATTCAGTTTGGAAATACTCCATTTCCCCGGATCAAAAAGCACCACATTGTCAAAAATTGCCCACCTTTTAGCCTTTTACCAATCTACTCCTTATTTGAGCTTAAATTAAAGTCCTCTTGATTATTAATGCTTTGTCACAATAATTGTTTTTACATAACCCTCCTTTTGTGAGTAGATGTTGCTTTTGTATAATTGCACATGCATGGATCTGTGACACTAGTACCTTTTCGAGGATGGTAATTGATTGTAGGGACATATGGCAATGAATCTAAGATGTTGAGAGTTTTGAATTCTTCCCCTGAATGACAAATAAAGGTATTGCTTGAGGACAAGCAAGTTAAGTATGGGGTGTTTGTTGTGAGCCTAATTCGCCATGTTTTACAGTAACTCTTATATCGATTTCTGTATACATTTCATGCATTTGGGCTAAGATAGTACATAATCTATGTAGTTTATGTTTATTTCCCAAATTATGGAATCTACACCAGTTTCTGTTTTAAATCGCAGAAATCGAGGCGTTTTACAGCAATTCTACAGAAGGTCAGAAAAGCTCGGAAATCGGCTACAGAAGTCCAAGGTCAAGGGAGCAGCAAGACCAGTCGGATCGAGTCAAGAACCAAGGTTACTCGACCTCGAGTAAACCCTACTCGATCTCGACGAGCATAGCCGAGCAAACCATGTCGATCAGGAGCAACATCGAGAACCAGACCAACTCAGCTCCGGACCCAACTCGATCTCGACAAGACCTTGGTCGAGATCGACAAAGCCCAGTGACCACCCCCGGAGTCGACAAGGAGAGGAGCTGCCCGAGAAGCCGAGGACGAGAAGCCGAGCACATCCCAACTCGATCTCGACAAGCCCCTGGTCGAGATCGACAAGCCACCCCGAGCCAGTCCAAAGAGGAGTCCTCGACACCACCCCAGAGAGTCATCCTCGAGCAATCCTAGTCGATCTCGAGGACACTTAGTCGAGATCGACGAAGGCCGGAGACCAGATCCGAGGCTGCCGAGGAGAGCTACCCGAGAAACCTAGTCGGCGAGGCCGCCCTACTCGAGGTCGACAAGGGGTGGTCGAGGTCGACGAGCCCAGGAAGTCATGTCCGAGCCACATCGAGCAGATCTAGCCGAGAAGCCAAGCCGACGATGAATTCTACTCGAGGTCGACCAGACCCTTGTCGAGGTCGAGTAGCCTAGTTCCCGCAGACGAGTCGACTTGTGCAGTCCGAGTCCAATTGGAGCTGCTTGGGCTTGAAGGAACTCGAGATGGCCGAAGATCTATCCAAACTTGATCATCATCTATCCATGGAAGGAAATCTATCAACACATGAAGACTTACCTTAGTTAGATTTATCTTTTCCTAGTTGATTTATTTCCTTAAAAACAATTTATTTATCTTTTTAAAGTTTTAGATAAAGTTTTAGATATAGATAGATATCTTCTTTCCTAGAATAGCTAGGGAATGAAGGCTATAAATAAAGCCCATGGGGCTCAGTTTCATTCATTCAATTTTCAGTAGGAGAAGGAGTAGTAGAGAGAGAGAAAGAGAGAGTGAGCGGCCGATTGGAGTTGTGAAGCGAGAGCGGAGTTTGCTTCAAGCGGTTGTAAACTTTGGTTTATATTTATGCAAGTTGTTTCTTTTCAATCAATGATGTCTGAGTTTGCGATGAAGAGCGAGTAGTCCACCCACTTCTAGGGTTGGGCCGAGCCCGACGATAGCCATGCATAATTGAGGTAAAGATCCGACCTTTATCATGTTTTGAGCATTTTCCTACTTGTTGATGTGTTTATTGCCCATCTAATTGAGATCCATGCTAATAACTTGGATTATAAACATAAAATTAGTAGAGACAATTAGGGTTTCTTGAGAGAGTTGTCTAATTGTTGGAAAAGGCGAAAGCTTAGTCCTTTAATGCGAATTATATGATTATCTGTTTGATCCTGCCTTATGCATGTTTGGTTATTGTCGTTGCAAACCCCAATCTTGGAAGTCCTTTTACATAAAGTTTAGTCAAAACCCCAAAAGCATTTGTTCTTTATTTTCTTTATTTTTAGTCGTTTTTACTCCCTGTCCTCGTCGATCTCGACCAAGCCTGGTCGACCTCGACCACTGATTCTCGACCCAGAGTCGCCGTAGCTTACCTGTGCAGGAATTCGACCAAGACGAAGGCTACTCGATCTCGAGTAGAGCCTTGTCGAGATCGACCACCGTTGCCGAGCTGCTGTGCCCTGTTCGACTGTCAGAGCTTCTGTCGACTAACCCTTAGTCGAGCTCGAGGACTTCTGTGGTCGACTTTTGTGAGATTCTCCGCTGCCTAGGATCCGCTGAGGTCGCCCAGACCCTTTTCGAGGTCGAGTAGCCTAGTTCCCGCAGACGAGTCGACTTGTGCAGTCCGAGTCGAATTGGAGTTGCTTGGGCTTGAAGGAACTCGAGATGGCTGAAGATCTATCCAAACTTGATCATCATCTATCCATGGAAGGAAATCTATCAACACATGAAGACTTACCTTAGTTAGATTTACCTTTTCCTAGTTGATTTATTTCCTTAAAAACAATTTATTTATCTTTTTAAAGTTTTAGATAAAGTTTTAGATATAGATAGATATATTCTTTCCTAGAATAGCTAGGGAATGAAGGCTATAAATAAAGCCCATGAGGCTCAGTTTCATTCATTCAATTTTCAGTAGGAGAAGGAGTAGTAGAGAGAGAGAAAGAGAGAGTGAGCGGCCGATTGGAGTTGTGAAGCGAGAGTGGAGTTTGCTTCAAGCGGTTGTAAACTTTGGTTTATATTTATGCAAGTTGTTTCTTTTCAATCAATGATGTCTGAGTTTGCGATGAAGAGCGAGTAGTCCACCCACTTCTAGGGTTGGGGCGAGCCCGACGATAGCCATGCATAATTGAGGTAAAGATCCGACCTTTATCATGTTTTGAGCATTTTCCTACTTGTTGATGTATTTATTGCCCATCTAATTGAGATCCATGCTAACAACTTGGATTATAAACATAAAATTAGTAGAGACAATTAGGTTTTCTTGAGAGAGTTGTCTAATTGTTGGAAAAGGCGAAAGCTTAGTCCTTTAATGCGAATTATATGATTATCTGTTTGATCCTGCCTTATGCATGTTTGGTTATTGTCGTTGCAAACCCCAATCTTGGAAGTCCTTTTACATAAAGTTTAGTCGAAACCCCAAAAGCATTTGTTCTCTATTTTCTTTATTTTTAGTCGTTTTTACTCCCTTCCCTCGTCGATCTCGACCAAGCCTGGTCGACCTCGACCACTGATTCTCGACCCAGAGTCGTCGTAGCTTACCTGTGCAGGAACTCGACCAGACCTACTCGACCAAGACGAAGGCTACTCGATCTCGAGTAGAGCCTTGTCGAGATCTGATGAAGGGTTTATTTTCAAACAAATAAATTTATAAGATCGAAACCCCGCTATAGTATAGTAGGGTCAAGTTCGTCCGCAGGGAGAAAGTCAGTGACTCAATTCTAGTTACCAAAGAGCAAGAAATAGCAAGAAGAGATGGAAAATTATAGAATTTTAGGGGTTTGTGGGCTGCTGGAATTTTTATGAAAAATCAATATTATGAAAGATCTAGGGCATAGGGATCACCACAACGATAATCATACAAGCATCGCAATGAATCAAGTAAAAATCATGTTTTTATCTATTAAATAGGTCAACTTGCATCAACCCTAGCAAAGCAATCAATTTATTTTCACAAATTAATAAACTTTACTAACAATCTTAATTAGGTTATCAAACTTTCGTTCAAAATCCTAATTACTATCCAATTCACAATTCAACCTTTCAATTCAATTGCAAAAGGAATTTCCCCCAATTTTCATTGAGATCTTAAGCACATAAAATAGATAAAATCAATCAATTCATCAATTCATAGCACAATTGCAAGCATAACTATCGTTGGGATCACCCCAACCCTAGAAAAGGCGACTACTCACGCATAAACATGGTAGACATTGTAAAATTGATGAAATAAATAAAAATCAGAAATTTAAATTGCATAAAAACCTGAGAATAACGTCAACAAAGCGTCACAAAAGCCTCACAAAACGTTCTCCAACTTTCGCCGAAGAAATCGCTTCAAAAAGCTCTCAAATCCGCTCACAAACGCTCTCTAAACGTGTGTTCAAAAATTCTAAAAGTGCTGAAAAAGTGGTCGAAGGAAGAAGAAGATCCTCCAAACCCTAAAAATCCTATTTATACTTAATATCCCATAAACTAAATTAGGAAATAACAAATATATGAATTTTATCTAAAGTCTATCTAAGGAAAATAGGTAAAAATAATTAAATCCGGATAAATATGGTCCGCTGGAGCCCATACCGAGGCTGTGAGGGTCGGTACCGACCCCCCTTAGGGTCGGTATGAACACTGTTGCCTTATCTCACCCCGCACTTCCAGATTGAGCCTCGGTACCGACCCCCCTAGGGTCGTTATGGGGTCGGTATGACGGTAGTCCATCTCGGACATAAAGAAACGCCCGTATCTCCTTCGTTATAACTCCGATTGCTTCCGTTCTTTTTCCTATGCGCTCTAAATTCTCTTCCGCATCTTTTCTCTCTTGAAAATTTCTTCAAAAACAGCTCCCAAAATTCTGTAAAATACACAAAAGCTAGTGAAGACATCTATTTCTCATGAAATATGAAAACTTATGCAAAAGACACTAAACCCAATGCAAATCTTATGAAAATGACTTAAATTAATGATAAAACATATGGAAAAATATGACTAAAAACATGCACATCAAGATCGACCACCGTTGCCGAGCTGCTGTGCCCTGTTCGACTGTCAGAGCTTCTGTCGACTAACCCTTAGTCGAGCTCGAGGACTTCTGTGGTCGACTTTTGTGAGATTCTCCGCTGCCTAGGATCCGCTGACACGCTTCCTCGTGGATCGATCCTGACTTCCCAGTGCTGCATCAGGAGGAGGTCTTGTAATTATTTGCAAGAGACGGAATCTGGTTTGCCTTATTTTATTTACATTCTATTTTGAATACTCGATTTCCTCTCCTACAACAGCTAGCTATATAGATAACATATAGCAATGCATTACATCTGTAAAATTTGGTACTGATTTTTTATACCTTGCAGCAGCACAATATTGTACTGATTTTCGATAGCTTCTTCTCAGTCCCATTTTTGGATATGACCATGCGATTTCCCATATCTATGACAAACTTGACATTGTTGTCTGAACTAGATTAGATACGCTTCTGTGGGCAATGCTTTGCTCAAATTCTGACTTATCTTGGGAGTTTTAAAATGTAATGCACCATTTCATGGCAATTCTTTAATTTCTAAAAAAAATGAAATGTAATACACCATGGATATTCTTTAATTTCTAAAAAAAATTAAATGTAATACACCATGGCTATTCTTTAATTTCTAAAGTTCCTTGTAAGCTATTCTCAAGATGAAATTTATGCTTGGAATCCATTTATGCGTTGGGGATTTCCTATCTTGGTTATGACTTTCATTGATCAAGTATGCATCTTATTGTAGATTCTAACATGTAGTCTTTTCCTGGGTGCCAAAATGAATTTATTTGATAGATTCGCTAGAGTTGTTAAGGTAGTAATTAAAAATCCAGCTTCATATATTACTATTTGATACTATGTTTGTAGATTCTAACATGTAGTCTTTTCCTTTGACAAGAATAGTCATATGCAAACGCTCTCATAAGCACATTTGAGGATCCGGAGAAGATCTTAGATCAAACTGTGCTTGAAATGAATGATGATTTGATTAAAATGCGACAAGCAACAGCTAGCACAGGTATGCTTTGCCTTTATAAATTCTGAGACCTTGCTTTTATGTCAATCATTTTCTTGCTTACCCAATCACTTTAATAGGGAAATGGTATGGTTTTATTGTTGATCATCAATTTTATAACTTTTCTGTTCTCGGGTTTTACTGTAAATAAGCCACTAAAAATCTTGGATAGAATTATCAAGAACAAGAAGTTCCAAAGTGTACCTTCCAAGTAGTTCCAAACTAGATTTTCTAGAATAGAAAAGTAGAGGAACATTTACTCTCTGGTACAGGTGACATCAGATTCCAAGCTTATTTAGAAACACTCAAGAAGAAGATTTAAAACCTCTTATATGAAGATTGGAAAAAAAATACACCAATAAGCTAGAGAATTTCAGCCATTGATCTCAGCCATGCCGAACATGCCGTCATGATAACACGTGGAGTAACATCAGAGAACCAAAAAAAACAAGCAGAGCTCTTATTCCTTCCAGAAACCCCACCTCAAAAAAGAAAGGAAATAAGGTGCGAATAGACAGGTACAGAAAGGCAAATTCCAGTTGTCTCTATAACCACAAGAGATTCAGTTTTCTTGTTATTTTAACGCAGAATTTTCATCTTATGTAGTTAGGTTTACTCCGTTGAATATTTAGTACCACTGGTAGATACTAGAAACCAGTTACAGGAACTTACCCAAGTCCTTTGGCTTGAATTAGATTCCCAATTATCAGCAAAAAGGCCAGAACAGAAACACAAAAACACGCATATTATACCAGTTCCCAGTTCAGAGGAAGCTTCAAAAGTAACTTACAAGAAGAAAAATGCATAGAATGACATCTCCAAGTTAGAAGAACTCACAGACGGAACCAACAATTGATACTTGCTATAGAACAATGTGAAACATTATACCAGCACCTGAATCAAATATTCATAGACCCTTTTCAAAAATGGGACTGAGAAGAAGCTATCGAAAATCAGTACAATATTGTACTGCTGCAGGGTATAAAAAATCAATACCAAATTTTACAGATGTAATGCATTGCTATATGTCATCTATATAGCCTATGTGGGATTCGAACCCACGTCTTGTGCCTAAGCACATTGCTCTACCGGTTGAGCTAATAGGCTAACAAATTTTAGGGGAAAAATCAATCCAATAGTACCAATCAATAATTTCAATTACAATTCAGATTAAGAAAATTAAGGAAAATCAAACTGTCTTCCAACAGAACTGAGCAATTTTTAGAATACAGTAATCACTCTGGATCTCACCCCCAAAACCTTAGCAAGCAGAGACTTTCGCCCCTAACCCTAACCCTAGGTTTCGAAAATTCGAAATCCCTAACCCTAGGTTTCGACAATTCGAATTGTTGTTTCCAGGAGCCATTGGAGGAGCGTGGAACATGGATTCAATGGTAGGAAGATAGGGTTGAAAGGAAGAAGACGAGATACCTAGATTCGAGTTGTTTGTTCTCCTGTCGCCTCCGATCTTCGAGAAAGAACAGGGCGAGAGTTGAAGGGCTCGTTCCACTCTATCCGATTGCAGCTTGGTCCCCTCTTGGATCGACGTCCCCGTATGCTCAGTCGGAGGGTTGCGTTCGCCTGTCCCTCGAGAAGATGCAGGCACCGGCAACTTCGTCCTCCTCCGTTCACTCGCTCGGACAATCGCTCATCTGAATCATCTTCCTTCCTTTCTTTCTTTCTTTTTTTAATTCTCATCTAACGGAGAACCCCAAATCTCTGTTAAATTTAACCCTTAAGGGCGCGAGGCGAAATGAATCCAAATGTCAGGGGTACCACGCGAAATATGTCAAACTTTTGTATACCTTGTGAAAATTGCTATACCACAAGGGCACCTCGCGAAATTTCCGAAAAAACTAAATAAATTGAAAATGTGTAGCATGACTAGTCATACTAGAATAACCATTTCAAGTATTTTCCATATTAAATATCGGTGTCTTAGTGACGGAGCTCTTTAGATACCTATTCATTTGATTATCAAGCAAATGATTTACGGTTTATCTATCATTGTTAATTTATTCATTATAAATTTACATTATATCAATAATTTTCGAGCCGTCAACTCTTCAATCCTCATTCCCTATAGCAAACTCATGATATAAAATTCATTATAAAATAAATTATTATCTTTCATATCTCAATAAAGTTATAATTCTATATTTATAATCTTTTTTATTTTAAATGATTTGGTCTATTATTCATATTTTTTGAGCAATTATTTATGAATTCATTACATATTTGATTTAATATTTTTTAAATTTTGGAATTAACATCTAATATCTAATAATAATAATAAAACAATTACTTCTCATGTCACATGACAATTTTTCCTTAATAATTGGCTTATGTGGCAACTTAACATCAATCATGGGCCCATCTAATTAATTTTTCAATTTTATTGGTTGAAGATAATTGTAAAGGCCTCGGATTTTGAAAATAATAAAATAAAATCAATAAAATAAAATAAAATGGATTTAAGCCGGAAATTTCAGACATTTTGAAATCCTTTAAGCGGATTCCGACTTGATTTTGAACGTTGAAGGATAATTCTATCATTTTACCTCGGGATTTGAAGTAAACCTTAGATTGTCGATATCTTTGCAATTTTGAAGTGTTATTTTGATCGAATCGGAATAAGATTGGGAGAAAAGGTTTTAGGATTTATTATCCGAATATTATTTTATATGGTACCACTTATATTATATTTTTTCCATCTTGTCATCTTCCTCCTCTCACATCTGAAAATTAACCTAGCCCCTTTGTTTCTTTTCCAATTGTGGGCAAACACCAACACCCCTTCCTCCTTCTTCACCCACACTTCACTACTACATTGGGCAGTCAAACCCAGCAAACCCCACGCCAAAACCTACAGTTGTAGCACACCCTCACTTCTATTGTTGATTTCAGAAGGCATAAACCTCTCTCCCCCTTGTCTTGATTTCAAACGCAGACAACCCAAACACAGATCCACACCATCTCCCCCTTGGCTCTCTTTCCAGAAGCCACCAGTCGAGCACCTCCTGATCGCAGACAGAGCACCACCACTCCTCCATCTCTCTACCTCCTCCCAGTAGCAGCAGCCATCTTCTCCCATTTCAATTTCCGGCTGAAGTTGAGAGTCGAGCGCCATTGTTGCCCTGTTTGCGAGTCAGGGTCGAGCCCCAAAACTGAGCAACCTTTAGCTTCTTCCTCTTCCTCCTTCAGCCAACAGTAGCATCAACGTTTCCATTGCCTTCCTCGACGCATCCGAGCAGTAGCAGCACACCGACGAGCCCAGCCGCTGCCTCCCCCCGTCTCTCCTCGGTTTCTGATTTCGAGCGGTAAGAGGCCTCCGTTTCGTTCCTTTCCTTTCCTTACACCTCCAAATAACATAAAAGAGGGACTTTAAACCCCCTTGCTCTCTTCCTAGGCCGATCTGCTTGATTCCGACTCCGGTGAGTCTTCTCGAACTCCGACGAACGCCCGGAGAACCACTAGGCCGCCTCCGATTCTCGCGCCCTACTTCGAATCCGAAGAGTGGTAAGCCCTCCCGTCCTTCCTTCCGCTCTCAAGTTCGATAAAGATCCGCCTTTTGACCTCCTATTATCGTCCTAGGCTTCCCCGCACATCCCTCGCAACTCCTCGCAGCCGGAGCACCGTCGTCGCAACCGGAGACCCATCTCGGAGACCGCTGTAAGTTCTCCTCTTTTCCCCTCGTTTTCCTTGCGTCGTATCTTTGAATTTGGGTGGGCAATGCTCGGAATTTCTATTTGATCCCGTGGGTGAAGTTTGGAGCCGAACGGAACCCCCTAGCATGAGTTCTCCTTCTTTCTCCCTCCTTTCCGTCGTTGAACGATGTTCTGTCCGTTCTATTTGGGAAGAAGGGTTCGGTTGAACCGGTTCACCCCTTTTCTTTTCCTTTTCTGTCAAGATGGCCGGTTCAGCTTATTCCCTTCAAATCTGATTTGGTTTTGTTCGGGTGGAGCCATACTTTTGGGCTGGGCCGGTTATTTTTTTGTTTTAATAATTGTTGTTTGTGTTAATAAATGTTTATATGTATATTTAATGGGTTGGTATTAGATCATTATTATATGATATTTCTGAGATTTTGTGAGTTATATATATACTTTTGAAAAGTTAATATATATTATCAATTGTTTTGAAGGTAGTGTTGTTTGGAATATTTTATTATATGCTATTTTGAAAATGTGATTTTAGAAATTGAGAAATGATTTATTGGCTTGATTTGTAAATATGGTTGTGAAAATAGAATTATTTCGTGACTAAATGTCAGAATTTATTATGTAATGATTTTGAAAATAAAAATGCTGGGACTATTTCTATAATATGATTTTGAGATATTGGTTTTAAGGTTTAAATGTTTAATGTCGGGATTTTTGTTTTGGTTTGATGATGTTGATTTTGAGAAGAAAATTGGAAGAATGATTTTGGTAGATGTTGATCATATCGGAAAGGTTTTGGAAAACGGTTTTACTATCGATTGGTTTGAGTATGTTGAGAACTTGGGTTTTGTATGTATGAATTTCGATACGGTAGCTGATGGAAATGGCTTGATGATAGGTATGTATTGCTTTTGGATTGCTTTGGACTTGCACTTGGGCCCTTACTTGTGTTATTCTGTTGTTCTGCATCTTCAGGTAAGTTCCCTAGGGGGCTTACTCAGGTTGGATATTCATGCCTGTTGTTGCACCTGTTGTTGCATTTTATGTTAGGTGTTGCATATGCATAAAAGCATGTCATGTAGTATCCTTTTTAGGTTGCACTAATTGAATGAGCATCTGCTTACTTTATGCGTTTGAAACAGAACGGTCGTTATCTGTGATAGTCCTAGAGTCTTTACTAGGGTCATAGGGTAACCCAGCCTCATCGGGCGCCCTGAGTCAATCGAGTCGATATGAGCATGATATGATAGCCCAACACCATCGGACAATCGATGAGATGATATGATATGATGATGCCGTGGTTTGTGCACCACCACGAGGAAATTGCTATGCTATAGCCCGAACTGGCCAGTCTCTGCACTAACGGGAAGGGGTGTAGAGGTAGGAGAGGGATATGCCACTTGGCATTGTCATGGGCCCTTTACAGTATTTTTACACATTATTATAACTAGGAGCATGCTAGTGTGTTTGATTTTCGTACTGCATTAGAGCATCTTTATTAGGTATAGCACATACTATGTGGCCTAAGCGAGGACTACCGGTCCCGCATGAGTGGCTCGATCTGACTCCTTTCCCCGTTCTTTTTTTTAAAGGTATTTTCTGCAGATTTTGAGTGCTCGATGTCTATATGATGGGGTTCCCTTTTGCGAATCGAAGAACCTAGCTAATTCTCTGACTTGGTATAAACGGTAATCATTCGCTTATGTTTTGGTTTTGACCCGGCTCTGCCGTGACACTTTGTATCTTAACTTTGCTTCCACTTTATTTTCTTTCGAATTGAATTTCGCAACATAGTCATAAGATAGGCTAAGGGTACCCAACGACCCTTCGTGGCTTTTAGGGTTTGACATCCCTTTTTCTACTAATCTTAAAATGAGTTTGAAACCTCGACCCGTACTTGGATTGCAAGATCCGAACAAGGGGTTTCATCCCTTGAAACGTAACCCGGAAATCAAAATTTTGGGTCGTTACAAAGATGGTATCAGAGCTGAGGTTATGCAATTCGGGTACACAAGGGTCGAGTGTATGTTTTGGAAAACCGCCCATGAATTTCAAATTATTTGAAAGTATTTTAAAAGGGAAAAATGAACTTAAGATGCCTAACCGAAATTGGACTAAGTAATGAACTCGACTTGTAATAAAAGAGAAAAACCAACCAAACGGGAACACGAGTGAGTAGTAAAGGCGCTAGACCACCCCTATTGGGTGTAGTTGGGAACGGTAGGCAAAGTACTAGCTTGCTCTTTACAGAGGGTCCGGAAGACTCCAAGGAGATTGCACCAAGGTGGTTGGAGAGGCGAGTTAGGTAGGATCGTGAGGTTTTTCCCCTCCGGTCAGTTGCTCCTCGGAGAGCGACATTAGATAGCTTGATGTGCTTTATATATTGAGCCTGAGCATGATCTCCCTTGAAGGTAGTCATTATAATTGTCATTGACGGATTCTATGTTGCGTGCTTGATATGCTAAAGTCTGATTGATATACCTAACAATTAAATGTGTATTGACTGATCTGTGCAAACGGGATAGTGGGAGTACCCTTATTTCTGTGTGGTCAACCCAGCTCGTGTGAAACAACCCCTTCCACTATGTTTGTTAACCCTTTGACGGTTCTATCGAGTCTTTTTCCCGTACGTCAGTGTCTTCCACGGGGAATCGGGTTGGTAAACAAATTGTGTCGGAATCATGTATGGGTATGAAGGTTGTCTGCGTGAGTATTGGAAGGTGGTTCTTGATGGCATTTTGAGTCAAAAGTAAGGTGTCATGGGGCTGTCTTTTTTTATTCTTATGATGATCAACCAGTGTTTTTTACCACGAAGAGTCGTACCAAAGTCCCACGAGAAAGAGGGGTGATGAGTCAGTTGAGGAAGGTCAATGGTTGCCCTTAGAGATCTCTGTCCGGTTGTAATGGTGACTCTCTTTGAACTGCATGCCATGATTTTGTAACCTCCTGCATGTACCTTGCAAATGCTCATTTGTAAAATGTTGCTCATGTTATTATATCTATGATTAGTTACATTGATCAAGTCTTGTGTTATGCCTCACTCTCTATCGTGATTACATTGTCATAGCATACCCATCTATTTTGTATTTGCCAGATTAGCTATTGCTGATTATTTTGCACACAATATTGTTGTGTGTTACTTGTGTTGAATGCATAATATGTGGTATAATTGAGTCTTGGCAAATGCATGTTTCATTCCAGTATGTGTTGATCTGCACTCAGGCTCCGTATTCTAATCATATTGCCCATTACTTAGACTCGTAGTATGCATTGTTTAACTTTTCTCATGCTTCTATATCGTGGAATATGATTGAGTGATTTCTTACACGTCGTCATGATTAGTTGCATGCATGTATCGTACGTTATATTGAGCTTTTAACATCATGTAGGATCATCGGTTGTGACTTGTGCGAACTTGTATCTTGCCTACGTAGTTGTTGATTCCCTCTCGAGCTAGGTTCCTGATAGTGTGGTTCTTCCCTCTTTCTATTACCACAACATGTCTTACTCATGCCAGTTAATTGATGTTGAATTCGATGATCGATTTGTTTCCCGTGATGGTTAATCATAGCATACTTACATGTTGTCGCTCGGTAGTGTCCCTCTATTGCTTTAGGATATCCTCTCATGCTAGTATACATGTATGACTTAGCACCTCGCATGATCACACACCACGTTATATCATTTCGCATATGCATGACGCATTAATGTTAGAATGAATTTAGTCGAGTTACCTTGATTGTGGTAATGATTCGATATGTGTTAGTAGTATCCTGTAGGGCTTATGATTTCCAATATGACTCGCTGTTGTAGGAGGAAATCGAGTTCAAAATATAATAAAATAAATCAAACCAGATTAGGCCCACGCAAATGATTACAAGACTCCCTCCCTATGCAGTTGATAGCACACATTTAGGTAGGCATATTAGGATGCATTTAGCATGATTTAGATGTGCATAACGTATAAGGTTAAGCTAGATTTGCATTTATACTTGTGTTGTTGGTGGAGTCGGAATCTACACGCTTTTATTGATTATTTCAGGTATATGTGGATCCGACGAACAATGAGGAGGCTCATGGATGAAGGAAGAGTGAAGAGGAGGAGGAAAAGTGAAGAGCCCGGGAGCGGAATCGAAGTTAGAGAGCCTAAGTGAAGAACAAGTAAGCAGAAGTTGTCGCCAGAGATGCTGAACTTGTTTCGCACTTCCTGGAGGCCTCGGTGGTCCGATTGACTATTATAACCATGCATTGGAAAGATCTTTCCGATATCTACAACTTTCATGTTGACATCGAGACCAAATTCGAAGACGAAAAGTTTCTGTGAACAGTAAAAGCCGCCCCGCGGCCAAGGAAACCGCCCCGCGGCCCATAGCTCTGACGAAGGATTTCGCAATCGCCTGGCCGCCCCGCGGCCTATGCAGAAACGCCGAATCTGTTAAAGGACTTTTTATCTCTTTAATTAGTTTTGATAATTATTATTTGGCCGACTCTTTTGAGGCTTTTTAAGGAAGTTTTAGGGTTTTATTTGGGGGATCGAATTCATTAGTGTATGCACTTGGAGACTATCAATTGAGAGAACCCTAGAGAAGAGCCTCCATGGTCATGGAGTGCTAAACTCTTCCGTTTCGTCTATGGATTGAAGCTTTGGTTTGATAAAGTTGTGAGATTTCTATTCTTGTTCTATTCCTATTGATTCGTATTGATTCTTTTGCGAATATTGTTGATTTCTTCTAGTCCACGCAACTAGTAGAGATTATTGCTAGGATTTTGTAGATTCCTCGTAGCGAACCTTAATTCATGCTAGCAATCATGCCTTTTTAGGACTCGTAGGACTAAACTGGTGTGTAAAGAATCAATTATATGTTAAATGCTGACTCGTAGCTTGGTGTTGCATGTATCCTGGTTAATCCTTAATCTTAATGCTACTATTAGGTTAAATCTTGACCGTGTTAGGGTTATCTAATTAGTAAGGGTTACTAGGACTCGTAGGACTAGTAATTTACACAAGATCAGGACAGGAACAATAATAGGATGAAAAGAAAACTTGAAGAAGAATCAAGGATCAACTAGTCAAACTAAAGTGGATATTTGTAGATGGAACTACTTTCTCAATTATTATCTCTATTAACTTGTTTATAATTATTTTATCATCTTCAATCACCAAAACCCCTCTTTTCTACTAATTGGTAAATATACATTACTTAGGAATACTTGATTCTCTGTGGGATCGACCTCTTACTTGCTTACTATACTAGTTTGTAGGTTTGAGTTATACTTTGATAGGAATAACGACAGTTTCCTCCTTTCAGAATTCGTGGGAAGTCAGGATCGATCCACGAGGAAGCGTGTCAGCGGATCTCAGGCAGCTATAAATCTCACAGAAAGAAAAGCAAAAAGACAGAAATAACAAAGCAAAGTAGAAAATAAAGTAAAGCAACAGAATTGGTCGATATCGACAACAGCTATGTCGACAACAGAAACAGAAATCGATCAACAGCAACAGGAACTCAGAAAAAGACAACGTCGAGTAAAATCCTACTCGATATCGAGTACAACCAACTCGATATCGACTAAACTATCCCGAGATCGAGTAAAAGACAGAAACTTTAAAAGGTGCAAAGTTCTAACACAGAATCTCATATTTCGGTGAAATAAATCAATAAACTAAAATACTTCCAAAGCCAAGGTATCAACACCACAACGATAACCATGCAAAGTAACACATAAAGGCATAAAAGATCATACTTTCCATCAAATAACTTTCGTTATTAACAAATAGGAATATAGAGGCTTTCGCATAAACCCTAATTGTTACTAACCCTTTTCACATAATTAACCCAAGTTGTATTAAGATCACTTTCGCTTCAATAACACAAACAAGGATCACCTTCAACTTTCGCAAAAGAATCATACTCATAGGGATAGAAGACGAATTGTATAAAAAGATTGTACCTTCACCGCATCACCTTACATGGCCACCCTCGGGCTCACCCCGACCCTAGAAGTGGGTGGACTACTCGCTCTTCATCGCAATAGCAGACATCTTTGATGAAAAATAACTAACTTGCATTAATAAACTCAAACTTACAACCTTTTCTCCTTCTCTCTCTATGTGTAACTACTTGTCTCTGAAATTGAATGAATAAAAAACCAGTCCCTAAGGCTTTATTTATAGCCTTCATTCCCTAGCTCTTCTAGGTAAGAAAGTCTATCTATATCTAAATCTAATTATCTAAAGACTTTAAAGATAAATAAAAGCAATAAAGGAATTAAATCAAAAAGGGAAATTATATCTAAAGTAGCAAAATATCTTCTTGTGTGGGTGGATCTTCTCTCCATAGATAGAACTTGATATATGTGGATAGACATCGGACTCTTTCGGCTCCAAGCAAAGACAGCTCAACACGGACAGCAAACCGCGTTACGCGGCTCCGAAAGATTTCCTCGATATCGAGGAACTTACTCGATATCGAGTAAAGTGATGTCGTCGACTTAAGTGGCCGGGCATTGTCGAGTAGGTGTAGTCGATCTGGCTCGGTCAGGTGATCTGGGGTCCTCGATATCGACAAGTTTAGTCGATATCGAGTAAAATGTTGTCAACTTCTGCGCTGCTGGGCTTGGTCGAGGAACTGCTCCACGACACAGGCTCGGAAGTGTGGTGCTGATCTTGTCGATATCGACAACTTTTGCCGATATCGAGTAAAGTGTGCTCGGCGTCTCCGGGTCCTCGGCTTCTCGACTTGGCATATCTCCTTGACTCCGGGCATAGGTTCAAGAAGTTGTCGATATCGAGTAGCTTACTCGATATCGAGTAAACTTGTGGAGTCGGGTTGGCTCTCGCTCTCAGCTTCTCGGTCATGCTCTAGTCGATCAGCCTGTGCTCGGACACCTTTGTCGATATCGACTAGTTTTTATCGATATCGAGTAACTTCAAGGCTCTGTTGTAAGCTGAATCTGCCATGTTTTACAGTAACTTTTATATCGTTTTCTGCATACATTTCATGCATTTGGACTAAGATAGTACAGAATCTATGTAGTTTACACTTATTTGTCAAATTATGGAATCTACACCAGTTTCTGTTTAATTTCGCAGAATTCAAGGCAAATTACAACAGTTATGAGAAAGGTCGGAAAAGCTCAGAAATCAACTACAGAAGTCCAAGGCCAAGATGCAGCGGAACCAGTCGAATCAAGCTAGGATCCCAGAGTTACTCGATCTAGAGTAAACCTACTCGATCTCGACGAAAGTGTCCGAGCAGAGGCCCTGTCGACTAAGCACTGATCGAGAAACTGAGTCAGAGACAACTCGACTCTCGGAACCCAACTCGATCTCGAGTAGCCCTTTTCGAGATCGACTACACTGCGACGCCATGTCCGGAGTCGACGAGTTGTGCCAAGACGAGAAGCCGAAGACGGAGAAGCCGAGCACCAACCTTACTCGATCTCGAGGAGCCTTGTCGAGATCGAGGACTACCATGGAGCCAGTCCGAGCCATGACGACCACCAGCTCCTCGACAACATCATGCCAACCATCCTCGACCACACCCAACTTGATCTCGAGTTATGTACTCGATCTCGAGGACCAAGGAGCCAAGATCCGAGCCGTGACGAGCACCAGCTGCTCGACCAAGCCCAGCCAGCAATGTCGACATCACCTCTACTCGATCTCGAGTAGGCTTGGTCGAGATCGAGGAGCCGCGTCCGAAGCCGCGTTACGCGGTTTGAGCAGGCCTATGCGCTGTGGGAGTCCTTGGGGCCGAAGGAATCCGAGATGGCCGAGTCTATCCTACATCTATCTATCAACTATCCATGGAAGACAAGATCTATCAACAAGAAGACATTCTACCTATTTTAGATTTAATTTCCCTTATAGATTTATTTCCTTTATTTCCATTTATTTATCTTTTAAGCCCTTTTAGATAAAGATAGATATTTTCTATCCTTGATTAACAAGGAATAGAAGGCTATAAATAAAGCCTTAGGGGCTGAGCATTAGGGATCTTATTCAATCTTATTTCAATTCAATTCAAGTAAGTAGAAGTAGAGAGAGAGAGTTTGTGGCGAGCAAGGTGGAAAGGCGAAAGCGGATTTGTCTTGTTGGTTGTAAGCTTTCTTTATTTAATTCAATGCAAGTTAGTTTCTTTTGTTATTTAATGAGTTTCTTGATGATGAAGAGCTAGTAGTCCACCCACTTCTGGGGCTGGGGTGAGCCCGACGGTGGCCATGTGAGGTGATGCGGTAAAGGTCAGATCTTTTTATGCGATTCGTCTTCTATCCCTATGAGCATGATTCTTTTGCGAGAGTTGAAGGTGATCCTTGTTTGTATTATTGAAGCAAAAGTGATCTTAATGCAACTTGGGTTAATTATGTGAAAAGGGTTAGTAACAATTAGGGTTTATGCGAAAGCCTCTATATGCCTATTTGTTAATAACGAAAGTTATTTTGATGGAAAGCATTATCTTTTATGCCTTTATGTGTTACTTTGCATGGTTATCATTGTGGTGTTGATACCCTGGCTTTGGAAGTTCTTTCATATATTGAATTTATTTCTGTCGAAATCTGAAAATCTGTGTTCGAAGTTGCAATTTATACTTTCTGTGTTTTGGTCGATCTAGAGGAGGAGCTTGCCGATCTCGAGGAGTCTGTTGTCGAGATCGAGTTGGGTTTGGTCTGATCGAGTTTCTGTTTGCAATTCTGAGTTTCTGTTTCTGTTATTTCTAGTCGATCTCGAGTTGATTTGGTTGAGATCGAGTAAGGTGTTGTCTAGATCGAGTTGAGTTTCTACTTCTGTCGTCGATTTTCAGTTTCTGTCTTTATTGTCCTTTGTCGATCTCGATTTGCTGTAGTTGAGATCGAGTAGTTGTTGTGCTTGCTTTTATTTTCTGGCTTTCGTTTGCTATTTCTGTCTTTCTTTCGTTGCTTCTTTATTTCTGTCTTTTCTGCTTGCTTTTCTGTGAAATTTACACCTGCCTAGGATCCGCTGACACGCTTCCTCGTGGATCGATCCTAACTTTCTCTTACTACATTGGAGGGAGTCTTGTAATTATTTGCATGGGCCTAAATCTGGTTTGATCTATTTTATTATATTTCATACTCGATTTCATCCCTACAACAAATTGGCGCCGTTGCCGGGGAAGCTATCATTCGCGCCTTAGGTAGTCAGATCTCACTTTTTTCTTTGAGTTACTTTACAGGTGTATGCGCCGTTCTGGTCAACCACCTGAGTTTGACGGCTTAGACGAACCAGAGCGCCTTCTACACATCAGAGCTAAACTGCAAAGAGCCATGGCGGCCGCTGAAACACAGGAACAACTGATACAGAGGCTTACAAGGGAACTAGCCGATAAAGATGCTACTATCGCCACTGAGAAAGCAGCAAGGGAACAAGCGGAGGCTGAGCTTGCCCAGTACCCAACCACGGTAGAGGATTATATGCACCCAACTCTAGTCGTGCCTGAATCGGCGATTCTTATCACTGAAAACTCTTTTGAAATTCGCACTCAATTTCTTATAGAGCTTAAAAATAATGCCTTTTTTGGTAGATTTAATGAGTGTCCTCTTGAACATATTGCCAATTTTTCTGACATGTGTCGTACTCTTGCTGAATGTACAACTTTGGAATATGTCAAGATGAAGACTTTTCGCTGGTCTCTCGCTGGACCTGCACTGAAGTGGCTTGAAGGGCTGAAACCAAGATCACTCACAACATGGGCCCAAGTAGAGCAAGAGTTTCTGAATAAATTCTTCCCACCCGCCAAGACAGCACTCCTCCGCCAAAAAATCACCGCTTTCAAACAAAAGCCTGGGGAACCGCTGGAAAAGGCATGGGAACGCTACAAGGAACTGCTGCGATCTTGCCCTACTCATGGACAGCCACCCTACGTCATTCAGGAGATCTTCTTCAACTCTCTTGATCAAGTCACTAAGGACAGGATCAACCAGTATACTCGCTATGAGTATCTGACGATGCCACCAGTAGACGCATGGGGAGTGCTCAACAAGCTCACTAACTATGACAACAAGTATGGGTCTACTGCAACCTATGAAAAGAACCCTTACGCCAGGCCAGCACCATCCATGCCCCTCTATGAGCCCCCTAACGACATTGATCCTGGTGTAAGGGAGCAGTACTATAGAGATCAGAACAAGAAGCTCCTTAAGGAAGTAAAGTATCTTTCTGTCAACCAACCTTGCATTGAATGCGGATCACAACGGCACACCACTACTGAGTGCCCATACACAGAGCAAGTAAGTCTCGACCACTGTAGTCGACTTCGCCTGCACTACACAGCAACTCGAAGTCGACTACAGTGGTCGAGATCGAGGAAGGCGTGGTCGAGATCGAGGAAGGTCGGGATGAGACCGAGAAAACTGCTGCACCTCCGACATCTGTTCTGGCTCCGAATCGGAAAAAGAAGCTACCTTTCCCTACAAAATCTCTAAAGGACCCAACAGAAAAGAAATTTCAGCGCTTCATCAAGATGCTTCAGAAACTCAACGTCACCATCCCCTTCACAGAAGCTCTCAATGAAATGCCATCCTATGTCAAGTTTCTAAAGGAGATTCTGAGCAAAAAGAGATCAATGGCTGAGATTACAAAGGAATGCAGCCATTTGGACATACTGGAGAAGAGGCCAGATCCAGGTAAGTTTGCTATAACCATTGGATTTGGTCCATACAAAATTAATGCTTTATGTGATCTTGGAGCTAGTGTGAGTATAATGCCTTTAACAATTTGGTCCAAGATTAAGATAGGTGCCCTAGAGCCTGTGGATGCTAGACTTTACATCGCCAACAACACGGTGGCAATTCCAACAGACATGGTGGACAATGTGCCAGTACAAGTAGGTAAATTCTTTGTCCTTGCTGATTTCCTAGTTGTTGATATGCAAGAAGACCCTGCTTGTCCAATTATTCTAGGAAGACCCTTCTTGGCGACAGTGGATGCCAACATAAGCGTGAGGAAAGGAGTGCTCACTTTCAACATCAGCGATGAGGTAATTGAGTATTCCTTTAATAAAAACTGAAAGGCATACAGGTCCAATGGAAGAAGTCAAATCTATCTCAGCTGGCTACATCACCTGCGGGGAACCCAAAGTAAGAAATGTGACCCCTGAAGAGCTGGAAAAGAGGGACATGGAGGCCCAGGTGAAGGAGATCATGGCAATCCTAAAGGAGGACACAGAGAATCCAATCGACACATACCAAGGTACGTCGTTATGGACTAACTATTTTTTGGATGCCTTGACAGGAACCATGTATGGGGTCAAAATCGACCAAGATTCCTCGACATCGAGGACTCTAGTCGATCTCGACCAACACCAGGAGCCCCCACCAGCACCAGCGTCGTCGAGCAGCAAACCAGAGGGCCAGAACTCCTCGAGATCGAGTACAGTACTCGAGATCGACCACCACTATACTGCCTCGACTTCACCTTCCTCGACGTTGAAGCCACTAGAAGTTGAACCCTCCTCGAGATCGACCAAGCTTCCCCAGCACATGTTTCCTTGACGCAGATTCCACCAGACGGGCCAGGCTACTCGAGATCTTTGTGAGCCTAATTTGCCATGTTTTACAGTAACTTTTATATCGATTCCTGCATACATTGCATACATTTGGGCTAAGATAGTACAGAATCTATGTATTTTAGGTTTATTTGCCAAATTATGGAATCTACACCAGTTTTTGTTTAATTTCGCAGAATTCGAGGCATTTTACAACAATTCAAAGGAAGGTCAGAAAAGCTCGGAAAACAACTACAAAAGTCCAGAGTCCGAGAGTACAGAACCAGGACAAACCGAGCCGAAGCCAGAGTTACTCGATATCGAGTAGGCTTACTCAATATCGACCACCAGTGTTCGAGCACAGGCCTTGTCGACCAAGAGCAGTGTCGAGAGCCAGATCAACCCGACTCCAGAACCCTACTCGATCTCGAGGAGATCTAGTCGACATCGACGACACTGAGAGGCCATGTCCGAAGTCGATGAGTTGAGACAAGTCGAGAAGCCGAGGACGAAGACGCTGAGCAACCCTACTCGATCTCGAGGAGGCCTTGTCGAGATCGAGGAGCCACCCAGCGCCAGTCGGAGTCCATGCCGAGGAGGAGTCCTCGACAACACCAGATCCGAGCCATGTCGAGCAGATCTAGCCGAGCCACACTAGTCGACATCAATCCTACTCGATCTCGAGTAGCCTTGGTCGAGATCGACGAGCCACGTCCGGGAGCGCGTTACGCGGTTTGAGCAGTCCTTGTCGAGTTGAAGTTACTTGGGCACGAAGGAAGTCGAGTTGGCCGAGATTCTATCCAATTTGATCAAGTCTATCTATGGAAGAGAAGTTCTACCTACTTGGAAGATATTTTGCAACTTTAGATATATTTTCCTTTAAAAGAATTATTTCCCTTAAGCAATTTATTTATCTTTTAAGCTTTTAGATAATTAGAAGTAGATATAGATAAATGATTCTTTCCTTGATTAGCTGGGTTTGATCACTATAAATAAAGCCCTAGGGGCTGGTTTTTCATTCATTCAGAAACACAATCAATTCCATTCAAGTAAGTAGGAGTAGGGAGAGAAAGTTTGTGGCAAGCAAGGTGGAAAGGCGAAAGCGGATTTGTCTTGTGGGTTGTAAGCTTTCTTTATTTAATTCAATGCAAGTTAGTTTCTTTTGTTATTTGATGTCTTTCTTGATGATGAAGAGCGAGTAGTCCACCCACTTCTAGGGCTGGGGTGTGCCCGACGGTGGCCATGTGAGAAGATGCGGTAAAGGTCAGATCTTTTTATGCAATTCGTCTTCTATCCCTATGAGCATGATTCTTTTGCGAGAGTTGAAGGTGATCCTTGTTTGTGTTATTGAAGCGAAAGTGATCTTAATGCAATTTGGATTAATTATGTGAAAAGGATTAGTAACAATTAGGGTTTATGCGAAAGCTTCTATATGCCTATTTGTTAGTAACGAAAGTTATTTTGATGGAAAGCATGATCTTTTATGCCTTTATGTGTTACTTTGCATGGTTATCGTTGTGGTGTTGATACCCTGGCTTTGGAAGTCTTTTATTATATTGATTTATTTCGTCGGAAATCTGAGTTTTGGGTTCGAGAATTTGCATTTTAAAGTTACTGTCTTTTAGTCGATACAGAGTAGAGTCTTGTCGGTCTCGAGTAGATACTGGTCGAGATCGAGTTGGCTTGTCTATATCGAGTTGTCTGTTTGATTTGCTGAGTTTCTGTTGTTGACATCTGTAGTCGATATCGAGGAAAGTTAGTCGATATCGACCAACTTCTGTGTCCTCGCTTTTGTTTCTGCTTTGCTTTGTCTTTTTTGTCTTTGCTGTTCTTTGTCGATCTCGAGTTGCCTGTTGTCGAGATCGAGTTAGTTGCTGCCTTTGTTTTATTTCTTGCTTTCGTTTGTTATTTCTGTCTTTTCTGTCTTTGTTTCTTTGTTTCGGTCTTCTGTTTGCTTTTCTGTGAAATTTACAGCTACCTAAGATTGCTGACACGCTTCCTCGTGGATACGATCCTGACAACCTTTTACTACAATGGGAGGAAGTCTTGTATTTATTTGCTGAGACAGGGAAGTCAGTCTGAACTTTATTTTATATTTATTTCATACTTGACACATCCACCTGCAACAACAAATTGGCGTCGTTGCCGGGGAAGCTATCATTCGCGCTTTAGGTAGTCAGTTCTCACTTTTTCTTTGAGTTACTTTACAGGTGTATGCGCCGTTCTGGTCAACCACCTGAGTTTGACGGCTTAGACGAACCAGAGCGCCTTCTACACATCAGAGCTAAACTACAAAGAGCCATGGCAGCTGCGGAGACACAGGAACAGCTGATCGAGAGGCTCACAAGGGATCTAGCCGCCAGAGATGCTGCTCTCGCCGCTGAGAGAGTAGGGAGGGAACAAGAAGCTGAACGTGCAAGGCAGCTGGCAAATGAGCTTGCCCTATACCCAACCACTGCAGAGGATTATATGCACCCGACTCTCGTCGTGCCTCAATCGGCCATTCTAATCCCTGAAAACAACTATGAAATTCGCACTCAATTCCTTATTGAAATTAAAAATCATGCATTTCATGGTAGATTTAATGAATGCCCTCTGCGCCATATTACCAACTTTACTGACATGTGTCGTACTCTTTCTGAAGGTACCAACTTGGAGTACATCCTGATGAAAACTTTCCGTTGGTCTCTGGCTGGGCCTGCACTGAAATGGTTGGAAGGGCTGAAACCACGATCTCTCACGACATGGGCTCAGGTGAAGCAGGAATTTCTGAATAAGTTCTTTCCTCCTGCAAAGACAGCACTCCTGCGCCAAAAGATCACATCTTTCAAACAGCAGCCTGGGGAGACGCTAGCAAAGGCATGAGAACGCTATAAGGATCTGCTGCGATCATGCCCTACACATGGACAGCAACCCTGCGTGGTTCAAGAGATCTTCTTCAACTCTCTAGACTTGGTTGCAAATGACAGAATCAACACATATACTCACTATGAGTATCTCACAATGCCGCCTCCTTACGCATGGGCTGCTCTAGACAAGCTGACCAACTATGATAACAAGTATGGGACTCCAGTCAACTATGAGGAGAACCCCTACGCCAGGCCAGCACCATCCATGCCCTTATATGAGCCCCCTAAGGAGATTGATCCAGATGTTAGGGAGCAGTACTACAGAGACCAGAATAAGAAGCTCCTCAAACAAGTAAAGTACCTTTCTGTTAACCAGCCTTGTATTGAATGCCTTGTATTGAATGCGGATCACAGAGGCACACCACTACTGAGTGCCCACACACTGAGCAAGTCAGGCTGGCGGAATACCACGAAGAGGCAGCTTACGCAGGGGTCCAAATCGCTACATGGGGGACCAAAGGTTTCAGCAAACACAATGGAACCAAGGTGCCCCTAGGAACCCCCCGCCCTACAAAGCTCCAGGACATCCAAAAAGGGACCAGAAAAAGGATGATCTACAGACTGTTTTAGAGGAAATAAGGAGAAATCATACAGAAACCAGGCAATCCTTCAACTCAGTCTATACTCAGATTGAAGGCGTCAACTCAAGGCTTGGGGAGATTGATATATGGAGGAAAACGGTTGATACACAGATTGGTCAGCTAGCAGCAGGAATCCCCAGACAGACAGGATCGCACCCTGGATCTTCAGAACCAAATCCCAAGGGAAAGACCAGACACATCGCTGCTGTAAAACTCAAAAGTGGCCATCAACTGCAAGATCCAGAAGTCGGAAAGCAGCAGCAAGTCGACCAGCAGCAAGTCGACATCTATAAAACTCTGCTCGATCTCGAGGAGAAACAGATGCCCTCGTCTGCACTGCACAGCAACTCGACACCACCCAATCCGGTCGAGATCGACAAGGACGTGGTCGACATCGAGGAAGGGCAGGATGAGATCGAGAAAACTGCAGCACCTCTGACGTCTGTTCTGGCTCCGAATCAGAAAAAGAAGCTGCCTTTCCCCACAAAATCTCCAAAGGACCCAGCAGAGAAGAAATTTCAGCGCTTCATCAAGATGCTTCAGAAGCTCAACGTCACCATCCCCTTCACAGAAGCTCTCAATGAAATGCCATCCTATGTCAAGTTCCTGAAGGAGATTCTGAGCAAAAAGCGATCAATGGCTGAAATTACAGAGGAGTGCAGCCATTTGGACATACTGGAGAAGAGGCCAGATCCAGGTAAGTTTGCTATAACCATTGAATTTGGTCCACATAAAATTAATGCCTTATGTGATCTTGGAGCTAGTGTAAGTATAATGTCTTTAACAATTTGGTCCAAGATTAAGATAGGTGCCCTAGAGCCTGTGGATGCTAGACGTTACATGGCCAACAACACAGTGATCATTCCAACAGGCATGGTGGACAATGTGCCAGTACAAGTAGGTAAATTCTTTGTCCCTGCTGATTTCTTAGTTGTTGATATGCAAGAAGATCCTGCTTGTCCCATTATTCTAGGAAGACCCTTCTTGGCGACGGTGGATGCCAACATAAGCGTAAGGAAAGGAGTACTCACCTTCAACATCAGCGATGAGGTAATTGAGTATTCCTTTAATAAAACTAAAAGGCATACAGGTCCAATGTAAGAGGTAAAATCTATCTCAGCTCGCTACATCACCTGCGGGGAACCCAAGGTAAGAAATATGACCCCTGAGGAGCTGGAAAAAAGGGACATGGAGGCCCAGGTGGAGGAGATCATGGCAATCCTAAAGGAGGACACAGAAAATCCAATCGACACAAACCAAGGTACGTCGTTATGGACTAACTATTTTTCGGATGCCTTGACATGAGCCAAGTATGGGGTCAAGATCGACCAAGACTCCTCGCCATCGAGGACCCTAGTTGATCTCGACCAAAACCAGGAGCCTCCACCAGCACCAGCATCGTCGAGCAGCCAGACAGAAGCCGAGCCCTACTCGAGATCGAGTACCTCGACTTCACCTTCCTCGACACTGAAGCCACCAGACCAGCCAGGCTACTCGAGATCGAGTAGCCCACTCGATGTCGACCAGCCCTCCCCTTCACCAGCTTCTGCATCCTCGAGCAGCCCACCACCAGAACCTGCAAACTTGTCGAGATCGACTACCCCTAGTCGAGATCGACCAAACACGGTGGTCCCCGATTCCGTCTCTGCGAAGGTAAGCCAAGGTATGGATCTTTCTTCTCCTATTTCTATTAAAGATCTATCTATACATGGGAGAGGTTTGCCTTGGTATGTGCGCTTATGTAAGATATCCAATGATGAGCCCAAAGAGTATAAAATTGGAGACAAGCTCTATGTCTCTAAATCAAAGGATCATTGGTTCCCTAACAAATTCAACAAGAAGAGGATGGGACCTTTCGTGGTGAACAAAATCCATTCTGGAGGATTGCAGCTGATGGACAAGAATGGAGTCTTATTTGAAGCCCAAGCTACATGGGCCCTGCAGATGCCACCTTGAGCTAAATGGAAAGTCGGCCTAGCGACTATAAAATCTAGAGCTTGTACATAGATATTTACTTCTTCTTGGGACTTTTATGGACTTTGTTTTGATTGTTTTTGGTTTTTGAACATTTTTTGTTTTTCTATTGTGGGTATATGTCTTCTACACTTTTCAGGACCATGGATAGAAGCAAGCTATATTCAAACTCGGCCCAGACGATTCTTTCATTCGACATCAAGAGGCCCTGCACACCTGTCTAGTGAGTTTCTTTCTTTACCCTTGTTTTTATACAGTGAGGACACTGTAATGTTTAAGTATGGGGTGGGGGAAGGGCTTACTTTATGCATATTTTCCATATTTGACATTATTTGTGCATATTTGGAATTTATTGCTTTGAATTGCTTATACATGGCTATTTTGGAATTCATTATTGATTTATGTGCTTACATGCATGATTTCAAATTTTAGAAAAATGATCCCCATTGAAAAATGATTTCATATTTGCCATATTTGACATTATTTGTGCATATTTGGAATTTATTGCTTTGAATTGCTTATACATGGCTATTTTGGAATTCATTATTGATTTATGTGCTTACATGCATGATTTCAAATTTTAGAAAAATGACCCCCATTGAAAATTTTGAATAATGTCATGGAAGCTTATATTGAACTCGACGATGCAAAATTAGATTCATTAGAGATATAGCATGAAATTGCCTAGTAAAGGGAAATCACAAGGAATTGCATTATTTTATTGAAAACCATGAAAGGAGGTAAAATTTGATGTTGCTTTTGACATGTTGCATGATAAGAGGATGGAGGACTTTATATTTCCATACAATGCTCATTGTTTATATTCCTAGCCTTACCTATGCTTATGCATCACAAAGCCATAATATGCCTTATTTCAGATATTGCTCCACATGATCTAAATATTGCCCATTCTTTACCTTATTTCCTATCCGGAGATTATGTTGAGAATGATCACTACTACATTAAAGGTCTTTTGTAGCGGCCAAAAAGTGCTACAAGAAATCCAAAAACCGCTACCTAAAGGCTAATGTAGCGGTTTAATGTCCGCTACATCTGCTGCCGCTGCCTTAGGTCTAAGGTGACGCTTTTCTTTAGCTTATGTAGCGGTTTTTAAATGAATGGCCAAACCGCTACAATATCATAAATAACCGCCACATATAGTCCTTTTGTGGCGGTTTGAGTATTCCATTAGGTGACACATATTTTAACTCTATGGTAGCGGTTTTTCAACAAAGGGAACCAAATTTCTCACCTATTGTGGCGGTTTACAAAGTTTTAAATATCTGCATTTTCTTTTATTTATTTAATTATATCAATTATAATTATTACATGTAGATCTATGGCTGTAAATAATACAATTAAAATTATTTATACATAAATAATCAATTATCATTATGATTTCACAATGCCATCAAGTGGCTACAATGTCTATCACAAATTTATACTTTCACCAATGAACAAATTAAAATACAGTAAAAACCAAACATATCTCAATATATATGTCATAGATACAAGCATAAGCAAAACCAAAAGCCCTATAAACTAGTCTTCCGTTCTTTTGCCTTCCAGTTACACCATCATATACCACATCAATAGCACCAACTCAAAAGATTTTAACAAAGACACCAAAATTATCCTGTCAAAAAAGATAAACTCATAAATAGTAATTTAGTGTTAAAAGTTGAGTATGGAATTACTAAACATCTATCAAATGCCAAATTCAAAGTGGAGGGAGGGAGTCTTCAGATGACCATTTAAAAGATACCAAAAAAAAACCTAAAATGAAAACTACATATCATCCACAATGGAAAAAAGAATTCATGTTTGCCAATTTTCATTAAAATGACATTTAGTTTTGCATGTCACATTCAAAATGGGAAAGGAATCATTCTGAGCGAGTAGGTAATTATGCAACATGTATCTTGTTGCAAAATAGATGTAAAATACATCTTGTTAAAAATTTGACACTTAACTAGATAATAATTCTAAGTTCGTAGAGCCTAACTCAAGAGATATTGCATCAGATAGTTCTTAGGCTTTTCTGGTAACCCTACAATAACATCAAGATATGTATTTATGAACAAGAAGGTGTTCCCTCTTCTGAGTTTTATCTTCTTTTACTTTCTTTGATAAGTTCAAAGTCTTTCATTCTAATGCTCACATCATGTAATTGTTATAAGAGAAGCCTCATAATATGATCAAAGGATTATTAGCCACTTAACTTTTCACAATGAAGTGAAGAATGCCAAAAACTAATAATTGCAACAGTGGACATGTTCCTTATTTGAAGACTCATATATTTTAAAAGAGTGACTAAAGATAAAATAGTCAATTAAGTTCCAAAATAACAAAGCTAAAGATGATTATATGTAAATAATATATTGAAGGGTAAAAGATAATAATCATTAGTGCAGTTTGCAACCATAAAAGCGCATCACAAATTAGCAACTCATGATAAACTGTTTAAATGAATACCTTGTTCATGAAAAAATGATAAGGATAATGTAAAATAATAACTCAATGGTAAGCATGGAACTGAACAATCAAACCTTATCTACGTGAAATAGAATTAGGAGATAAATGGAAAGTAATCTAGACAAAGATCTCACTTCATTAAAAAATAATGCTATACAATAATATTAATAAAACGTAATATAGGCTCTTTCTATACATTTAGATTAAACTTTATGCATATAAGGGTGCAAGGATCCACTTAATTTGCAAGGAAAGAATTAGCTAGCAGAACAGGCATTCATATCTCATAATCTAATGAGGACATATAAATTACAATGATTGGTATGAGTTACATATTTTGTCTAGAGACCAAATACTCCTATGCTCATGATGTAAATAAATTAGGTGTAAGTTCAATCAAAGTAGGTTCACCCGATCTCCTTCTAGACTTGCTAAGAAAATAGTTTCCATTAGTACTTTCAATCAAAGTCAAAATAACACAATTTGCACACTTAATTTGTTTTACTACTCATATAATCTCTCCCCCCTCCCCCAAAAAAAAAACAAAAAAATCATCTAGAGATAAAAGCTTTGATCTAAGAGGGAACAAAGAGAAGATGATGTATTTTGTCAATATAAAAAACAATAAAATCTTATCATCGATATGTAGGTTCGACATTTTTATCTCACTTCAACTAGATTTTGATCTAAAATGTTATCTTGCTTAATAGAGAGTTACCAAGTTTGTAGAATAATATGGATTCTGTTGTGAGCTGAATCTACCATGTTTTACAGTAACTTTTATATCGATTTCTGCATACATTTCATTCATTTGGGCTAAGATAGTACATAATCTATGTAGTTAATGTTTATTTGCCAAATTATGGAATCTACACCAGTTTCTGTTTAATTCGCAGAATTCGAGGCATTTTACAGCAATTCTACAGAAGGTCAGAAAAGGTCGGGAATCGGCTACAGAAGTCCAAGGTCAAAACAGCAACGGAACCAGTCGAATCGAGCCAAGAACCCAGGTTACTCGATCTCGAGTAGCTCCTACTCGATCTCGACAAAGCTTGTCCGAGCAGCCTTGGTCGGCAGAGCCTGATCGAGAAAGCCAGACCAACCCAGCTCCGGAACCCAACTCGATCTCGACAAACCCTAGTCGAGATCGACGAAGCCCAGTGCCACACCCGGAGTCGACGAGAAGAGAAGTTGCCCGAGAAGCCGAGGACGAGGATGCCGAGCAAACCTACTCGATCTCGACAAACCCTAGTCGAGATCGACGAGCCACCCAGCGCCAATCCGAGTCCATGCCGAGGAGGAGTCCTCGACACCACCACAGAGAGCCATCCTCGACCAACCCTAGTCGATCTCGAGGACGTCTAGTCGAGGTCGACGAGCACCAGGAGCCAAGTCCGAGCCACATCGAGCAGATCTAGCCGAGGAGTCCAGTCGACGAACAATCCTGGTCGAGGTCGACAAGCCTTTGTCGATGTCGAGTAGCCCAGTTTCCAGAAACGCGTCGACGTGACAAGTCCTACTCGACTAGAGATTCCTTGGGCATGAAGGAATCTGGGAATGGCCGAATTCTATCCAAAGTTGATCAATTCTATCCAAGGAAGCAAGATCTATCAAGACATGAAGACTTACCCACTTTAGAATTATCTTTTCCTTATTGATTTATTTCCTTAAAGCATTTTATTTATCTTTTAGCGAATCAGATATAGTTTTAGATAGAGATAGATGATTATTTCCTTGATTAGCGAGGTTTGATCACTATAAATAAGGCCCATGGGGCTCAGTTTTATTCATTCAATTTCAGAGACAATTAGTTAGTTACATAAAGAGAGATTGTAAGTTGGAGTTTATTTTATGCAAGTTAGTTCTTTTTATAAATCAATGTCTGCGATTGCGATGAGACGTGAGTAGTCCATCCACTTCTGGGGCTGGGGTGAGCCCAACGGTGGCCATGTGAGGCGATGCGATAAAGGTCAGATCTTGTTATGCAATTCATCTTCTATCCCTATGAGCATGATTCTTTTGCGAGAGTTGAAGGTGATCCTTGTTTGTGTTATTGAAGCGAAAGTGATCTTAATGCAACTTGGATTAATTATGTGAAAAAGGGTTAGTAACAATTAGGGTTTATGCGAAAGCCTCTATATGCCTAGTTGTTAATAACGAAAGTTATTTGATGGAAAGCATGATCTTTTATGCCTTTATATGTTACTTTGCATGGTTATCGTTGTGGTGTTGATACCCTGGCTTTGGAAGTCTTTTATTATATTGAGTTTATTTTTGTCAAAAATCTGAGTTATGTCGAAATTTGCAATTTAAGTTTTCTGTCAATTCTAGTCGATACAGAGGAGATCTTGTCGATCTCGAGTAGGTTGTACTCGATCTCGAGTAGGTTGTACTCGATCTCGAGTACGCTTGGTCTAGGTCGAGTGAAGTTTCTGTCTTTTGTCGATTTCTGAAGTTTCTGTTTTTGCTTGCCTTTGTCGATCTCGAGTAGCTAGTGGTCGAGATCGAGTAGTTTCTGCTTTGCTTTTATTTGTTGCTTTACTTTGTTCTTTACTTTTTGTCTTTGCTTTTATTTTCTATCTTGCTTTGTCCTTTCTTTCGTTGTTCCTGTCTTTTCTGCTGCTTCTGTGAGAATTTACAGCTACCTAAGAACTGCTGACGTGCTTCCTCGTGGATTCGATCCTGACTTTCTCTTACTACAACGGGAGGAAGTCTTATATTTATTTGCTGAGACAGGGAAGTCAGTCTGATCTATATTTTATATTTATTTCATATTTGACCATCCTCACTAACAATGACAAATTGGCGCCGTTGCCGGGGAAGCTATCAATCGCGCCTTAGGTAGTCAGTTCTCACTGTTTCTTTGAGTTACTTTTCAGGTGCATGCGCCGTTCTGGTATTCCACCTGAGTATTACGGCTTAGACGAACCAGAGCGCCTTCTACACATCAGGACTAGACTTCAAAGAGCCATGGCAGCTGCGGAGACATAGGAACAGCTGATCGCTAGGCTTACCAGGGAATTAGCCCCTAAGGATGTTGCTATCGCCACTGAGAAAGCAGCAAGAGAACAAGCACAGGCTGAGCTTGCCCAGTACCCAACCACGGCGGGGGACCTATGCACCCAACTCTCGTCGTGCCTGAATCGGCGATTCTAATCCCTGAAAACTCTTTTGAAATTCGCACTCAATTTCTTATAGAGATTAAAAATAATGCCTTCTTTGGTAGATTTAATGAGTGTCCTCTTGAACATATTACAAATTTTTCTGACATGTGCCGTACTCTTGCTGAAGGTACAACTTTGGAATATGTCAAGATGAAAGCTTTTTGCTGGTCTCTCGTTGGGCCTGCACTGAAATGGCTGGAAGGGCTGAAAGCAAAATCACTCACAACCTGGGCCCAAGTAGAGCAAGAGTTTCTGAACAAATTCTTCCCACCCGCCAAAACAGCAAATCTCCGCCAGAAAATCACCGCCTTCAAACAGAAGCAAGGGGAACCGCTGGCAAAGGCATGGGAGCGCTACAAGGAACTTCTGCGATCTTGCCCTACTCATGGACAGCCACCCTACATCATTCAGGAGATCTTCTTCAACACTCTTGATCAAGTCACTAAGGACAGAATCAACAATTATACTCGCTATGAGTATCTGACAATGCCGCCAAGTGACGCATGGGGTGTGCTAGAGAAGCTCACTACCTACGACAACAAGTACGGGTCTACTACAACCTATGAAGAGAACCCATACGCCATGCCAGCACCATCCATGCCCCTATATGATCCCCCTAAGGAGATTGATCCAGATGTTAGGGAGCAGTACTATAGAGACCAGAATAAGAAACTCATCAAGCAAGTAAAATATCTCTCTGTCAACCAGCCTTGCATTGAATGCGGATCACATCGGCACGCCACTACTGAGTGCCCACACACAGAGCAAGTCAGGCTGGCAGAGCACCATGAGGAGGCAGCTTACGCAGGGGGTCCCAATCGCTACATGGGGGACCAAAGGTTTCAGCAACCACAATGGAACCAAGGTGTCCCTAGGAACCCCCCGCCCTACAGAGCTCCAGGACATCCGAAAAGGGACCAGAAAAAGGATGATATACAGACAGTCCTGGAGGAAATACGGAGGAACCACTCAGAAACTAGGCAATCTTTCAACTCCGTCTATACTCAGATGCAAGGTGTCAACTCTAGGCTTGGGGAAATTGATATCTGGCGAAAATCAGTTGATACACAGATTGGTTAGCTAGCAGCAGGAATCCCTAGACAGTCAGGTGCGCTCCCTAGATCTTCATAACCAAATCCTAAGGGAAAGACTGGACACATTGCTGCTGTAAAACTCAGAAGCGGTCATCAACTGCAAGAGCCAGAGGTCGGGAAGCAGTAGAACAACGAAGAACAGCAAGTCGATGTCGACAAACCTGTAGTCGATCTCGACCAGGGCCTGGTCGATCTCGAGGAGGGCCTCGTCGATCTCGGGGAGAAATTTCCAGAATCCTCGTCTGCACCACACAGCAACTCGACATCACCAAATCTAGTCGAGATCGACAAGACTGTGGTCGATGTCAAGGAGCCCCTGGTCGACATAGAGCAGCCTGCAGCACCTCCGACATCTGTTCTGGCTCCGACTCAGAAAAAGAAGCTGTCTTTCCCCACAAAATCTCTAAAGGACCCGGCAGAAAAGAAATTTCAACGCTTCATCAAGATGCTTCAGAAGCTCAACGTCACCATCCCCTTCAGAGAAGCTCTCAATGAAATGCCATCTTATGTCAAGTTCCTGAAGGAGATTCTGAGCAAAAAGCGATCGATGGCTGAAATCACTGAGGAGTGCAGCCACTTGGACATATTGGAGAAGAGGCCGGATCCAGGTAAGTTTGCTATAGCTATTGGATTTGGTCCATACAAAATTAATGCCTTATGTGATCTTGGAGCTAGTGTGAGTATAATGCCTTTAACAATTTGGTCCAAGATTAAGATAGGTGCCTTAGAGCCTGTGGATGCTAGACTTTACATCGCCAACAACACGGTGGTCATTCCAACATGCATGGTGGATAATGTTCCAGTACAAGTAGGTAAATTCTTCGTCCCTGCTGATTTCTTAATTGTTGATATGCAAGAAGATCCTGCTTGTCCAATTATTTTAGGAAGACCCTTCTTGGCGACGGTGGATGCCAACATAAGCGTAAGGAAAGGAGTGCTCACCTTCAACATCAGCGATGAGGTAATTGAGTATTCCTTTAATAAAACTGAAAGGCATACAGGTCCAATGGAAGAGGTCAAATCTATCTCAGCTGGCTACATCACCTGCGGGGAACCCAAGGTCAGAAATATGACCCCTGAGGAGCTGGAAAAGAGGGACGTGGAGGCCCAGGTGGAGGAGATCATGGCAATCCTCAAAGGGAACACAGAGAATCCAATCGACACAGACCAAGGTAAGTCGTTGTGGATTCATTATTTTTCGGATGCCTTGACAGGGACTAAGTATGGGGTCAAGATCGACCAAGGCTCCTCGACATCGAGTAGAACCCCAGTCGATCTCGACCAGACCAAGGAGACTCCACCAGCACCAGCCTCGTCGAGCAGCCAGACGGAAGCAGAACCCTACTCGATCTCGAGTAGGCTACTCGAGGTCGACCACCACTCGGCCAACTCGACTCAGCTTTCCTCGACGCTGACGACACCAGAGCCGGGATCCTCGTCGACCTCGGGTTGCTGATCTGCGCAGAGGAGTTCGAGCTCATCTTCTGGTCTGTGTCGAGTAGCGGCTTGTTGAGGTCGACCAAGGTCTTGTCGACATCGAGTACGGTCTCCTCGAGATCGACCAGGTTCTGCTCTGTCTCGAGTTGCTGCTCTGCATTACTTTGCTGTTTTCCGACCTCTGGCTCGTGTAGTTGATGCCCACTCCTGAGTTTGATGGCTGCGACATGTCCGGTTTTCCCTTTAGGGTTTGGTTCTGTTTGCCCAGGGAGTTTGCCGGATGGTCGTGGGATCTGCGCAGCGATTTGACCCATCTGGGTCTCTATTCCTCTTTTCCAGATGTCCAGTTCCCCAAATTTGGTGCTGATGCTCTGGAACTGGTTGTTGATGGTGCCCTGATTTCGGCGCATCTCCTCAAGGATCAGCTGCAGGTCATCCTTCTTTTGGTTCCTTTCTGGATGTCCTGGAGCTCTGTAGGGTGGGGGGTTCCTAGGAGGACCTTGGTTCCACTGTGGTTGATAGAACCTTTGATCTCCCATATAGCGATTGGGACCCCCTGCATAGGCTGCTTCCTCATGTGTTTCTGCCATTCTGACTTGCTCTGTGTGTGGGCACTCAGTAGTGGTGTGCCTCTGTGATCCGCATTCGATGCAAGGCTGATTAACAGATAGATATTTGACTTGCTTGAGGAGTTTGTGATTCTGGTCTCTGTAGAACTGCTCCTTGACATCTGGGTCAATCTCCTTTGCTGGCTCATAGAGTGGCATAGATGGTGCTGGCCTGGCATAGGAGTTCTCCTCATAGTTTGAAGTAGACCCATATTTGTTGTCGTAGTTAGTGAGCTTTTCCAGCACACCCCATGCGTCACTCGGCGGCATTGTCAGATACTCATAGCGAGTATAATGGTTGATTCTGTCCTTGGTGACTTGATCAAGAGAGTTGAAGAAGATCTCCTGAATGACATAGGGTGGTTGTCCATGAGTAGGGCAAGATCGCAGAAGTTCCTTGTAGCGCTCTCATGCCTTTGCCAGCGGTTCCCCTTGCTTTTGTTTGAAGGCGGTGATTCTCTGGCGGAGATGTGCTGTTTTGGCGGGTGGGAAGAATTTATTCAGAAATTCTTGCTCTACTTGGGCCCATGTAGTGAGAGATCTTGGTTTCAGCCCTTCCAGCCATTTCAGTGCAGGCCCAGCGAGAGACCAGCGAAAAGCTTTCATCTTGACACATTCCAATGTTGTACCTTCAGCAAGAGTACGGCACATGTCAGAAAAATTGGTAATATGCTCAAGAGGACACTCATTAAATCTGCCATAAAAAGCATTATTTTTAAGCTCTATAAGAAACTGAGTGCGAATTTCATAAGAGTTACCAGGGATTAGAATTGCTGATTCAGGCACGACGAGCGTTGGGTGCATATAATCCTCTGCAGTGGTTGGGAACTGGGCAAGCTCAGCTTCTGCTTGCTCCCTTGCTGCTTTCTCAGCGGCGATAGCAGCATCCTTAGTGGCGATAGCAGTATCCTTTGCTGCTAGCTCCCTAGTAAGCCTGGCAATCAGCTGCTCTTGTGTTTCAGCGGCCGACATGATTCTTTTGAGTTTAGAGTGGATGTGTAGGTAGCGCTCCGGTTCGTCTAAGCTGTCAAACTCAGGTGGCAGACCAGAACGACGCATACACCTGCAAAGTAACTAAAGAAAAACGTGAAATTCTAACTACCTAAGGCGCGAATGATAGCTTCCCCGGCAACGGTGGCAATATGTTGTAGGAGGAAATCGAGACTTGCAATAATAAAATATAAATAAATCACAGCAAACCAGATTCTGCCTACGCAAATAATTACAAGATCTCCTCCTGATGCAGCAGTGGGAAGTCAGGATCGATCCACGAGGAAGCGTGTCAGCGGATCCTAGGCAGCGGTGGAATCTCACGGACAGAAGTCGACAACAGGGTCCTCGATCTCGACTAAGGGTTAGTCGACAGAAGATCGGACAGTCGAACACAGCGCAGCAGCAAGCACAGGGTGTGGTCGATATCGACCAGGGGGTACTCGATATCGAGTAGCCTTCGTCTGGGTCGAGTGGGTCTGGTCGAGTTCCTGCACAAGTAAGCTACGGCGACTCTGGGTCGAGAATCAGTAGTCGAGATCGACCAGGGCTTGGTCGAGGTCGACCAGGGCAGAGACTTAAAACGAAAACGAAAGAAAGTAAAAACAAATGCTTTGGGGGTTCGACTAAACTTAATGTAAAAGGACTTCCAAGATTGGGGTTTGCAACGACAATAACCAAGCATGCATAAGGTAGAACCAAACAGGTAATCATGTGAATCGCATTAAAGGATTAAGCTTTCGCCTTTTCCAACAATTAGACAACTCTCTCAAGAAACCCTAATTGTCTCTACCGATTTTATGTTTATAATCCAAGTTGTTAGCATGGATCTCCATTAGATGGGCAATAAACACATCAACAAGTAGGAAAATGCTCAAAACATGATAAAGGTCGGATCTTTACCTCAAATATGCATGGCTATCGTCGGGCTCACCCCAACCCTAGAAGTGGGTGGACTACTCACGCCTCATCGCAAACTCAGACATCATTGATTGAAAGAAAACAACTTGCATTAACTAAATTCAAAGCCTTTACAATCCCGGCAATCAACTTTCGTAAACTGCCAAAACCTTAAAAACCCTAAACTCCCTAAACTGTCTCTGTGGAACTACTTGTCTTGCTCTGAAATTGAATGAATAAAACTGAGCCCCATGGGCCTTATTTATAGGCTTCTAATCCTTGCTACTCAAGGATAGAATATCTATATCTATATCTAAAATTATATCTAAAAGACTAAAAGATAAATAAAATGTTTTAAGGAAATAAATCAACAAGGAAAAGATAATTCTAAAGTAGGTAAGTCTTCATGTCTTGATAGATCTTGCTTCCTTGGATAGAATTGATCAACTTTGGATAGATCCCGGCCAAATCGACTTCCTTCACGCCCAAGGAATCTCAAGTCGAGTAGGACTCGTCACGTCGACGAGTTTCTGGAAACTGGGCTACTCGACATCGACAAGGGTCTGGTCGACCTCGAGTAGGATTCATCGTTGACTGGACTTCTCGGCTAGATCTGCTCGACAGGCTCGGACTTGGTTCACAGTGCTCGTCGATGTCGACAAGGGCTCGTCGAGGTCGAGTAGACTGGCTATGTCGACTGGGTCTTCTCGGGTGGCTCTACTCGACAGGCTCGGATCTGGACTCGGAGCTCGTCGATCTTGACTAGGGCTCTTCGAGATCGACTAGGGTGTGGCCTTCTCTGGTCGAGCAGCTTCTCCTCGGCATGGACTCGGACTGGTGCTGTGGGGCTCGTCGATCTCGACTAGAAGTTTATCGAGATCGAGTAGGATTGTCCTCGGCGTCCTTGTCCTCGGCTTCTCGATCAGTTCTCTCCTCGACTCCGGGTGTGGCGCTGGGCTTCGTCGATCTCGACCAGGTCTTGTCGAGATCGAGTAGACTTCCGGAGCTGGGTGGTCTGGCTCTCGACGTTGCTCCTGGTCGACAAGGCCGTGCTCGGACATACTGGTCGAAATCGAGTAGGGGTTACTCGAGATCGAGTAGCTTGGGTTCTTAACTCGATTTGACTGGTTTCGCTGCTGCTTTGACCTTGGATTTCTGTAGTGGATTTCCGAGCTTTTCTGACCTTCTGTAGAATTGCTGTAAAATGCTCCGAATTCTGCGAAATTAAACAGAAACTGGTATAGATTCCACAATTTGGCAAATAAACATAAATCACATAGATTATGTACTATCTCAGCCCGAATGAATGAAATGCATGCAGAAATCGATATAAAAGTCATAGTAAAACATGGCAGATTAGGCTCACAACAAACACCCCATACTTAAGCTTGCTTGTCCTCAAGCAATACTTTTATTCTTCATTCAGGGGAAGAAATCAAAACTCTCAACATCTTAGATTCATTCTTATATAACCCTGCAATCAATTACCATCCTCGAAAAGGTACTAGTGTCACAGATCCATGCATGTGCACATATATAAAAGCAACATCTACTCACAAAAGGAGGGTTATGTAAAAACAATTATAGTGACAAAGCATTAATAATCAAGAGGACTTTAATTTAAGCTCAAATAAGAAGTAGATTGGAAAAAGGCTAAAGGTGGGCAATTTCTGGCACTGTGGTGCTTTTGATCCGGGGAAATGGAGTATTTCCAAATTTGAATTTCCACATTCCTTCTCCATTTGATTCATCACCTTTCATAATGCTTTTATTCATAATAATGCTTTTACCTCTCTAACCTTAGCACTGCCTTCTCGCGAGTCGCAAACATGGGTGTCATGAATGGCCCCGGATACTTAGTGCTTTGGACTCCTCACAATGTGTCCCATCTCTCCAAACTATTATCTTAGAGAGCAGGGTCAATCTACCTTTATCTCCTGAGGTGATTGGATTTTCTTTCACTCATTATATTTTCCATATATTTCAAACCACTTCCTTCCAAACTCCAATAATGATAATTACAACACAAACACCATATAATAATCTCCATAATGTAACATCATTCTCAACATAATCCCCGGATAGGGTAAAGAATGGCAATATTTAGATCATGTGGAGCAATATTTAAAATAAGGCATATTATGGCTTTTGTGATGCATAAGCATAGGTAAGGCTAGGATATAAACAATATGAGCATTATATGGAATTTTAAATTCCTCCATCATCTTATCATGCAACATGTCAAAAGCAATTTCAAATTTTACCTCCTTCCATGGTTTTCAAGAAATAATGCACTTCATTGTGACTTCCCTTTACTAGGCAATTTCCTGCTATATCTCTAATGAATCTAATTTTGCATCGTCGAGTCCAATAAAATCTTCCATGACACTAATCAAAAATTTCAATGGGGGTCATTTTTCTCAAATTTTGGAAAACATGCATGTAAGCACATAGATCAATAATGCATTCCAAAAATAGCCATGTAGCAATTCAAAGAAATAATGCATCAATAATGTCAAATATGATCAAATATGCACAAAGTAAGCCCTTCCCCCACCCCATACTTAAAATTTACAGTGTCCTCACTGTATAAAATCAAGGGTAAAAACAAGAGTAAAGGAGGGAACTCACAGGATAATGCATCGAGGAAGACAAAACTGGGCAAGTCGAGTAGGGGTGCTGGTCGATATCGAGTACGGTCTACTCGATCTCGAGTAGGCTCGTCTGCTTCTGGTGGTTTTCTGAAGTCGAGGAGCATCTGGGCTTGTCGATGTCGAGTACGTCTACTCGAGGTCGAGTAACTTCTGGGCTCTCCTCTTCGTCGTCGTCGACTTGGCCTTCGTCGATTCTGACTTGTTTTCAGGGGCTTCTTCCTTCCACCTTTCGCGATCCTTATATGCTTGCCGATCAAAAATGTTAGATTTCACACAAAAACAAGACTATCCATATGAAGTACTTAAAAAGACATAAATCCAAAAACAAAACTTTAAAAAGCAAAATAAAGAAAAACAAAATAAAGTCTTATATACATGCTCTAGATTTTAGAGTCGCTAGGCCGACTTCTCCGTTTGCGCTCAAGGACCATTATTGTGGGGCCCGCTCATGCTTGGCCCTTCTCCTGGATCATCTAGGTCCTGATGGTAGTATGCAAGCTCAGCTCACAGGTGGTTGCTTGCATCAGCTCCCTTTTCTTTCTTCTTCTTCTTTGTAGCCCTCAGTTTCTGCAGATTCTCTCGCCATGGTGTCTTAGCTCCCTTTAAATCATTGAAAATTTTATTTATGGACTGAGGGGGAGTAGAATTCATACCTGAGCTTACCTGTTCGGACCCAAAACAGAAATCTTTGGCCTTAGGTCTACTCGATGTCGAGTACTGCTGGTCGAGATCGAGTACAGGGACCCCATACTTAGACTCTGGGCAAGTCTCTGGCTCCGTGGAGGTGGTCGACATCGACGAGTCTTGGTCGAGGTCGAGGACAATGCTTGTCGAGATCGAGGAGGCTTCGTCGATCTCGAGTACAGTTTTGGCTCCTTCCTCCGCTGTTTGCTTGGTCCCGTTGATGCTGATGCTTTTCACCTCCAGCCAAGAAATTTCCTCTTTTGCAGGGCCAAAAGAGAAATCCAAAACCTCATCGCCTATGGTGAAGGTGAGCGAGCGATTCTTAACACTAATCCTGGCATCTACAGTAGCTAAGAATGGTCTACCAAGAATAATAGGGCTAGTAGGATCTTTAGCACAATCAATAATAAGGAAATCTGCTGGAACAAAGAATTTACCAACCTGGACGGGGACGTTCTCAACTATACCTGTAGGGATGACCACAGTATTATTCGCCATGTATAACTTGGCATCCACAGGTTCTATGCATCCTATTTTTACTTTCCGCCAGATTGATAGAGGCATGATGCTCACACTTGCTCCTAAATCGCATAGAGAATCATATTTATATTGTCCAAAACCCACAGTAACAGAAAACTTACCAGGGTCAGGCCTCTTTTCAGGGAAGTGGAGTACTTTGCATTCGCCTGCGATCTCTGAGATGGACCGCTTCTTGCTCAGGATTTCCTTCAGAAATTTGACATATCCAGGCATCTCTTGCAGGGCTTCTGTAAAAGGAATAGAAAAGTTCAGTTCTTGCAGCATATTAACAAATCTATTGAATCTACCCGCAGTGGGATCTTTATGAGTTTTAGAAGGGAAAGGCAGTGGCTTTTTCTGTTCCGGAGCCAAATCAGCTGTCGGAGATGCTGCAAAGTCGTCGATGTTGGCTTGTTGCTTCTCGATCTTGACCACGGGCTTGTCGATCTCGACCACGGGCTTGTCGAGCTCGATTAGGGTTGTCGACCTCGGGTTGCTGATCTGCGCAGAGGATTTCGAGCTCATCTTCTGGTCTGTGTCGAGTAGCGGCTTGTCGAGGTCGACCAAGGTCTTGTCGACATCGAGTACGGTCTCCTCGAGATCGACCAGGTTCTGCTCTGTCTCGAGTTGCTCCTCGAGTACGGTCTCTTCTGGACTGGTGCTGTGGGGCTCGTCGATCTCGACTAGAAGTTTGTCGAGATCGAGTAGGATTGTCCTCGGCGTCCTTGTCCTCGGCTTCTCGATCAGTTCTCTCCTCGACTTCGGGTGTGGCGCTGGGCTTCGTCGATCTCGACCAGGTCTTGTCGAGATCGAGTAGACTTCCGGAGCTGGGTGGTCTGGCTCTCGACGTTGCTCCTGGTCGACAAGGCCGTGCTCGGACATACTGGTCGAAATCGAGTAGGGGTTACTCGAGATCGAGTAGCTTGGATTCTTAACTCGATTTGATTGGTTCCGCTGCTGCTTTGACCTTGGATTTCTGTAGTGGATTTCCGAGCTTTTCTGACCTTCTGTAGAATTGCTGTAAAATGCTCCGAATTCTGCGAAATTAAACAGAAACTGGTGTAGATTCCACAATTTGGCAAATAAACATAAATCACATAGATTCTGTACTATCTCAGCCCGAATGAATGAAATGCATGCAGAAATCGATATAAAAGTCATAGTAAAACATGGCAGATTAGGCTCACAACAGTTAAACGTTGGATTTGAATATTTTGAGCGGTTTTGAAAATGACCAATTTGGATTTTAAAAGAATAAACGTTACCGAGAATTTCAACGATTTTGAGGCCAATCTTTTTCAATTGCGGAGTCCCTCTTGAAACTTTTCAACCCGGGCTTATATTATAACGTCTCGCGAAGTGGATACAAGTATTTTATAGGGGCGCATATAGAATGCTTTCTAAGACCTAGTGGGGACGCTATAGTTACTTTCGAGTTATGATATAACCGAAAGGTAATGGTAAGGGTGGCGGTAGGGGCCCATATCGCATTCTTACTATGACCAATTGGGAATATTATGATCACGTTGAGGGTCCTGTGAGGATCTCATACGGGCCCTTAGGAGGTGCTTACGGGATCAACGACATGATCCTCGGACTCATAAATTTCAAACTTCATCCCCCTTGCTTTATAATGATTTTAGTCTCGGGGACGAGACTTGTTTTTAGAGGTAGATGATGTAAAGGCCTCGGATTTTTAAAATAATAATAAAATAAATGAATAAAATAAAATGGATTTAAGCCGGAAATTTCATACATTTTGAAATCCTTTAAGCGGATTCCGACTTGATTTTGAACGTTGAAGGATAATTCTATCATTTTACCTCGGGATTTGAAGTAAACCTTAGGTTGTCGATATCTTTGCAATTTTGAAGCGTTATTTTGATCGAATCGAAATAAGATTGTGAGAAAAGGTTTTAGGATTTATTATCCGAATATTATTTTATATGGTACCACTTATGTTATATTTTTCCCATCTTGTCATCTTCCTCCTCTCACATCTGAAAATTAACCTAGCCCCTTTGTTTCTTTTCCAATTATGGGCAAACACCCACACCCCTTCCTCCTTCTTCACCCACACTTCACTACTACATTGGGCAGTCAAACCCAGCAAACTCCACGCCAAACCTGCAGTTGTAGCACACCCCCACTTCTATTGTTGATTTCAGAAGGCATAAACCTCTCTCCCCCTTGTCTTGATTTCAAACGCATACAACCCAAACACAGATCCACACCATCTCCCCCTTGGCTCTCTTTTCGGAAGCCACCAGTCAAGCACCTCCTGACCGCAGACTGAGCACCACCACTCCTCCATCTCTCTACCTCCTCCCAGTAGCAGCGACCATCTTCTCTCCTTTCAATTTCCGACTGATGTCGAGAGCCGAGCGCCATTGTTGCCCTGTTTGTGAGTCGGGGTCGAGCCCCGAAACTGAGCAACCTTTAGCTTCTTCCTCTTCCTCCTTCAGCCAACAGTAGCAGCAATGTTTCCATTGCCTTCCTCGACGAATCCGAGCAGTAGCAGCACACCGACGAGCCCAGCCGCTACCTCCCCCCGTCTCTCCTCAGTTTCTGATTTCGAGCGGTAAGAGGCCTCCGTTTCGTTCCTTTCCTTTCCTTACACCTCCAAATAACATAAAGGAGGGACTTTAAACCCCCTTGCTCTCTTCCTAGGCCGATCTGCTTGATTCCGACTCCGGTGAGTCTTCTCGAACTCCGACGAACGCCCAGAGAACCACTAGGCCGCCTCCGATTCTCGCGCCCTGCTTCGAATCCGAAGAGTGGTAAGCCCTCCCGTCCTTCCTTCTGCTCTCAAGTTCGATAAAGATCCGCCTTTTGACCTCCTATTATCGTCCTAGGCCTCCCCGCACCTCCCTCGCAACTCCTCGCAGCCGGAGCACCGTCGTCGCAGCCGAAGACCCATCTCGGAGACCGCTGTAAGTTCTCCTCTTTTCCCCTCATTTTCCTTGCGTCGTATCTTCGAATTTGGGTGGGCAATGCTCGGAATTTCTATTCGATCATGTGGGTGAAGTTTGGAGCCGAACGGAACCCCCTAGCATGAGTTCTCCTCCTTTCTCCCGTCCTTTTCGTCGTTGAACGATGTTCTGTCCGTTCTATTTGGGAAGAAGGGTTCGGTTGAACCGATTCACCCCTTTTCTTTTCCTTTTCTGTCAAGATGACCGGTTCAGCTTATTCCCTTCAAATCTGATTTGGTTTTGTTCGGGTGGAGCCTTACTTTTGGGCTGGGCCGGTTATTTTGTTGTTTTAATAATGGTTGTTTGTGTTAATATATGTTTATATGTATATTTAATGGGTTGGTATTAGATTATTATTATATGATATTTCTGAGATTTTGTGATTTATATATATACTTTTGAAAAGTTAATATATATTATCAATGGTTTTGAAGGTAGTGTTGTTTGGAATATTTAATTATATGCTATTTTTAAAATGTGATTTTAGAAATTGAGAAATGATTTATTGGCTTGATTTGTAAATATGGTTGTGAAAATAGAATTATTTCGTGACTAAATGTCAGAATTTATTATGTAATGATTTTGAAAATAAAAATGCCGGGACTATTTCTATAATATGAATTTGAGATATTGGGTTTAAGGTTTAAATGTTTAATGTCGGGATTTTTATTTTGGTTTGATGATGTTGGTTTTGAGAAGAAAGTTGGAAGAATGATTTTGGTAGACGTTGATCATATCGGAAAGGTTTTGGAAAACGGTTTTACTATCGATTGGTTTGAGTATGTTGAGAACTTGGGTTTCGTATGTATCAATGTCGATACGGTAGCTGATGGAAATGGCTTGATGATAGGTGTGTATTGCTTTTGGATTGCTTTAGACTTGCACTTGGGCCCTTACTTGTGTTATTATGCTGTTCTGCATCTTCAGGTAAGTTTCCTAGGGGGCTTACTCAGGTTGGACATTCATGCTTGTTGTTGCATTTTATGTTAGGTGTTGCATATGCATAAAAGCATGCCATGTAGTATCCTGTTTAGGTTGCACTAATTGAATGAGCATCTGCTTACTTTATGCGTTTGAAACAGAACGACCGTTATCTGTGATAGTCCTAGAGTCTTTACTAGGGTCAGAGAGTAGCCCAGCCTCATCGGGCGCCCTGAGTCAATCGAGTTGATATGAGCATGATATGATAGCCCAGCACCATCGGGCAATCGATGAGATGATATGATATGATGATGTCGTGGTTTGTGCACCACCACGAGGAAATTGCTATGCTATAGCCCAAATTGGCCAGTCTCTGCACTAACGGGAAGGGGTGCAGAGGTAGGAGAGGGATATGCCACTTGACATTGTCATGGGCCCTTTACAGTATTTTTACACATTATTATAACTAGGAGCATGCTAGTATGTTTGACTTTCGTACTGCATTAGAGCATCTTTATTAGTTATAGCACATACTATGTGGCCTCAGCGAGGACTGCCGGTCCCGCATGAGTGGCTCGATCTGACTTCTTTCCCTGTTTTTTTTAAGGTATTTTCTGCAGATTTTGAGTGCTCGATGTTTATATGACGGGGTTCCCTTTTGCGAATCGAAGAACCTATTTAATTCTCTGACTTGGTATAAATGGCAATCATTCGCTTATGTTTTGGTTTTAACCCGGCTCTGCCGTGACACTTTGTATCTTAACTTTGCTTCCGCTTTACTTTCTTTCGAATTGAATTTCGCGGCATAGTCATAAGACAGGCTAAGGGTACCCAACGACCCTTCGTGGCTTTTAGGGTTTGAAATCCCTCTTTCTACTAATCTTAAAATGAGTTTGAAACCTCGACCCGTACCTGGATTGCAATATCTGAACGAGGGGTTTCTGTAAAGGCCCGGATTTTTAAATCCTAATTCTCGGAAAAAGAAATTAAATATGAATTTAAATCGGGTTAACTAAAATCTTTAAAACGAGTTCCGGCATTATATAGTTGAAAATTTAGAATATGCTTTATCCCGCTCTCATATGCAAAGAAAACATAAAATAAAATAAAATGTTTGGAGTTCTTGTTAAACTCGGATTTGGAAATTTGAAGATTGTTTTGAGTTTAGTCGGGGTTTACCGGGCGAGCGGATTTCGAGTCTATTCCGCTATTTTGAATTCTTTGAGTGGGACCATGTCATTCCTTATTTTCTTTCCCCCTCTCTCTTGTTCTCAGAAAAGGTTTGAGGAAAGATTCCTCTCTTCTTCCCCTAGGACACAGCTCACATATTGTCCTTTTATGTGCAATTTCCCCCTATAACACTCATCTTTCCCAGTTTGCAATATTTGTTGTCTTGTGCCATTTCATTAAAAATCCACCCTCTGCCTCTCATCCCTCTTGATTCACTCAGAACCCACAAAGAGCATTTCCTTTCTTCCCCATTTCCTCTCTGCGGAAGCCAGGAACCCACAAAAACAACCCACTATCTCCCTCCTTTTCATTGCTTCATTCTGCGCCACCATCATCTACCACCAAGGAAGCCCAGAAGCGCCGGTACTCCTCCACCCTCTCCTTCCCGTCGTCGCCGTCACAAACCAAGCCTGCCCGGAGCTTCCAGCCGACGACGCCCAGCCGAGCACCACCGAAGCTGCTCTTCCTCTCCTCCTTCCTCCTTCTGTCCGAGCAGCAGCAGCTGTCCCCTGATGGCCGAGCACGAGTCGGAGCCACCCAGAAACCTCCCCGGAGCCGCCAACGCCGCCACCAACCCTCTCGCGCTCACCGGAGCTCTCGAAGGTCAATTTCGTTGTCTTATTCGATTCCGGTCCTAATCTCGTCAAAATCTGTTTTTGCTCATCCCCTGCTTCTCCTAGGACTCGACCGGTGCTCCTTCCCCGTCAATCGTAGCCGGAGCCGCCCTCGGAGCCCCATCGGAGTCGAAATTGCGCGCCTCGGTAATCTCTCTAATTCTCCCTCTCCTTCGCTCGCGTTTAGCTCTCTTTGCCTAGGGTGAGGTCGGAATCTCCTTCTGGATCGCTGAGTAAAATTTCGAGTCAAACGGCCACTGGCGGCCTGAGCTCTTCCTCCTCCTTCTTCCGTTCCTTTCTCCGACGTCGCTCTCTGTTCTATCTGTGTGGGAAAGAAGGAAGGCAGTGTTGGGCAGGGTTGGGCCTAATTTTCCGGGTCATGGGCCGGATTCGATCCCTCCTTTCCGGGTTATATCATTTCTCTTGTGGGTATCCAGTTTTGGGAGAGGGAGCATGGAATCCGGATCCTTCATTCTTTCATTCCTTCTCTGGGCTGGGCCGGGTTCCTTCTTTTATTCACATAAGGGTTGGGCTGTGAGATTGGGCTTTTGTTAGTAGATGGGTATTGTTGTTGTGTTACTTATATTATACAATTGTAGAGTTAACATGTTATCATATATTACCTATTTGATTAACCTATTGTTATTATTATTAAGACATGTTATTTCTGATTTTGTGATAAATATGGATTTTCTGAAATTATTATTATATATTATAAAATTATTTTAGAGTGATTTATTGAGGTCAATCGATAAAGTAATTTATTTTATAAATAGGGTTTATAAAGATGGACCTATTTTGGGAATGTTTAACAAATGTCTTAAGTTACTTGAAACAGTAAAGTCAAGGTTTTGGAAATAAAATGCCGGAATTATTTCTATAATATGATTTTGAAAGATTGGTTTTAAGGTTTAAATGTTGAATGTCGGAATTTGGCCAAGTATGATTTGAGAAATTATCTTGAATATGAGTTGACTTAATTTGGGATTTAAGGTTTTGGAAAATAGTTTTATCACCGTTTGGTTTTGAGTATGTTGAGAACTTGGGAATCGTGTGTATGAATGTTGGTCCGGTAGCTTATGGAAATGGCTTGATGATAGGTGTGTATTGCTATTGGATTATACTCTGGACTTGCATTGGGCCCTTGCTTGTGTTATATTGCCGTTCTGCATCTTCAGGTAAGTCTCTTCGGAGCTTACTCAGATTGAATAGAGCTATTCCCTGCTTTAGGTGCATGATATACTAGGTGCTTGCATTCATGATCAGCATGCCATGTAGTACCATGCTAGGTTGCATCGATCGTTGAGCATTCTATTTCTTTGTGCGTATGTAAACAGAACGGCTGTTATCTGTGATAGTCCTAGAAGTCTTTGCTAGGGTCATAGGGTAGCCCAGCCTCATCGGGTACCCTGAGTCAATCGAGTACTTCCTTATATTATGATATGCCTGCGGGCTTTATTGTGGAGCGGGTAGGCATGCGTGCCCCCCGATTATGAATGAATGCATTCACGAGCTGGCCAGTCTCCGCCTGTCGGAAGGGGTGGAGGTAGGAGAGGGATATGCCACTTGGCATTGTCTTGGGCCCTTTACAGTATTTCTGCACAATATTATGAACTAGGAGCATGCTAGTGTGTTTGAATTTCGTACTGCATTAGAGCATCTTTATTAGGTATAGCGTATATGTGTGCTTATGGTTGGGATGCAGAGTTAAGTGGGCATCGATCTGATCCCGCCCCAAATCAATTTTTTTAGGAATTATTTATGTTCATCCTATCGGTGCTGTTTGCTTATTGCGCGGGTCATTTTGTTGGCGGAGAGTGAGCGCTGGAGTTATAGACTTCACCAGACTCTGATTATATTGTTTTGGATTTATACTTTTAACTCCGTTTTGACCCGGCCCCGCCGTGGCACTTGTATCTGTACTTTACTTCCGCTTTACTTCCGTTTGAAATGGTTTCCGCGACATAGTCTTAGGACAGGTTAAGGGTACCCAACGGCCCTTCGAGGTTTTAGGGTTTGAAATCCCTCTTTCTACAAATCTTAAAATGAGTTTGAAACCTCGACCCGTACCTGGATTGCAAGATCCGAACAAGGGGTTTTATCCCTTGAAACATAACCCAGAAATTATAATTCTGGGCCGTTACAGTTTCATTCCTTGAAACATAACCCGGAAATCATAATTCTGGGCCGTTACAATAATAACCTCATTTTAAATTAATTAATTATTTTATTTGATTCTACCTTAAATCATTAATTAAAATTTATCTTTTACAATTGTTTTGATGGAATAGTCATTTATATTTGGTTTCAAATAATTAATCAATTTAGCTTATTAATTCGTTCCCAATTGATTTCATTAATTTAAGTTATACGTAATATAATATTTCATTATCTATTCAATAAGTGAAATATCTAGCCAAATTTTTAGCTTATTAATTCGTTCCCAATTCATTTATATTTGCCTCTTGATAAACTTTCATAGTTTGAACTAAATCTTTGTTACTAATTATCCCATTTAACTAATTTCTTCATCAATAATTACCTCATTTTAAAAACCATACAAGGTAAATTCCCTAATTCAAATACACGGGACAAAATCTTTTAGTTTGTTAAAATCATTGATTTTAATTACTTACTTTTGTGTAAATTTATTTTTAGTTACTGATATGTTTCATTTTCTAACAAATTTAATTATATTTTATTTCTAAAATTATTATTAGTATTTTTTATATTAATTTGAAATCATGAAATACGATGAGATTTGAAATCTTTAACCACCAAAATTTTGTAATTATTAATCTTCCCTTGCAAGATTGTTTCCTCCTTATAAAAACCATGTTAACAACTTTGTTGAATTTAAGTATCATCTTTTAATTTAATTAATTATTCATTAAAATAAATCTAATGATAATTTAATAAAATTACAAGAATATTAATATTAATTTATCCCAAATGTTTTTTGACCGTTTGAATTAAAACTAATGATAATTTAACAATTTTTTTTTCTCATTTGTTTTGAGTTAAAACTTAATATCTTTATTAGTTACCGCATTTTACCCTAAATTTTGTGTGCGTGTGTGATTTAGTAAAATATTTCCTCATATGAACAATATAATTCACTTATTTCATCTATCTAAAATTATAAACACCTTAAACTAATACGGAGTATCTAAAATATAATTTTATAACTCAATCAGTTATTGAATGTAAAAATTCAAACTTGAGATCCAAAATATTTTCATTCATTTTTTATATTTGTCATGTGTTTTATGACACTGAGCTAACTATCCATGATTTGGCCTAATATATAATAATAAAGCTTCTATTTAGACATTGCAAATCATATAATTGCTCAAATAAAACTAATATAAAGATAATATATTTGATAGGGTTTTTAGCTTCTTAAAAAACATATCAAAAAAATAAAATTGCTTGCATTTTGAGATGAAAGGATTTTTTTTACTTTTAAGTTTATGAATATAATATATCTTTTTTTTATGTGCTCTTCATCCCAAAGTTCTAAAAATTCCATTCATGAGCGTTTGTATTTGTGGAATGTGTAGTCCAACTTCCAAATTATTGGGTTTTACCTTCCAACCCATTACCACAACAAATGTGTGTTTAATGCTCAAAGTAATCAATCTGCTTACTGAAAACTTAAAAGGCTAAAAAAACTCATTCTCAAACAGTATTGGTGACTCTAAACTTTGTACTACCTTTGTCTCAAAATATCGGTCGTTTTACTTTTTAGCACGTTTTGTAAGAAGCTAAAAACTTTATAAAATATTGAATTTTCTTGATTAGTTTTTAAAAATAATAATATACTTATTATTAATAAGCGTAATATTATTTTTAAAAACCAATAAAAATATAATATTTTACAAAGTTTTTAGCTTCTTAAAAAACATGCAAAAAATAAAACGATCTATATTTTGAGACGGATGAAGCATTTTTTTTTTTACTTTTAAGTTTATTACAATAATATTTCTTCTCTCATTTTTATGTGTTCTCCATCAAAAAGTGCTTAAAACTCTGTTCACCTAGAGTTTTTGTAATATGTAGTCGAACTACCAAATAATAGTAGAGGGCCACATTTTTATATCCTGCCTTAGACATTATTTTTTATCCAAATTTATATTATTTTGTTATATTATTTTAATATTATTATAATAGTATAATACATTTAATATATAATGTAAATAAATTATGGTAATATATTCTATAAAATATATTATAATTTACAAATCCCGTGCGTAACGGGCACTATGCTAGTTATACCCTAAACCCTAAACACCCTAAAAAACCCTACTCTAACAAGTAACAACTGTACACATTTTTTTTGGGAAATTCCATTTGGTGCCCCTGAGGTTTTGACAATTCCGCTTGGTGTCCTAAGGTTTTATTTTGTCCGGATGGTGCCCCTGAGTTTTGTCAAAAGTCCGCCTCTTGCCCAAAACTCATATTTTCACTTTTTTAAATCAATAAAATGCCCCATTGTTTTTCCTTATTTCACAAGACCCCCTTTATTTTTAACAACGAATAAAATTACCTATTATTTAACTAAATCCAACATAAAAGTGAAAAAAACTTATATATTTTTTTCAATAAAATCACACATAATTTCCAAAATTTTAGCAAAAACTCACCCATTGTTACAATTTTTTTTTGAAGAAAATCAACCTTTATTTTTAACATTACACAAAAGATTCATTATTTTTAATATTTTGCAAAAAAATCTCATTATTTGTCAAACATTGTACATACATAACATACCACCCATTATTTATAAAAAAATTTGCATTAATCCACCCTCATATTTTTTGAAAAAAAAATTGACCTATAAATTACAAAAAGGAAAAAAATCATAAAACCATAATTTTGATTAAAAAAAATTCTCCTTTATTCTAATTGAGTATTGGGTAAAAAAAATCCACCCTCTTATTCATCAATCCACCCTTTATTTTTACATTACTTTTTCAATAAAATTCTAATCAAGTATTGGGTTAGAATCGTTAGATTGATCAATTAGGATGGTTCATGTTGGGTCAACTCGATCTGATCCGACATTTTCGGGTCAGGTGAAACCCAAATACCCGATTTTAAAAGAAAATGATAATTATAATGTATTTCTTTCTTTTACAATGAACTATTGTGGCTAAATATTAAATTGAAAAAAAAATCCGAGTTTACAGATTGAACCGAAAAAAATACTGCCAAAATATTGAGCCACCATATGATCAACCGCATTTACAATTGTTAAAATTTAGTGAATTATAGGTTAAATATTATTTTGGAAAACAATAGGTGTTAAATATTATTTTGGAAAATAACTAGTGTTTTTATTTTATTTTTTTCAAAGTATGGAAACTAATATGTCTTATGTATAATTTTAAAAACTGTAATGATTTTGTTTTAAAATTTTTGGAAGAAGAGTGATTTTGTGATAAAAGTTTTGGGAAATAATATGTGATTTGGTTAAAATTTAGAAATAAAGGTGGTTTTTTCAATTTTATCTTGAATTTAGATAAATAATAGGTAATTTTGTTCATTGTTAAAAGTAAAAGTGGTTTTGTGAAATTAAGAAAAAATAATGGGCCATTTTATTGATTTAAAAAAGTGAAAATATGAGTTTTGAGCATGAGGCGGACTTTTGACAAAACTTAGAGGCACCATTCGGACAAAATAAAATCTTAGAGTACCAATCGGCATTGTCAAAACCTCAAAGACACCAAACGAAATTTCCCTTTTTTTTTCTACAAGGAAAAGCCGAAAGCTATAAAGGAGGGAGTGTTTTTCAATTTTTTCACCAAAGGAAAGGAGTCAAGGAGGGAAAATGAAATTTTTAGGAGGGAAATAATTTTTTTATTTTTTGTTAGAAGGAGGGAGTGGTAAAAAAGTGCTGTAAAAATCTACCTCATCAAAAAAATGAAATTGTTGAAACCCTTGGAAAAAAAATCCCGGAAGCTATAAAGGAGGAGGGAGTGTTTTTCAAATTTTTCACCAAAGGAGCCAAGGAGGGAGGGAAATGAATTTTTTTTTTGTTAGAAGGAGGGAGATGTAAAAAAGTGCGGTAAAAATCTATCCAAATAAAAAAATTGAAATTGTTGAAAGCCTTGGAAAAAAATCCCCAAATAAGATGCCTTAAAAAATACTCCTAGTACATACTCTCTGAACCTATCCTAAAAATAAAAGAGATTTTATATTTAAACACTAAAATGTTGATGTTAAACAACCATTTCAAGTCGGGTTAGGTCGGTTTGGGTTAAGAGTCGAATCGGGTCGGATTAAGAGTCGGGTCGGGTTAATAATCGGATCGGGTTGACCTGTGTTCGGGTCTGTTTCGAGTTGAGTCAGGTTCGGATCGGGTTCAATCTCGAGTCGGTCAGGTTTTGATCGGGTTCAGGTTTGGGTGAGTCGGTCGGGTTTCTCGGGTCGGGTCAGATTTTGCCAGCTGGCCCAGCTCTATGAGCATTTGAATTTTCGGATAATTGAAAAAGGCGCGGAAGGTAGGTGGATACGAGGTACCCGCAAATTGCATATGTGGTCCCCTGTTGAGGCGGAGACCTCCCCGCTTCGAGCATCCGGAGGACATTCCTGCAGCTGCGTCCACACCACCTGCAGCTGCACAAGCTGCTGAACCTTCACACGCAGCAGCTAAGGACACACGAGGGCCTACTGTGCAGTCTGAGCCACTGATCTTGCGCCGACTTCTCTTCGAACTCGAACACTCACCCCCAAGAAACTTTGAAGAGGGCCAAGGAAGTGGGAACAATAACAACATAGCTGCATCACTGTTGAGACTCGAGACGCAGTTATTTGAGCTGGAGGCTTACCAGAAGAGCATGGTCACCGAGATGAACCGCCAATATAACCGCTTAGCCTTTGAAATTCAAGCAGTCCGCTTAGCCTTTGTCAAGTGGCAGTCTGACCTTTACCCAGAGGATTCTGATTACATGCCTCCAGGTTTCAATCTTCTGATCCATTGTTTCCTCGGTGTTTGTTTTTATTCAAAGCATTTTATTTTTTATTTTTTGTTGTTAATTTTTTGTCCTATTTAGATCGAGTTGGGGAGGGTGGTGTTGGTATAATTTATGAACCACGATTGTGATGACCTTTTTCTAGCGTGTAATTTACTGCATTTTGTCTTTTAAACTGAAAGTGAAACGGTGATGGGACACAGAGATTTCATATTTCAACAATATGATGTGTTTGTGCATAGCCATGAGTTGTAATAGGAAACCAAGAACTTGGAAGGATTACGCTCACTTCATACGATAAAAGCTCAGTGATACTGATGGTGGTCCCCAAAATAATCATCCAAAGAAAAAGTTTATAATGTGACTTTTAGCCTGGTCATTACATTTAAATTTTCTAATCCTAAATAGCATGATTTCTATGAAGTGATAAGGTCATCATCATCATCAAAGACAAGAAGATTCTCTAATCATCAATGAAAGGGAAAAAAATGTTTAAAAGTTCAGCCTTGTATACTCAGTTCTCCAAGCTGGACTTTGAGTAGGACTGGGTATGAGTTTATCTAGCAAAGTGCTATACCCATATAAATATGGTTCTTAAATAATGAATTTAAACTCAAGTGACTGAAATGTTTTGTAATTCAGATAGCTCTTTTTTGCAAGATTTATGTATGATGAGGTTTTTGCAAGCTTTCCAGAATAGCCTTACATGTTTCGCAACTTCAGCTTAGTTCTTCGTGGTGGAAAAGCCAGGAGCTTTTATAACTGGAATGTAGACAGATTGTTAATTGCTAATATCTTTCTTATTATTCTTTTAAATCCTCCTTGTTTTCTTTCAAGGGCTTTGTACAGATGAGATGCTAAAATGTAGTTATGCCAAGAAGAATCTGCGCTCTTCTAAATATGCCCAACAGGTACCTTGTAAACAACTAGAGCAGATCGAAGACGAATATGATACTGCTGATTGTTTCTTTGACAACATCCACCATTGTACGCAGTCCAGGGAAAGTAATCATCCTGATCCCTCTTCACTTCAATCAACAAGCATGATCTCTTATCCTGCTCTTCAAGCAACAGACATGAGGTCCACTCCTGTTCCACCTCAAGCGAGCTCTGCTCCTATTCCACCTCAAGCGAGCTCCGCTCCTGTTCCACATCAAGCACCAGAAATGAGCTCAGTTCCTGTTTCATTACAAGCAACAATAGACAAGATGCCAAAACATCGTTCCTGCAAAGTGCAGCGGCGGACTTGCCAAAAGGCAGCTCGTAACAAACAAGCTGATTTCCATTTTTCGCGGTCAAGGAAAGGGAGGCGTGCTAATCCTGTTCGACTGCAATCAACAAACACGAGCTCTGATCCTGGTCTACTTCGAGGAATACAAATGGACTCTATTCAGTTTGGTGACCATTTAGAGTAAGTTAAAAGAATCCTAATTTGAGGCTGGAGTGGATTTTTGAATCTGTTTTTTTATTTTTTATTTTATTGATGCATATGCCTTGTTCATAGGAGGATCTGGATGAGCTTTCCTGCTGACAAGCTAGTGGATTTTACATACTTGGAATGCCTTTGGTTTGTGATGCACCGAGAAACATGTCACAGACCCCGGGTTTTATCGGGGATTAAAAAGAAGGATATATTTTCAAGGAAATATATATTTGTTCCAATCTGTATCTGGTAGGTGTTCATGTCCTTCCTGTTCTGTCCAGTAGTTATTCTCAAGTTTGTTAATTCTTTTTTATTTGAGAGTTTTTAGTAGCTGAATTAGATTATTTGACCTTTTATTCATAAATTCAAACAGGGGTCATTGGAATCTTTTGATCCTCTGTCACTTCGGTGAAAGCATGGCTTCAGAGAGCAAAAAGCCATACATGCTACTGCTTGATTCTCTAAGTAAGGCAAGCCCAACGCGATATGAACCAGAAATAAGGAAGTAAGACTTGCTTTCTCTATTTCAAGTTTCATTTAGCTGCATGATCTCGGTGTTTGAATCGGAATTATTTTTGTTGAAAGATTTGTCAAGGACATCTTCGAGGGGGAAGACATATCATACAGTAACGTTTCTGAAATTCGTTTGCTGGTTCCCAAGGTACTGACCAATCAAAATTACTTGCAATTCATGGTCTAAGCATTCCTTTGTGTTTGTTTTAATTAATGTACAATAGGCATAGTTATTCAGTAATCAACTTTTATTCGAATAATCAAAGACAAATTTAAGTTTCATGCTCTTTTCATCCAACAATGATCTGTCCGACTCAGGTGCCACAACAAAAGAACAAGGAATGCGGCTACTTCACCCTCTACTACATCAAGAAGTTCATAGAGGCGACTCTTAAAACCATCTCTGATGATAATTTGAGCTTTGTATGGCCTATCATCTTCTCATTTCTTCCCCGTGAACTGCTGTCTTGTGCTCAGCTAACCTTCCTATTATGATGCGTTGCAGATTAATGAAAATTGGTTTAGTCAAGAAGAATTAGACAGTTTCTGCGTTGCACTTCACGAGGAGTCAAAAGTGCAGGAGCTTTTGCATTCCGAGGAGATGGTGCTAAATGAATCTTCGACAGACGGAGATGTGATCTGTCTAGATTGATAGAGCAACAACTGCTTGACAAGTAATATTTAGGGGTTAATTAATCTAGTAAAGTTAAGTAAGCCAAATCACACCAAATCGTATGTTTAGTGTCTGATTTGGTTTGCAGTGTGTGAAACATGAGTAGGTATTCCTTTTGGATGCAATATGATTTGCGGTTTGGTTGGTTTGGAAAAACTAACAAAATCAAGTGAATCATACTACTGTGGTATATAGGTTATGACTTCTAGCTAAAATATTTTATTGCAAACCTGATATGTGCAGTTGAACCAGGTTTTTAGATATATGCTTCCTTGATTAACTTGTCGCCTATATGCATTCCCAAATTGAAAGCTTGCCACTTTACAAATTTACTCGGGTTAAGGTTTGAGCATAAGTAGCATCGGAGGATGGTGCATTGGTAGTCGATGCTGTGATAACGTCATTCTCAGTGCATTCTTGCTGTTTGTATATTTGGGAATTGGGGCTGCATCTAATGTGTAGTGTGAAAATGAACAATAATAGAGAACAAGGGTCAAAGAGGCCTATTATCTTATGGTTCTCATTTCCAGTATAGTACAAAGGGAAACTAAGGGAGTAGAGTAAGGGTGCAGGAAATATCCAGGTTCTACCTTTAAGACTAGATTGTTTTCATTGAGCTTAACAGAGATCAGTAAGTTTAACGCACTGTGTTAACAAGTTAATAACAAAAAGTCAAAAACATCTACATTTTGCAAGGTACCAAATCAAGGTATAAGTTAACAGTACAAGTCAATCTTGCATTAAGCTAGATGTAATTTACACATTCTTCACTTGCATGTGTTCCAAATAATTGCTTGCAACAGGGTTGGATATTACTAATTGTTAGGGTAAATCACATAAAACCATTCATAAAATAAGTGTTTTTTTTAAATCATCCATAAATTTTTTTTTTCAAAGAGCCGCCCAAGACCAAATGTTTAAAAATGTTAAATTTTTATTCTTTTCGTAGATATTTTTAGGGCTAGCAAATGGTACGGAAATTACCATACCAATCATATACCAACCATAAACCAACTATGTTTGTAACCATACTTGTGATAACCGACATAACGGTAGCCATCATAGTGGTAACCACGTGAAAGTGGTACGGTAATGGTAATGATATCTGAATACCATGGTTTCATAGATATTTTTTCAAGCTTAAAATCTTGTTTGTATTCGGCTCACGAGCTTTATAAGGAGCTCAAGCTCGTTTTGCTCGTTTTTGTTCGAGTCTAGCTCGAGCTCGTTTTGTTCATTTTGAATTTCCAAGCTTGTTTTTGTTGAAAGCTCGTTATGAGTTCGTGAAACAAAATTAGTGAATGAATTATGGAGCACATAACACAAATTGGACATACGAAGAACATAAATTAGTGAATGGAGCACAAACAAACGCATTGAACAACGAAATTAAAAGGGACAAGAAGTCAAGATCAAACAAAATCAACGGATCTGACCATAAAATTGAAAGGGAGAGTCGGGAGCACAAATTTGACCAGAGAGAATGGGACATAGCACACACTGCACGTCTATACAGGGCGTTCGATAGAGACGGCGTTGGCCGGAACAAGCGGGAAAGCGATTACCAGTGGATCCGGAGGAAGAAGGTAGACTGGAAGGCGAAGCACTTGGTGGATCCGGAGGAAGAAGGAAGACTGGAGCTTGGAGGTGCGGGATGCGACTTCAACAAGTGAGCAAGCAATTTCAACAGCTTTTGCAAAAGGGTGAAATATAAAACCCTAAGGGTAAACTAGTAATTTTGTACCCCTACACGAGTTATACGAGTAAGCTCGTATAAAGCTCGAATTCGGCTCGAGCTCGTGACGACACTACAACAATAAAGACCTAATGAAGCGGTGTATTGCAGCGGCTATGCTAATGAAGCGGTTATTTGCATCGGTTTAGGCTAATGAAGAAGTTTTGGGGCGGTTTTGATAATGCCGAGCTACTGTAGCAGGTTCAATAGTATACTGTAACGGTTTTTAACCTATTGAAAAAAAAAACGGATTTTTCGCGAGGTAACCCTGAGGTACAGCGTAATTCGGGTGGTAAACAATAGTTTCAACTTTTTCGCCTGGTAACCCGACGTTTCATATTTTTTTGGTCTCGTGCCCAAAAGTTTGGTATAATATTGAAACATTGCGTGGTTTATTGAAACATTGCGTGGTTTATTCGATAATCATGTAATGAGAGGTTGAACTTTAAAGGGGTTATAATGTATAATATTGAAACATTGCGTGGTTTATTTTAAGTAGGGTTTTAGACAAGATGTCTGAATGACTATTGACAAGATAATTTCACCTAAATTGCCACATGTCCTTTTTATTTTTTCCGCACATTGCAAAAAGGCCCAAAACTCTCTTTTTCCGAATCGAAACCTAAATCTGTCGAATGAATTGTTTTGATCGAAAATAACCTAAAATCGATGAAATTAATCAAAATATCAATTGATCGACACACGAATTGGTATATCGCTCGCTTTACATGATTATCGAATGATAATTTTTGGTCTTCGTTCGAAAAAATCGTCGAAAGAAGGAGCTCGGCAGGTAGGAATGAGGTACATGAATGAGCTCGGCAGGTTTAGGCGAGGTGAATAAGTAACCTTGGTGCATAAAAACGAGGGTATGACGGAGCCTCATCTAGTTTTTGTGAGGTATATAATGACCTTTTTGAAGATCTTGTCTAAAGCCTCATTGTCATAAGCCGAGCTAGATAAATAACAATGTAACATCAATAGAGGTAATTTAAGATTTCAATATTACTTGTCGAGCTGACATATATCAATATTTTTTGTTCATGAAACCATTGTGAATGCAAAGTGGATGTAATTCCTAGTTGTTTTTCTATTGCTAATACATTAGATTTTCATAGCATAACAACAATCACTACCAATGGCTTGTTATTTAGATCAGTACATGTAATGTAGCTCCAAGTAATTGCATTTTTCTTATTTACATATAAGGTATTCTGTGTAACTGCAACTTGTATTCAAGAATGAGTTTAAAGCTACATTGGAAACAATTTACATACAACGGAACGAATTCTTCATCACTCCCAGTGTGGAGATTATCAACTTCTCCTTGAGTTCTTCGTAGATCATTGCTTAATAGTGTGATTTTGTTCTTTGTTCTTTTCTCTCTATTTATGTAATTCTGTTATTTTTAACTTCATTAATTAGTTGAACATGTCAAATCTAATTTTGAGGATAGGTGGGAAGTGGCCACTTGAAACAATTACTGCAAGATAAAACATTAAAATATGCATTAATCTGTTTCATATTTGCTTCAGAACAACTAATTTGCTCTTCAGATAAAGTTATAATATTGATTTAGTCATTGAGAGTTACAATCAGAAGTGGAGAAAATAAAATTTTCTAAACTAATTTAGTTATTTAGTTTGTCTCATTCTTATAAGTATATGAGTTTGACATCACTCTGCATAATTTAATGAATTTATGCAATAACTGTCAATGAGGATATTTTATAACATCAACAACAAAAGCTGAGCTACCTCATTAACCTCAAGCCGTTCTTCTAAATTAACCTAACAAAGCCTCTTTCTTGTGACTGGATTGCCATTGCTGGGAAAAAAGTTTTTGGAGATTAGGGAGAGTCTCTAGAAATTCGTCAAATGTTTCTCAGGCCACTGCACCACCACCGCGTCACCCTCTTCCGGCGGTCTCGGTGTTGCCGGCGGTACTTGTTTCATACCCTGCTGCCATTTAGGTGTCCGCTTCTATCGCCTCCGGGTTCGGACTCTACCTTCCACCATCTCCGCCATCTTGGATCTGCCCCAATCGCCCCGCTGGTGCCGTCTCCTTCGCAATCACGCTCGACCTCCTGATCTCGGTCAACCCCTCCGCCTCTAGTTCCCGACAGCGCTTCAATTCGTGTTGTTCCTTCCACCACCTGTTTATCCCTTTCGCCTCACCACCCTCCGCGAGCCCTAATTTTGGTTGAATATTAGTTTGATTCAATAAGCTATCGAGCCAATTCGATTAAGGGTTTGTACTCAACAAATTGGGGTGAAATTGGATATTTTGGGAAATAATTTTAGAGTGTGGATGGTGAATTGGAACTAGATCGAGGTTGTCTATGAAGTTGAAGGAACAGACCTGGAAGAGGGCAAATGGTATTCTTATTCACCTCATCTAAATAACATAATTTATGTATTATAAAACATTTACAATGTTGACAATACATTTCGAAAAATAAACTCTCATAATCACATTATAATACGGAGTATATGTAATGCAAATGGTATTCTTAAAAAAACCCACACAATTTTTCAATATTATACATTATAGCCCTTTAATAGTTCAACCTCTCATTTTCCAACCAAAATCAAATTTAGGATTTGGGACAAAAAAATTTGAAACGTTAGGGTTACCATGCGAAAAAATTGAAACGGTTGTTTACCACGTGAATTACGCTATACCTCAGGGTTGCCTCGTGAAAAATCAGAAAAAGCGCTATTGTGGTGATTTTTAAGAATTTATTGTAGCGGGTTGTTAAATATGGAGAATATATATATATATATATATATATATATATATATATATATATATATATATATATATGTATATATATTTTTTCAAAAAGGTTATTCACTTATTCTTTTTTTTTTTGTTTTTTAATAAGATAAAAATTCGGGTGGTGGTTAGCCTACCCGAGAGCACCTCGAAGGATGAGATCACGAATATCTGAAAGAAATACAATCTTAGAATACAACAAAAGAACCACTCAAAGCAAACCCAGAAAAACCCTAAATCCTAGCATACAAGCGGTCACAACATCGAGAGGAAGGACGCCCGGCGAGGTGAAGTGGATGGCGAGTGCATGGGATAGCTCATGCTGACACGATGTCTCGCCGCCGGAAAGACGGAAAGCAGAAATCCTCGCAAGGCATAGACCACTCATGGGGAAGTGTGGATCATACAACGTTCTCCCCACCTAGATGAGTGATCTTCGGAGACCACGAACACCACCAACACGATATCTTCGATCAACCAGGGCTACAAAACTGCTTCTCAACCGAAACTAACCACGAACCAACACACGGACACCCAACCAACACCAGGAAATGAAGCACGTCCGCGAGAAGAGCGAAGAGCGAGAGAAGATTCAGGTATGTGTGGTTGAATCATGATGAAATTCCGAGAAACTAAGATGTAGTTGAAAATTTTTAACTCATTCCCTAACGAGAAAAAGATTTTATCAAATCCTTTCGGGATTATCATCCCCAATGAGAAAAAAGATTTTAACGAACCCTTCCGATATTTTATTTTAAGGCTTACGTAATGTAGTTCAACTCTTTCGAGTGAGGATTTTTAGTTTTGATTGGATGAGAACCAATATGGTCTACAAATAATACATAATTTATTAATAAATAAATAAATCCTTTGCTATTTTTTACAGCCAAAATCAAAACCTTTAGTCTTCTTCTTTTTTCCTTTTTTTTAATTGCTGGGTGGTGAGAAAGACAGTAAAACTTGCACGCCTGTACTTGCAGACCAAGGGATACTAAAAAAAATAAAAAAAATAAAAATTGAAGCAGGTTTCAGAGAGGGCGAATGGGTTTTTTCTATTTAAGTGATACGTTTGGGATACCTGATCCTTTGCCTGTGGGCTCAAGATCAAGAACCACACCGTATATTTACCCGATCTTGCAACGCTCTTCCAATATCTCCTGATTAAAACAATTTAAACTAATGAACTAGCGACGAAAGATAAAGCGAGAGGGATCCGGGCGCGCGCGACCTATTGCGTGGAAGCAGGACACGTTCGCTGGAGGTGGAGCCGAGCACACAAGAGAGAGTCTCCTCAGGGTGTGCGAGAGCGGACACGAGCGAGCGTGGAAGCGAGGGAGCGAAGCCGCGAAGTGAAGCGCTGGGAGCGAGAGCGCGCGCGAGCACAAGGTGCCCGAGCGCTTGCCGCTGAGGCCTGCGTGCCTGATGCCGATGTCTCCAAGCGCTGGACCTCTTCTTCTTTATAGCGACAGATTGCGCTAGGGATTGTGTTTAGGCTTTCGGTTATGTTTGTGAACGAAGACTATTATGGTGATGATGATAGTGTTGAACGACATAGATCACAAGAGCAAGAATACTTTTGGGATTGAAATCGAAGAACCCTTTAATCCATAAAGGGGTTCCTCAATTCTATTCAATCTGATTAATTCAATAGAAAGCACAATGTTTAAATAGAAAACTAACAACCAATTCTAATCATGCAAGATAGAATTTAGGTTGATAAGGATAGATAAAAATAACCTAAAGATAAAAGTAAACCTAAGAAGATATACCTTAAAAACTTGGTGGACAAGACTTATCTAGAGGAGATATAGTCTTGTACATTATTAATCTACTTACATAAAATAACACTAATTAATTAAGTAGATAACTAACTCGACCCACACAAGGAAGGAACTCGACATGGGCCCTAGGCCCACTCGACATAAGTAATGGTCCACTCGACATGAGCCTGCATCGAGTGGGAGTCGAGTGTGGTCTTCAAGGTGGGCGATGACGAGTTTGCATGAGCTTGGTTTGAGGACGGAAGCTCATCTCTTGTTCCGGTGGTGTAGTCTTGAGCAAAGTGATCCAGGGCGGCCTGAACCCTTGTTCCATCGTTCCTTGGTAACGGACAAGAAGGGCTTTGGTTGCATCTTGAATTCTCTTGGCCCTTGCACGAGTGATAGGACCATCGAATGGAACCTTCATGTTGTCGTCAATGTCACCAGGAGTCATCGACAATTGCACTACATCATTCTCCTCTACTTGATTTCGATTTGTCCTCAAATCGTCGTCAGAGTCATCGTCAGGCACGAACAAGGATAGATCGGCGACGTTGAAGGTAGAATGCACACTGTACTTATCGACAGGGAGATCCAACTTGTATGCGTTAAAACCCATCTTCTGAACAACTCGAAATGGTCCATCTCCCCTGGGGTCCAGCTTATATTTCCGTTGTTGCAGAAACCTTTCCTTCCTGAGATGCAGCCATACCAGATCACCAAGGTTGAACTGCACATCCTTGCGATGCTTGTCCTTCGCTGCCTTGAATTGCGCAGTCTTCCTTTCCAGCCGCGCCTTGGTACGCTCATGCAAGCGCTTGATGAAGTCCACTTGCTTAGCTGCATCTATGCTCTCCTTTTCCTTGAGAGGCCGAGGCATCATGTCCACTGGGGTCAGTGGGTTTCGGCCATATACTACTTCGAAGGGGGCTGTTTTGTTGCAGAGTGTCTTGACCTGTTATATGCAAATTCAACAAATGGTAGGCATTCTTCCCACCTCCGGAGGTTAGTTCGTAGCATGACTCTAAAGAGAGCCCCAAAAGTTCTATTTGTAACCTCAGTTTGGCCATCAGTTTTGTAACGGCTCGGATTTTTAAATCCTAATTTTACGGAAAAGAAAAAAAAAGAGAATTTAAAAGCGGAATTTAACGGAAACTCGCTAACACGGATTTTAGAACTCTTAAAGCAGATTTCGGCCAAATTTTGAAATTATGCAAAATAGATTTTATTCCACTTTCATATGCCGAGAGTTAGAAAACGATGTTCAGATTTCATTATCAAATTCAGATTGGAAACTTTAAAAATTTATTTTGAACAAGTCGGGATAAAATTGAGAGAACGGGTTTTGGGATTTGATTCCGGGTACTTGTAAGTTTGAGAATTAGGGGGACCACAGATCCTTTTTGTCTCTTTCCCCCTTGACATCTTTCGGATCAACCAAATGGCTTGTTGGGCCTATTCTTTCCTTCAAACCAAATCAGGTTGAGGATGGGCTTGGGTCCAGATTGTGTTTTAAAATGAATTTGGGCCGGGTCTGTTTTAATAAATTTTGGGCCTATTGTTAAAAAGGGTATTTGGATTTGGGTCTATTTTTATAAGAGGGGTCGGTTTTGATGTTTTACAACATAAAGGGGTTGATTTTATAAAATAAAAATGATTGGGATCTTTAAGGGATTTGAAAATATTTTACGTGAGCGTTAATAAATGGTATTTAAAATATTAATTAATATTAATTGAGATTTAAAATATAAATTATTATTTTAAGAATAAGGATATATTATTAGGGTGATTTAAAGGTATTATCGAACTTAAATTGAAAAATGGATTTGATGAGCGTTTTCAAGGATCGGAAATTCTAACTATTTGACTCGGATTTTGAAATGGTTTTGGAACTAACTTGGGAATTTCGTGATCGATGACTAACTACCATGATGATATGATTGATTGACTAATAGCACGTTTTGTGTGGACTAATGACATATTGGTTGACTAATAGCATGATGAGATGTTAAAGCGATATAACGTTGGATTATGCCTTATGAACTATGATGAAAATGATGAACTTGGGATATTTGATAAGCGGATTATTATTGCGGATATATTGTTGCGAATACATGAATGGTTGAGCTGATGAAATGACAATTGCCATATGAACGCTATTCTTGTTGGATGATATGCTTTGAGTGCTTGGATGATTAGACGTAGACTTATATATGTATTCTGATATGTATTTAGGTGATACTTATAACTATGATTTATGTGTGCTGGACCCTTTACTCTGCTGTTCTGCAAAGCCAGGTAAGTCTCTTCGGAGCTTACTCAGATTGAAATAGAGCTATTCCCTGCTTTATGTGCATGATATACTAGGTGCTTGCATTTATAATCAGCATGCCATGTAGTACCATGCTAGGTTGCATTGACCGTTGAACATTCTACTTCTTTATGCGTATGTAAACAGAACGGCCGTTATCTGTGAAGTAACTAGAGTCATTGCTAGGGTTATAGGACGACCTAGCCTCATCGGGTCCTGTCCTGAGTCAATCGAGTCATGAACTTCCTTATATTATGAGATGTCTGCGGGCTTTATTGTGGAGCGGATTAGGCATGCGTGCCGCCCGATTATGATGGAATGCATTCACGAGCTGGCCAGTCTCCGTCCTATCGGAAGGGGGTGGAGGTAGGAGAGGGATATACCACTTGGTATTCTTTGCTAAGGCCTTATTATTATTATTATGCACTTGATCCTAGGAGCATGTTAGTGTGTTAATATTCCGCCACGCATCTAGAAGCATCTTTATTAGGTATAGCGTATATGTGTGCTTAGGGTTGGGATGCAGAGCTAAAGTGGGCATCGATCTGATCCCGCCCCATATCAAATTTTTTAGGTATCCGTTATGCTTACTACTGTTGATGCTGATTTGAGTCCATGACCGCTGGGTCTAACATGGCGGAAAGAGAGAGTTGAGATTCCAACTTCAGCCTCATCAGCTCATAACAACCTCCATTCCATACTTAGCCAATTTCACATATTATCGTTTCATACTCACACATGGCATACAGATGTATCTATCATCAACATCATAATATCTAACATTTAATCTCTTATAGTAATTCACCGCAAGTCATGCTATTAGTCACACATATCATGTCGTTAGTCAACCGCTCAGATTATCATGCTAGTTAGTCATCGAATAAGTCTTATTCTCGAGTTAGTTTCAAAACGGTTTCAAATTCAAATTAAACAGCTATGAATTCCGACCCTTGATAATACTCGTTAAATTCTTCTTTTAATTTATTATTATAGATTACTTTCCAACCTTGAAATTCGTTTCCAAATTATTTATAAATCTTCAAGTCCAAATAATGTTATATTTTAAACCCCCGATAATATATTTTAAATCTCAAATAGTATTACATGATATTTTAAATACCATTTATTTAACAATTTTATAAATTATTTCCAAATCCCCTAAAATCCTGACTATTTTTATTTAATAAACCAACCCTTATAATTCTCCCAAAATAATATTATATATATAATAATTTTAATTCCGTTAAATAGCTAAATAAATAGACGGATAAACCCAAACCGAACCCATAACATAAATCCCAAACCGGCTTAATATATAAAACACGATCTGAAATTCCAAGGGACCCACATGAGCCACGTTGACCCTCCTTCTTCCTCTAAATCAAATTGAGAGCTCGCGCCCGCTGTGCTCGACCGATCCTACCGGCTCGCCTCTCGTGCTCGCCTGCAACTCCTCCACGCCGATCAACCAGCCCAGCTTGGCCCTCGCTGCCTCCTCTCCACGCTCGCCTCGCTGCTCTGCCTCGCCTGCGCTCTCGCTCCTCGACCCGGCTAACTCACGTCTCTCACGAGCTCGCCTCGCCGCCCTCGATGCTTGTCGGAGCTCTCGATCTCGCCCACCCTCTCCACACTCAGCCCTCACGCACTCTCCGACCACCTGAGGACAAGAAAAGAATCGAAACGGACCAAGGAAAAGGAATGAGGTTCGAGCGCTCACCGAGGATGTTCGCGACTTCGGAGCTCTCGATCGGAGTTCTGGGCTTCGTCGCTGGCTTGCGATGGCTTGTCGGACCTGCGCCAGACATGGATGAGTGTGATTGAGGAGCTGGGGGGTGATTTGGATTAGAAACGAAGGAGAACGGCTTACCGGAACGAGGCTTCGCGAAATAGAGGAGGGAGGAGCTTCGGTGGTGGCGCTGTGAGCTCTCGCCCGATCGCTGACTTCGTTGGACGTCGGCTTCGTGAGGAGGAGGTGGTGCTGCTGGCGCCAACGGTGGTCGATGGAGGGCGATGGTGGTGATGATGGAGGAAGGCAGTGGTGGCGCTGTGAACTAATGGTGTCGTCGTTGGAGATGAAGTGAAGAAGATGATGGTGTGAATGTGGTTGTTATGGCAAAGAACAACGGTGATGTTGGTGATGGTGAATGAAAGAGACGGGAAGGGAGTGATTTGAAGGAGGTATGGTGAGGTGAGGGAGTTGGTGATGATGATGAATGAAGAATGACGGGGTATGGGGGTGAATTGAAGGGTATGGCGAATGATGGGAGGGGGTGAAGATTGAGTATGAAATTGGTTAACCAATACCCGGAAACAAATCACGAATACGCAAATTTTGAATCTCGAAATTAGTTTTTGAATGTTAGTTTCCCCGACGCTCGCTCTCTCGATCAATTAGATTTTTAAAATCGACAAGGATATCGCCATCCGATAATTATTTTCAATTTTCGAGATAAAAGGATGGAAATCGTTCGTCAAATTTTATATTACGGTCGGAATCCGCTAAACGAGCTTTTAATTCGATTTAAATTCATTTTTAATTTCCTTTTTCCGAAAAATTAGGATTTGAAAATCTGAGCCTTTACATCATCCACCTCTAAAAACAAGTCTCGTCCCCGAGACTAAAATCATTTTAAAATAGGGGATGGAGTTTGAAATTGGTGAGTCCAAGTATCATGTCATTGACCCCGTAAGTATCTCATAAGTGCCCCTATGAGATCCTCACAGTATCGTTGCCGTGATCATAATATCCCCAATAGACCGTAGCAAGAATGTGATATGGGCCCCTACCACATCCTTACTCCGACTCCTCGGTCATATCATAACTCAAAATATCACAACATCCTCTTTAAAACACCGTTCAAAACTTCAAGTTCGGCATTAGTCAAAAGCATTTCTAACCTCTCCATTCATCCTACCATCCACCTCTAAAGGCTAATTCCATATTCCCTTCCTAGGTTCCAAGTCAGAATCAAAGTTCAACAGTTCAATTTCTATCATTTCCATCATCAAGCATCATGTATATACATCGAATAACAATAGCACTTCACGTCTAATAGCATAACATAATCACCTCAAGAATAGCCACATAGCATATCTAGCATCGTATCATATATGGTAGAATTTATCACATCATCTCACGGAAGTTACACACCATATCAATCATATAAGCACGTCATATCAATCAGATAAGTATCTGGTCATGTCCATTCGGATTCGGGCCGAAGTGGGTTGGGTTTGTTCGGGTTTGGGGTCAAGAGACAGTCGGTCTAGCTCGTTTAGATTTTGAATCAAAGTGGGTGTAATTTATTTGGGTTTTGGGTCGAATAAGATTCAACCCGTTTGGATAATTAGATTGATTTTGTCTCGGTTAAATATTTGAATATGTAGTTTACGTAAAATAAATTATTCGAGTAATTCATTTTTAATTGAAAATATTTGGCAAAATGTCCATTTTCACCTACCTTCTTTGTTAAATGTCCACCTAAATCTCCTTCCAATCTCCCACACAGCTTTGAGGTTGAAGCCATGGCTTCCTCACCTCCCGCTCATCTCTCCTCGCAATCTCTCAAGATCTGGAAGAGATCTCCAGCGATCTCTGATCCTCGATATCGACTTTCTCCCTTCTGATCTGCCATCCTCTCCGAGATCTCTGCTCCTGCTGAACCAGATGGCGTCGGAGACCGTGGAGATCAAATCCGAGGAGCAGAGTTATATTTGCGCTATGTGTAAAGATGCAGTTGGCGTTGGAGAATTGACAAAAGAATTGTCCGATTTCTCAATCTCCTCTCCACACGATCTTCTGCTTCGCTCTCTCCTCGTAAGTTGCTCTTTTCTGGTTCTTTCTCTCTTTAGTTATCTTTGTTTATGCTTCCGTATAGTCCTGTTTTCCAATTGCTTTTGATTTGTGTTGGTTTTCGATCAATTTTGCCCTTGAATTGGCTTTAATTTTACTCGAATAACTAGCAGCGCCGGGAAGTAGATCCAAGGCGTCCTCTAGCGGAAACTCCTCAGGAGATGTTGGGGAAACGGGTAGCTAACACTCTATCACATGTATGACAAGGATGGACAAACTCTCCTTACAAATGAGAACTTGTATTAATGTACAAAGTATTTTGTACAACTCACACGATACAAGACTCTCACTAACACTCACAACTCTTGACCAACTCACTCACACTACATTTGTGAGGATTCACTCGACTCACAACTCCACACACTACACAACTTTAGGAGACTCACACTTCACTCACACGACTCAAAAGACTGACCTCACTCTTTGGTGGACCCTATACTCGTGTGATCGAGACACCCTCATGCTCAATCGATCACACCTACCGACCAACCTACAAACTCTAGTGCATGATCGAGACACCCTTATTCTCAATCGATCACACACTAGGACTCACACTCATTTGGAGGAGCACTCACCTTGCCCACTCACTTACAACATGTGCTCCTTATGCCTATTTATAGGCCATTCCATCATTTACAAGGAGAATTCTAGGACATTTCTAGAATACTCCAAGACTAGAGCCATCCCTATGCTTCTAGTCTTCTCCATACATTTCATAAGGTTCTCCAAGCTTCCGGAGAACTCTACACACGTCTAGAGACACCTAGACTCTTCACTGTTCCAGAACCTTCCATAAGGTTCCGCACGCGTCCAGAGACTTCTGCACTCTTCCATATGCTTTTAGAATATTCCACCACATTTCGGAGACTTCCGCCACATTCCACATTCTTCCGAAACGTTCCACAATTTTGCTCAAAACACATTTTTATGTATGTGAAATATGAATTATTTTCCAAAAGGATAAACAACCACCACAATCACCAGCACCGCCGGAGCTCAAGCGCGGAGGATGGAATCCAACCGCGAATCGGCGAGGAGCTTTCGGATGAAAAAGCATAAGCTTCTGGACGATCTGCAGGTCCAGGTCGCAGATCTAAAGAGAGACAACGATTAGATCCTCACCGATGTGACTGTCGCCACGGAGTAGTGCTTGAATGTTGATGCTCCTTCGTGTCGAAAGGGCCGGCGCCAACGGCCATTAGAGTCTTAATCAACCAATTTTGTGTCATCGATAGATCCTTATACGTGCAACAAGCCAGCAGTCCTCATTTTCATCTCCCATTGCCTCATTTGAAGTTAGGTATGTGCTCCTCTTGATCCTTCATCTTTTCAGTTGATTTGCTTTCGGATGCATTCAATCTGTTTGATTCAATGCCTTCATTCAGCAACTTAATTCATGAAATTTAGTTCCTTACGTACATGCTTCACTTGTGTTCTCTATTGAATTCAAATGCACATGATTTAGTGTTGGAAAGATTTGTTCCTTCTCTTCTTGAAAGTACAGGAGATTATAGGAGGTAATCTGTTGAAATCAATTTCTTTGATTGAAAGAATGGTTTTGATAGCAGTCGTTGTTTTGATGGATACAATGGTGCTTGCAATTAATTATTGTGGATATCGGATCATGTGTGTTTGCTTTTTTTGCTAATACAGAACTGTGTTTTTTTAGCTCTCAACAGTATGAGCTCCATGATGTTGTTTTCAACTATTCACTTGCTTCTCCTATTTCATTTTGAAAATTTTATGTGTAAATATACATATTGACAGCTCAACCACGTGTGTCACCAACAGTGGTGACACGGTTGGTGACAGAGTTCTTGTAAAAAAAACACTAAAAAAAAGATGTCACCATCACCCAAAGAAAAAATGTCACTACATGTGTCACCATTGATCCATAAGCGTGGTGACAATGATCTCGTAAAAAAACTCTAAAAAAAACTATGTCACCAAAAAAAGTTGTTCCCGCATGTGTCACTGATGTGTGCTCAATTTACCATGTTTTTCGCTCACATCTACTTCGATTTCGAGAGTGGAGGAAACTTGCACATGAAGAAGAAGATATTTTATCTATTTTATCTACTTTTTATCCTAAAAGGTTGAACAATTAATTACCCTATGGATTTATCTACTTTTACCAATTTAGATTTATTTCTCTTTTATCTAGAATTATATCCTTAGATAGATGATAGATATTGCTTTCCCATAATAGCTAGGATTAAGCCCTATAAATAAAGCCCTAGGGGATGGTTTTTTTATCAGGTTTGCTATTCACACGGTGATTTTCTCGCATGATGCACGAAAAGTATCCGCAACCGCGCATCACGGGAGCGCAGAATTGGTGATTGCGAATGCCGAGCGCGCTGATGTGATCCTTCTTCTCTCCCACTGTCAGAAGCGCGGACGCGCACTACGCGGACGGCTACACACCATTTCACCGGCCATGTTCGTACCTCCCTTTCACCATGTATGTTCCTCTCTTTCACTCCGTTTCCGTTGTCCGCTCCAAACAAATCTTGCTGGTCTGATGGACGGCGCCGCCGACAACCCCGATTCGCATCCCTACACCACCGAATCTTGCTGGTCAGTGACGACCGGTGTCGTCTCGCCCTCCAACGACGACTCATGCTAGCGAACGAACGATGTGCATGGCTGGAGGGCGAGGAGTATCACAATCCCATCACTTGCATTAAACTCATAAGAAAAAGGGAGGGAGGCCAGGGGAGTAATGGCTCCAAATCTTGCTGGTCTGTGCAATTGAAAAAAGGGAGAGGATTTTGAGTTATGGAGTACTCTGTATTATACAGGGGAAACAAGTCAAACAACATTGGAAAGTTCAACCCAGCAAGTTTGTTTATTTTTTTGATGGGGAAACCCATCAAGTTTATTATACTGGGAAGATATGAGTTTAAATTAAATTGCAAGGGAGAGGCTATCAAAAAGCCTTTGAGTTCAACGAGATGCTTTAAAACTCACATCTGGGAAAAGTTCAACCCTGTATAATACAGAGTACCATAAAGCTGTCACCCCAGTCTCGTTTTTTCAGAAAAAAAAGAAAGAAAGGCAGCTGCTCAGTGCGGATCCGCACTCAACCGCGTATCCGCAATACGCAATCGCAACCGTGTAATATGCGATTAAATGACCTTTTTTCAGCAATTCTTAGCATGTTTCAGTAATTCTCTAATTACTGTAATTGTTTAATAATATAAATATATCTGCGTACTCGCAGTCCGCATATGCGGATTTTTGTAAATAAAAAATAAAAAATTCACAACCGCGTATTACGAGTGTGCGGAACGTACCGTGTAAACGGCGAAAAATTCACCGTGTAAATAGTAAGCCCCTTTTTTATTCATTCAAGTGAAGTCGTCTTCGGGCGCAAGGGGAGAGAGAGAGAGAGAGAGAGAGAGAGAGAGAGAGAGAGAGAGAGAGAGAGAGAGAGGAGGAGGAGGAGGAGACGAGAGAGAAGGAGGAGGAAGGAGACGAACGGTTGTAAGTTTTAGTTTATTTTATGATAAAGTTAGTTTCTTTTATCATGTTTTGTTTCTAATTTCCTTCTTTTAGGGTTGGGGTGATCCCAACATAAATATGTGTGTTTGATTTATATATAAATCGATGAATTTGTATGTCTTTATCATCATCTACCTATGTGCTTAATCCTTTGTGACAGTTGAGCATTCTACTTCTTTATGCGTATGTAAACAGAACGGCCGTTATCTGTGAAGTAACTAGAGTCATTGCTAGGGTTATAGGACGACCTAGCCTCATCGGGTCCTGTCCTGAGTCAATCGAGTCATGAACTTCCTTATATTATGAGATGCCTGCGGGCTTTATTGTGGAGCGGGTTAGGCATGCGTGCCGCCCGATTATGATGGAATGCATTCACGAGCTGGCCAGTCTCCGCCCTATCGGAAGGGGGTGGAGGTAGGAGAGGGATATGCCACTTGGCATTGTCTTGGGCCCTTTACAGTATTTTTACACATTATTATGACTAGGAGCATGCTAGTGTGTTTGACTTTCGTATTGCATTAGAGCATCTTTATTAGGTATAACACATACTATGTGGCCTCAGCGAGGACTGCCGGTCCCGCATGAGTGGCTCGATTTGACTCCTTTCCCCGTTCTTCTTTTAAAGGTATTTTCTGCAGATTTGAGTGCTCGGTGTCTTTATGACGGGGTTTCCTTTTTGCGAATCGAAGAACCTGGCTAAATCTCTAACTCATTATAAATGGTAATCATCCACTTATGCTTTGGTTTTGACTCGGCTCTGCCGTGGCGCTTTGTATCTTAATTTTTCTTTCGTCTTGCTTTCGTTTGAAATGAATTTTGCGAGTTAGTCCCTAGGACAGGTTAAGGGTACCCAACGGTCCTACGATATTTTCAGGGTTCGAAATCCCTCTTTATTATTGACCATAAAAAAAGAGTTTAAAACCTCGACCCGTACCTGGATTGCAAGATCCGAACAAGGGGTTTTATCCCTTGAAACGTAACCCGGAAATCATAATTCTGGGCCGTTACGGAGCCCAGCCGCTGCTTCACCCCGTCTCTCCTCGGTTTCTGATTTCGTGCGGTAAGAGGCCTCCGTTTCGTTCCTTTCCTTTCCTTACGCCTCCAAATAACATAAAAGAGGGACTTTAAACCCCCTTGCTCTCTTCCTAGGCCGATCTGCTTGATTCCGACTCCAATGAGTCTTCTCGAACTCTGACGAACGCCCGGAGAACCACTAGGCCGCCTCCGATTCTCACGCCCTGCTTCGAATCCGAAGAGTGGTAAGCCCTCCCGTCCTTCCTTCCGCTCTCAAGTTCGATAAAGATCCGCCTTTTGACCTCCTATTATCGTCCTAGGCCTCCCCGCACCTCCCTCGCAACTCCTCACAGCCGGAGCACCGTCGTCGCAGCCGAAGACCCATCTCGGAGACCGCTGTAAGTTCTCCTCTTTTCCCCTCATTTTCCTTGCGTCGTATCTTCGAATTTGGGTGGGCAATGCTCGGAATTTCTATTCGATCCCGTGGGTGAAGTTTGGAGCCGAACGGAACCCCCTAGCATGAGTTCTCCTCCTTTCTCCCGTCCTTTCCGTCGTTGAACGATGTTCTGTCCGTTCTATTTGGGAAGAAGGGTTCGGTTGAACCGGTTCACCCCTTTTCTTTTCCTTTTCTGTCAAGATGACCGGTTCAGCTTATTCCCTTCAAATCTGATTTGGTTTTGTTCGGGTGGAGCCTTACTTTTGGGCTGGGCCGGTTATTTTGTTGTTTTAATAATTGTTGTTTGTGTTAATATATGTTTATATGTATATTTAATGGGTTGGTATTAGATTATTATTATATGATATTTCTGAGATTTTGTGATTTATATATATACTTTTGAAAAGTTAATATATATTATCAATGGTTTTGAAGGAAGTGTTGTTTGGAATATTTTATTATATGCTATTTTTAAAATGTGATTTTAGAAATTGAGAGATGATTTATTGGCTTGATTTGTAAATATGGTTGTGAAAATAGAATTATTTCGTGACTAAATGTCAGAATTTATTATGTAATGATTTTGAAAATAAAAATGTCGGGACTATTTCTATAATATGATTTTGATATACTGGGTTTAAGGTTTAAATGTTTAATGTCGGAATTTTTATTTTGGTTTGATGATGTTGGTTTTGAGAAGAAAATTGGAAGAATGATTTTGGTAGACGTTGATCATATCGGAAAGGTTTTGGAAAACGGTTTTACTATTGATTGGTTTGAGTATGTTGAGAACTTGGGTTTCGTATGTATGAATGTCGATACGGTAGCTGATGGAAATGGCTTGATGATAGGTGTGTATTGCTTTTGGATTGCTTTAGACTTGCACTTGGGCCCTTACTTGTGTTATTCTGCTGTTCTGCATCTTCAGGTAAGTTCCCTAGGGGGCTTACTCAGGTTGGACATTCATGCCTGTTGTTGCATTTTATGTTAGGTGTTGCATATGCATAAAAACATGCCATGTAGTATCCTGTTTAGGTTGCACTAATTGAATGAGCATCTGCTTACTTTATGCGTTTGAAACAGAACGACCGTTATCTGTGATAGTCCTAGAGTCTTTACTAGGGTCATAGGGTAGCCCAGCCTCATCGGGCGCCCTGAGTCAATCGAGTTTATATGAGCATGATATGATAGCCCAGCACCATCGGGAAATCGATGAGATGATATGATATGATGATGCCGTGGTTTGTGCACCACCACGAGGAAATTGCTATGATATAGCCCAAATTGGCCAGTCTCTGCACTAACGGGAAGGGGTGCAGAGGTAGGAGAGCGATATGCCACTTAACATTGTCATGGACCCTTTACGGTATTTTTACACATTATTATAACTAGGAGCATGCTAGTATGTTTGACTTTCGTACTGCATTAGAGCATCTTTATTAGTTATAGCACATACTATGTGGCCTCAGCGAGGACTGCCGGTCCCGCATGAGTGGCTCGATCTGACTCCTTTCCCCGTTCTTTTTTTTAAGGTATTTTCTGCAGATTTTGAGTGCTCGATGTCTATATGACGGGGTTCCCTTTTGCGAATCGAAGAACCTATTTAATTCTCTGACTTGGTATAAATAGTAATCATTCGCTTATGTTTTGGTTTTGACCCGGCTCTGCCATGACACTTTGTATCTTAACTTTGCTTCCGCTTTACTTTCTTTCGAATTGAATTTCGCGGCATAGTCATAAGACAGGCTAAGAGTACCCAACGACCCTTCGTAGCTTTTAGGGTTTGAAATCCCTCTTTCTACTAATCTTAAAATGAGTTTGAAACCTCGACCCATACCTGGATTGCAATATCTGAACGAGGGGTTTCATTCCTTGAAACATAACCCAGAAATCATAATTCTGGGCCGTTACAATAATAACCTCATTTTAAATTAATTAATTATTTTATTTGATTCTACCTTAAATCATTAATTAAAATTTATCCTTTACAATTGTTTTGATGGAATAGTCATTTATATTTGGTTTCAAATAATTAATCAATTTAGCTTATTAATTCGTTCCCAATTGATTTCATTAATTTAAGTTATACGTAATATAATATTTCATTATCTATTCAATAAGTGAAATATCTAGCCAAATTTTTAGCTTATTAATTCGTTCCCAATTCATTTATACTTGCCTCTTGATAAACTTTCATAGTTTGAACTAAATCTTTGTTACTAATTATCCCATTTAACTAATTTCTTCATCAATAACTACCTCATTTTAAAAACCATACAAGGTAAATTCCCTAATTCAAATACACGGGACAAAATCTTTTAATTTGTCAAAAATCATTGATTTTAATTACTTACTTTTGTGTAAATTTATTTTTAGTTACTGATATGATTCATTTTCTAACAAATTTAATTATATTTTATTTCTAAAATTATTATTAGTATTTTTTATATTAATTTGAAATCATGAAATACGATGAGATTTGAAATCTTTAACCACCAAAATTTTGTAATTATTAATCTTCCCTTGCAAGATTGTTTCCTCCTTATAAAAACCATGTTAACAACTTTGTTGAATTTAAGTATCATCTTTTAATTTAATTAATTATTCATTAAAATAAATCTAATGATAATTTAATAAAATTACAAGAATATTAATATTAATTTATCCCAAATGTTTTTTGACCGTTTGAATTAAAACTAATGATAATTTAACAAATTTATTTTTTTTCTCATTTGTTTTGAGTTAAAACTTAATATCTTTGTTAGTTACCGCATTTTACCCTAAATTTTGTGTGTGTGTGTGATTTAGTAAAATATTTCCTCATATGAACAATATAATTCACTTATTTTATCTATCTAAAATTATAAACACCTTAAACTAATACAGAGTATCTAAAATATAATTTTATAACTCAATCAGTTATTGAATGTAAAAAATCAAACTTGAGATCCAAAATATTTTCATTCATTTTTTATATTTGTCATATGTTTTATGACACTGAGTTAACTATCCATGATTTGGCCTAATATATAATAATAAAGCTTCTATTTAGGCATTGCAAATCATATAATTGCTCAAATAAAACTAATATAAAGATAATATATTTGATAGAGTTTTTAGCTTCTTAAAAAACATATCAAAAAAATAAAATTGCCTGCATTTTGAGATGAAAGGATTTTTTTTACTTTTAAGTTTATGAATATAATATATCTTTTTTTTTATGTGCTCTTCATCCCAAAGTTCTAAAAATTCCATTCATGAGCGTTTGTATTTGTGGAATGTGTAGTCCAACTTCCAAATTATTGGATTCTACCTTCCAACCCATTACCACAACAAATGTGTGTTTAATGCTCAAAGTAATCAATCTGCTTACTAAAAACTTAAAAGGCTAAAAAAACTCATTCTCAAACAATAGTGGTGACTCTAAACTTTGTACTACCTTTGTCTCAAAATATCGGTCGTTTTACTTTTTAGCACGTTTTGTAAGAAGCTAAAAACTTTATAAAATATTGAATTTTCTTTATTAGTTTTTAAAAATAATAATATACTTATTATTAATAAGCGTAATATTATTTTTTTAAAACCAATAAAAATATAATATTTTACAAAGTTTTTAGCTTCTTAAAAAACATGCAAAAAATAAAACGATCTATATTTTGAGACGGATGAAGCATTTTTTTTTTTACTTTTAAGTTTATTACAATAATATTTCTTCTCTCATTTTTATGTGTTCTCCATCAAAAAGTGCTTAAAACTCTGTTCACCAAGAGTTTGTGTAATATGTAGTCGAACTACCAAATAATAGTAGAGGGCCACATTTTTATATGCTGCCTCAGACATTATTTTTTATCCAAATTTATATTATTTTGTTAGATTATTTTAATATTATTATAATAGTATAATACATTTAATATATAATGTAAATAAATTATGGTAATATATTATATAAAATATATTATAATTTACAAATCCCGTGCGTTACGCACGGGCACTACGCTAGTTATACCCTAAACCCTAAACACCCTAAAAAACCCTACTCTAACAAGTAACAACTGTACACATTTTTTTTGGGAAATTTGTTGTGAGCTGAATCTGCCATGTTTTACAGTAACTTTTATATCGATTTCTGCATACATTTCATACAATTGGGCTAAGATAGTATAGAATCTGTGTGGTTAATGTTTATTTGCCAAATTATGGAATCTACACCAGTTTCTGTTTAATTCGCAGATTTCGAGTCATTTTACAGCAATTCTACAAAAGGTCGGAAAAGCTCGGAAAACGGCTACAGAAATCCAAGATCAAGAAAGCAGCGGAACCAGTCGAATCGAGCCGAGAACCCAGGCTACTCGATCTCGAGTAGCTCTTACTCGACCTAGACGAGCAGGTCCGAGCAGCCTTGGTCGACAGAGCCTGATCGAGAGAGCCAGACCAACCCGGCTCCGGAAGTTACTCGATCTCGACAAGCCCTAGTCGAGATCGACGAAGCCCGGACACCACACCCGGAGAGAAGCCGAGGACGAGAAGCCGAGCTCAACTCTACTCGATCTCGACTAGACCTGGTCGAGATCGACAAGCCACCCCGAGCTAGTCCGAAGAGAAGTTCCTCGACCAAGAAGTCCACACCCCAAGTCGAACACCTCTACTCGATCTCGACAAGTCTTGGTCGAGATCGACGAGCCCTGAGCCCAGGAACCCAGGTCCGAGCTTGTCGAGCACACCTACCCGAGAAGACCTAGTCGACGGATCAAGCCTACTCGAGGTCGACTACGCTTACTCGAGGTCGACGAGCGTCAGGAGCCAAGACCGAGCCACATCGAGCAGAGCTAGCCGGGAAGTCCAGTCGACGATGAATCCTACTCGAGGTCGACGAGCCCTTGTCGAGGTCGAGTAGCCCAGTTTCCAGAAACGCGTCGACGAAGTGTTGTCCGAGTAGAATTGGGATTCCTTGGGGCCGAAGGAGGAAGATTCTATCCAAATCCATCAAGTTCTATCCAAGGAAGCAAGATCTATCAAGACATGAAGACCTACCTAAATTAGATTTATCTTTTTCCTTAGTTGATTTATTTCCATTAAACAATTTATTTATCTTTTAAGTTTTAGATATAATTTTAGATAAAGATAGGAGATTCTATCCTTGACTAGCAAGGAATAGATCACTATAAATAAAGCCCATGGGGCTGGTTTTTCATTCATTCAATTTCAGAGCAAGACAAGTAGTTCCACAGATAGAGTTTAGGAGTTCTAAGGTTTTTAGGGTTTTGGCTTTTTGCGAAAGTTGATTGCTAGGATTGTAAAGGTTTTGAATATAGTTAATGCAAGTTATTTCTTTTCAATCAATGATGTCTGTTATTGCGATGAGGCGGGAGTAGTCCACCCACTTCTGGGGCTGGGGTGAGCCCGACGGTGGCCATGTGAGGCGATGCGATAAAGGTCAGATTTTTATGCAATTCATCTTCTATCCCTATAAGCATGATTCTTTTGCGAGAGTTGAAGGTGATCCTTGTCTGTGTTATTGAAGCGAAAGTGATCTTAATGCAACTTGGGTTAATTATGTGAAAAAGGGTTAGTAACAATTAGGGTTTATGCGAAAGCCTCTATATGCCTATTTGTTAATAACGAAAGTTATTTGATGGAAAGCATGATCTTTTATGCCTTTATGTGTTGTTTTGCATGGTTATCGTTGTGGTGTTGATACCCTGGCCTTGGAAGTCTTTTATTATATTGATTTATCGCAATCAAAAATTTGAGTTTTAGTTTCGAATTTGCAATTTATATTTTCTGTCTTTCCAGTCGACATAGAGTAGTCCTCGTCGAGATCGAGTAAGCTGTAGTCGATCTCGAGTACATTTTGTCTTAGTCGAGTTGAGTTTTCTGCTCTGTTGTCGATTTCTGAAGTTTCTGTCTTTGCATGCCCTAGTCGATCTCGAGTACACTCTTGTCGAGATCGAGTACACTTTTGTCTGCATCGAGTTTCTGTCGTCGATTCTGATCTTGTCTTTGCTGTCTCTTGTCGATCTCAAGTAGCTGTGGTCGAGATCGAGTAGCCTGTTGCCTTGCGTTATTTTCTGTCTTTGCTTTATTTCCTGTTTTGCTTTTGTTCTTTGCTTTTGTTTGTTATTTTCTGCTTTTATTTCTGTTTCTTTCCTTGTTTCTGTTTCTGTCATTTCTGCTGTTGTGTCTGTGAGAATTTACAACTACCTGAGAACTGCTGACGTGCTTCCTCGTGGATTCGATCCTGACTTTCTCTTACTACAACGGGAGGAAGTCTTGTATTTATTTGCTGAGACAGGGAAGTCAGTTTGATCTTTATTTCATATTTATTTCATACTTGACCATCCTCCTACAACAACAAATTGGCGCCGTTGCCGGGGAAGCTATCAATCGCGCCTTAGGTAGTCAGTTCTCACTGTTTCTTTGAGTTACTTTTCAGGTGTATGTGCCGTTCTGGTATCCCACCTGAGTATTACGGCTTAGACGAACCAGAGTGCCTTTTACACATCAGAACTAGACTTCAAAGAGCCATGGCGGACGCTGAAACACAAGAGCAGCTGATACAGAGGCTTACCAGGGAACTAGCCGCAAAGGATACTACTATCGCCAATTAGAGGACAGCAAGGGAACAAGCAAATGAGCGCGCAAGGCAAGTAGAAGCTGAGCTTGCCCAATATCCAACCACTGTAGAGGATTATATGCATCCCACTCTCATCGTGCCTGAATCGGCGATTCTAATCCCTGAAAACTCTTTTGAAATTCGCACTCAATTTCTTATAGAGCTTAAAAATAATGCCTTCTTTGGTAGATTTAATGAGTGTCCTCTTGAACATATTACAAATTTTTCTGACATGTGCCGTACTCTTGCTGAAGGTACAACTTTGGAATATGTCAAGATGAAAGCTTTTCGCTGGTCTCTCGCTGGGCCTGCACTGAAATGGCTGGAAGGGCTGAAAGCAAGATCACTCACAACCTGGGCCCAAGTAGAGCAAGAGTTTCTGAACAAATTCTTCCCACCCGCCAAAACTGCACATCTCCGCCAGAAAATCACCGCCTTCAAACAGAAGCAAGGGGAACCGCTGGAAAAGGCATGGGAACGCTACAAGGAACTTCTGCGATCTTGCCCTACTCATGGACAGCCGCCCTACATCATTCAGGAGATCTTCTTCAACTCTCTTGATCAAGTCACTAAGGACAGAATCAACAATTATACTCGCTATGAGTATCTGACAATGCCGCCAAGTGACGCATGGGGTGTGCTAGAAAAGCTCACTACCTACGACAACAAGTATGGGTCTACTATAACCTATGACGAGAACCCATACGCCAGGCCAGCACCATCCATGCCCCTATATGATCCACCTAAGGAGATTGATCCAGATGTTATGGAGCAGTACTACAGAGACCAGAATAAGAAGCTCCTCAAGCAAGTAAAGTATCTCTCTGTCAACCAGCCTTGCATTGAATGCGGATCGCAAAGGCACACCACTTCTGAGTGCCCACACACAGAGCAAGTCAGGATGGCAGAGCATCATGAGGAGGCAGCTTACGTAGGGGGTCCCAATCGCTACATGGGGGACCAAAGGTTTCAGCAACCACAATGGAACCAAGGTGTCCCTAGGAACCCCCCGCCCTACAGAGCTCCAGGACATCCGGAAAGGGATCAGAAAAAGGATGATATACAGACAGTCCTGGAGGAAATACGGAGGAACCACTCAGAAACTAGGCAATCTTTCAACTCCGTCTATACTCAGATGCAAGGTGTCAACTCTAGGCTTGGGGAAATTGATATATGGAGAAAATCAGTTGATACACAGATTGGTCAGCTAGCAGCAGGAATCCCCAGACAGTCAGGTGCGCTCCCTGGATCTTCAGAACCAAACCCTAAGGGAAAGACTGGACATATCGCTGCTGTGAAACTCAGAAGCGGCCATCAACTGCAAGAGCCAGAGGTCGGGAAGCAGCAGGATGAAGCTAAACAGCAAATCGACCAGAGCCTACTCGATGTCGAGGAAGGTCTACTCGACATCGACAACTCAGCAAAGCAACCTTCTTCTGCACAGCCCAACAACTAGAGGTCGACAAATCCAGTCGAGATCGACAAGGGCGTGGTCGACATCGAGGAGCCCCTGGTCGACATAGAGCAGCCTGCAGCACCTCCGACGTCTGTTCTGGCTCCGATTCAGAAAAAGCAGCTGCCTTTCCCCACAAAATCTCTAAAGGACCCGGCAGAAAAGAAATTTCAGCGCTTCATCAAGATGCTTCAGAAGCTCAACGTCACCATCCCCTTCACAGAAGCTCTCAATGAAATGCCATCCTATGTCAAGTTCCTGAAGGAGATTCTGAGCAAAAAGCGATCGATGGCTGAAATCACAGAGGAGTGCAACCATCTGGACATACTGGAGAAGAGACCGGATCCAGGTAAGTTTGCTATAACTATTGGATTTGGTCCATACAAAATTAATGCCTTATGTGATCTTGGAGCTAGTGTGAGTATAATGCCTTTAACAATTTGGTCCAAGATTAAGATAGGTGCCCTGGAGCCTGTGGATGCTAGACTATACATGGCCAACAACACGGTGGTCATTCCAACAGGCATGGTGGATAATGTGCCAGTACAAGTAGGTAAATTCTTCGTCCCTGCTGATTTTCTAGTTGTTGATATGCAAGAAGATCCTGCTTGTCCAATTATTTTAGGAAGACCATTCTTGGAGACGGTGGATGCCAACATAAGCGTAAGGAAAGGAGTGCTCACCTTCAACATCAGCGATGAGGTAATTGAGTATTCCTTTAATAAAACTGAAAGGCATACAGGTCCAATGGAAGAGGTCAAATCTATCTCAGCTGGCTACATCACCTGCGGGGAACCCAAGGTCAGAAATATGACCCCTGAGGAGCTGGAAAAGAGGGACATGGAGGCCCAGGTGGAGGAGATCATGGCAATCCTCAAGGAGAACACAGAGAATCCAATCGACATAGACCAAGGTAAGTCGTTGTGGATTAATTATTTTTCGGATGCCTTGACAGGGACTAAGTATGAGGTCAAGATCGACCAAGGCTCCTCGACATCGAGTAGAACCCTAGTCGATCTCGACCAGACCAAGGAGACTCCACCAGCACCAGCATCGTCGAGCAGCAACACTGAAGGGCCAGGCTCGTCGAGATCGAGTAGCCTTATCGAGATCGAGAAGACTTGCCCTAGATCGACTTCGCCCTCCTCGACGTTGACAACACCGAAGCCAGGAGCCTCGTCGATCACGACCAGCCTTGTCGAGATCGACCACCACCCGGTGCCACCAGACCTTTCTTCCTCGACGCCACAACAACCAGGAGGAGAGCCCTCGTCGAGATCGACTACCCTAGTCGAGATCGACCAAGATCCTCGGGCACCGTCTTCCTCGACACAGACTCCACCAGACGGATCAGCCTCGTCGATCTCGACCAGCCTTGTCGAGATCGACCACCACCCGGCGCCACCAGATCCGCCTTCCTCGATGAGCATACCACCAGGAGCAGAATCCTTGTCGATGTCGAGTAGTCTACTCGGGGTCGATGAGCCACCTTCTTCATCGACTTCCGAATCTTCGAGCAGACCACCACCAGAAACTGCAGACTCGTCGAGATCGACTAGCCCTAGTCGAGATCGACCAAACATAGTGGTCCCCGATTCCGTCTCTGCGAAGATAAGCCAAGGTATGGATCTTTCTTCTCCTATTTCCATTAAAGATTTATCTATCCATGGGAGAGGTCTGCCTTGGTATGTGCGATTGTGCAGGATTTCCAATGATGAGCCCAAGGAGTATGAAGTTGGAGACAAGCTCTATGTCTCCAAATCAAAGGATCATTGGTTTCCCAACAAATTCAACAAGAAGCGGATGGGACCATTCGTGGTGAACAAGATCCATTCTGGGGGGTTACAGCTGATGGACAAGAATGGAGTCTTATTTGAGGCCCAAGCTACATGGGCCCTGCAAATGCCACCTTGAGCATAAATGGAAAGTCGGTCTAGCGACTATAAAATCTAGAGCTTGTACATAGACTTTTTAGGACATTTGAGACTTTGTTGCTTTTGTTTTTGTTTTGAAAACACTTTTTAGTTTGCTATTATGGGTATATGTCTTCTACTTTTCAGGTCAATGGATAGAACCAAGTCAAACTCGGCCAGGAGGTGCTCCAGTCGAAATTAGAAAGCCCTGCACACATGTCTTGTGAGTTTCTTTCTATACCTGTACCTTGTTTTTATACAGTGAGGACACTGTAATATTTAAGTATGGGGTGGGGGAAGGGCTTACTTTGTGCATATTTGATCATATTTGACATTATTGGTGCTATTGGTGCATTATTTCTTTGAATTGCTACATGGCTATTTTGGAATGCATTATTGATTTATGTGCTTATATGCATGAATTTCCAAAATTTGAGAAAAATGACCCCCATTGAATTTTTTTGAATAATGTCATGGAAGCTTTAATTGAACTCGACGATGCAAAAATTGGATTCATTAGAGATATAGCATGAAATTGCCTAGTAAAGGGAAGTCACAATGAAGTGCATTATTTTCTTGAAAACAATGAAAGGGGGTAAAATTTGAAGTTGCTTTTGACATGTTGCATGATAAGATGATGGAGGACTTTATATTTCCATATAATGCTCATTGTTTAAATCCTAGCCTTACCTATGCTTATGCATCACAAAGAGCCATAATATGCCTTATTTCAATTATTGCTCCACATGGTCTAAATATTTGCCATTCTTTACCTTATTTCTTATCCAGGGATTATGTTGAGAATGATGTTACATTATGGAGATTATTATATGGTGTTTGTGTTGTGATTATTATCATTATTGGAGTATGGAAGGAAATTGTTTGAAATATATGGAAAATTTAATGAGTGAAAGAAAATCCAATCACCTCAGGAGATAAAGGTAGATTGACCCTGCTCTCTGAGATAATAGTTTGGAGAGATGGGACACACTGTGAGGAGTCCAAAGCACTAAGTATCCGGGGCCATTCATGACACCCATGTTTGCGACTCGCGAGAAGGCAGTGCCGAGGTCAGAGAGGTAAAAGCATTATTATTGATAAAAGCAGTATGAAAGGTGATGAATCTTATGAAAAGGAATGTGGAATTTCAGTTTGGAAAGTACTCCATTTCCCCGGATCAAAAAACACCACATTGCCAAAAATTGCCCACCTTTTGCCTTTTACCAATCTACTCCTTATTTTGAGCTTAAATTAAAGTCCTCTTGATTATTAATGCTTTCTCACGAATGAATGTTTTGCATAACCCTCCTTTGATGAGTAGATGTTGCTTTTTAATTGCACATGCGTGAATTTGTGACACAAGTACCTTTTCGAGGATGGTAATTGATTGCAGGGACATATAAGAATGAATCTAAGATGTTGAGAGTTTGGAATTCTTCCCCTGAATGACAAATAAAAGTATTGCTTGAGGACAATCAAGCTTAAGTATGGGGTGTTTGTTGTGAGCTGAATCTGCCATGTTTTACAGTAACTTTTATATCGATTTCTGCATACATTTCATACAATTGGGCTAAGATAGTATAGAATCTGTGTGGTTAATGTTTATTTGCCAAATTATGGAATCTACACCAGTTTCTGTTTAATTCGCAGAATTCGAGGCATTTTACAGCAATTCTACAAAAGGTCGGAAAAGCTCGGAAAACGGCTACAGAAATCCAAGATCAAGAAAGCAGCGGAACCAGTCGAATCGAGCCGAGAACCCAGGCTACTCGATCTCGAGTAGCTCTTACTCGACCTAGACGAGCAGGTCCGAGCAGCCTTGGTCGACAGAGCCTGATCGAGAGAGCCAGACCAACCCGGCTCCGGAAGTTACTCGATCTCGACAAGCCCTAGTCGAGATCGACGAAGCCCGGACACCACACCCGGAGAGAAGCCGAGGACGAGAAGCCAAGCTCAACTCTACTCGATCTCGACTAGACCTGGTCGAGATCGACAAGCCACCCCGAGCCAGTCCGAAGAGAAGTTCCTCGACCAAGAAGTCCACACCCCAAGTCGAACACCTCTACTCGATCTCGACAAGTCTTGGTCGAGATCGACGAGCCCTGAGCCCAGGAACCCAGGTCCGAGCTTGTCGAGCACACCTACCCGAGAAGACCTAGTCGACGGATCAAGCCTACTCGAGGTCGACTACGCTTACTCGAGGTCGACGAGCGTCAGGAGCCAAGACCGAGCCACATCGAGCAGAGCTAGCCGGGAAGTCCAGTCGACGATGAATCCTACTCGAGGTCGACGAGCCCTTGTCGAGGTCGAGTAGCCCAGTTTCCAGAAACGCGTCGACGAAGTGCTGTCCGAGTAGAATTGGGATTCCTTGGGGCCGAAGGAGGAAGATTCTATCCAAATCCATCAAGTTCTATCCAAGGAAGCAAGATCTATCAAGACATGAAGACCTACCTAAATTAGATTTATCTTTTTCCTTAGTTGATTTATTTCCATTAAACAATTTATTTATCTTTTAAGTTTTAGATATAATTTTAGATAAAGATAGGAGATTCTATCCTTGACTAGCAAGGAATAGATCACTATAAATAAAGCCCATGGGGCTGGTTTTTCATTCATTCAATTTCAGAGCAAGACAAGTAGTTCCACAGATAGAGTTTAGGAGTTCTAAGGTTTTTAGGGTTTTGGCTTTTTGCGAAAGTTGATTGCTAGGATTGTAAAGGTTTTGAATATAGTTAATGCAAGTTATTTCTTTTCAATCAATGATGTCTGTTATTGCGATGAGGCGTGAGTAGTCCACCCACTTCTGGGGCTGGGGTGAGCCCGACGGTGGCCATGTGAGGCGATGCGATAAAGGTCAGATTTTTATGCAATTCATCTTCTATCCCTATAAGCATGATTCTTTTGCGAGAGTTGAAGGTGATCCTTGTCTGTGTTATTGAAGCGAAAGTGATCTTAATGCAACTTGGGTTAATTATGTGAAAAAGGGTTAGTAACAATTAGGGTTTATGCGAAAGCCTCTATATGCCTATTTGTTAATAACGAAAGTTATTTGATGGAAAGCATGATCTTTTATGCCTTTATGTGTTGTTTTGCATGGTTATCGTTGTGGTGTTGATACCCTGGCCTTGGAAGTCTTTTATTATATTGATTTATCGCAATAAAAAATTTGAGTTTTAGTTTCGAATTTGCAATTTATATTTTCTGTCTTTCCAGTCGACATAGAGTAGTCCTCGTCGAGATCGAGTAAGCTGTAGTCGATCTCGAGTACATTTTGTCTTAGTCGAGTTGAGTTTTCTGCTCTGTTGTCGATTTCTGAAGTTTCTGTCTTTGCATGCCCTAGTCGATCTCGAGTACACTCTTGTCGAGATCGAGTACACTTTTGTCTGCATCGAGTTTCTGTCGTCGATTCTGATCTTGTCTTTGCTGTCTCTTGTCGATCTCGAGTAGCTGTGGTCGAGATCGAGTAGCCTGTTGCCTTGCGTTATTTTCTGTCTTTGCTTTATTTCCTGTTTTGCTTTTGTTCTTTGCTTTTGTTTGTTATTTTCTGCTTTTATTTCTGTTTCTTTCCTTGTTTCTGTTTCTGTCATTTCTGCTGTTGTGTCTGTGAGAATTTACAACTACCTGAGAACTGCTGACGTGCTTCCTCGTGGATTCGATCCTGACTTTCTCTTACTACAACGGGAGGAAGTCTTGTATTTATTTGCTGAGACAGGGAAGTCAGTTTGATCTTTATTTCATATTTATTTCATACTTGACCATCCTCCTGCAACAACAAAATTCCATTTGGTGCCCCTGAGGTTTTGACAATTCCGCTTGGTGTCCTAAGGTTTTATTTTGTCCGGATGGTGCCCCTGAGTTTTGTCAAAAGTCCGCCTCTTGCCCAAAACTCATATTTTCACTTTTTTAAATCAATAAAATGCCCCATTATTTTTCCTTATTTCACAAGACCCCCTTTATTTTTAACAACGAATAAAATTACCTATTATTTAACTAATTCCAACATAAAAGTGAAAAAAAAAATCTTATATATTTTTTCAATAAAATCACACATAATTTCCAAAATTTTAGCAAAAACTCACCCATTGTTACAATTTTTTTTTGAAGAAAATCAACCTTTATTTTTAACATTACACAAAAGATTCATTATTTTTAATATTTTGCAAAAAAATCTCATTATTTGTCAAACATTGTACATACATAACATACCACCCATTATTTATAAAAAATTTGCATCAATCCACCCTCATATTTTTTGAAAAAAAAATTGACCAATAAATTACAAAAAGGAAAAAAATCATAAAACCATAATTTTGATTAAAAAAAATTCTCCTTTATTCTAATTGAGTATTGGGTAAAAAAAATCCACCCTCTTATTCATCAATCCACCCTTTATTTTTACATTACTTTTTCAATAAAATTCTAATCAAGTATTGGGTTAGAATCGTTAGATTGATCAATTAGGATGGTTCATGTTGGGTCAACTCGATCTGATCCGACATTTTTGGGTCAGGTGAAACCCAAAGACCCGATTTTAAAAGAAAATGATAATTATAATGTATTTCTTTCTTTTACAATGAACTATTGTGGCTAAATATTAAATTGAAAAAAATAATCCGAGTTTACAGATTGAACCGAAAAAAATACTGCCAAAATATTGAGCCACCATATGATCAACCGCATTTACAATTGTTAAAATTTAGTGAATTATAGGTTAAATATTATTTTGGAAAACAATAGGTGTTAAATATTATTTTGGAAAATAACTAGTGTTTTTATTTTATTTTTTTCAAAGTATGGAAACTAATATGTCTTATGTATAATTTTAAAAACTGTAATGATTTTGTTTTAAAATTTTTGGAAGAAGAGTGATTTTGTGATAAAAGTTTTGGGAAATAATATGTGATTTGGTTAAAATTTAGAAATAAAGGTGGTTTTTTCAATTTTATCTTGAATTTAGATAAATAATAGGTAATTTTGTTCATTGTTAAAAGTAAAAGTGGTTTTGTGAAATTAAGAAAAAATAATGGGCCATTTTATTGATTTAAAAAAGTGAAAATATGAGTTTTGAGCATGAGGCGGACTTTTGACAAAACTTAGAGGCACCATTCGGACAAAATAAAATCTTAGAGTACCAATCGGAATTGTCAAAACCTCAAAGACACCAAACGAAATTTCCCTTTTTTTTTCTACAAGGAAAAGCCGAAACCTATAAAGGAGGGAGTGTTTTTCAATTTTTTCACCAAAGGAAAGGAGTCAAGGAGGGAAAATGAAATTTTTAGGAGGGAAATAATTTTTTTATTTTTTGTTAGAAAGAGGGAGTGGTAAAAAAGTGCTGTAAAAATCTACCTCATCAAAAAAATGAAATTGTTGAAACCCTTGGAAAAAAAATCCCGGAAGCTATAAAGGAGGAGGGAGTGTTTTTCAAATTTTTCACCAAAGGAGCCAAGGAGGGAGGGAAATGAATTTTTTTTTTGTTAGAAGGAGGGAGATGTAAAAAAGTGCGGTAAAAATCTATCCAAATAAAAAAATTGAAATTGTTGAAAGCCTTGGAAAAAAATCCCCAAATAAGATGCCTTAAAAAATACTCCTAGTACATACTCTCTGAACCTATCCTAAAAATAAAAGAGATTTTATATTTAAACACTAAAATGTTGATGTTAAACAACCATTTCAAGTCGGGTTAGGTCGGTTTGGGTTAAGAGTCGAATCGGGTCGGATTAAGAGTCGGGTCGGGTTAATAATCGGATCGGGTTGACCTGTGTTCGGGTCTGTTTCGAGTTGAGTCAGGTTCGGATCGGGTTCAATCTCGAGTCGGTCAGGTTTTGATCGGGTTCAGGTTTGGGTGAGTCGGTCGGGTTTCTCGGGTCGGGTCAGATTTTGCCAGCTGGCCCAGCTCTATGAGCATTTGAATTTTCGGATAATTGAAAAAGGCGCGGAAGGTAGGTGGATACGAGGTACCCGCAAATTGCATATGTGGTCCCCTGTTGAGGCGGAGACCTCCCCGCTTCGAGCATCCGGAGGACATTCCTGCAGCTGCGTCCACACCACCTGCAGCTGCACAAGCTGCTGAACCTTCACACGCAGCAGCTAAGGACACACGAGGGCCTACTGTGCAGTCTGAGCCACTGATCTTGCGCCGACTTCTCTTCGAACTCGAACACTCACCCCCAAGAAACTTTGAAGAGGGCCAAGGAAGTGGGAACAATAACAACATAGCTGCATCACTGTTGAGACTCGAGACGCAGTTATTTGAGCTGGAGGCTTACCAGAAGAGCATGGTCACCGAGATGAACCGCCAATATAACCGCTTAGCCTTTGAAATTCAAGCAGTCCGCTTAGCCTTTGTCAAGTGGCAGTCTGACCTTTACCCAGAGGATTCTGATTACATGCCTCCAGGTTTCAATCTTCTGATCCATTGTTTCCTCGGTGTTTGTTTTTATTCAAAGCATTTTATTTTTTATTTTTTGTTGTTAATTTTTTGTCCTATTTAGATCGAGTTGGGGAGGGTGGTGTTGGTATAATTTATGAACCACGATTGTGATGACCTTTTTCTAGCGTGTAATTTACTGCATTTTGTCTTTTAAACTGAAAGTGAAACGGTGATGGGACACAGAGATTTCATATTTCAACAATATGATGTGTTTGTGCATAGCCATGAGTTGTAATAGGAAACCAAGAACTTGGAAGGATTACGCTCACTTCATACGATAAAAGCTCAGTGATACTGATGGTGGTCCCCAAAATAATCATCCAAAGAAAAAGTTTATAATGTGACTTTTAGCCTGGTCATTACATTTAAATTTTCTAATCCTAAATAGCATGATTTCTATGAAGTGATAAGGTCATCATCATCATCAAAGACAAGAAGATTCTCTAATCATCAATGAAAGGGAAAAAAATGTTTAAAAGTTCAGCCTTGTATACTCAGTTCTCCAAGCTGGACTTTGAGTAGGACTGGGTATGAGTTTATCTAGCAAAGTGCTATACCCATATAAATATGGTTCTTAAATAATGAATTTAAACTCAAGTGACTGAAATGTTTTGTAATTCAGATAGCTCTTTTTTGCAAGATTTATGTATGATGAGGTTTTTGCAAGCTTTCCAGAATAGCCTTACATGTTTCGCAACTTCAGCTTAGTTCTTCGTGGTGGAAAAGCCAGGAGCTTTTATAACTGGAATGTAGACAGATTGTTAATTGCTAATATCTTTCTTATTATTCTTTTAAATCCTCCTTGTTTTCTTTCAAGGGCTTTGTACAGATGAGATGCTAAAATGTAGTTATGCCAAGAAGAATCTGCGCTCTTCTAAATATGCCCAACAGGTACCTTGTAAACAACTAGAGCAGATCGAAGACGAATATGATACTGCTGATTGTTTCTTTGACAACATCCACCATTGTACGCAGTCCAGGGAAAGTAATCATCCTGATCCCTCTTCACTTCAATCAACAAGCATGATCTCTTATCCTGCTCTTCAAGCAACAGACATGAGGTCCACTCCTGTTCCACCTCAAGCGAGCTCTGCTCCTATTCCACCTCAAGCGAGCTCCGCTCCTGTTCCACATCAAGCACCAGAAATGAGCTCAGTTCCTGTTTCATTACAAGCAACAATAGACAAGATGCCAAAACATCGTTCCTGCAAAGTGCAGCGGCGGACTTGCCAAAAGGCAGCTCGTAACAAACAAGCTGATTTCCATTTTTCGCGGTCAAGGAAAGGGAGGCGTGCTAATCCTGTTCGACTGCAATCAACAAACACGAGCTCTGATCCTGGTCTACTTCGAGGAATACAAATGGACTCTATTCAGTTTGGTGACCATTTAGAGTAAGTTAAAAGAATCCTAATTTGAGGCTGGAGTGGATTTTTGAATCTGTTTTTTTATTTTTTATTTTATTGATGCATATGCCTTGTTCATAGGAGGATCTGGATGAGCTTTCCTGCTGACAAGCTAGTGGATTTTACATACTTGGAATGCCTTTGGTTTGTGATGCACCGAGAAACATGTCACAGACCCCGGGTTTTATCGGGGATTAAAAAGAAGGATATATTTTCAAGGAAATATATATTTGTTCCAATCTGTATCTGGTAGGTGTTCATGTCCTTCCTGTTCTGTCCAGTAGTTATTCTCAAGTTTGTTAATTCTTTTTTATTTGAGAGTTTTTAGTAGCTGAATTAGATTATTTGACCTTTTATTCATAAATTCAAACAGGGGTCATTGGAATCTTTTGATCCTCTGTCACTTCGGTGAAAGCATGGCTTCAGAGAGCAAAAAGCCATACATGCTACTGCTTGATTCTCTAAGTAAGGCAAGCCCAACGCGATATGAACCAGAAATAAGGAAGTAAGACTTGCTTTCTCTATTTCAAGTTTCATTTAGCTGCATGATCTCGGTGTTTGAATCGGAATTATTTTTGTTGAAAGATTTGTCAAGGACATCTTCGAGGGGGAAGACATATCATACAGTAACGTTTCTGAAATTCGTTTGCTGGTTCCCAAGGTACTGACCAATCAAAATTACTTGCAATTCATGGTCTAAGCATTCCTTTGTGTTTGTTTTAATTAATGTACAATAGGCATAGTTATTCAGTAATCAACTTTTATTCGAATAATCAAAGACAAATTTAAGTTTCATGCTCTTTTCATCCAACAATGATCTGTCCGACTCAGGTGCCACAACAAAAGAACAAGGAATGCGGCTACTTCACCCTCTACTACATCAAGAAGTTCATAGAGGCGACTCTTAAAACCATCTCTGATGATAATTTGAGCTTTGTATGGCCTATCATCTTCTCATTTCTTCCCCGTGAACTGCTGTCTTGTGCTCAGCTAACCTTCCTATTATGATGCGTTGCAGATTAATGAAAATTGGTTTAGTCAAGAAGAATTAGACAGTTTCTGCGTTGCACTTCACGAGGAGTCAAAAGTGCAGGAGCTTTTGCATTCCGAGGAGATGGTGCTAAATGAATCTTCGACAGACGGAGATGTGATCTGTCTAGATTGATAGAGCAACAACTGCTTGACAAGTAATATTTAGGGGTTAATTAATCTAGTAAAGTTAAGTAAGCCAAATCACACCAAATCGTATGTTTAGTGTCTGATTTGGTTTGCAGTGTGTGAAACATGAGTAGGTATTCCTTTTGGATGCAATATGATTTGCGGTTTGGTTGGTTTGGAAAAACTAACAAAATCAAGTGAATCATACTACTGTGGTATATAGGTTATGACTTCTAGCTAAAATATTTTATTGCAAACCTGATATGTGCAGTTGAACCAGGTTTTTAGATATATGCTTCCTTGATTAACTTGTCGCCTATATGCATTCCCAAATTGAAAGCTTGCCACTTTACAAATTTACTCGGGTTAAGGTTTGAGCATAAGTAGCATCGGAGGATGGTGCATTGGTAGTCGATGCTGTGATAACGTCATTCTCAGTGCATTCTTGCTGTTTGTATATTTGGGAATTGGGGCTGCATCTAATGTGTAGTGTGAAAATGAACAATAATAGAGAACAAGGGTCAAAGAGGCCTATTATCTTATGGTTCTCATTTCCAGTATAGTACAAAGGGAAACTAAGGGAGTAGAGTAAGGGTGCAGGAAATATCCAGGTTCTACCTTTAAGACTAGATTGTTTTCATTGAGCTTAACAGAGATCAGTAAGTTTAACGCACTGTGTTAACAAGTTAATAACAAAAAGTCAAAAACATCTACATTTTGCAAGGTACCAAATCAAGGTATAAGTTAACAGTACAAGTCAATCTTGCATTAAGCTAGATGTAATTTACACATTCTTCACTTGCATGTGTTCCAAATAATTGCTTGCAACAGGGTTGGATATTACTAATTGTTAGGGTAAATCACATAAAACCATTCATAAAATAAGTGTTTTTTTTAAATCATCCATAAATTTTTTTTTCAAAGAGCCGCCCAAGACCAAATGTTTAAAAATGTTAAATTTTTATTCGCCCAAGACCAAATGTTTAAAAATGTTAAATTTTTATTCTTTTCGTAGATATTTTTAGGGCTAGCAAATGGTACGGAAATTACCATACCAATCATATACCAACCATAAACCAACTATGTTTGTAACCATACTTGTGATAACCGACATAACGGTAGCCATCATGGTGGTAACCACGTGAAAGTGGTACGGTAATGGTAATGATATCTGAATACCATGGTTTCATAGATATCTGAATACCATGGTTATTTGCATCGGTTTAGGCTAATGAAGAAGTTTTGGGGCGGTTTTGATAATGCCGAGCTACTGTAGCAGGTTCAATAGTATACTGTAACGATTTTTAACCTATTGAAAAAAAAAACGGATTTTTCGCGAGGTAACCCTGAGGTACAGCGTAATTCGGGTGGTAAACAATAGTTTCAACTTTTTCGCCTGGTAACCCGACGTTTCATATTTTTTTGGTCTCGTGCCCAAAAGTTTGGTTTTGGTTGGAAAATGAGAGGTTGAACTTTAAAGGGGTTATAATGTATAATATTGAAACATTGCGTGGTTTATTTTAAGTAGGGCTTTAGACAAGATGTCTGAATGACTATTGACAAGATAATTTCACCTAAATTGCCACATGTCCTTTTTATTTTTTCCGCACATTGCAAAAAGGCCCAAAACTCTCTTTTTCCGAATCGAAACCTAAATCTGTCGAATGAATTGTTTTGATCGAAAATAACCTAAAATCGATGAAATTAATCAAAATATCAATTGATCGACACACGAATTGGTATATCGCTCGCTTTACATGATTATCGAATGATAATTTTTGGTCTTCGTTCGAAAAAATCGCCGAAAGAAGGAGCTCGGCAGGTAGGAATGAGGTACATGAATGAGCTCGGCAGGTTTAGGCGAGGTGAATAAGTAACCTTGGTGCATAAAAACGAGGGTATGACGGAGCCTCATCTAGTTTTTGTGAGGTATATAATGACCTTTTTGAAGATCTTGTCTAAAGCCTCATTGTCATAAGCCGAGCTAGATAAATAACAATGTAACATCAATAGAGGTAATTTAAGATTTCAATATTACTTGTCGAGCTGACATATATCAATATTTTTTGTTCATGAAACCATTGTGAATGCAAAGTGGATGTAATTCCTAGTTGTTTTTCTATTGCTAATACATTAGATTTTCATAGCATAACAACAATCACTACCAATGGCTTGTTATTTAGATCAGTACATGTAATGTAGCTCCAAGTAATTGCATTTTTCTTATTTACATATAAGGTATTCTGTGTAACTGCAACTTGTATTCAAGAATGAGTTTAAAGCTACATTGGAAACAATTTACATACAACGGAACGAATTCTTCATCACTCCCAGTGTGGAGATTATCAACTTCTCCTTGAGTTCTTCGTAGATCATTGCTTAATAGTGTGATTTTGTTCTTTGTTCTTTTCTCTCTATTTATGTAATTCTGTCATTTTTAACTTCATTAATTAGTTGAACATGTCAAATCTAATTTTGAGGATAGGTGGGAAGTGGCCACTTGAAACAATTACTGCAAGATAAAACATTAAAATATGCATTAATCTGTTTCATATTTGCTTCAGAACAACTAATTTGCTCTTCAGATAAAGTTATAATATTGATTTAGTCATTGAGAGTTACAATCAGAAGTGGAGAAAATAAAATTTTCTAAACTAATTTAGTTATTTAGTTTGTCTCATTCTTATAAGTATATGAGTTTGACATCACTCTGCATAATTTAATGAATTTATGCAATAACTGTCAATGAGGATATTTTATAACATCAACAACAAAAGCTGAGCTACCTCATTAATCTCAAGCCGTTCTTCTAAATTAACCTAACAAAGCCTCTTTCTTGTGACTGGATTGCCATTGCTGGGAAAAAAGTTTTTGGAGATTAGGGAGAGTCTCTAGAAATTCGTCAAATGTTTCTCAGGCCACTGCACCACCACCGCGTCACCCTCTTCCGGCGGTCTCGGTGTTGCCGGCGGTACTTGTTTCATACCCTGCTGCCATTTAGGTGTCCGCTTCTATCGCCTCCGGGTTCGGACTCTACCTTCCACCATCTCCGCCATCTTGGATCTGCCCCAATCGCCCCGCTGGTGCCGTCTCCTTCGCAATCACGCTCGACCTCCTGATCTCGGTCAACCCCTCCGCCTCTAGTTCCCGACAGCGCTTCAATTCGTGTTGTTCCTTCCACCACCTGTTTATCCCTTTCGCCTCACCACCCTCCGCGAGCCCTAATTTTGGTTGAATATTAGTTTGATTCAATAAGCTATCGAGCCAATTCGATTAAGGGTTTGTACTCAACAAATTGGGGTGAAATTGGATATTTTGGGAAATAATTTTAGAGTGTGGATGGTGAATTGGAACTAGATCGAGGTTGTCTATGAAGTTGAAGGAACAGACCTGGAAGAGGGCAAATGGTATTCTTATTCACCTCATCTAAATAACATAATTTATGTAATATAAAACATTTACAATGTTGACAATACATTTCGAAAAATAAACTCTCATAATCACATTATAATACGGAGTATATGTAATGCAAATGGTATTCTTAAAAAAACCCACACAATTTTTCAATATTATACATTATAGCCCTTTAATAGTTCAACCTCTCATTTTCCAACCAAAATCAAATTTAGGATTTGGGACAAAAAAATTTGAAACGTTAGGGTTACCATGCGAAAAAATTGAAACGGTTGTTTACCACGTGAATTACGCTATACCTCAGGGTTGCCTCGTGAAAAATCAGAAAAAGCGCTATTGTGGTGGTTTTTAAGAATTTATTGTAGCGGGTTGTTAAATATGGAGAATATATATATATATATATATATATATATATATATATATATATATATATATATATATATATATATATATATATATATATATATATATATATATATATATATTTTCAAAAAGGTTATTCACTTATTCTTTTTTTTTTTGTTTTTTAATAAGATAAAAATTCGGGTGGTGGTTAGCCTACCCGAGAGCACCTCGAAGGATGAGATCACGAATATCTGAAAGAAATACAATCTTAGAATACAACAAAAGAACCACTCAAAGCAAACCCAGAAAAACCCTAAATCCTAGCATACAAGCGGTCACAACATCGAGAGGAAGGACGCCCGGCGAGGTGAAGTGGATGGCGAGTGCATGGGATAGCTCATGCTGACACGATGTCTTGCCGCCGGAAAGACGGAAAGCAGAAATCCTCGCAAGGCATAGACCACTCATGGGGAAGTGTGGATCATACAACGTTCTCCCCACCTAGATGAGTGATCTTCGGAGACCACGAACACCACCAACACGATATCTTCGATCAACCAGGGCTACAAAACTGCTTCTCAACTGAAACTAACCACGAACCAACACACGGACACCCAACCAACACCAGGAAATGAAGCACGTCCGCGAGAAGAGCGAAGAGCGAGAGAAGATTCAGGTATGTGTGGTTGAATCATGATGAAATTCCGAGAAACTAAGATGTAGTTGAAAATTTTTAACTCATTCCCTAACGAGAAAAAGATTTTATCAAATCCTTTCGGGATTATCATCCCCAATGAGAAAAAAGATTTTAACGAACCCTTCCGATATTTTATTTTAAGGCTTACGTAATGTAGTTCAACTCTTTCGAGTGAGGATTTTTAGTTTTGATTGGATGAGAACCAATATGGTCTACAAATAATACATAATTTATAAATAAATAAATAAATCCTTTGCTATTTTTGACAGCCAAAATCAAAACCTTTAGTCTTCTTCTTTTTTCCTTTTTTTTAATTGCTGGGTGGTGAGAAAGACAATAAAACTTGCACGCCTGTACTTGCAGACCAAGGGATACTAAAAAAAATAAAAAAATAAAAATTGAAGCAGGTTTCAGAGAGGGCGAATGGGTTTTTTCTATTTAAGTGATACGTTCGGCCATATACTACTTCGAAGGGGGCTGTTTTGTTGCAGAGTGTCTTGACCTGTTATATGCAAATTCAACAAATGGTAGGCATTCTTCCCACCTCCGGAGGTTAGTTCGTAGCATGACTCTAAAGAGAGCCCCAAAAGTTCTATTTGTAACCTCAGTTTGGCCATCAGTTTTGTAACGGCTCGGATTTTTAAATCCTAATTTTACGGAAAAGAAAAAAAAAGAGAATTTAAAAGCGGAATTTAACGGAAACTCGCTAACACGGATTTTAGAACTCTTAAAGCAGATTTCGGCCAAATTTTGAAATTATGCAAAATAGATTTTATTCCACTTTCATATGCTGAGAGTTAGAAAACGATGTTCAGATTTCATTATCAAATTCAGATTGGAAACTTTAAAAATTTATTTTGAACAAGTCGGGATAAAATTGAGAGAACGGGTTTTGGAATTTGATTCCGGGTACTTGTAAGTTTGAGAATTAGGGGGACCACATATCCTTTGTGTCTCTTTCCCCCTTGACATCTTTCGGATCAACCAAGATGCATTTTCCTCTCCATTTTTGATCAGAGGCAACAACTCCAAGCAACCTCCTTTTCCAGCTCATTTCTTTGTTTCTTTTCCCACTTAAACCCAACACACACCCTCTCATTTCTCTTACCCACGTTTCCACCATTTATGGCAAAGAGTCAAAGAAAAAGAAAGTGAAAACAATCTCCTCTCACTGCAAACCAATATCCCCACATCTTCCTTTCCCCATTCACTCTCCATTTTGATTTCAAAACAACCCAACAGTGCTTCAAGGAGATCAGAACACAACCCCACTCTCCACATTCCTTTTTTTTTTTCAATTTCAAACACCTCCCTTCTCTTCTTCCTCATCTTCTGGCTTCCGCCGGCCACCACCAAGACACCACGCCACCGCTACCTCACCTTCCGCTCCCCAGCTCTTCCGAGCACCTCTCGAACACTTCTCGAGCCCCACCCGAGCAGCAGCAGCTCCACCCCTCCTCCCTCCTTCCACCTAAGGCGCCAGTAGAAGGAGCACCCCCGCCTCCCCCCGACGCCGAAAGAAGCAGCAGCAGAAGCCGTCGGAGAGCCCCGGAGACCGAGCGCAACCTCCTTCCGCTCCTGTTTTCCGTTTCGCCTCGGTAATGTCTCGACTCTTCTCATCCTTCCTTATGCACCTCCTATCAGCAAAAGCTCCCACCTTTAACCTTCCCCCATCTCTCCCAGGCGATTCCGTTCGAAGAACCGACCTCGACGAGCCTAAACGCCACCTCCCCGAGCTTCTTTCCCGACGACGTCGAAGAGCCCCTCGGTGAGCTCTTCTTCCTTCCTCCTCCTTCCCTTCCTTCTTGTCTTTTATGTGTGCGTCTTTCTGGTCGGAATCGGAATCGTCGCCGTCCAAACCTCCTCTTGCTCTCACTGATTTTCGAACAAGGGAAATGGAGAGTGATGATGAACAGTGTTCATCTCCATCCCCCATTTCTTCAGCTGTGGGTTCAACCCGTTCCACATCAGCCGGCCACCTCACTCCCATGGTCCCCACTTCTTTTAACTCCGGATGAATAAAATGAGAGATAGAGTGGAGATTGGGCCTAATTTGTTTTCTGAAAATCAAATGGCTTGTTGGGCCTATTCTTTCCTTCAAACCAAATCAGGTTGAGGATGGGCTTGGGTCCAGATTGTGTTTTAAAATGAATTTGGGCCGGGTCTGTTTTAATAAATTTTGGGCCTATTGTTAAAAAGGGTATTTGGATTTGGGTCTATTTTTATAAGAGGGGTCGGTTTTGATGTTTTACAACATAAAGGGGCTGATTTTATAAAATAAAAATGATTGGGATCTTTAAGGGATTTGAAAATATTTTACGTGAGCGTTAATAAATGGTATTTAAAATATTAATTAATATTAATTGAGATTTAAAATATAAATTATTATTTTAAGAATAAGGATATATTATTAGGGTGATTTAAAGGTATTATCGAACTTAAATTGAAAAATGGATTTGATGAGCGTTTTCAAGGATCGGAAATTCTAACTATTTGACTCGGATTTTGAAATGGTTTTGGAACTAACTTGGGAATTTCGTGATCGATGACTAACTACCATGATGATATGATTGATTGACTAATAGCACGTTTTGTGTGGACTAATGACATATTGGTTGACTAATAGCATGATGAGATGTTAAAGCGATATAACGTTGGATTATGCCTTATGAACTATGATGAAAATGATGAACTTGGGATATTTGATAAGCGGATTATTATTGCGGATATATTGTTGCGAATACATGAATGGTTGAGCTGATGAAATGAAAATTGCCATATGAACGCTATTCTCGTTGGATGATATGCTTTGAGTGCTTGGATGATTAGACGTAGACTTATATATGTATTCTGATATGTATTTAGGTGATACTTATAACTATGATTTATGTGTGCTGGACCCTTTACTCTGCTGTTCTGCAAAGCCAGGTAAGTCTCTTCGGAGCTTACTCAGATTGAAATAGAGCTATTCCCTGCTTTATGTGCATGATATACTAGGTGCTTGCATTTATAATCAGCATGCCATGTAGTACCATGCTAGGTTGCATTGACCGTTGAGCATTCTACTTCTTTATGCGTATGTAAACAGAACGGCCGTTATCTGTGAAGTAACTAGAGTCATTGCTAGGGTTATAGGACGACCTAGCCTCATCGGGTCCTGTCCTGAGTCAATCGAGTCATGAACTTCCTTATATTATGAGATGTCTGCGGGCTTTATTGTGGAGCGGGTTAGGCATGCGTGCCGCCCGATTATGATGGAATGCATTCACGAGCTGGCCAGTCTCCGTCCTATCGGAAGGGGGTGGAGGTAGGAGAGGGATATGCCACTTGGTATTCTGTGCTAAGGCCTTATTATTATTATGCACTTGATCCTAGGAGCATGTTAGTGTGTTAATATTCCGCCACGCATCTAGAAGCATCTTTATTAGGTATAGCGTATATGTGTGCTTAGGGTTGGGATGCAGAGCTAAAGTGGGCATCGATCTGATCCCGCTCCATATCAATTTTTTTAGGTATCCGTTATGCTTACTACTGTTGATGCTGATTTGAGTCCATGACCGCTGGGTCTAACATGGCGGAAAGAGAGAGTTGAGATTCCAACTTCAGCCTCATCAGCTCATAACAACCTCCATTCCATACTTAGCCAATTTCACATATTACCGTTTCATACTCACACATGGCATACAGATGTATCTATCATCAACATCATAATATCTAACATTTAATCTCTTATAGTAATTCACCGCAAGTCATGCTATTAGTCACACATATCATGTCGTTAGTCAACCGCTCAGATTATCATGCTAGTTAGTCATCGAATAAGTCTTATTCTCGAGTTAGTTTCAAAACGGTTTCAAATTCAAATTAAACAGCTATGAATTCCGACCCTTGATAATACTCGTTAAATTCTTCTTTTAATGTATTATTATAGATTACTTTCCAACCTTGAAATTCGTTTCCAAATTCTTTATAAATCTTCAAGTCCAAATAATGTTATATTTTAAACCCCCGATAATATATTTTAAATCTCAAATAGTATTACATGATATTTTAAATACCATTTATTTAACAACTTTATAAATTATTTCCAAATCCCCTAAAATCCTGACTATTTTTATTTAATAAACCAACCCTTATAATTCTCCCAAAATAATATTATATATATAATAATTTTAATTCCGTTAAATAGCTAAATAAATAGACGGATAAACCCAAACCGAACCGAACCGAACCCATAACATAAATCCCAAACCGGCTTAATATATAAAACACGATCTGAAATTCCAAGGGACCCACATGAGCCACGTTGACCCTCCTTCTTCCTCTAAATCAAATTGAGAGCTCGCGCCCGCTGTGCTCGACCGATCCTACCGGCTCGCCTCTCGTGCTCGCCTGCAACTCCTCCACGCCGATCAACCAGCCCAGCTTGGCCCTCGCTGCCTCCTCTCCGCGCTCGCCTCGCTGCTCTGCCTCGCCTGTGCTCTCGCTCCTCGACCCGGCTAACTCACGTCTCTCACGAGCTCGCCTCGCCGCCCTCGATGCTTGTCGGAGCTCTCGATCTCGCCCACCCTCTCCACACTCAGCCCTCACGCACTCTCCGACCACCCGAGGACAAGAAAAGAATCGAAACGGACCAAGGAAAAGGAATGAGGTTCGAACGCTCACCGAGGATGTTCGCGACTTCGGAGCTCTCGATCGGAGTTCTGGGCTTCGTCGCTGGCTTGCGATGGCTTGTCGGACCTGCGCCAGACATGGATGAGTGTGATTGAGGAGCTGGGGGTGATTTGGATTAGAAACGAAGGAGAACGGCTTACCGGAACGAGGCTTCGCGAAATAGAGGAGGGAGGAGCTTCGGTGGTGGCGCTGTGAGCTCTCGGCCGATCGCTGACTTCGTTGGACGTCGGCTTCGTGAGGAGGAGGTGGTGCTGCTGGCACCAACGGTGGTCGATGGAGGGCGATGGTGGTGATGATGGAGGAAGGCAGTGGTGGCGCTGTGAACTAATGGTGTCGTCGTTGGAGATGAAGTGAAGAAGATGATGGTGTGAATGTGGTTATGGCAAAGAACAACGGTGATGTTGGTGATGGTGAATGAAAGAGACGGGAAGGGAGTGATTTGAAGGAGGTATGGTGAGGTGAGGGAGTTGGTGATGATGATGAATGAAGAATGACGGGGTATGGGGGTGAATTGAAGGGTATGGCGAATGATGGGAGGGAGTGAAGATTGAGTATGAAATTGGTTAACCAATACCCGGAAACAAATCACGAATACGCAAATTTTGAATCTCGAAATTAGTTTTTGAATGTTAGTTTCCCCGACGCTCGCTCTCTCGATCAATTAGATTTTTAAAATCGACAAGGATATCGCCATCCGATAATTATTTTCAATTTTCGAGATAAAAGGATGGAAATCGTTCGTCAAATTTTATATTACGGTCGGAATCCGCTAAACGAGCTTTTAATTCGATTTAAATTCATTTTTAATTTCCTTTTTCCGAAAAATTAGGATTTGAAAATCTGAGCCTTTACATCATCCACCTCTAAAAACAAGTCTCGTCCCCGAGACTAAAATCATTTTAAAATAGGGGATGGAGTTTGAAATTGGTGAGTCCAAGTATCATGTCATTGACCCCGTAAGTATCTCATAAGTGCCCCTATGAGATCCTCACAGTATCGTTGCCGTGATCATAATATCCCCAATAGACCGTAGCAAGAATGTGATATGGGCCCCTACCACATCCTTACTCCGACTCCTCGGTCATATCATAACTCAAAATATCACAACATCCTCTTTAAAACACCGTTCAAAACTTCAAGTTCGGCATTAGTCAAAAGCATTTCTAACCTCTCTATTCATCCTACCATCCACCTCTAAAGGCTAATTCCATATTCCCTTCCTAGGTTCCAAGTCAGAATCAAAGTTCAACAGTTCAATTTCTATCATTTCCATCATCAAGCATCATGTATATACATCGAATAACAATAGCACTTCACGTCTAATAGCATAACATAATCACCTCAAGAATAGCCACATAGCATATCTAGCATCGTATCATATATGGTAGAATTTATCACATCATCTCACGGAAGTTACACACCATATCAATCATATAAGCACGTCATATCAATCAGATAAGTATCTGGTCATGTCCATTCGGATTCGGGCCGAAGTGGGTTGGGTTTGTTCGGGTTTGGGGTCAAGAGACAGTCGGTCTAGCTCGTTTAGATTTTGAATCAAAGTGGGTGTAATTTATTTGGGTTTTGGGTCGAATAAGATTCAACCCGTTTGGATAATTAGATTGATTTTGTCTCGGTTAAATATTTGAATATGTAGTTTACGTAAAATAAATTATTCGAGTAATTCATTTTTAATTGAAAATATTTGGCAAAATGTCCATTTTCACCTACCTTCTTTGTTAAATGTCCACCTAAATCTCCTTCCAATCTCCCACACAGCTTTGAGGTTGAAGCCATGGCTTCCTCACCTCCCGCTCATCTCTCCTCGCAATCTCTCAAGATCTGGAAGAGATCTCCAGCGATCTCTGATCCTCGATATCGACTTTCTCCCTTCTGATCTGCCATCCTCTCCGAGATCTCTGCTCCTGCTGAACCAGATGGCGTCGGAGACCGTGGAGATCAAATCCGAGGAGCAGAGTTATATTTGCGCTATGTGTAAAGATGCAGTTGGCGTTGGAGAATTGACAAAAGAATTGTCCGATTTCTCAATCTCCTCTCCACACGATCTTCTGCTTCGCTCTCTCCTCGTAAGTTGCTCTTTTCTGGTTCTTTCTCTCTTTAGTTATCTTTGTTTATGCTTCCGTATAGTCCTGTTTTCCAATTGCTTTTGATTTGTGTTGGTTTTCGATCAATTTTGCCCTTGAATTGGCTTTAATTTTACTCGAATAACTAGCAGCGCCGGGAAGTAGATCCAAGGCGTCCTCTAGCGGAAACTCCTCAGGAGATGTTGGGGAAACGGGTAGCTAACACTCTATCACATGTATGACAAGGATGGACAAACTCTCCTTACAAATGAGAACTTGTATTAATGTACAAAGTATTTTGTACAACTCACACGATACAAGACTCTCACTAACACTCACAACTCTTGACCAACTCACTCACACTACATTTGTGAGGATTCACTCGACTCACAACTCCACACACTACACAACTTTAGGAGACTCACACTTCACTCACACGACTCAAAAGACTGACCTCACTCTTTGGTGGACCCTATACTCGTGTGATCGAGACACCCTCATGCTCAATCGATCACACCTACCGACCAACCTACAAACTCTAGTGCATGATCGAGACACCCTTATTCTCAATCGATCACACACTAGGACTCACACTCATTTGGAGGAGCACTCACCTTGCCCACTCACTTACAACATGTGCTCCTTATGCCTATTTATAGGCCATTCCATCATTTACAAGGAGAATTCTAGGACATTTCTAGAATACTCCAAGACTAGAGCCATCCCTATGCTTCTAGTCTTCTCCATACATTTCATAAGGTTCTCCAAGCTTCCGGAGAACTCTACACACATCTAGAGACACCTAGACTCTTCACTGTTCCAGAACCTTCCATAAGGTTCCGCACGCGTCCAGAGACTTCTGCACTCTTCCATATGCTTTTAGAATATTTCACCACATTTCGGAGACTTCCGCCACATTCCACATTCTTCCGAAACGTTCCACAATTTTGCTCAAAACACATTTTTATGTATGTGAAATATGAATTATTTTCCAAAAGGATAAACAACCACCACAATCACCAGCACCGCCGGAGCTCAAGCGCGGAGGATGGAATCCAACCGCGAATCGGCGAGGAGCTTTCGGATGAAAAAGCATAAGCTTCTGGATGATCTGCAGGTCCAGGTCGCAGATCTAAAGAGAGACAACGATTAGATCCTCACCGATGTGACTGTCGCCACGGAGTAGTGCTTGAATGTTGATGCTCCTTCGTGTCGAAAGGGCCGGCGCCAGCGGCCATTAGAGTCTTAATCAACCAATTTTGTGTCATCGATAGATCCTTATACGTGCAACAAGCCAGCAGTCCTCATTTTCATCTCCCATTGCCTCATTTGAAGTTAGGTATGTGCTCCTCTTGATCCTTCATCTTTTCAGTTGATTTGCTTTCGGATGCATTCAATCTGTTTGATTCAATGCCTTCATTCAGCAACTTAATTCATGAAATTTCGTTCCTTACGTACATTCTTAACTTGTGTTCTCTATTGAATTCAAATGCACATGATTTAGTGTTGGAAAGATTTGTTCCTTCTCTTCTTGAAAGTACAGGAGATTATAGGAGGTAATCTGTTGAAATCAATTTCTTTGATTGAAAGAATGGTTTTGATAGCAGTCGTTGTTTTGATGGATACAATGGTGCTTGCAATTAATTATTGTGGATATCGGATCATGTGAGTTTGCTTTTTTTGCTAATACAGAACTGTGTTTTTTTAGCTCTCAACAGTATGAGCTCCATGATGTTGTTTTCAACTATTCACTTGCTTCTCCTATTTCATTTTGAAAATTTTATGTGTAAATATACATATTGACAGCTCAACCACGTGTGTCACCAACAGTGGTGACACGGTTGGTGACAGAGTTCTTGTAAAAAAAACACTAAAAAAAAGATGTCACCATCACCCAAAGAAAAAATGTCACTACATGTGTCACCATTGATCCATAAGCGTGGTGACAATGATCTCGTAAAAAAACTCTAAAAAAAACTATGTCACCAAAAAAAGTTGTTCCCGCATGTGTCACTGATGTGTGCTCAATTTACCATGTTTTTCGCTCACATCTACTTCGATTTTTGTCCATATTATATACTTTTATATTGGAATAGCATGAGATTTGTGTAGTTTGTGTTTATGTGCAATATATGGAGGTCTACACAAGTTTTAGTTATATTTCGCAGAAATCGGACGCACTTTGGAGCTTAAAGGAAAATCATGAAAATATTGGAGAAGCTAAGGAAGAGCAGAGGATGGTGCAGCTAGAGAAAATGCCACTTTTCACCCTTCATCATTCTAAATCAAGTTCTAATGTCTTCATGAGAGTTGTATCCCTCGAAAAGAGCTTTCCAGCACATATTCATATGTGTCAATTAGGAGAACGAGGACTCGGAAAAGTGCATTTCAAGACGGATGTAGAATGCTGGAAACTGTCAAGGAGGTCGATATCGAGTGGAGCACGTCGAGCAGAAATGCCAGAAATCGACCAGAACACTAGGAGCAACACAGCAGAGGTCGATATCGACCACCTTTGGTCGATATCGAGTCGAGCACAGCTCGAAATCCACTCTAGAGAAGACATGTCGATATAGACCTAACATGGTTGATATCGAGTGAAGCCCAGAAGCCGATTTCGAGAGTGGAGGAAACTTGCACATGAAGAAGAAGATATTTTATCTATTTTATCTACTTTTTATCCTAAAAGGTTGAACAATTAATTACCCTATGGATTTATCTACTTTTACCAATTTAGATTTATTTCTCTTTTATCTAGAATTATATCCTTAGATAGATGATAGATATTGCTTTCCCAGAATAGCTAGGATTAAGCCCTATAAATAAAGCCCTAGGGGATGGTTTTTTTTATCAGGTTTGCTATCCACACGGTGATTTTCTCGCATGATGCACGAAAAGTATCCGCAACCGCGCATCACGGGAGCGCATAATTGGTGATTGCGAATGCCGAGCGCGCTGATGTGATCCTTCTTCTCTCCCACTGTCAGAAGCGCGGACGCGCACTACGCGGACGGCAACACACCATTTCACCGGCCATGTTCGTACCTCCCTTTCACCATGTATGTTCCTCTCTTTCACTCCGTTTCCGTTGTCCGCTCCAAACAAATCTTGCTGGTCTGATGGACGGCGCCGCCGACAACCCCGATTCGCATCCCTACACCACCGAATCTTGCTGGTCAGTGACGACCGGTGTCGTCTCGCCCTCCAACGACGACTCATGCTAGCGAACGAACGATGTGCATGGCTGGAGGGCGAGGAGTATCACAATCCCATCACTTGCATTAAACTCATAAGAAAAAGGGAGGGAGGCCAGGGGAGTAATGGCTCCAAATCTTGCTGGTCTGTGCAATTGAAAAAAGGGAGAGGATTTTGAGTTATGGAGTACTCTGTATTATACAGGGGAAACAAGTCAAACAACATTGCAAAGTTCAACCCAGCAAGTTTGTTTATTTTTTTGATGGGGAAACCCATCAAGTTTATTATACTGGGAAGATATGAGTTTAAATTAAATTGCAAGGGAGAGGCTATCAAAAAGCCTTTGAGTTCAACGAGATGCTTTAAAACTCACATCTGGGAAAAGTTCAACCCTGTATAATACAGAGTACCATAAAGCTGTCACCCCAGTCTCGTTTTTTCAGAAAAAAAAGAAAGAAAGGCAGCTGCTCAGTGCGGATCCGCACTCAACCGCGTATCCGCAATACGCAATCGCAACCGTGTAATATGCGATTAAATGACCTTTTTTCAGCAATTCTTAGCATGTTTCAGTAATTCTCTAATTACTGTAATTGTTTAATAATATAAATATATCTGCGTACTCGCAGTCCGCATATGCGGATTTTTGTAAATAAAAAATAAAAAATTCACAACCGCGTATTACGAGTGTGCGGAACGTACCGTGTAAACGGCGAAAAATTCACCGTGTAAATAGTAAGCCCCTTTTTTATTCATTCAAGTGAAGTCGTCTTCGGGCGCAAGGGAGAGAGAGAGAGAGAGAGAGAGAGAGAGAGAGAGAGAGAGAGAGAGAGGAGGAGGAGGAGGAGACGAGAGAGAAGGAGGAGGAAGGAGACGAACGGTTGTAAGTTTTAGTTTATTTTATGATAAAGTTAGTTTCTTTTATCATGTTTTGTTTCTAATTTCCTTCTTCTAGGGTTGGGGTGATCCCAACATAAATATGTGTGTTTGATTTATATATAAATCGATGAATTTGTATGTCTTTATCATCATCTACCTATGTGCTTAATCCTTTGTGACAGTTGAGGAAATTCCTTATTTGTGATATTGAAGTGAAAGCGATCTTATTATGAATCTGGATGATAATTAGGGTTTATTTGCGAAAGCCGACTAATCCTAATTAAGAAAAAGTAGTAGCCAATGTTATCAAAGTCTTTGATACGGTTTACGTGACTAAAAACCGCTCATCAGTGTGGTAGGGGCCCATATCGCATACTTGCTACGACCAATTGGGAATATTATGATCACGTCGATGGTACTGTGAGGACCTCATACAGGCCCTTATGAGGTGCTTATGGAGCCAATGGCATTGATCCTTGGACTCACCAATTTAAAACTTCATCCCCTTGTTTTAGAATAATTTTAGTCTCGAGGACGAGACTTGTTTTTAGAGGTGGATGAATGTAAAGAACGGAAAATTTTATAATATTAATTAATTAAAATATTGAATTATAATCATCTCGATTTCTAAGATTCAGGAGGCTTGGAATTTTCGTCATCGAGCTATTGGTTTACTCTAAATCCTTCGAAACGAGTTCCGGTATTATTTAGTTAAACATTTAAAATATGATTTATCACGCTTCCATGTGCGAAAATTTAAAACAATATTTGGAGTTCTTCATTAAATTCGGAATTGGGAATTTGAAAATCTTTTGAGTTGAGTCGGATAAGGTCAGAGAGCAGGTTTCGAGATATTTGTTCGGGTATTCAAAATATCTCTTTGGACCACTTTAATTCCATTTCTTTTATCTTTTCTCTTTTTCCTCTCTCTCTCTCTCTCTCTCTCTCTCTCTCTCTCTCTCTCTCTCTCTCTCTCTCTCTCTCTATCGTGCTTGTCGTTGGAGCCTGCAGGTGCAGAGCACCCATTCACAGCTTGCACCTTGTTGTCTTTTGCACCTTTCCTCCCTACATGAACCCCCTCTCTCAGCCCATTCTTTATCCAAACACAACCCAAAAATTCATTCTCCTCTCCCTCCCTCTTTCCCGTCTGTGCAAACTGCCAAAAACCAACAGAGGAGCCCTCCTCTCCTCCTCTTTTCACTCCCTGCATGCGCTTAGAAGAATCCCTCTCCCATCGCCAAATTCATCACCATCACATCCCCTTCCTCCTCCTCCTGGCGGTCTGTCATATCCACCACCACCAGAAGCCCTTCTGTCTCCTTGCTCGTCACCATCGTCGACAAGCCAAGCAAGCAGCCCTGCCGCCGCCGGACCCAACTCACACACTTTCCCTATTTCCGAGCCCTCACCGAGCAGCAGCAACTGCTGCACTTTCGTCAGGCCCGTCCATTGGGCTGTTCAAAAAGCCCAATGGAACAGGGCTCCCAATTTCCTAAGGGCACCACCGTATTTACGTGTATACATATTTTTTTTTTCAAGTGCTTTAATGAAAGAGAAAAGGGTGGAAAGTGGAAAGGGGTAATTAATTCAACCGTTCATCTTCTCTCGAACCTCACGCCGTCTAATTAATTAATTGCAATTCTTGTCTTCCCCGTAAAACTCAATCATTTTCAGCCCCAATCTTCACGTTTTCAAGGATCTTAACCTCTTAGATATGAATTTCTTTCAAAATTCACCCATGATTGCGCCTCTTCTCCATCCTAATTATGCACTTCACCCTTCTTTCAGACTTTCCCACACGTTTCTCCCAATCGTCGATGTCACAAACTCGCAATGTGACGGCTCTTCTCTTTCTCACCGGTGTCGGTTCTAGGTTATTCGTCGGCCTCTCGCATCCCCTTCGTCTTTGTCTGCCTCCTCATCTCCATCGTCGGTGTCCAGTGTACTCATCTCCGTCATCGTTGTCGTTGGGTGATTTCATAACTCTACCTTCATCTTCAATTTTGATTTTCCAATCTCCAAGGTTTTGATTAATTAGGTCTCATTGATAATGGAATTTGAATTACAGGATAGTAGTTTGGTCTAGGTTTTGGTCTTGCTTTACGAATTATGATTAGGTCTATGTTTTGATCTGCTTATTGATCTTGTGTTTTTCCAAGTGATGAATATATTAGGTTTTGGTCCTAAGTTTAATTAACGATGAAAAGTTGATTGGAGATTTTGTTTCAGAAAGAATTATGCTATGATGAAGACTGAATCCGGCCGCCTAGTAGAGCTCGGAGAATCCCTAACTTTCGTCCTCTCTCCGAGCGAGCAGATCCAACAGCCAGGTTCCTCGAAGACCGAATCTGGCCGCCTAGTAGAGCTCGGAGAATCCCGATCAGCACCTCGTCACAACCCTTTCCTGTTCTCGATATTCCAGGCCGGTGAACTTCTCCTCTTTCTCTTTCGCACTTAAAAGCTGTAAAGGTATACCTTTATGACCCCCTCCGTTTTCCCAAGCAAAGATCTACTCGAATCCACCGCCGATGGAGCTGGACGGAGCCACTCGGACGCTTTCCGGCCAAGCTCTTTGAATCTCGGTGAGTCTCCTTTTCCTCCCTCCTTCCTTGTGTCGTTCCTCCCTTTTATGTGAGTATTGGTCGGTCTTTCTTGTCGGTTTAGTGACGAGAGTCTGGCTGGAGAGGAGCCGTCGGCTGGCCGGATTTCTTCTCTTTCTCTTCCACCTCTTCCGGCTATCGTCGTTGTAGAGTCGATGTTTTGGTTGGGGATGATAGGTTATAAGCTTTGGGCCTATTTTTCCGGGTGGGCTTTAGTCTTCTGCGGGTTTGATTCCCTCAAACGGATCCCCTTCCTCCTTCCTTTTATGTGAGTCGGGTGGGGTGACGGGTTATGGGACCCGGGTTTCCTCTTTCAATAGGCCAGATCCGGATTCTTGTGAGACTTGGGTTGGGCTTTCTCTTTTGGTTAATGTTTTATTGTTATTGATATATAAATATGGTTGTGAAAATAGGATTATTTTGTGACTAAATGCCAGACTTTTTTCTATAATGATTTCGAAATAAGAAACATGCCGGAATTATTTTGATGGTATAAATTTACAAGTTGATTAAAGATTTAATGTTTATAAATGGGTTTTGGCCAATTATGATTTGAGAAAATGTTTTGAATATGAGTTGACTTAACTTGATATTTAAGAGTTTGGAAAACTTCGGGAAATGAGTTTGGAAATATTGTTGGTAAGATTTATCGATGGGTTTGATTGAAAATGAAATAATTTTGGTTGATGTTGATCATATCGGAAAGGTTTTGGAAAACGGTTTCACTATCGGTTGGTTTTGAGTATGTTGAGAACTTGGATTTCATGCGTATGAATGTTGATCCGGTGGCTTATGAAAATGGCTTGATGATAGGTGTGTATTGCTTTTGGATTGCTTTGGACTTGCATTTGGGCCCTTGCTTGTATTATCATGTTGTTCTGCATCTTCAGGTAAGTTCCCTAGGAGGCCTACTCAGGTTGGACACTCATGCATGTTGTTGCATTTTATCTTAGGTGTTGCATATACATAAAAGCATGCGATGTAGTATTATGCTAGGATTGCATTGAACTGAGCATGTGGTTACTATGTGTGTTTGAAACAGAACGGCCGTTATTTGTGATAGTCCTAGAGTCTTTGCTAGGGTCATAGGGTAGCCCAGCCTCATCGGGTGTCATGAGTCAATTGAGTCGATATGAGTATGATTTGATAGCCCAGCACCATCGGGCAAGAGATGTTATCATGTGATATGAACTTCCTTATATTATGAGATGCCTGCGGGCTTTATTGTGGAGCGGGTTAGGCATGCATGCCGCCCGATTATGATGGAATGCATTCACGAGCTGGCCAGTCTCCGCCCTATCGGAAGTGGGTGGAGGTAGGAGAGGGATATGCCACTTGGCATTGTCTTGGGCCCTTTACAGTATTTTTACACATTATTATGACTAGGAGCATGCTAGTGTGTTTGACTTTCGTATTGCATTAGAGCATCTTTATTAGGTATAACACATACTATGTGGCCTCAGCGAGGACTGCCGGTCCCGCATGAGTGGCTCGATTTGACTCCTTTCCCCGTTCTTCTTTTAAAGGTATTTTCTGCAGATTTGAGTGCTCGGTGTCTTTATGACGGGGTTTCCTTTTTGCGAATCGAAGAACCTGGCTAAATCTCTAACTCATTATAAATGGTAATCATCCACTTATGCTTTGGTTTTGACTCGGCTCCGCCGTGGCGCTTTGTATCTTAATTTTTCTTTCGTCTTGCTTTCGTTTGAAATGAATTTTGCGAGTTAGTCCCTAGGACAGGTTAAGGGTACCCAACGGTCCTACGATATTTTCAGGGTTCGAAATCCCTCTTTATTATTGACCATAAAAAAAGAGTTTAAAACCTCGACCCGTACCTGGATTGCAAGATCCGAACAAGGGGTTTTATCCCTTGAAACGTAACCCGGAAATCATAATTCTGGGCCGTTACAGAGCCCAGCCGCTGCTTCCCCCCGTCTCTCCTCGGTTTCTGATTTCGTGCGGTAAGAGGCCTCCGTTTCGTTCCTTTCCTTTCCTTACACCTCCAAATAACATAAAAGAGGGACTTTAAACCCCCTTGCTCTCTTCCTAGGCCGATCTGCTTGATTCCGACTCCGGTGAGTCTTCTCGAACTCCGACGAACGCCCGGAGAACCACTAGGCCGCCTCCGATTCTCACGCCCTGCTTTGAATCCGAAGAGTGGTAAGCCCTCCCGTCCTTCCTTCCGCTCTCAAGTTCCATAAAGATCCGCCTTTTGACCTCCTATTATCGTCCTAGGCCTCCCTGCACCTCCCTCGCAACTCCTCGCAGCTGGAGCACCGTCGTCGCAGCCGAAGACCCATCTCGGAGACCGCTGTAAGTTCTCCTCTTTTCCCCTCATTTTCCTTGCGTCGTATCTTCGAATTTGGGTGGGCAATGCTCGGAATTTCTATTCGATCCCGTGGTTGAAGTTTGGAGCCGAACGGAACCCCCTAGCATGAGTTCTCCTCCTTTCTCCCGTCCTTTCCGTCGTTGAACGATGTTCTGTCCGTTCTATTTGGGAAGAAGGGTTCGGTTGAACCGGTTCACCCCTTTTCTTTTCCTTTTCTGTCAAGATGACCGGTTCAGCTTATTCCCTTCAAATCTGATTTGGTTTTGTTCGGGTGGAGCCTTACTTTTGGGTTGGGCCGGTTATTTTGTTGTTTTAATAATTGTTGTTTGTGTTAATATATGTTTATATGTATATTTAATGGGTTGGTATTAGATTATTATTATATGATATTTCTGAGATTTTGTGATTTATATATATACTTTTGAAAAGTTAATATATATTATCAATGGTTTTGAAGGTAGTGTTGTTTGGAATATTTTATTATATGCTATTTTTAAAATGTGATTTTAGAAATTGAGAGATGATTTATTGGCTTGATTTGTAAATATGGTTGTGAAAATAGAATTATTTCGTGACTAAATGTCAGAATTTATTATGTAATGATTTTGAAAATAAAAATGTCGGGACTATTTCTATAATATGATTTTGAGATATTGGGTTTAAGGTTTAAATGTTTAATGTCGGAATTTTTATTTTGGTTTGATGATGTTGGTTTTGAGAAGAAAATTGGAAGAATGATTTTGGTAGACGTTGATCATATCGGAAAGGTTTTGGAAAACGGTTTTACTATTGATTGGTTTGAGTATGTTGAGAACTTGGGTTTCGTATGTATGAATGTCGATACGGTAGCTGATGGAAATGGCTTGATGATAGGTGTGTATTGCTTTTGGATTGCCTTAGACTTGCACTTGGGCCCTTGTGTTATTCTGTTGTTCTGCATCTTCAGGTAAGTTCCCTAGGGGGCTTACTCAGGTTGGACATTCATGCCTGTTGTTGCATTTTATGTTAGGTGTTGCATATGCATAAAAACATGCCATGTAGTATCCTGTTTAGGTTGCACTAATTGAATGAGCATCTGCTTACTTTATGCATTTGAAACAGAACGACCGTTATCAGTGATAGTCTTAGAGTCTTTACTAGGGTCATAGGGTAGCCCAGCCTCATCGGGCGCCCTGAGTCAATCGAGTTGATATGAGCATGATATGATAGCCCAGCACCATCGGGAAATCGATGAGATGATATGATATGATGATGTCGTGGTTTGTGCACCACCACGAGGAAATTGCTATGATATAGCCCAAACTGGCCAGTCTCTGCACTAACGGGAAGGGGTGCAGAGGTAGGAGAGCGATATGCCACTTAACATTGTCATGGACCCTTTACGGTATTTTTACACATTATTATAACTAGGAGCATGCTAGTATGTTTGACTTTCGTACTGCATTAGAGCATCTTTATTAGTTATAGCACATACTATGTGGCCTCAGCGAGGACTGCCGGTCCCGCATGAGTGGCTCGATCTGACTCCTTTCCCCGTTCTTTTTTTTAAGGTATTTTCTGCAGATTTTGAGTGCTCGATGTCTATATGACGGGGTTCCCTTTTGCGAATCGAAGAACCTATTTAATTCTCTGACTTGGTATAAATAGTAATCATTCGCTTATGTTTTGGTTTTGACCCGGCTCTGCCGTGACACTTTGTATCTTAACTTTGCTTCCGCTTTACTTTCTTTCGAATTGAATTTCGCGGCATAGTCATAAGACAGGCTAAGAGTACCCAACGACCCTTCGTGGCTTTTAGGGTTTGAAATCCCTCTTTCTACTAATCTTAAAATGAGTTTGAAACCTCGACCCATACCTGGATTGTAATATCTGAACGAGGGGTTTCATTCCTTGAAACATAACCCAGAAATCATAATTCTGGGTCGTTACAATAATAACCTCATTTTAAATTAATTAATTATTTTATTTGATTCTACCTTAAATCATTAATTAAAATTTATCCTTTACAATTGTTTTGATGGAATAGTCATTTATATTTGGTTTCAAATAATTAATCAATTTAGCTTATTAATTCGTTCCCAATTGATTTCATTAATTTAAGTTATACGTAATATAATATTTCATTATCTATTCAATAAGTGAAATATCTAGCCAAATTTTTAGCTTATTAATTCGTTCCCAATTCATTTATACTTGCCTCTTGATAAACTTTCATAGTTTGAACTAAATCTTTGTTACTAATTATCCCATTTAACTAATTTCTTCATCAATAATTACCTCATTTTAAAAACCATACAAGGTAAATTCCCTAATTCAAATACACGGGACAAAATCTTTTAGTTTGTCAAAAATCATTGATTTTAATTACTTACTTTTGTGTAAATTTATTTTTAGTTACTGATATGATTCATTTTCTAACAAATTTAATTATATTTTATTTCTAAAATTATTATTAGTATTTTTTATATTAATTTGAAATCATGAAATACGATGAGATTTGAAATCTTTAACCACCAAAATTTTGTAATTATTAATCTTCCCTTGCAAGATTTTTTCCTCCTTATAAAAACCATGTTAACAACTTTGTTGAATTTAAGTATCATCTTTTAATTTAATAAATTATTCATTAAAATAAATCTAATGATAATTTAATAAAATTACAAGAATATTAATATTAATTTATCCCAAATGTTTTTTGACCGTTTGAATTAAAACTAATGATAATTTAACAAATTTATTTTTTTTCTCATTTGTTTTGAGTTAAAACTTAATATCTTTGTTAGTTACCGTATTTTACCCTAAATTTTGTGTGTGTGTGTGATTTAGTAAAATATTTCCTCATATGAACAATATAATTCACTTATTTTATCTATCTAAAATTATAAACACCTTAAACTAATACGGAGTATCTAAAATATAATTTTATAACTCAATCAGTTATTGAATGTAAAAATTCAAACTTGAGATCCAAAATATTTTCATTCATTTTTTATATTTGTCATATGTTTTATGACACTGAGTTAACTATCCATGATTTGGCCTAATATATAATAATAAAGCTTCTATTTAGGCATTGCAAATCATATAATTGCTCAAATAAAACTAATATAAAGATAATATATTTGATAGAGTTTTTAGCTTCTTAAAAAACATATCAAAAAAAATAAAATTGCCTGCATTTTGAGATGAAAGGATTTTTTTTACTTTTAAGTTTATGAATATAATATATCTTTTTTTTTATGTGCTCTTCATCCCAAAGTTCTAAAAATTCCATTCATGAGCGTTTGTATTTGTGGAATGTGTAGTCCAACTTCCGAATTATTGGATTCTACCTTCCAACCCATTACCACAACAAATGTGTGTTTAATGCTCAAAGTAATCAATCTGTTTACTGAAAACTTAAAAGGCTAAAAAAACTCATTCTCAAACAGTAGTGGTGACTCTAAACTTTGTACTACCTTTGTCTCAAAATATCGGCCGTTTTACTTTTTAGCACGTTTTGTAAGAAGCTAAAAACTTTATAAAATATTGAATTTTCTTTATTAGTTTTTAAAAATAATAATATACTTATTATTAATAAGCGTAATATTATTTTTTAAAACCAATAAAAATATAATATTTTACAAAGTTTTTAGCTTCTTAAAAAACATGCAAAAAATAAAACGATCTATATTTTGAGACGAATGAAGCATTTTTTTTTACTTTTAAGTTTATTACAATAATATTTCTTCTCTCATTTTTATGTGTTCTCCATCAAAAAGTGCTTAAAACTCTGTTCACCAAGAGTTTGTGTAATATGTAGTCGAACTACCAAATAATAGTAGAGGGCCACATTTTTATATGTTGCCTCAGACATTATTTTTTATCCAAATTTATATTATTTTGTTATATTATTTTAATATTATTATAATAGTATAATACATTTAATATATAATGTAAATAAATTATGGTAATATATTATATAAAATATATTATAATTTACAAATCCCGTGCGTTACGCACGGGCACTACGCTAGTTATACCCTAAACCCTAAACACCCTAAAAAACCCTACTCTAACAAGTAACAACTGTACACATTTTTTTTGGGAAATTTGTTGTGAGCTGAATCTGCCATGTTTTACAGTAACTTTTATATCGATTTCTGCATACATTTCATACAATTGGGCTAAGATAGTATAGAATCTGTGTGGTTAATGTTTATTTGCCAAATTATGGAATCTACACCGGTTTCTGTTTAATTCGCAGAATTCGAGTCATTTTACAGCAATTCTACAGAAGGTCGGAAAAGCTCGGAAAACGGCTACAGAAATCCAAGATCAAGAAAGCAGCGGAACCAGTCGAATCGAGCCGAGAACCCAGGCTACTCGATCTCGAGTAGCTCTTACTCGACCTAGCCGAGCAGGTCCGAGCAGCCTTGGTCGACAGAGCCTGATCGAGAGAGCCAGACCAACCCGGCTCCGGAAGTTACTCGATCTCGACAAGCCCTAGTCGAGATCGACGAAGCCCGGACACCACACCCGGAGAGAAGCCGAGGACGAGAAGCCGAGCTCAACTCTACTCGATCTCGACTAGACCTGGTCGAGATCGACAAGCCACCCCGAGCCAGTCCGAAGAGAAGTTCCTCGACCAAGAAGTCCACACCCCAAGTCGAACACCTCTACTCGATCTCGACAAGTCTTGGTCGAGATCGACGAGCCCTGAGCCCAGGAACCCAGGTCCGAGCTTGTCGAGCACACCTACCCGAGAAGACCTAGTCGACGGATCAAGCCTACTCGAGGTCGACTACGCTTACTCGAGGTCGACGAGCGTCAGGAGCCAAGACCGAGCCACATCGAGCAGAGCTACCCGGGAAGTCCAGTCGACGATGAATCCTACTCGAGGTCGACGAGCCCTTGTCGAGGTCGAGTAGCCCAGTTTCCAGAAACGCGTCGACGAAGTGCTGTCCGAGTAGAATTGGGATTCCTTGGGGCCGAAGGAGGAAGATTCTATCCAAATCCATCAAGTTCTATCCAAGGAAGCAAGATCTATCAAGACATGAAGACCTACCTAAATTAGATTTATCTTTTTCCTTAGTTGATTTATTTCCATTAAACAATTTATTTATCTTTTAAGTTTTAGATATAATTTTAGATAAAGATAGGAGATTCTATCCTTGACTAGCAAGGAATAGATCACTATAAATAAAGCCCATGGGGCTGGTTTTTCATTCATTCAATTTCAGAGCAAGACAAGTAGTTCCACAGATAGAGTTTAGGAGTTCTAAGGTTTTTAGGGTTTTGGCTTTTTGCGAAAGTTGATTGCCAGGATTGTAAAGGCTTTGCATATAGTTAATGCAAGTTATTTCTTTTCAATCAATGATGTCTGTTATTGCGATGAGGCGTGAGTAGTCCACCCACTTCTGGGGCTGGGGTGAGCCCGACGGTGGCCATGTGAGGCGATGCGATAAAGGTCAGATTTTTATGTAATTCATCTTCTATCCCTATAAGCATGATTCTTTTGCGAGAGTTGAAGGTGATCCTTGTCTGTGTTATTGAAGCGAAAGTGATCTTAATGCAACTTGGGTTAATTATGTGAAAAAGGGTTAGTAACAATTAGGGTTTATGCGAAAGCCTCTATATGCCTATTTGTTAATAACGAAAGTTATTTGATGGAAAGCATGATCTTTTATGCCTTTATGTGTTGTTTTGCATGTTTATCGTTGTGGTGTTGATACCCTGGCCTTGGAAGTCTTTTATTATATTGATTTATCTCAATCAAAAATTTGAGTTTTAGTTTCGAATTTGCAATTTATATTTTCTGTCTTTCCAGTCGACATAGAGTAGTCCTCGTCGAGATCGAGTAAGCTGTAGTCGATCTCGAGTACAATTTGTCTTAGTCGAGTTGAGTTTTCTGCTCTGTTGTCGATTTCTGAAGTTTCTGTCTTTGCATGCCCTAGTCGATCTCGAGTACACTCTTGTCGAGATCGAGTACACTTTTGTCTGCATCGAGTTTCTGTCGTCGATTCTGATCTTGTCTTTGCTGTCTCTTGTCGATCTCGAGTAGCTGTGGTCGAGATCAAGTAGCATGTTGCCTTGCGTTATTTTCTGTCTTTGCTTTATTTCCCGTTTTGCTTTTGTTCTTTGCTTTTGTTTGTTATTTTCTGCTTTTATTTCTGTTTCTTTCCTTGTTTCTGTTTCTGTCATTTCTGCTGTTGTGTCTGTGAGAATTTACAACTACCTGAGAACTGCTGACGTGCTTCCTCGTGGATTCGATCCTGACTTTCTCTTACTACAACGGGAGGAAGTCTTGTATTTATTTGCTGAGACAGGGAAGTCAGTTTGATCTTTATTTCATATTTATTTCATACTTGACCATCCTCCTACAACAACAAATTGGCGCCGTTGCCGGGGAAGCTATCAATCGCGCCTTAGGTAGTCAGTTCTCACTGTTTCTTTGAGTTACTTTTCAGGTGTATGTGCCGTTCTGGTATCCCACCTGAGTATTACGGCTTAGACGAACCAGAGTGCCTTTTACACGTCAGAACTAGACTTCAAAGAGCCATGGCGGACGCTGAAACACAAGAGCAGCTGATACAGAGGCTTACCAGGGAACTAGCCGCAAAGGATACTACTATCGCCAATGAGAGGACAGCAAGGGAACAAGCAAATGAGCGCGCAAGGCAAGCAGAAGCTGAGCTTGCCCAATATCCAACCACTGTAGAGGATTATATGCATCCCACTCTCATCGTGCCTGAATCGGCGATTCTAATCCCTGAAAACTCTTTTGAAATTCGCACTCAATTTCTTATAGAGCTTAAAAATAATGCCTTCTTTGGTAGATTTAATGAGTGTCCTCTTGAACATATTACAAATTTTTCTGACATGTGCCGTACTCTTGCTGAAGGTACAACTTTGGAATATGTCAAGATGAAAGCTTTTCGCTGGTCTCTCGCTGGGCCTGCACTGAAATGGCTGGAAGGGCTGAAAGCAAGATCACTCACAACCTGGGCCCAAGTAGAGCAAGAGTTTCTGAACAAATTCTTCCCACCCGCCAAAACAGCACATCTCCTCCAGAAAATCACCGCCTTCAAACAGAAGCAAGGGGAACCGCTGGAAAAGGCATGGGAACGCTACAAGGAACTTCTGCGATCTTGCCCTACTCATGGACAGCCGCCCTACATCATTCAGGAGATCTTCTTCAACTCTCTTGATCAAGTCACTAAGGACAGAATCAACAATTATACTCGCTATGAGTATCTGACAATGCCGCCAAGTGACGCATGGGGTGTGCTAGAAAAGCTCACTACCTACGACAACAAGTATAGGTCTACTATAACCTATGAAAAGAACCCATACGCCAGGCCAGCACCATCCATGCCCCTATATGATCCACCTAAGGAGATTGATCCAGATGTTAGGGAGCAGTACTACAGAGACCAGAATAAGAAGCTCCTCAAGCAAGTAAAGTATCTCTCTGTCAACCAGCCTTGCATTGAATGCGGATCGCAAAGGCACACCACTCCTGAGTGCCCACACACAGAGCAAGTCAGGATGGCAGAGCATCATGAGGAGGCAGCTTACGTAGGGGGTCCCAATCGCTACATGGGGGACCAAAGGTTTCAGCAACCACAATGGAACCAAGGTGTCCCTAGGAACCACCCGCCCTACAGAGCTCCAGGACGTCCGGAAAGGGATCAGAAAAAGGATGATATACAGACAGTCCTGGAGGAAATACGGAGGAACCACTCAGAAACTAGGCAATCTTTCAACTCCGTCTATACTCAGATGCAAGGTGTCAACTCTAGGCTTGGGGAAATTGATATATGGAGAAAATCAGTTGATACACAGATTGGTCAGCTAGCAGCAGGAATCCCCAGACAGTCAGGTGCGCTCCCTGGATCTTCAGAACCAAACCCTAAGGGAAAGACTGGACATATCGCTGCTGTAAAACTCAGAAGCGGCCATCAACTGCAAGAGCCAGAGGTCGGGAAGCAGCAGGATGAAGCTAAACAGCAAATCGACCAGAGCCTACTCGATGTCGAGGAAGGTCTACTCGACATCGACAACTCAGCAAAGCAACCTTCTTCTGCACAGCCCAACAACTAGAGGTCGACAAATCCAGTCGAGATCGACAAGGGCGTGGTCGACATCGAGGAGCCCCTGGTCGACATAGAGCAGCCTGCAGCACCTCCGACGTCTGTTCTGGCTCCGATTCAGAAAAAGCAGCTGCCTTTCCCCACAAAATCTCTAAAGGACCCGGCAGAAAAGAAATTTCAGCGCTTCATCAAGATGCTTCAGAAGCTCAACGTCACCATCCCCTTCACAGAAGCTCTCAATGAAATGCCATCCTATGTCAAGTTCCTGAAGGAGATTCTGAGCAAAAAGCGATCGATGGCTGAAATCACAGAGGAGTGCAACCATCTGGACATACTGGAGAAGAGACCGGATCCAGGTAAGTTTGCTATAACTATTGGATTTGGTCCATACAAAATTAATGCCTTATGTGATCTTGGACCTAGTGTGAGTATAATGCCTTTAACAATTTGGTCCAAGATTAAGATAGGTGCCCTGGAGCCTGTGGATGCTAGACTATACATGGCCAACAACACGGTGGTCATTCCAACAGGCATGGTGGATAATGTGCCAGTACAAGTAGGTAAATTCTTCGTCCCTGCTGATTTTCTAGTTGTTGATATGCAAGAAGATCCTGCTTGTCCAATTATTTTAGGAAGACCATTCTTGGAGACGGTGGATGCCAACATAAGCGTAAGGAAAGGAGTGCTCACCTTCAACATCAGCGATGAGGTAATTGAGTATTCCTTTAATAAAACTGAAAGGCATACAGGTCCAATGGAAGAGGTCAAATCTATCTCAGCTGGCTACATCACCTGCGGGGAACCCAAGGTCAGAAATATGACCCCTGAGGAGCTGGAAAAGAGGGACATGGAGGCCCAGGTGGAGGAGATCATGGCAATCCTCAAGGAGAACACAGAGAATCCAATCGACATAGACCAAGGTAAGTCGTTGTGGATTAATTATTTTTCGGATGCCTTGACAGGGACTAAGTATGAGGTCAAGATCGACCAAGGCTCCTCGACATCGAGTAGAACCCTAGTCGATCTCGACCAGACCAAGGAGACTCCACCAGCACCAGCATCGTCGAGCAGCAACACTGAAGGAACAGGCTCGTCGAGATCGAGTAGCCTTATCGAGATCGAGAAGACTTGCCCTAGATCGACTTCGCCCTCCTCGACGTTGACAACACCGGAGCCAGGAGCCTCGTCGATCACGACCAGCCTTGTCGAGATCGACCACCACCCGGTGCCACCAGACCTTTCTTCCTCGACGCCACAACAACCAGGAGGAGAGCCCTCGTCGAGATCGACTACCCTAGTCGAGATCGACCAAGATCCTCGGGCACCGTCTTCCTCGACACAGACTCCACCAGACGGATCAGCCTCGTCGATCTCGACCAGCCTTGTCGAGATCGACCACCACCCGGCGCCACCAGATCCGCCTTCCTCGATGAGCATACCACCAGGAGCAGAATCCTTGTCGATGTCGAGTGTTGTGAGCGGAATCTGCCATGTTTTACAGCAACTTTTATATCGATTTCTGTATACATTTCATGCTTTTGGGCTAAGATAGTACATAATCTGTATAGTTTATGTTTATTTGCCAAAATTATGGAATCTACACCAGTTTCTGTTTAAATCGCAGAAATCGAGGCATTTACAGCAATTCTACAGAAGGTCGGAAAAGCTCGGAAAGCCACTACAGAAGTCCAAGGTCAAAGCAGCGAAACAATTCTGAGACCCAGGCTTACTCGACATCGAGTAGGCCCAAGTCGAGCTCGACAAGCAATGTCTAAGCAGACCTGATCGACAAGCCTTGGTCGAGCAAGCCAGACAGCCCGAGCTCCGGAACCCTACTCGACCTAGACAAGCACTGGTCTAGGTCGACGAAGCCCCAAAGCCATGTCCGGAGTCGACGAGGAGCTTGCCGAGGAGATCCACCCGAGGACACCCCCCGAGACTCGCTGCCGCGGAAGAGGAGAGTCGCTGCCGCGGACCATGCCATCCGCTGCCAGCGGACAGAGCCAGTCGACAAGCCTAATCCTACTCGACATCGACTACCCTTGGTCGAGGTCGACGAGCACCCAGGAGCCCATGTTTGAGCCACACCGAGCAGATCTAGCCGAGACGACAAGTCAAGCCGAGCCACCCTACTCGACCTCGACGAGCCCTACTCGAGGTCGACAAGAGCCCAGTGTCCGGAAGTTACTCGACTTGCCTTGTCCGAGTAGAGTTGGCTTTGCTTGGAGCCGAAGGAAGACGATTCTATCCCGATCTATCAAGTTCTATCTATGAAAGGCGGAATCTATCAAGACATGAAGACTTTCCTACTTTAGTTTTATCTCTTTTCTTATGGATTTAATTCCATTAAACATTTATTTATCATTAAAGCAATTTAGATAGAAATTTAGATATAGATATTTATCTTCTTTCCTAGATTAGCTAGGGAATGAAGGCTATAAATAAAGCCCTAGGGGTTCAGTTTCAATCATTCAATTTCAGTTAGATTCAATTTCAGAGATAATTAGTTAGTTACACAGAGAAGTTTAGGAGTTTAAGGGTTTTAGGGTTTTGGCGATTTGCGAAGGTTGATTGCCAAGATTGTAAAATCGTTGAATTTAGTTTATGCAATTTAGTTCTTTTCATCAATTCAATGTCTGCGATTGCGATGAGGCGTGAGTAGTCCACCCACTTCTGGGGCTGGGGTGAGCCCGACGGTGGCCATGTGAGGCGATGCGATAAAGGTCAGATTTTTGTGCGATTTGTCTTCTATCCCTATGAGCATGATTCTTTTGCGAGAGTTGAAGGTGATCCTTGTTTGTGTTATTGAAGCGAAAGTGATCTTAATGCAACTTGGATTAATTATGTGAAAAAGGGTTAGTAACAATTAGGGTTTATGCGAGAGCCTCTATATGCCTAGTTGTTAATAACGAAAGTTATTTGATGGAAAGCATGATCTTTTTATGCCTTTATGTGTTGTTTTGCATGGTTATCGTTGTGGTGTCGAAACCCTGGCCTTAGAGGTCTTTTATATATTGATTTATTTCATCAAAAATTCTGAATTCTGTCTTTAAATTCTGCAAATTTACAGTTTCTGTCTTTTACTGTTTTTAGTCGGCATAGAGTACTGTTTGGTCGATCTCGAGGAACTGTGGTCGAGGTCGAGTAGGAGTTGTCTAGGTCGAGTAGGTTGTTTTCTGTTTTCATCGATTTCTGCAAGTTTCTGTCGAGTGCCTTTGTCGATCTCGAGTTGGAGTAGTCGAGATCGAGTTGACCTTGCTTTGTCAAGTGATTGCATTTGTTCTTTACTTTCTGTTTTCATTACTGTTTGGTCGACCTAGAGGACGGCTTTGTCGAGATCGACAAGCTTCTGTGTCCTCGATTTACTTTCTGTCTTTGCTTCTGTTTGCTTTGTTCTTTATTTCCTTTGCTTTTCTTTCTATTTTGTTTTGCTTCTTTACTTTTATTTTAGTTGCCCTTGCTGGGTTTATTTCTACTTTTGCTTCTGTGCTTCTGTTTGTCTTTCTGCTATGTTGCTGTGTCTGTGAGAGTCTGATAGCTATCTGAGAACTGCTGACGTGCTTCCTCGTGGATTCGATCCTGACTTTCTCTTACTACAACGGGAGGAGTCTTGTATTTATTTGCTGAGACAGGGGAGTCGTTCTGAACTATATCTTATTCTATACTTGACTTACTCCTGCAACAACAAATTGGCGCCGTTGCCGGGGAAGCAATCAATCGCGCCTTAGGTAGTCAGATCTCACGGTTTCTTTGAGTTACTTTTCAGGTGTATGCGCCGTTCTAGTATCCCACCTGAGTACTACGGTTTAGACGAACCAGAGCGCCTTCTTCACATCAGAAATAGACTTCAAAGAGCCATGGCAGACGCTGAAACACAGGAGCAGCTGATCGCTAGGCTGACAAAGGAATTGGCCGATAACAATGCTGCTCTAGCCGCCAGGGATGCCGCTCTCGCCGCTGAGAGAGCAGCAAGGGAACAAGCACAAGCTGAGCTTGCCCAGTACCCAACCACTGCTGAGGATTATATGCATCCAACACTCGTCGTGCCTGAATCGGCGATTCTAATCCCTAATAACTCTTTTGAAATTCGCACTCAGTTTCTTATTGAGCTTAAAAATAATGCCTTTTATGGTAGATTTAATGAGTGTCCTCTTGAGCATATTACCAACTTTTCTGACATGTGCCGTACTCTTGCTGAAGGTACCACGCTGGAATATGTCAAGATGAAAGCTTTTCGCTGGTCTCTCGCTGGGCCTGCACTGAAATGGTTGGAAGGGCTGCAACCAAGATCACTCACCACATTGGCCCAAGTAGAGCAAGAATTTCTGAATAAATTCTTCCCACCCGCCAAAACAGCATTTCTCCGCCAGAAAATCACCGCCTTCAAACAGAAGCAAGGGGAACCGCTGGCAAAGGCATGGGAGCGCTACAAGGAACTTCTGCGATCTTGCCCTACTCATGGACAGCCACCCTACGTCATTCAAGAGATCTTCTTCAACTCTCTTGATCAAGGCACTAAGGACAGGATCAACCACTACACTCGCTATGAATTCCTGACGATGCCACCAATTGAGGCCTGGGGTGTGCTGGACAAGCTTACCAACTATGACAATAAGTATGGAGCTACTTCAAATTACGATGAGAACTCCCACGCCAGGCCAGCACCATCTATGCCACTCTATGAGCCAGCAAAGGAGATTGATCCAGATGTCAGGGAGCAATACTACAGAGATCGGAACCGGAAGCTCATCAAGCAAGTCAAATATCTCTCTGTCAACCAGCCCTGCATAGAATGCGGATCACAAAGGCACACCACTCCTGAGTGCCCACACACAGAGCAAGTCAGGCTGACAGAGCACCATGAGGAGGCAGCATATGCAGGGGGTCCCAATCGCTACAACGGAGATCAAAGGTTCTATCAACCACAGTGGAACCAAGGTCCTCCTAGGAATCCCCCACCTTACAGAGCTCCAGGGCATCCAGAAAGGGACCAAAAGAAGGATGATCTGCAGCTGATCCTTGAGGAGATGCGACGAAATCAGGGCACCATCAACAACCAGTTCCAGACCATCACCACCAAATTTGGAGAAATGGACATCTGGAAAAGGGGAATTGAGACGCAGATAGGACAGATTTCTGCACAGATCCCACGACAGTCCGGCAAACTCCCTGGGCAAACAGAACCAAATCCTAAGGGAAAATCTGGACACGTCGCTGCTGTAAAGCTCAGGAGCGGACATCAACTACAGGAGCCAGATAACGAGAAGCAGCAGAGCAGCGAGGAACAGCTAGTCGACCTCGACAAAACACTAGTCGATCTCGACAAGAGCCCACTCGATCTCGACAAAGGACTTGTCGACCTCGAGGAGAATCTTCAGAAATCTTCGTCTGCGCCGAACAGCAACTCGACTGGGCCCAAACTGGTCGATCTCGACAAGAGGATGGTCGATCTCGAGGAGCCCCAGGTCGAGAAATCTGCAGCAACTCCGACGTCTGTTCTGGCTCCAACTCAGAAAAAGAAGCTGCCTTTCCCAACAAAATCTCTTAAGGACCCAGCGGAGAAAAAGTTTCAGCGCTTCATCAAGATGCTTCAGAAGCTCAACGTCACCATCCCATTCACAGAAGCTCTCAATGAAATGCCGTCCTATGTCAAATTCCTGAAGGAGATTCTGAGCAAAAAGCGATCGATGGCAGAAATCACAGAGGAGTGCAGCCATCTAGACATATTGGAAAAGAGGCCGGATCCAGGTAAGTTTGCTATAACTATTGGATTTGGTCCATACAAAATTAATGCCCTATGTGATCTTGGAGCTAGTGTCAGTATTATGCCTTTAACGATTTGGTCCAAGATTAAGATAGGTGCACTGGAGCCTGTGGATGCTAGACTGTATATGGCCAACAACACGGTGGTCATTCCAACAGGCATGGTGGAAAATGTCCCAGTACAAGTAGGTAAATTCTTCGTTCCTGCTGATTTCTTAATTATTGATATGCAAGAAGATCCTGCTTGTCCAATTATTCTAGGGAGACCATTCTTGGCGACGGTGGATGCCAATATAAGCGTACGGAAAGGGGTACTCACTTTCAACATCAGCGATGAAGTGATTGAGTATTCCTTCAACAAAACTGAACAGCATACGGGTCCCATGGAAGAGGTCAAATCTATCTCAGCTGGCTACATCACCTGCGGGGAACCTACGGTCAGAAATATGACCCCGGAGGAGATAGAAAAGAGGGACATGGAAGCCCAGGTGGAGGAGATCATGGCAATCCTCAAGGAGAACAAAGGAACTAAGTATGGGGTCAAGATCGACCAGACCCTAGTCGATCTCGACCAGACCAAGGCGACTCCACCGAAGCCGAGCAGCAAACCAGAGGAACAGCCCTACTCGACCTCGAGTAGTCTCGTCGAGGTCGACCAAAACTCGGAGCCACCAGACCTGTCTTCCTCGACGCTGCCAACTCCAGGACCAGAGCCCTTGTCGATCTCGAGGAAGCTACTCGATGTCGACCAAAACTCGGAGAACACAGACCCTGCTTCCTCGACGCTGACTCGACCAGGCGACCCAGTCTCCTCGACCTCGACAAGACTTGTCGAGGTCGACCACCCCTTGACGGCCTCGGCTTCTTCTTCTTCGACTTCGCAGCGACTAGCAGGAGAGCTCTCGTCGACCTCGAGTAGCTTTGTCGAGGTCGACCACCGCCAGGCTTCACCAGATCCGTCTTCGTCGACGATCCAGCCACCAGGACCAGAGTCCTTGTCGAGGTCGAGTACGCTTGTCGAGATCGACAAGCCCTGTTCTTCCTCGACTTCTGATTCTTCGACCAGACCACCACCAGTGCCAGCAGACTCGTCGATCTCGAGGAGCCCTAGTCGAGATCGACCAAATACTGTGGTGCCCGATTCCGTTTCCGCAAAGGTGAGCCAAGGTATGGATCTTTCTTCTCCTATTTCCATTAAAGATTTATCTATACATGGAAGAGGTTTGCCTTGGTATGTGCGATTGTGCAGGATTTCCAATGATGAGCCTAAGGAGTATGAAGTTGGAGACAAACTCTATGTCTCTAAATCAAAGGATCATTGGTTTCCAAACAAATTCAACAAGAAGCGGATGGGACCGTTCGTGGTGAACAAGATCCATTCTGGAGGATTACAGCTGATGGACAAGAATGGAGTCTTATTTGAGGCCCAGGCTACATGGGCTCTACAGATGCCACCTTGAGCTAAATGGAAAGTCGGCCTAGCGACTATAAAATCTAGAGCATGTACATAGACTTTTTAGGACATTTAAGACTTTGTTTTTGGTTTCTGGTTTTGAACATTGTTTTTGGGTTGTTGTTTCTATTTTTTGGTATATGTCTTCTACTTTTCAGGTCAATGGATAGAACCAAAGCTTAACTCGGACTAGGAGGTGCTCCATTCAAAATTATGCGGCTCTGCACACATGTCTTGTGAGTTTCTTTCTTTACCCTTTACATTGTTTTTTTTATACAGTGAGGACACTGTAATGTTTAAGTATGGGGTGGGGGAAGGGCTTACTTCATGCATATTGATCATATTTGACATATGTGTGCATATTTAGAATTTATTTCTTTGAATTGCTACATGGCTATTTTGGAATGCATTATTGATTTATGAGCTTATATGCATGTTTTCCAAAGTTTGAAAAAATGACCCCCATTAAAATTTTGAAATAATGTCATGGAAGCTTATATTGAACTCGAAGATGCAAAATTGGATTCATTAGAGATATAGCATGAAATTGCCTAGTAAAGGGAAGGTACAATGAAGTGCATATTTTCTTGAAAACCATGAAAGGAGGTAAAATTTGATGTTGCTTTTGACATGTTGCATGATAAGATGATTGAGGACTTTATATTTCCATATAATGCTCATTGTTTATATCCTAGCCTTACCTATGCTTATGCATCACAAAAGCCATAATATGCCTTATTTCATATATTGCTCCACATGATCTAAATATTTGCCATTCTTTACCTTATCCGGGGATTATGCTGAGAATGATGTTACATTATGGAGATGCTATATGGTTGTTGTGTTTATCATTATTGGAGTTTGGAGGGAAATTGTTTGAAATATATGGAAAATTTAATGAGTGAAAGAAAATCCAATCACCTCAGGAGATAAAGGTAGATTGACCCTGCTCTCTGAGATAATAGTTTGGAGAGATGGGACACATTGTGAGGAGTCCGAAGCACTAAGTATCCGGGGCCATTCATGACACCCATGTTTGCGACTCGTGAGAAGGCAGTGCTGCGGTCAGAGAGGTAAAAGCAATATTATTGATAAAAGCAATATGAAAGGTGATGAATCAAAGGAAGAAAGGAATGTGGAATGAAACTCAAAGTTGGAAAGTACTCCATTTCCCCGGATCATAAAAGCACCACATTGCCAGAAATTGACCACCTTTTAGCCTTTTACCAATCTACTCCTTCATGAGCTTAAATTAAAGTCTTCTTGATTATTAATGCTTTGCCACGTATGAATTATTTGTGCATAACCCTCCTTTTGTGAGTAGATGTTGCTTTTACATACTTGCACATGCATGAATCTGTGACACTAGTACCTTTTCGAGGATGGTAATTGATTGCAGGGTTATATGAGAATGAATCTGATATGTTGAGAGTTTTGATTTCTTCCCCTGAATGACAAATAAAAGTATTGCTTGAGGACAAGCAAGCTTAAGTATGGGGTGTTTGTTGTGAGCGGAATCTGCCATGTTTTACAGCAACTTTTATATCGATTTCTGTATACATTTCATGCTTTTGGGCTAAGATAGTACAGAATCTGTATAGTTTATGTTTATTTGCCAAAATTATGGAATCTACACCAGTTTCTGTTTAAATCGCAGAAATCGAGGCATTTACAGCAATTCTACAGAAGGTCGGAAAAGCTCGGAAAGCCACTACAGAAGTCCAAGGTCAAAGCAGCGAAACAATTCTGAGACCCAGGCTTACTCGACATCGAGTAGGCCCAAGTCGAGCTCGACAAGCAATGTCCAAGCAGACCTGATCGACAAGCCTTGGTCGAGCAAGCCAGACAGCCCGAGCTCCGGAACCCTACTCGACCTAGACAAGCACTGGTCTAGGTCGACGAAGCCCCAAAGCCATCTCCGGAGTCGACGAGGAGCTTGCCGAGGAGATCCACCCGAGGACACCCCCCGAGACTCGCTGCCGCGGAAGAGGAGAGTCGCTGCCGCGGACCATGCCATCCGCTGCCAGCGGACAGAGCCAGTCGACAAGCCTAATCCTACTCGACATCGACTACCCTTGGTCGAGGTCGACGAGCACCCAGGAGCCCATGTCTGAGCCACACCGAGCAGATCTAGCCGAGACGACAAGTCAAGCCGAGCCACCCTACTCGACCTCGACGAGCCCTACTCGAGGTCGACAAGAGCCCAGTGTCCGGAAGTTACTCGACTTGCCTTGTCCGAGTAGAGTTGGCTTTGCTTGGAGCCGAAGGAAGACGATTCTATCCCGATCTATCAAGTTCTATCTATGAAAGGCGGAATCTATCAAGACATGAAGACTTTCCTACTTTAGTTTTATCTCTTTTCTTATGGATTTAATTCCATTAAACATTTATTTATCATTAAAGCAATTTAGATAGAAATTTAGATATAGATATTTATCTTCTTTCCTAGATTAGCTAGGGAATGAAGGCTATAAATAAAGCCCTAGGGGTTCAGTTTCAATCATTCAATTTCAGTTAGATTCAATTTCAGAGACAATTAGTTAGTTACACAGAGAAGTTTAGGAGTTTAAGGGTTTTAGGGTTTTGGCGATTTGCGAAGGTTGATTGCCAAGATTGTAAAATCGTTGAATTTAGTTTATGCAATTTAGTTCTTTTCATCAATTCAATGTCTGCGATTGCGATGAGGCGTGAGTAGTCCACCCACTTCTGGGGCTGGGGTGAGCCCGACGGTGGCCATGTGAGGCGATGCGATAAAGGTCAGATTTTTGTGCGATTTGTCTTCTATCCCTATGAGCATGATTCTTTTGCGAGAGTTGAAGGTGATCCTTGTTTGTGTTATTGAAGCGAAAGTGATCTTAATGCAACTTGGATTAATTATGTGAAAAAGGGTTAGTAACAATTAGGGTTTATGCGAGAGCCTCTATATGCCTAGTTGTTAATAACGAAAGTTATTTGATGGAAAGCATGATCTTTTTATGCCTTTATGTGTTGTTTTGCATGGTTATCGTTGTGGTGTCGAAACCCTGGCCTTGGAGGTCTTTTATATATTGATTTATTTCATCAAAAATTCTGAATTCTGTCTTTAAATTCTGCAAATTTACAGTTTCTGTCTTTTACTGTTTTTAGTCGGCATAGAGTACTGTTTGGTCGATCTCGAGGAACTGTGGTCGAGGTCGAGTAGGAGTTGTCTAGGTCGAGTAGGTTGTTTTCTGTTTTCATCGATTTCTGCAAGTTTCTGTCGAGTGCCTTTGTCGATCTCGAGTTGGAGTAGTCGAGATCGAGTTGACCTTGCTTTGTCAAGTGATTGCATTTGTTCTTTACTTTATGTTTTCATTACTGTTTGGTCGACCTAGAGGACAGCTTTGTCGAGATCGACAAGCTTCTGTGTCCTCGATTTACTTTCTGTCTTTGCTTCTGTTTGCTTTGTTCTTTATTTCCTTTGCTTTTCTTTCTGTTTTGTTTTGCTTCTTTACTTTTATTTTAGTTGCCCTTGCTGGGTTTATTTCTACTTTTGCTTCTGTGCTTCTGTTTGTCTTTCTGCTGTGTTGCTGTGTCTGTGAGAGTCTGATAGCTATCTGAGAACTGCTGACGTGCTTCCTCGTGGATTCGATCCTGACTTTCTCTTACTACAACGGGAGGAGTCTTGTATTTATTTGCTGAGACAGGGGAGTCGTTCTGAACTATATCTTATTCTATACTTGACGATCCAGCCACCAGGACCAGAGTCCTTGTCGAGGTCGAGTACGCTTGTCGAGATCGACAAGCCCTGTTCTTCCTCGACTTCCGATTCTTCGACCAGACCACCACCAGTGCCAGCAGACTCGTCGATCTCGAGGAGCCCTAGTCGAGATCGACCAAATACTGTGGTGCCCGATTCCGTTTCCGCAAAGGTGAGCCAAGGTATGGATCTTTCTTCTCCTATTTCCATTAAAGATTTATCTATACATGGAAGAGGTTTGCCTTGGTATGTGCGATTGTGCAGGATTTCCAATGATGAGTCTAAGGAGTATGAAGTTGGAGACAAACTCTATGTCTCTAAATCAAAGGATCATTGGTTTCCAAACAAATTCAACAAGAAGCGGATGGGACCGTTCGTGGTGAACAAGATCCATTCTGGAGGATTACAACTGATGGACAAGAATGGAGTCTTATTTGAGGCCCAGGCTACATGGGCTCTACAGATGCCACCTTGAGCTAAATGGAAAGTCGGCCTAGCGACTATAAAATCTAGAGCATGTACATAGACTTTTTAGGACATTTAAGACTTTGTTTTTGGTTTCTGGTTTTGAACATTGTTTTTGGGTTGTTGTTTCTATTTTTTGGTATATGTCTTCTACTTTTCAGGTCAATGGATAGAACCAAAGCTTAACTCGGACTAGGAGGTGCTCCATTCAAAATTATGCGGCTCTGCACACATGTCTTGTGAGTTTCTTTCTTTACCCTTTACATTGTTTTTTTTATACAGTGAGGACACTGTAATGTTTAAGTATGGGGTGGGGGAAGGGCTTACTTCATGCATATTGATCATATTTGACATATGTGTGCATATTTAGAATTTATTTCTTTGAATTGCTACATGGCTATTTTGGAATGCATTATTGATTTATGAGCTTATATGCATGTTTTCCAAAGTTTGAAAAAATGACCCCCATTAAAATTTTGAAATAATGTCATGGAAGCTTATATTGAACTCGAAGATGCAAAATTGGATTCATTAGAGATATAGCATGAAATTGCCTAGTAAAGGGAAGTCACAATGAAGTGCATATTTTATGATCCGGGGAAATGGAGTACTTTTCCAAACTTTGAATTTCATTCCACATTCCTTTTCCGCTTGATTCATCACCTTTCATAATGCTTTTCTCAATAATATTGCTTTTTTTCAATAATGATGCTTTTACCTCTCTGACCTTAGCACTGCCTTCTCGCGAGTCGCAAACATGGGTGTCATGAATGGCCCCGGATACTTAGTGCTTCGGACTCCTCACAATGTGTCCCATCTCTCCAAACTATTATCTCAGAGAGCAGGGTCAATCTACCTTTATCTCCTGAGGTGATTGGATTTTCTTTCACTCATTAAATTTTCCATATATTCAAACAATTTCCTTCCAAACTCCAATAATGATAATAACAACACAACAACCATATAACATTTCCATATGTAACATCATTCTCAACATAATCCCCGGATAAGGTAAAGAATGGCAAATATTTAGATCATGTGGAGCAATATTTGAAATAAGGCATATTATGGCTTTTGTGATGCATAAGAATAGGTAAGGCTAGGATATAACAATGAGCATTATATGGAAATATAAAGTCCTCCATCATCTTATCATGCAATATGTCAAAAGCAATTTCAAATTTTACCTCCTTTCATGGTTTTCAAGAAAATATGCACTTCATTGTGACTTCCCTTTACTAGGCAATTTCATGCTATATCTCTAATGAATCCAATTTTGCATCGTCGAGTCCAATTTTTAAGCTTCCATGACATTATTCAAAAATTTCAATGGGGGTCATTTTTCTCAAATTTTTGGAAAATATGCATATAAGCATATAATTCAATAATGCTTTCCAAAATAGCCATGTAGCAATTCTAAGAAATAATGCACCAATAACACCAATAATGTCAAATACGATCAATATGCAAATGTAAGCCCTTCCCCCACCCCATACTTAAACATTACAGTGTCCTCACTGTATAAAAATAAGGCAAGGGTAAAGAAAGAAACTCACAAGACATGAGTGCAGAGCCGCATATTTTCAAATGGAGCACCTCCTGTCCGAATTTTAATGTTGCCTGGTTCTATCCATGGACCTGAAAAGTAGAAGACATATACCAACAAAAGAAAAACAAAAACCAAAAACAATGTCCAAAACCAAAAACCAAAAACAAAGTCTTAAATGTCCTAAAAAGTTTATGTACATGCTCTAGATTTTATAGTCACTAGGCTGAATGTTCATTAAGCTCAAGGTGGCATCTGCAGGGCCCATGTAGCTTGGGCCTCAAATAAGACTCCATTCTTGTCCATCAGCTGTAATCCTCCAGAATGGATCTTGTTCACCACGAACGGTCTCATCCGCTTCTTGTTGAACTTGTTAGGGAACCAATGATCCTTTGATTTAGAGACATAGAGCTTGTCTCCAACTTCATACTCCTTAGGCTCATCATTGGAAATCCTACACAATCGCACATACCAAGGCAGACCTCTCCCATGTATAGATAAATCTTTGATGGAAATAGGAGAAGACAGATCCATACCTTGGCTCAGCTTCGCAGAAACGGCATCGGGCATCACAGTGTTTGGTCGATCTCGACTAGAGCTCCTCGAGATCGACGAGTCTGCTGGATCTGGTGGTGGTCTGATCGAAGAATCAGGAGTCGAGGAAGAACAGGGCTTGTCGACCTCGAGTTGGCTGGTCGACCTCGAGTAGGGATCTGGTCCTGGTTGCTGCATCGTCGAGGAAGAAGCCGTCGATGAAGACTGGATCTTGTCGACCTCGAGTAAGGTGGTCGAGATCGACAAAGGTTCTGCCCCTGGTATCTCCAGCGTCGAGGAAGAAGAAGCCGAGGCCGTCGAAGAGTGGTCGATCTCGACAAGCTGCTTGTCGATCTCGACTAGAGATGGGTTGTCTGGCGGCTTCTGTGTCGAGGAGGCAGGAGTCGAGTTAGTCGTGGTCTGGTCGATGTCGACAAGTCTGGTCGACCTCGACGAGTTTTCTGCTCCGGATGGCTTGCTCATCGACGAAGGCGGATTTGGCGGTGCCCAGTGGTGGTCGACCTCGAGTTGGGTTTGGTCGACTTCGAGTAGCCTTGGCTTGACCCCATACTTAGCTCCTTTGTTCTCCTTAAGGATTGCCATGATCTCCTTCACTTGGGCCTCCATGTCCCTCTTTTCCAGTTCCTCCGGGGTCATATTTCTGACCTTGGGTTCCCCGCAGGTGATGTAGCCGGCTGAGATAGATTTGACCTCTTCCATGGGACCCGTATGCTATTCAGTTTTGTTGAAGGAATACTCAATCACTTCATCGCTGATGTTGAAAGTGAGCATTCCTTTCCGTACGCTTATATTGGCATCCACCGTCGCCAAGAATGGTCTCCCTAGAATAATTGGACAAGCAGGGTCTTCTTGCATATCAATAATTAGGAAATCAGCAGGAACGAAGAATTTACCTACTTGTACTGGGACATTCTCCACCATGCCTGTTGGAATGACCACCGTGTTGTTGGCCATATATAGTCTAGCGTCCACAGGCTCCAGTGCACCTATCTTAATCTTGGACCAAATCGTTAAAGGCATAATACTGACACTAGCTCCAAGATCACATAGGGCATTAATTTTGTATGGACCAAATCCAATAGTTATAGCAAACTTACCTGGATCCGGCCTCTTCTCCAATATGTCCAGATGGCTGCACTCCTCTGTGATTTCCGCCATCGATCGCTTTTTGCTCAGAATCTCCTTTAGGAACTTGACGTAGGAAGGCATTTCATTGAGAGCTTCTGTGAATGGGATGGTGACGTTGAGCTTCTGAAGCATCTTGATGAAGCGCTGAAACTTTTTCTCCGCTGGGTCCTTAAGAGATTTTGTTGGGAAAGGCAGCTTCTTTTTCTGAGTTGGAGCCAGAACAGACGTCGGAGTTGCTGCAGATTTCTCGACCTGGGGCTCCTCGAGATCGACCACCCTCTTGTCGACATCGAGTAGATTTGGTGCAGTCGAGTTGCTGGGCTGTGTAGACGAAGATTTCTGAAGATTCTCCTCGACCTCGAGTAGATCTTTGTCGAAGTCGACTGGGCTTTGGTCGAGATCGACGACTGGTTTGTCGACCTCGACTTGCCGTTCCTCGTCCTGCTGCTTCCCGACCTCTGCCTCTTGAAGTTGATGGCCGCTTCTGAGTTTTACAGCAGCGATGTGTCCAGTCTTTCCCTTCGGATTTGGTTCTGAAGATCCAGGGAGAGTGCCTGACTGTCTAGGAATTCCTGCTGCCAGCTGACCAATCTGTGTATCAACTGATTTCCGCCAAATATCAATTTCCCCAAGCCTAGAGTTGACACCTTGCATCTGAGTATAGACGGAGTTGAAAGATTGCCTAGTTTCTGCGTGGTTTCTCCGTATCTCCTCCAGGACTGTCTGTATATCATCCTTTTTCTGGTCCCTTTCTGGATGTCCTGGAGCTCTGTAGGGCGGGGGGTTCCTAGGGACTCCCTGGTTCTACTGTGGTTGCTGAAACCTTTGGTCCCCCATATAGCGATTGGGACCCCCTGCGTAAGCTGCATCCTCGTGATGTTCTGCCATCCTGACTTTCTCTGTGTGTGGGCACTCAGTAGTGGTGTGCCTTTGCGATCCGCATTCTATGCAAGGCTGGTTGACAGAGAGATACTTCACTTGTTTGAGGAGCTTCTTATTCTGGTCTCTATAGTATTGCTCCCTGACATCTGGGTCGATCTCCTTTGCTGGCTCATATAGGGGCATAGATGGTGCTGGCCTGGCGTATGGGTTCTCATCATAGTTTGAAGTAGCCCCATATTTGTTATCATAGGTAGTGAGCTTCTCCAGTACTCCCCATGCGTCACTTGGCGGCATTGTCAGATACTCATAGCGAGTATAGTGGTTGATTCTGTCCTTAGTGACTTGATCCAGAGAGTTGAAGAAGATCTCCTGAATCACATAGGGTGGCTGTCCATGAGTAGGGCAAGATCTCAGCAGTTCCTTGTAGCGTTCCCATGCCTTTGCCAGCGGTTCCCCTTGCTTCTGTTTGAAGGCAGTGATTCTCTGACGGAGATGTGCTGTTTTGGCGGGTGGGAAGAATTTGTTCAGGAACTCTTGCTCTACTTGGGCCCATGTGGTGAGTGATCTTGGTTTCAGCCCTTCCAGCCATTTCAGTGCAGGACCAGCGAGAGACCAGCGAAAAGCTTTCATCTTGACATATTCCAGTGTGGTACCTTCAGCAAGAGTACGGCACATGTCAGAAAAGTTGGTAATATGCTCAAGAGGGCACTCATTAAATCTACCATAAAAGGCATTATTTTTAAGCTCAATAAGAAACTGAGTGCGAATTTCATAAGAGTTATTAGGGATTAGAATCGCCGATTCAGGCACGACGAGCGTAGGATGCATATAATCCTCAGCAGTGGTTGGGAGTCGGGCAAGCTCAGCTTGTGCTTGCTCCTTTTCTTCCCTCTCAGCGGCGATAGCAGCATCTTTATCGGCCAATTCCTTTGTCAGTCTAGCGACCAGCTGCTCCTGTGTTTCAGCGTCCGCCATGATCCTTTTGAGTCTAGAATGGATGTGTAGGTAGCGCTCCGGTTCGTCTAAGGCGTCAAACTCAGGTGTTTGACCAGAACGATGCATACACCTGTGAAGTAACTCAGAAAAAACGTGAGAACTGACTACCTAAGGCGCGAATGATTGCCTCCCCGGCAACGGCGCCAATTTGTTGTTGCAGGAGTTAGTCAAGTATAGAATAGAATATGGTTTAGAACGACTCCCCTGTCTCAGCAAATAATTACAAGACTTCCTCCCGTTGTAATAAGAGTTAGTCAGGATCGAATCCACGAGGAAGCACGTCAGCAGTTCTCAGGTAGCTATCTGATTCTCACAGACACAGCAGCAGAACAGACATAGAAACAGAAGCAGAAACAAATAATCCCGGCAAGGGCAACTAAAATAAAAGCAAATAAACAAGTAAAGACAGAAAACAAAGCAAAGGAAATAAAGAAAAGCAAACAAAGCAAATTAGAAAGTAAAAGTAGGGACACAGAAGCTTGTCGATCTCGACAAAGCTGTCCTCTATCTCGACAAAGGTGTAATGAAAACAGAAAGTAAAGAACAAATGCAATCACTCGACAAACAGAGATCTCCTCGACCTCGACAAGAGGTACTCGAGATCGACAAGAAAAGTAAAACATAGAAACTGAAATCGACAAAAAACAGGAAATAACCAACTCGACCTAGACCTGTCCCTACTCGATCTCGACTAGATGCAACTCGAGATCGACAAAGCTTTCGTCTATGTCGACTAAAAACAGAAAAAGACAGAAACTGTAAAACTTGCAAATTTAAAGACAGAACTCAGAAATTTGATGAAATAAATCAATATATTAAAAGACTCCCAAGGCTAGGGTTTCGACACCACAACGATAACCATGCGAAACAACACATAAAGGCATAAAAGATCATGCTTTCCATCAAATAACTTTCGTCATTAACAACTAGGCATATAGAGGCTCTCGCATAAACCCTAATTGTTACTAACCCTATTTCACATAATTAATCCAAGTTGCATTAAGATCACTTTCGCTTCAATAATACAAACAAGGATCACCTTCAACTCTCGCAAAAGAATCATGCTCTTAGGGATAGAAGACGAATCACACAAAAATCTGACCTTTATCGCATCGCCTCACATGGCCACCGTCGGGCTCACCCCAGCCCCAGAAGTGGGTGGACTACTCACGCCTCATTGCAATAACAGACATCTTTGATTGAAAGAAATAAACTTGCATTAAAACTAAATTCAAAGCCTTTACAATCCTGGCAATCAACTTTCGCAAATCGCCAAAACCTTAAAAACCTCAAACTCCTAAACTTCTCTGAATGAAACTAACTACTTGTGTCTGAACTTGGAATATCTGAAAAACCAGCCCCTAGGGCTTTATTTATAGTGATCTATTCCTTGCTAATCTAGGAAAGAATATCTCTATCTATATCTAAATATATATCTAAAAGCTTAAAAGATAAATAAATGTTTAAATGGAATTTAATCCATAAGGAAAGAGATAAAACTAAAGTAGGAAAGTCTTCATGATGTTGATATATTGCCTTCCATAGATAGAATCGGATAGATCGGATAGATCTTTGATGGATCTGGATAGAATCTTCCGCCTTCGGGACCAAGCAACTCCAACTCTACTCGGACAAGGTAAGTCGAGAAGGTTCTGGAACTGGGCTCTTGTCGACCTCGAGTAGGGCTCGTCGAGGTCGAGTAGACTGGCTTGTCTCGGCTTGCTCTGCTCGATGTGGCTCGTCTGGGCTCCTGGGTGCTCGTCGACCTCGAGTAAGCCTACTCGATCTCGACAAAGGTGGTCATCGACTAGACTCCTCGGGTGGGTCTCCTCGGCCTGGTCGGACATGCTCGGACAAGGACTCTGGGCTTCGTCGATCTCGACAAGATCTCGTCGATCTCGACAAGATCTGCTCGACTTGGCTCTCTTCGCTGGCAGCGGATGACTTGGTCCGCGGCAGCGACTTTCCCTTTCCGCTGCAGCGAGTTCTCCTGGTCGTCCTCGGCTCCTCGGGTAGCTGCTCCTCGACGACTCCGGACATGGGCGCTGGGGCTTCGTCGACCTCGACCAGGGCTTGTCGAGGTCGAGTAGGGTCCGGAGTTGTTCCTGGCTCCTCGATCATGGCTACTCGACCATGTCTGCTCGGACATTGCTTGTCGAGCTCGACCAAGCTCACTCGAGATCGAGTAGCCTGGGTCTGCAGCTTGATTCCGTTACTTTGACCTTGGACTTCTGTAGTGGTTTTCCGAGCTTTTCCGACCTTCTGTAGAATTGCTGTAAATGCCTCGATTTCTGCGATGTAAACAGAAACTGGTGTAGATTCCATAATTTTGGCAAATAAACATAAACTACACAGATTCTGTACTATCTTAGCCCAAATGCATGAAATGTATACAGAAATCGATATAAAAGTTGCTGTAAAACATGGCAGATTCTGCTCACAACACTTGGCTCCGCGTCAGGCCTCTGATCGAATCTGCATTCTCAGTGACGATATTTCATATAAGTCCTTGGATGCTGGAGCTTGGCTACGAGTCAGGCCTCTAATCGAATCTGCATTCTCAGAGACGATATTTCATATAAAGTCCTGGGACGGTGGAGCTTGGCTCCGCGTCAGGCCTCTAATCGAATCTGTATTCTCAGAGACGATATTTCATATAAAGTCCTGGGACGCTGGAGCTTGGCTCCGCGTCAGGCCTCTGATCGAATCTGCATTCTCAGAGACGATATTTCATATAAAGTCCTGGGACGCTGGAGCTTGGCTCCGCATCAGGCCTCTGATCGAATCTGCATTCTCAGAAACGATATTTCATATAAGTCCTTGGACGCTGGAGCTTGGCTCCGCGTCAGGCCTCTAATCGAATCTGCATTCTCAGAGACGATATTTCATATAAAGTCCTGGGACGCTGGAGCTTGGCTCCGCATCAGGCCTCTGATCGAATCTGCATTCTCAGAAACGATATTTCATATAAGTCCTTGGACGCTAGAGCTTGGCTCCGTGTCAGGGCTCTGATCGAATCTGCATTCTCAGAGACGATATTTCATATAAAGTCCTGGGACGCTGGAGCTTGGCTCTGCGTCAGGCCTCTGATCGAATCTGCATTCTCAGAGACGATATTTCATATATGTCCTTGGACGCTGGAGCTTGGCTCCGCGTCAGGCCTTTGATCGAATCTGCATTCTCAGAGAAGTTATTTCATATAAAGTCCTGCGACGCTGGAGCTTGGCTTTGCGTCAGGCCTCTGATCGAATCTGCATTCTCAGAGACGATATTTCATATAAGTCCTTGGACGCTGGAGCTTGGCTCCGCGCCAGGCCTCTGATCGAATCTGCATTCTCAGAGATGATATTTCATATAAAGTCCTGGGACGCTGGAGCTTGGCTACGCGTCAGGCCTCTGATCGAATCTGCATTCTCAAAGACGATATTTCATATAAGTCCTTGGATGCTGGAGCTTCGCTCCGCGTCAGGCCTCTGATCGAATCTGCATTCTCAGAGACGATATTTTATATAAAGTCATGGGACGCTGGAGCTTGGCTCCGCGTCAGGCCTCTGATCGAATCTGCATTCTCAAAGACGATATTTCATATAAGTCCTTGGACGCTGGAGCTTGGCTCCGCGTCAGGCCTCTGATCGAATCTGCATTCTCAAAGACGATATTTCATATAAGTCCTTGGACGCTGGAGCTTGGCTACGCGTCAGGCCTCTGATCGAATCTGCATTCTCAGAGACGATATTTCATATAAAGTCCTGGGACGCTAGAGCTTGGCTCCGCGTCAGGGCTCTGATCGAATCTGCATTCTCAGAGACGATATTTCATAAAAAGTCCTGGGACGCTGGAGCTTGGCTACGCGTCAGGCCTCTGATCGAATCTGCATTCTTAGAGACGATATTTAATATAAGTCATTGGACGCTGGAGCTTGGCTCCGCGTCAGGCCTCTGATCGAATATGCATTCTCAGAGACGATATTTCATATAAGTCCTTGGACGCTGGAGCTTGGCTCCGCGTCAGGACTCTGATCGAATCTACATTCTCAGAGACGATATTTCATATAAAGTCCTGGGACGCTTGAGCTTGGCTCCGCGTCAGGCCTCTAATCGAATATGCATTCTCAGAGACGATATTTCATATAATGTCCTGGGACGCTGGAGCTTGGTTCCGCGTCAGGCCTCTGATCGAATCCGCATTCTCAGTGACGATATTTCTTATAAGTCCTTGGGCGCTGGAGCTTGGCTCCGCGTCAGGCCTCTAATCGAATCTGCATTCTCAGAGACGATATTTCATATAAGTCCTTGGACGCTGGAGCTTGGCTCCGAGTCAGGCCTCTGATCGAATCTGCATTCTCAGAGACGATATTTCATATAAAGTCCTGGGACGCTAGACCTTGGCTCCGCGTCAGGGCTCTGATCGAATCTGCATTCTCAGAGACGATATTTCATATAAAGTCTTGGGACGCTGGAGCTTGGCTACGCGTCACCCCTCTGATCGAATCCGCATTCTCAGAGACGATATTTCATATAAGTCCTTGGACGCTGGAGCTTGGCTCCGCATCAGGCCTCTGATCGAATCTGCATTCTCATAGACGATATTTCATATAAAGTCCTGGGACGCTGGAGCTTGGCTCTGCGTCAAGCCTCTAATCGAATCTGCATTCTGAGAGATGATATTTCATATAAGTCCTTGGACGCTGGAGCTTGGCTTCGCGTCAGGCCTCTGATCGAATATGCATTCTCAGAGACGATATTTCATATAAGTCCTTGGACGCTGGAGCTTGGCTCCGCGTCAGGACTCTGATCGAATCTACATTCTCAGAGACGATATTTCATATAAAGTCCTGGGACGCTTGAGCTTGGCTCCGCGTCAGGCCTTTAATCGAATATGCATTCTCAGAGACGATATTTCATATAAGTCCTTGGACGCTGGAGCTTGGCTCCGAGTCAGGCCTCTGATCGAATCTGCATTCTCAGAGACGATATTTCATATAAAGTCCTAGGACGCTGGAGCTTGGTTCCGCGTCAAGCCTCTGATCGAATCTGCATTCTCATAGACGATATTTCATATAAAGTCATGGGACGCTGGAGCTTGGCTCTGCGTCAAGCCTCTAATCGAATCTGCATTCTCAGAGATGATATTTCATATAAGTCCTTGGACGCTGGAGCTTGGCTTCGCGTCAGGCTTCTGATCGAATCTGCATTCTCAGTGACGATATTTCATATAAGTCCTTGGACGCTGGAGCTTGGCTTCGCGTCAGGCCTCTGATCGAATATGCATTCTCAGAGACGATATTTCATATAAGTCCTTGGACGCTGGAGCTTGGCTCCGCGTCAGGACTCTGATCGAATCTACATTCTCAGAGACGATATTTCATATAAAGTCCTGGGACGCTTGAGCTTGGCTCCGCGTCAGGCCTTTAATCGAATATGCATTCTCAGAGACGATATTTCATATAAGTCCTTGGACGCTGGAGCTTGGCTCCGAGTCAGGCCTCTGATCGAATCTGCATTCTCAGAGACGATATTTCATATAAAGTCCTAGGACGCTGGAGCTTGGCTCCGCGTCAAGCCTCTGATCGAATCTGCATTCTCATAGACGATATTTCATATAAAGTCATGGGACGCTGGAGCTTGGCTCTGCGTCAAGCCTCTAATCGAATCTGCATTCTCAGAGATGATATTTCATATAAGTCCTTGGACGCTGGAGCTTGGCTTCGCGTCAGGCTTCTGATCGAATCTGCATTCTCAGTGACGATATTTCATATAAGTCCTTGGAAGCTGGAGCTTGGCTCCGAGTCAGGCCTCTGATCGAATCTGCATTCTCAGAGACGATATTTCATATAAAGTCCTGGGACGCTGGAGCTTGGTTCCTCGTCAGGCCTCTGATCGAATCCGCATTCTCAGTGACGATATTTCTTATAAGTCCTTGGACGCTGGAGCTTGGCTCCGCGTCAGGCCTCTAATCGAATCTGCATTCTCAGAGACGATATTTCATATAAGTCCTTGGACGCTGGAGCTTGGCTCCGAGTCAGGCCTCTGATCGAATCTGCATTCTCAGAGACGATATTTCATATAAAGTCCTAGGACGCTGGAGCTTGGCTCCGCGTCAAGCCTCTGATCGAATCTGCATTCTCATAGACGATATTTCATATAAAGTCATGGGACGCTGGAGCTTGGCTCTGCGTCAAGCCTCTAATCGAATCTGCATTCTCAGAGATGATATTTCATATAAGTCCTTGGACGCTGGAGCTTGGCTTCGCGTCAGGCTTCTGATCGAATCTGCATTCTCAGTGACGATATTTCATATAAGTCCTTGGAAGCTGGAGCTTGGCTCCGAGTCAGGCCTCTGATCGAATCTGCATTCTCAGAGACGATATTTCATATAAAGTCCTGGGACGCTGGAGCTTGGTTCCTCGTCAGGCCTCTGATCGAATCCGCATTCTCAGTGACGATATTTCTTATAAGTCCTTGGACGCTGGAGCTTGGCTCCGCGTCAGGCCTCTAATCGAATCTGCATTCTCAGAGACGATATTTCATATAAGTCCTTGGACGCTGGAGCTTGGCTCCGAGTCAGGCCTCTGATCGAATCTGCATTCTCAGAGACGATATTTCATATAAAGTCCTAGGACGCTGGAGCTTGGCTCCGCGTCAAGCCTCTGATCGAATCTGCATTCTCATAGACGATATTTCATATAAAGTCATGGGACGCTGGAGCTTGGCTCTGCGTCAAGCCTCTAATCGAATCTGCATTCTCAGAGATGATATTTCATATAAGTCCTTGGACGCTGGAGCTTGGCTTCGCGTCAGGCTTCTGATCGAATCTGCATTCTCAGTGACGATATTTCATATAAGTCCTTGGAAGCTGGAGCTTGGCTATGCGTCAGGCCTCTGATCGAATCTGCATTCTCAGAGACGATATTTCATATAAAGTCCTGGGACTCTCGAGCTTGGCTCCGCGTCAGGCCTCTAATCGAATCTGCATTCTCAGAGACGATATTTCATATAAAGTCCTGGGACGCTGGAGCTTGGCTCCGCGTCAGGCCTCTCATCGAATCTGCATTCTCAGAGACGATATTTCATATAAGTCCTTGGACGCTGGAGCTTGGCTACGCGTCAGGCCTCTGATCGAATCTGCATTCTCAAAGACGATATTTCATATAAAGTCCTGGGACGCTAGACCTTGGCTCCGCGTCAGGGCTCTGATCGAATCTGCATTCTCAGAGACGATATTTCATATAAAGTCTTGGGACGCTGGAGCTTGGCTACGCGTCACCCCTCTGATCGAATCCGCATTCTCAGAGACGATATTTCATATAAGTCCTTGGACGCTGGAGCTTGGCTCCGCGTCAGACCTCTGATCGAATCTGCATTCTTAGAGACGATATTTCATATAAGTCCTTGGACGCTGGAGCTTGGCTCCGCGTCTGGCCTCTGATCGAATCTAAATTCTCTGAGACGATATTTTATATAAAGTCCTGGGACGCTTGAGCTTGGCTCCGCGTCAGGCCTCTGACCGAATATGCATTTTCAGAGACAATATTTCATATAAAATCCTGGGACGCTGGAGCGTTGCTCCGCATCAGGCCTCTGATCGAATCGGCATTCTCAGAGACGATATTTCATATAAGTCCTTGGACGCTGGAGCATGGCTCCGCGACAGGCCTCTAATCGAATCTGCATTCTCAGAGACGATATTTCATATAAGTCCTTGGACGCTGGAGCTTGGCTCCGCGTTAGGGCTCTGATCGAATCTGCATTTTCAGAGACAATATTTCATATAAAGTCCTGGGACGCTAGAGCTTGGCTCTGCGTCAGGCCTCTTATCGAATCTGCATTCTCAGAGATGATATTTCATATAAGTCCTTGGACGCTGGAGCTTGGCTCCGCGTCAGGCCTCTTATCGAATCTGCATTCTCAGTGACGATATTTCATATAAGTCCCTGGACGCTGGAGCTTGGCTACGCGTCAGGCCTCTGATCGAATCTGCATTCTTAGAGACGATATTTAATATAAGTCATTGGACGCTGGAGCTTGGCTCCGCGTCAGGCCTCTGATCGAATATGCATTCTCAGAGACGATATTTCATATAAGTCCTTGGACGCTGGAGCTTGGCTCCGCGTCAGGACTCTGATCGAATCTACATTCTCAGAGACGATATTTCATATAAAGTCCTGGGACGCTTGAGCTTGGCTCCACGTCAGGCCTCTAATCGAATATGCATTCTCAGAGACGATATTTCATATAATGTCCTGGGACGCTGGAGCTTGGTTCCGCGTCAGGCCTCTGATCGAATCCGCATTCTCAGTGACGATATTTCTTATAAGTCCTTGGACGCTGGAGCTTGGCTCCGCGTCAGGCCTCTAATCGAATCTGCATTCTCAGAGACGATATTTCATATAAGTCCTTGGACGCTGGAGCTTGGCTCCGAGTCAGGCCTCTGATCGAATCTGCATTCTCAGAGACGATATTTCATATAAAGTCCTAGGACGCTGGAGCTTGGCTCCGCGTCAAGCCTCTGATCGAATCTGCATTCTCATAGACGATATTTCATATAAAGTCCTGGGACGCTGGAGCTTGGCTCTGCGTCAAGCCTCTAATCGAATCTGCATTCTCAGAGATGATATTTCATATAAGTCCTTGGACGCTGGAGCTTGGCTTCGCGTCAGGCTTCTGATCGAATCTGCATTCTCAGTGACGATATTTCATATAAGTCCTTGGAAGCTGGAGCTTGGCTATGCGTCAGGCCTCTGATCGAATCTGCATTCTCAGAGACGATATTTCATATAATGTCTTGGGACTCTCGAGCTTGGCTCCGCGTCAGGCCTCTAATCGAATCTGCATTCTCAGAGACGATATTTCATATAAAGTCCTGGGACGCTGGAGCTTGGCTCCGCGTCAGGCCTCTCATCGAATCTGCATTCTCAGAGACGATATTTCGTATAAGTCCTTGGACGCTGGAGTTTGGCTACGCGTCAGGCCTCTGATCGAATCTGCATTCTCAAAGACGATACTTCATATAAAGTCCTTGGACGCTAGACCTTGGCTCCGCGTCAGGGCTCTGATCGAATCTGCATTCTCAGAGACGATATTTCATATAAAGTCTTGGGACACTGGAGCTTGGCTACGCGTCACCCCTCTGTTCGAATCCGCATTCTCAGAGACGATATTTCATATAAGTCCTTGGACGCTGGAGCTTGGCTCCGCGTCAGACCTCTGATCGAATCTGCATTCTTAGAGACGATATTTCATATAAGTCCTTGGACGCTGGAGCTTGGCTCCGCGTCTGGCCTCTGATCGAATCTAAATTCTCTGAGACGATATTTTATATAAAGTCCTGGGACGCTTGAGCTTGGCTCCGCGTCAGGCCTCTGACCGAATCCGCATTCTCAGAGACGATATTTCATATAAGTCCTTGGACGCTGGAGCTTGGCTCTGCGTCAGGCCTCTGATCGAATCTGCATTCTCAGAGACGATATTTCATATAAGTCCTTTGACGCTGGAGCTTGGCTCCGCGTCAGGCCTCTGATCGAATCTGCATTTTCAGAGAAGTTATTTCATATAAAGTCCTGGGACGCTGGAGCTTGGCTTTGCGTCAGGCCTCTGATCGAATCTGCATTCTCAGAGACGATATTTCATATAAAGTCCTGGGACGCTGAAGCTTGGCTCCGCATCAGGCCTCTGATCGAATCTGCATTCTCAGAGACGATATTTCATATAAGTCCTCGGACGCTGGAGCTTGGCTCCGCGTCAGGCCTCTAATCGAATCTGCCTTCTCAGAGATGATATTTGATATAAGTCCTTGGACGCTGGAGCTTGGCTCCGTGTCAGGGCTCTAGTCGAAACTGCATTCTCAGAGACGATATTTCATATAAAGTCCTGGGACGCTGGAGCTTGGCTACGCGTCAGGCCTCTGATCGAATCTGCATTCTCAGAGACGATATTTCATATAAGTCCTTGGATGCTGGAGCTTGGCTTCGCGTCAGGCCTCTGATCGAATCTGCATTCTCAGAGACGATATTTCATATTAGTCCTTTGACGCTGGAGCTTGGCTCCGCGTCAGGCCTCTGATCGAATCTACATTCTCAGAGACGATATTTCATATAAAGTCCTGGGACGCTTGAGCTTGGCTCCGCGTCAAGCCTCTGATCGAATATGCATTTTCAGAGACGATATTTCATATAAAGTCCTGGGACGCTGGAACGTTGCTCCGCATCAGGCCTCTGCTCGAATCTTCATTCTCAGAGACGATATTTCATATAAGTCCTTGGACGCTGGAGCTTGGCTCCGTGTCAGGCCTCTAATCGAATCTGCCTTCTTAGAGACGATATTTCATATAAGTCCTTGGACGCTAGAGCTTGGCTCCGTGTCAGGGCTCTGATCGAAACTGCATTCTCAAAGACGATATTTCATATAAAGTCCTGGGATACTGGAGCTTGGCTCCGCGTCAGGCCTCTGATCGAATCTGCATTCTCAGAGACGATATTTCATATAAGTTCTTTGACGCTGGAGCTTGGCTCCGCGTCAGGCCTCTGATCGAATCTGCATTCTCAGAGAAGTTATTTCATATAAAGTCCTGGGACGCTGGAGCTTGGCTTTGCGTCAGGCCTCTGATTGAATCTGCACTCTCAGAGACGATATTCCATATAAAGTCCTGGGACGCTGGAGCTTGGCTCCGCATCAGGCCTCTGATCGAATCTGCATTCTCAGAGACGATATTTCATATAAGTCCTCGGACGCTGGAGCTTGGCTCCGCGTCAGGCCTCTAATCGAATCTGCCTTCTCAGAGATGATATTTGATATAAGTCCTTGGACGCTGGAGCTTGGCTCCCTGTCAGGGCTCTAATCGAAACTGCATTCTCAGAGACGATATTTCATATAAAGTCCTGGGACGCTGGAGCTTGGCTACGCGTCAGGCCTCTGATCGAATCTGCATTCTCAGAGACGATATTTCATATAAGTCCTTGGACGCTGGAGCTTGGCTTCGCGTCAGGCCTCTGATCGAATCTGCATTCTCAGAGACGATATTTCATATTAGTCCTTTGACGCTGGAGCTTGGCTCCGCGTCAGGCCTCTGATCGAATCTACATTCTCAGAGACGATATTTCATATAAAGTCCTGGGACGCTTGAGCTTGGCTCCGCGTCAAGCCTCTGATCGAATATGCATTTTCATAGACGATATTTCATATAAAGTCCTGGGACGCTGGAACGTTGCTCCGCATCAGGCCTCTGCTCGAATCTTCATTCTCAGAGACGATATTTCATATAAGTCCTTGGACGCTGGAGCTTGGCTCCGCGTCAGGCCTCTAATCGAATCTGCCTTCTTAGAGACGATATTTCATATAAGTCCTTGGACGCTAGAGCTTGGCTCCGTGTCAGGGCTCTGATCGAAACTGCATTCTCAAAGACGATATTTCATATAAAGTCCTGGGATGCTGGAGCTTGGCTCCGCGTCAGGCCTCTGATCGAATCTGCATTCTCAGAGACGATATTTCATATAAGTCCTTTGACGCTGGAGCTTGGCTCCGCGTCAGGCCTCTGATCGAATCTGCATTCTCAGAGAAGTTATTTCATATAAAGTCCTGGGACGCTGGAGCTTGGCTTTGCGTCAGACCTCTGATCGAATCTGCATTCTCAGAGACGATATTTCATATAAAGTCCTGGGACGCTGGAGCTTGGCTCCGCATCAGGCCTCTGATCGAATCTGCATTCTCAGAGACGATATTTCATATAAGTCCTCGGACGCTGGAGCTTGGCTCCGCGTCAGGCCTCTAATCGAATCTACATTCTCAGAGACGATATTTGATATAAGTCCTTGGACGCTAGAGCTTGGCTCCGTGTCAGGGCTCTAATCGAAACTGCATTCTCAGAGACGATATTTCATATAAAGTCCTGGGACGCTGGAGCTTGGCTCCGCGTCAGGCCTCTGATCGAATCTGCATTCTCAAAGAAGTTATTTCATATAAAGTCCTGGGACGCTGGAGCTTGGCTTTGCGTCAGGCCTCTGATCAAATCTGCATTCTCAGAGACGATATTTCATATAAGTCCTTGGACGCTGGAGCTTGTCTCCGCGTCAGGCCTCTGATCGAATCTGCATTTTCAGAGATGATATTTCATATAAGTCCTTGGACGCTGGAGCTTGGCTACGCGTCAGGCCTCTGATCAAATATGCATTCTCAAAGACGATATTTCATATAAGTCCTTGGACGCTGGAGCTTGGCTCCGCGTCAGGCCTCTGATCGAATCTGCATTCTCAGAGACGATATTTCATATAAGTCCTTGGACGCTGGAGCTTGGCTCCGCGTCAAGCCTCTGATCGAATCTGCATTCTCAGAGACGATATTTCATATAAGTCCTTGGACGCTGGAGCTTGGCTACGCGTCAGGCCTCTGATCAAATCTGCATTCTCGGAGACGATATTTCTTATAAAGTCCTGGGACGCTAGAGCTTGGCTCCGCGTCAGGCCTCTGATCGAATCTGCATTCTCAGAGACGATATTTCATATAAAGTCCTGGGACGCTGGAGCTTGGCTCCGCGTCAGGCCTCTGAACGAATCTGCATTCTCAAAGACGATATTTCATATAAGTCCTTGGACGCTGGAGTTTGGCTACGCGTCAGGCCTCTGATCGAATCTGAATTCTCAGAGACGATATTTCATATAAGTCCTTGGACGCTGGAGCTTGGCTCCGCGTCAGGCCTCTGATCGAATCTGCATTCTCAGAGACGATATTTCATATTAGTCCTTTGACGCTGGAGCTTGGCTCCGCGTCAGGCCTCTGATCGAATCTGCATTCTCAGAGACGATATTTCATATAAGTCCTTTGACGCTGGAGCTTGGCTCCGCGTCAGGCCTCTGATTGAATCTGCATTCTCAGAGAAGTTATTTCATATAAAGTCCTGGGACGCTGGAGCTTAGCTTTGCGTCAGGCCTCTGATCGAATCTGCATTCTCAGAGACGATATTTCATATAAAGTCCTGGGACGCTGGAGCTTGACTCCGCATCAGGCCTCTGATCGAATCTGCATTCTCAGAGACGATATTTCATATAAGTCCTCGGACGCTGGAGCTTGGCTCCGCGTCAGGCCTCTAATCGAATCTGCCTTCTCAGAGATGATATTTGATATAAGTCCTTGGACGCTGGAGCTTGGCTCCGTGTCAGGGCTCTAATCGAAACTGCATTCTCAGAGACGATATTTCATATAAAGTCCTGGGACGCTGGAGCTTGGCTACGCGTCAGGCCTCTGATCGAATCTGCATTCTCAGAGACGATATTTCATATAAGTCCTTGGACGCTGGAGCTTGGCTTCGCGTCAGGCCTCTGATCGAATCTGCTTTCTCAGAGACGATATTTCATATTAGTCCTTTGACGCTGGAGCTTGGCTCCGCGTCAGGCCTCTGATCGAATCTGCATTCTCAGAGAAGTTATTTCATATAAAGTCCTGGGACGCTGGAGCTTGGCTTTGCGTCAGACCTCTGATCGAATCTGCATTCTCAGAGACGATATTTCATATAAAGTCCTGGGACGCTGGAGCTTGGCTCCGCATCAGGCCTCTGATCGAATCTGCTTTCTCAGAGACGATATTTCATATTAGTCCTTTGACGCTGGAGCTTGGCTCCGCGTCAGGCCTCTGATCGAATCTGCATTCTCAAAGAAGTTATTTCATATAAAGTCCTGGGACGCTGGAGCTTGGCTTTGCGTCAGGCCTCTGATCGAATCTGCATTCTCAGAGACGATATTTCATATAAGTCCTTGGACGCTGGAGCTTGTCTCCGCGTCAGGCCTCTGATCGAATCTGCATTTTCAGAGATGATATTTCATATAAGTCCTTGGACGCTGGAGCTTGGCTACGCGTCAGGCCTCTGATCAAATATGCATTCTCAAAGACGATATTTCATATAAGTCCTTGGACGCTGGAGCTTGGCTCCGCGTCAGGCCTCTGATCGAATCTGCATTCTCAGAGACGATATTTCATATAAGTCCTTGGACGATGGAGCTTGGCTCCGCGTCAGGCCTCTGATCGAATCTGCATTCTCAGAGACGATATTTCATATAAGTCCTTGGACGCTGGAGCTTGGCTACGCGTCAGGCCTCTGATCAAATCTGCATTCTCGGAGACGATATTTCTTATAAAGTCCTGGGACGCTAGAGCTTGGCTCCGCGTCAGGCCTCTGATCGAATCTGCATTCTCAGAGACGATATTTCATATAAAGTCCTGGGACGCTGGAGCTTGGCTCCGCGTCAGGCCTCTGAACGAATCTGCATTCTCAAAGACGATATTTCATATAAGTCCTTGGACGCTGGAGTTTGGCTACGCGTCAGGCCTCTGATCGAATCTGAATTCTCAGAGACGATATTTCATATAAGTCCTTGGACGCTGGAGCTTGGCTCCGCGTCAGGCCTCTGATCGAATCTGCATTCTCAGAGACGATATTTCATATTAGTCCTTTGACGCTGGAGCTTGGCTCCGCGTCAGGCCTCTGATCGAATCTGCATTCTCAGAGACGATATTTCATATAAGTCCTTTGACGCTGGAGCTTGGCTCCGCGTTAGGCCTCTGATCGAATCTGCATTCTCAGAGAAGTTATTTCATATAAAGTCCTGGGACGCTGGAGCTTAGCTTTGCGTCAGGCCTCTGATCGAATCTGCATTCTCAGAGACGATATTTCATATAAAGTCCTGGGACGCTGGAGCTTGACTCCGCATCAGGCCTCTGATCGAATCTGCATTCTCAGAGACGATATTTCATATAAGTCCTCGGACGCTGGAGCTTGGCTCCGCGTCAGGCCTCTAATCGAATCTGCCTTCTCAGAGATGATATTTGATATAAGTCCTTGGACGCTGGAGCTTGGCTCCGTGTCAGGGCTCTAATCGAAACTGCATTCTCAGAGACGATATTTCATATAAAGTCCTGGGACGCTGGAGCTTGGCTACGCGTCAGGCCTCTGATCGAATCTGCATTCTCAGAGACGATATTTCATATAAGTCCTTGGACGCTGGAGCTTGGCTTCGCGTCAGGCCTCTGATCGAATCTGCATTCTCAGAGACGATATTTCATATTAGTCCTTTGACGCTGGAGCTTGGCTCCGCGTCAGGCCTCTGATCGAATCTACATTCTCAGAGACGATATTTCATATAAAGTCCTGGGACGCTTGAGCTTGGCTCCGCGTCAAGCCTCTGATCGAATATGCATTTTCAGAGACGATATTTCATATAAAGTCCTGGGACGCTGGAACGTTGCTCCGCATCAGGCCTCTGCTCGAATCTTCATTCTCAGAGACGATATTTCATATAAGTCCTTGGACGCTGGAGCTTGGCTCCGCGTCAGGCCTCTAATCGAATCTGCCTTCTTAGAGACGATATTTCATATAAGTCCTTGGACGCTAGAGCTTGGCTCCGTGTCAGGGCTCTGATCGAAACTGCATTCTCAAAGACGATATTTCATATAAAGTCCTGGGATGCTGGAGCTTGGCTCCGCGTCAGGCCTCTGATCGAATCTGCATTCTCAGAGACGATATTTCATATAAGTCCTTTGACGCTGGAGCTTGGCTCCGCGTCAGGCCTCTGATCGAATCTGCATTCTCAGAGAAGTTATTTCATATAAAGTCCTGGGACGCTGGAGCTTGGCTTTGCGTCAGACCTCTGATCGAATCTGCATTCTCAGAGACGATATTTCATATAAAGTCCTGGGACGCTGGAGCTTGGCTCCGCATCAGGCCTCTGATCGAATCTGCATTCTCAGAGACGATATTTCATATAAGTCCTCGGACGCTGGAGCTTGGCTCCGCGTCAGGCCTCTAATCGAATCTGCATTCTCAGAGACGATATTTGATATAAGTCCTTGGACGCTAGAGCTTGGCTCCGTGTCAGGGCTCTAATCGAAACTGCATTCTCAGAGACGATATTTCATATAAAGTCCTGGGACGCTGGAGCTTGGCTCCGCGTCAGGCCTCTGATCGAATCTGCATTCTCAAAGAAGTTATTTCATATAAAGTCCTGGGACGCTGGAGCTTGGCTTTGCGTCAGGCCTCTGATCGAATCTGCATTCTCAGAGACGATATTTCATATAAGTCCTTGGACGCTGGAGCTTGTCTCCGCGTCAGGCCTCTGATCGAATCTGCATTTTCAGAGATGATATTTCATATAAGTCCTTGGACGCTGGAGCTTGGCTACGCGTCAGGCCTCTGATCAAATATGCATTCTCAAAGACGATATTTCATATAAGTCCTTGGACGCTGGAGCTTGGCTCCGCGTCAGGCCTCTGATCGAATCTGCATTCTCAGAGACGATATTTCATATAAGTCCTTGGACGCTGGAGCTTGGCTCCGCGTCAGGCCTCTGATCGAATCTGCATTCTCAGAGACGATATTTCATATAAGTCCTTGGACGCTGGAGCTTGGCTACGCGTCAGGCCTCTGATCAAATCTGCATTCTCGGAGACGATATTTCTTATAAAGTCCTGGGACGCTAGAGCTTGGCTCCGCGTCAGGCCTCTGATCGAATCTGCATTCTCAGAGACGATATTTCATATAAAGTCCTGGGACGCTGGAGCTTGGCTACGCGTCAGGCCTCTGAACGAATCTGCATTCTCAAAGACGATATTTCATATAAGTCCTTGGACGCTGGAGTTTGGCTACGCGTCAGGCCTCTGATCGAATCTGAATTCTCAGAGACGATATTTCATATAAGTCCTTGGACGCTGGAGCTTGGCTCCGCGTCAGGCCTCTGATCGAATCTGCATTCTCAGAGACGATATTTCATATTAGTCCTTTGACGCTGGAGCTTGGCTCCGCGTCAGGCCTCTGATTGAATCTACATTCTCAGAGACGATATTTCATATAAAGTCGTAGGACGCTTGAGCTTGGCTCCGCGTCAAGCCTCTGATCGAATCTGCCTTCTTAGAGACGATATTTTATATAAGTCCTTGGACGCTAGAGCTTGGCTCCGTGTCAGGGCTCTAATCGAAACTGCATTCTCAAAGACGATATTTCATATAAAGTCCTGGGACGCTGGAGCTTGGCTCTGCGTCAGGCCTCTGGTCGAATCTGCATTCTCAGAGACGATATTTCATATAAGTCCTTTGACGCTGGAGCTTGGCTCCGCGTCAGGCCTCTGATCGAATCTGCATTCTCAGAGAAGTTATTTCATATAAAGTCCTGGGACGCTGGAGCTTGGCTTTGCGTCAGGTCTCTGATCGAATCTGCATTCTCAGAGACGATATTTCATATAAAGTCCTGGGACGCTGGAGCTTGGCTCCGCATCAGGCCTCTGATCGAATTTGCATTCTCAGAGACGATATTTCATATAAGTCCTCGGACGCTGGAGCTTGGCTCCGCGTCAGGCCTCTAATCGAATCTGCATTCTCAGAGACGATATTTGATATAAGTCCTTGGACGCTAGAGCTTGGCTCCGTGTCAGGGCTCTAATCGAAACTGCATTCTCTGAGACGATATTTCATATAAAGTCCTGGGACGCTGGAGCTTGGCTCTGCGTCAGGCCTCTGATCGAATCTGCATTCTCAGAGACGATATTTCATATAAGTCCTTGGACGCTGGAGCTTGGCTCCGCGTCAGGCCTCTGATCGAATCTGCATTCTCAAAGAAGTTATTTCATATAAAGTCCTGGGACGCTGGAGCTTGGCTTTGCGTCAGGCCTCTGATCGAATCTGCATTCTCAGAGACGATATTTCATATAAGTCCTTGGACGCTGGAGCTTGTCTCCGCGTCAGGCCTCTCATCGAATCTGCATTTTCAGAGATGATATTTCATATAAGTCCTTGGACGCTGGAGCTTGGCTACGCGTCAGGCCTCTGATCAAATATGCATTCTCAAAGACGATATTTCATATAAGTCCTTGGACGCTGGAGCTTGGCTCCGCGTCAGGCCTCTGATCGAATCTGCATTCTCAGAGACGATATTTCATATAAGTCCTTGGACGCTGGAGCTTGGCTCCGCGTCAGGCCTCTGATCGAATCTGCATTCTCAGAGACGATATTTCATATAAGTCCTTGGACGCTGGAGCTTGGCTACGCGTCAGGCCTCTGATCGAATCTGCATTCTCGGAGACGATATTTCATATAAAGTCCTGGGACGCTAGAGCTTGGCTCCGCGTCAGGCCTCTGATCGAATCTGCATTCTCAGAGACGATATTTCATATAAAGTCCTGGGACGCTGGAGCTTGGCTCCGTGTCAGGCCTCTGATCGAATCTGCATTCTCAGAGACGATATTTCATATAAGTCCTTGGACGCTGGAGCTTGTCTCCGCGTCAGGCCTCTGATCGAATCTGCATTTTCAGAGATGATATTTCATATAAGTCCTTGGACGCTGGAGCTTGGCTACGCGTCAGGCCTCTGATCAAATATGCATTCTCAAAGACGATATTTCATATAAGTTCTTGGACGCTGGAGCTTGGCTCCGCGTCAGGCCTCTGATCGAATCTGCATTCTCAGAGACGATATTTCATATAAGTCCTTGGACGCTGGAGCTTGGCTCCGCGTCAGGCCTCTGATCGAATCTACATTCTCAGAGACGATATTTCATATAAGTCCTTGGACGCTGGAGCTTGGCTACGCGTCAGGCCTCTGATCGAATCTGCATTCTCGGAGACGATATTTCATATAAAGTCCTGGGACGCTAGAGCTTGGCTCCGCGTCAGGCCTCTGATCGAATCTGCATTCTCAGAGACGATATTTCATATAAAGTCCTGGGACGCTGGAGCTTGGCTCCGCATCAGGCCTCTGATCGAATCTGCATTCTCAGAGACGATATTTCAAATAAGTCCTCGGACGCTGGAGCTTGGCTCCGCGTCAGGCCTCTAATCGAATCTGCATTCTCAGAGACGATATTTGATATAAGTCCTTGGACGCTAGAGCTTGGCTCCGTGTCAGGGCTCTAATCGAAACTGCATTCTCTGAGACGATATTTCATATAAAGTCCTTGGACGCTGGAGCTTGGCTCCGCGTCAGGCCTCTGATCGAATCTGCATTCTCAAAGAAGTTATTTCATATAAAGTCCTGGGACGCTGGAGCTTGGCTTTGCGTCAGGCCTCTGATCGAATCTGCATTCTCAGAGACGATATTTCATATAAGTCCTTGGATGCTGGAGTTTGTCTCCGCGTCAGGCCTCTGATCGAATCTGCATTTTCAGAGATGATATTTCATATAAGTCCTTGGACGCTGGAGCTTGGCTACGCGTCAGGCCTCTGATCAAATATGCATTCTCAAAGACGATATTTCATATAAGTCCTTGGACGCTAGAGCTTGGCTCTGCGTCAGGCCTCTGATCGAATCTGCTTTCTCAGAGACGATATTTCATATAAGTCCTTGGACGCTGGAGCTTGGCTCCGCGTCAGGCCTCTGATCGAATCTGCATTCTCAAAGAAGTTATTTCATATAAAGTCCTGGGACGCTGAAGCTTGGCTTTGCGTCAGGCCTCTGATCGAATCTGCATTCTCAGAGACGATATTTCATATAAGTCCTTGGACGCTGGAGCTTGTCTCCGCGTTAGGCCTCTGATCGAATCTGCATTTTCAGAGACGATATTTCATATAAGTCCTTGGACGCTGGAGCTTGGCTACGCGTCAGGCCTCTGATCAAATCTGCATTCTCAAAGACGATATTTCATATAAGTCCTTGGACGCTGGAGCTTGGCTCTGCGTCAGGCCTCTGATCGAATCTGCATTCTCAGAGACGATATTTCATGTAAGTCCTTGGACGCTGGAGCTTGGCTCCGCGTCAGGCCTCTGATCGAATCTGCATTCTCAGAGAAGTTATTTCATATAAAGTCCTGGGACGCTGGAGCTTGGCTTTGCGTCAGGCCTCTGATCGAATCTGCATTCTCATAGACGATATTTCATATAAGTCCTTGGACGCTGGAGCTTGTCTCCAAGTCAGGCCTCTGATCGAATCTTCATTTTCAGAGATGATATTTCATATAAAGTCCTGGGACGCTGGAGCTTGGCTCCGCGTCAGGCCTCTAATCGAATCTGTATTATCAGAGACGATATTTCATATAAAGTCCTGGGACGCTGGAGCTTGGATCCGCGTCAGGCCTCTGATCGAATCTGCATTCTCAGAGACGATATTTCATATAAAGTCCTGGGACGCTGGAGCTTGGCTCCGCATCAGGCCTCTGCTCGAATCTTCATTCCCAGAGACGATATTTCATATAAGTCCTTGGACGCTGGAGCTTGGCTCCGCGTCAGGCCTCTAATCGAATCTGCCTTCTTAGAGACGATATTTCATGTAAGTCCTTGGACGCTAGAGCTTGGCTCCGTGTCAGGGCTCTGATCGAAACTGCATTCTCAGAGACGATATTTCATATAAAGTCCTGGGACGCTGGAGCTTGGCTCTGCGTCAGGCCTCTGATCGAATCTACATTCTCAGAGACGATATTTCATATAAGTCCTTGGACGCTGGAGCTTGGCTCCGCGTCAGGCCTCTGATCGAATCTGCATTCTCAGAGAAGTTATTTCATATAAAGTCCTGGGACGCTGGAGCTTGGCTTTGCGTCATGCCTCTGATCGAATCTGCATTCTCAGAGACGATATTTCATATAAGTCCTTGGACGCTGGAGCTTGTCTCCGCGTCAGGCCTCTGATCGAATCTGCATTTGCAGAGATGATATTTCATATAAGTCCTTGGACGATGGAGCTTGGCTACGCGTCAGGCCTCAGATCAAATATGCATTCTCAAAGACGATATTTCATATAAGTCCCTGGACGCTGGAGCTTGGCTCCGCGTCAGGCCTCTGATCGAATCTGCATTCTCAGAGACGATATTTCATATAAGTCCTTGGACGCTGGAGCTTGGCTCCGCGTCAGGCCTCTGATCGAATCTGCATTCTCAGAGAAGTTATTTCATATAAAGTCCTGGGACGCTGGAGCTTGGCTTTGCGTCAAGCCTCTGATCGAATCTGCATTCTCGGAGACGATATTTCATATAAAGTCCTGGGACGCTAGAGCTTGGCTCCGCGTCAGGCCTCTAATCGAATCTGCATTCTCAGAGACGATATTTCATATAAAGTCCTGAGACGCTGGAGCTTGGCTCCGCGTCAGGCCTCTGATCGAATCTGCATTCTCAAAGACGATATTTCATATAAGTCCTTGGACGCTGGAGCTTGGCTACGCGTCAGGCCTCTGATCGAATCTGCATTCTCAGAGATGATATTTCATATAAAGGCCTGGGACGCTGGAGCTTGGCTCCGCGTCAGGGCTCTGATCGAATCTGAATTCTCAGAGACGATATTTCATATAAGCCCTTGGACGCTGGAGCTTGGCTCCGCGTCAGGCCTCTGATCGAATCTGCATTCTCAGAGGCGATATTTCATATTAGTCCTTGGACGCTGGAGCTTGGCTCCGCGTCAGACCTCTGATCGAATCTACATTCTCAGAGACGATATTTCATATAAAGTCCTGGGACGCTGGAGCTTGGCTCCGCGTCAGGCCTCTGATCGAATCTGCATTCTTAGAGACGATATTTCATATAAAGTCCTGGGACGCTGGAGCTTGGCTCCGCATCAGGCCTCTGATCGAATCTTCATTCTCAGAGACGATATTTCATATAAGTCCTTGGACGCTGGAGCTTGGCTCCGCGTCAGGCCTCTAATCGAATCTGCCTTCTTAGAGACGATATTTCATATAAGTCCTTGGACGCTAGAGCTTTGCTCCGTGTCAGGGCTCTGATCGAAACTGCATTCTCAGAGACGATATTTCATATAAAGTCCTGGGACGCTGGAGCTTGGCTCTGCGTCAGGCCTCTGATCGAATCTACATTCTCAGAGACGATATTTCATATAAGTCCTTGGACGCTGGAGCTTGGCTCCGCGTCAGGCCTCTGATCGAATCTGCATTCTCAGAGAAGTTATTTCATATAAAGTCCTGGGACGCTGGAGCTTGGCTTTGCGTCAGGCCTCTGATCGAATCTGCATTCTTAGAGACGATATTTCATATAAGTCCTTGGACGCTGGAGCTTGTCTCCGCGTCAGGCCTCTGATCGAATCTGCATTTGCAGAGATGATATTTCATATAAGTCCTTGGACGCTGGAGCTTGGCTACGCGTCAGGCCTCTGATCAAATATGCATTCTCAAAGACGATATTTCATATAAGTCCCTGGACGCTGGAGCTTGGCTCCGCGTCAGGCCTCTGATCGAATCTGCATTCTCAGAGACGATATTTCATATAAGTCCTTGGACGCTGGAGCTTGGCTCCGCGTCAGGCCTCTGATCGAATCTGCATTCTCAGAGACGATATTTCATATAAGTCCTTGGACGCTGGAGCTTGGCTACGCGTCAGGCCTCTGATCGAATCTGCATTCTCGGAGACGATATTTCATATAAAGTCCTGGGACGTGTTGTTGCAGGAGTTAGTCAAGTATAGAATAGAATATGGTTTAGAACGACTCCCCTGTCTCAGCAAATAATTACAAGACTTCCTCCCGTTGTAATAAGAGTTAGTCAGGATCGAATCCACGAGGAAGCACGTCAGCAGTTCTCAGGTAGCTATCTGATTCTCACAGACACAGCAGCAGAACAGACATAGAAACAAAAGCAGAAACAAATAATCCCGGCAAGGGTAACTAAAATAAAAGCAAATAAACAAGTAAAGACAGAAAACAAAGCAAAGGAAATAAAGAAAAGCAAACAAAGCAAAGCAGAAAGTAAAAGCAGGGACACAGAAGCTTGTCGATCTCGACAAAGCTGTCCTCTATCTCGACAAAGGTGTAATGAAAATAGAATGTAAAGAACAAATGCAATCACTAGACAAACAGAGATCTCCTCGACCTCGACAAGAGGTACTCGAGATCGACAAGAAAAGTAAAACACAGAAACTGAAATCGACAAAAAACAGGAAATAACCAACTCGACCTAGACCTGTCCCTACTCGATCTCGACTAGATGCAAATCGAGATCGACAAAGCTTTCGTCTATGTCGACTAAAAACATTAAAAGACAGAAACTGTAAAACTTAACAAATTTAAAGACAGAACTCAGAAATTTGATGAAATAAATCAATATATTAAAAGACTCCCAAGGCTAGGGTTTCGACACCACAACGATAACCATGCGAAACAACACATAAAGGCATAAAAGATCATGCTTTCCATCAAATAACTTTCGTCATTAACAACTAGGCATATAGAGGCTCTCGCATAAACCCTAATTGTTACTAACCCTTTTTCACATAATTAATCCAAGTTGCATTAAGATCACTTTCGCTTCAATAATACAAACAAGGATCACCTTCAACTCTCGCAAAAGAATCATGCTCTTAGGGATAGAAGACGAATCACACAAAAATCTGACCTTTATCGCATCGCCTCACATGGCCACCGTCGGGCTCACCCCAGCCCTAGAAGTGGGTGGACTACTCACGCCTCATTGCAATAACAGACATCTTTGATTGAAAGAAATAAACTTGCATTAAAACTAAATTCAAAGCCTTTACAATCCTGGCAATCAACTTTCGCAAATCGCCAAAACCTTAAAAACCTCAAACTCCTAAACTTCTCTGAATGGAACTAACTACTTGTGTCTGAACTTGGAATATCTGAAAAACCAGCCCCTAGGGCTTTATTTATAGTGATCTATTCCTTGCTAATCTAGGAAAGAATATCTCTATCTATATCTAAATATATATCTAAAAGCTTAAAAGATAAATAAATGTTTAAATGGAATTTAATCCATAAGGAAAGAGATAAAACTAATGTAGGAAAGTCTTCATGATGTTGATATATTGCCTTCCATAGATAGAATCGGATAGATCGGATAGATCTTTGATGGATCTGGATAGAATCTTCCGCCTTCGGGACCAAGCAACTCCAACTCTACTCGGACAAGGTAAGTCGAGAAGGTTCTGGAACTGGGCTCTTGTCGACCTCGAGTAGGGCTCGTCGAGGTCGAGTAGACTGGCTCGTCTCGGCTTGCTCTGCTCGATGTGGCTCGTCTGGGCTCCTGGGTGCTCGTCGACCTCGAGTAAGCCTACTCGATCTCGACAAAGGTGGTCATCGACTAGACTCCTCGGGTGGGTCTCCTCGGCCTGGTCGGACATGCTCGGACAAGGACTCTGGGCTTCGTCGATCTCGACAAGATCTCGTCGATCTCGACAAGATCTGCTCGACTTGGCTCTCTCCGCTGGCAGCGGATGACTTGGTCCGCGGCAGCGACTTTCCCTTTCCGTTGCAGCGAGTTCTCCTGGTCGTCCTCGGCTCCTCGGGTAGCTGCTCCTTGACGACTCCGGACATGGGCGCTGGGGCTTCGTCGACCTCAACCAGGGCTTGTCGAGGTCGAGTAGGGTCCGGAGTCTTGGGTTGCTGGCTCCTCGATCATGGCTGCTCGACCATGTCTGCTCGGACATTGCTTGTCGAGCTCGACCAAGCTCACTCGAGATCGAGTAGCCTGGGTCTGCAGCTTGATTCCGTTACTTTGACCTTGGACTTCTGTAGTGGTTTTCCGAGCTTTTCCGACCTTCTGTAGAATTGCTGTAAATGCCTCGATTTCTGCGATTTAAACAGAAACTGGTGTAGATTCCATAATTTTGGCAAATAAACATAAACTACACAGATTTTGTACTATCTTAGCCCAAATGCATGAAATGTATACAGAAATCGATATAAAAGTTGCTGTAAAACATGGCAGATTCTGCTCACAACAAACACCCCATACTTAAGCTTGCTTGTCCTCAAGCAATACTTTTAATTGTCATTCAGGGGAAGAATTCAAACTCTCAACATCTTAGATTCATTCTTATATAACCCTGCAATCAATTACCATCCTCGAAAAGGTACTAGTGTCACAGATTCATGCATGTGCAAATATGTAAAAGCAACATCTACTCACAAAAGCTCGAAAGATCCTCTTCACAGCCACGAGGTGAGATTCTTTGGGATCAGCTTGAAACCTAGCACACATGCAAACACTAAACATAATGTCAGGTCTACTAGCCGTGAGATATAATAAAGATCCAATCATTCCTCGATACTCCTTTTGATTGACACTTGTTCCAGTCTTGTCTTGATCTAGAGACAATGTTGAGCTCATGGGAGTCTTGGCTGCTTTGGATTGATCCATCTTGAACTTCTTCAAGAGATCCTTAGTGAACTTGCTTTGGTTGACGAAGATCCCTTTCTTAGATTGATGAACTTGTAACCCCAAAAAGAAGTTTAGTTCACCCATTAAGCTCATCTCAAATTCACTGCACATATTGTCAGAAAATTCCTTGCACAAGGATGTGTTAGTAGCACCAAATAATATATCATCAACATAAATTTGAATAACCAAAATGTCCTTTCCTTTGGTTTTGATAAAAAGAGTCTTGTCGATCAACCCTCTTTTAAAATCATTTTCTAAAAGATATTTTGACAAGCGCTCGTACCAAGCTCTTGGGGCTTGTTTCAAACCATAAAGCGCCTTGTCAAGTTTATAAACATGATTGGGAAATTCTGAACTTTCAAAACCTGGGGGTTGAGCAACATAAACTTCTTCTTCTAAGAAACCATTAAGAAAAGCACACTTGACATCCATTTGATATAACTTTATGCTCATGAAAGATGCAAATGCTAGTAAAATGCGAATGGCTTCAAGCCTGGCTACGGGAGCAAAGGTCTCCTCGTAGTCAATACCTTCCTCTTGATTGTAGCCTTGAGCAACAAGCCGTGCCTTGTTCCTCACAATCTTGCCATTCTCATCTAACTTGTTTCGAAACACCCATCGAGTGCCAATGACTGATTGATGCTTTGGTCTAGGCTTCAAAGTCCAGACTTTGTTCCTCTCAAATTCATTGAGTTCACTTTGCATAGCTATAATCCAGTCTGGCTCCTGAAGTGCCTCATTTACCTTCTTTGGCTCAATAAGAGAAACAAACGCGTTAAAAGCACAAAGATCTTTAAGTTTAGAACGGGTTTGAACACTAGATGTAGGGTCAGAAATGATATCCTTTAATGAGTGTGATGAGGAGTATTTAAATTTCCTTTTGCTAGTCTCAGCTCCTTGATTCGTCACACCATCAGGATCAATTTGTGGTACATCTGACTCCGTGGTTCCGTTAGGTTCAGTTGCAGCAGTTTCTGACGTCTCAACACTGTTGGATTGGACACCAAGGGCTTTGGACGTATCTTCTACACCTTGGGCCAATTCTTCAGTGTTAAGAATCGGTTCCTGCATGTTCCTTTTCTCTGTGTTCATGGTAGCAGCATCATCACCTTCCTCGTTCTCTTCAGGGATATTAAGGTCTATATCTGCAACACTTTCACTCAAAGCACCATCATTGCATTCATCAAAAATAACATGTATACTTTCTTCAACAACATGGGTCCTCTTATTGAAGATTCTATAAGCTTTGCTACTCGTGGAATAGCCAAGAAATATACCTTCATCACTACGCGCATCAAATTTCCCAAGGTTATCTTTTCCATTGTTATGAACAAAACAAGTACAACCAAAGGGTTTAAAATAAGATATAAGTGGTTTGCGGCCTTTGAAAAGTTCATAAGGAGTTTTCTTTAAGATGGAACGAATAAGACAACGATTTAAAATGTAGTTAGCTGTGTTAACAGCTTCGGCCCAATAGGTTTTAGGTAATGCATTTTCTAAAAGCATAGTCCTGGCCATATCCTCTAAGGTGCGGTTCTTGCGTTCCACAACCCCGTTTTGTTGAGGTGTCCTAGGAGCAGAAAAGTTATGGGAGATGCCATATTTAGCACAAAACAAATCGAATTGAAGTTGATCAAACTCCCTACCATGATCACTCCGAATAGACACTATGGGCTCATTTCTTAAAGTTTGCAACTCCTTACAAAGTTTTGAAAACTCAAATAAGGCCTCTGATTTTTCTTTAAAAAATGCAACCCAAGTATATCTTGAAAAATCATCGACAACAACTAGCATGTACTTTTTACCATTGGGAGATTTGACTCGCATAGGACCACATAAATCCATATGTAAAAGTTCAAGGGGTCTAGAAGAACTTACAACCTTTTTGGGTTTGAAGGAGCTACGAGTTTGTTTACCTCTTGTGCAAGCATTGCACATGTCAATACCTTTGAAGTCCATCTCAGGTAGCCCTCTTACAAGCCCTTTGGACACAAGCTTCTGTAGTGTATGTGGACTCACATGACCGAGTCTCATGTGCCAAAGCTTTGGATCGTCCGTCAAGGCCTTTAAACAGGTTAAGCTTCCTTGTGCCACTTGATCAGCATTTACAACGTATATGTTGTTGTAACGGTATGCAGTCAGAATAACTTCACCTGTATCATCTCTGCACACTATACATCTTTTCTTGTTAAATCTGACATTGTTACCACTATCACATAATTGAGAAACACTAAGCAAATTATACTTTAAACCATTAACAAGATAGACATTTTTAATACTATGGCTGGAATCACTTCCAACACTACCAATACCAACAATGTCGCATTTCCCTTTGTCACCAAGAGTGATTGTTCCCGTGGATTGCTCTTTTAGATCATGAAAGAGAGAGCTCTTCCCACTCATATGCCTCGAGCAACCACTATCAATAATCCACTTGTGTTCTTTCACTTTGGTGATCTCCTGCAAAACAAACATCAACCTTTGTGGCTAGACCAATAAGCAAATTTGGATCCATTGTTGGGGTAAACCATATTTGGTAAAATAGTGCCTTTTGGGACCCAAACTTGTGTTATCCGTTCTTTTCTCAAATGAACAGGAAATGTATTGCGAATAATATAAGGATCCTTTCTTTTATAAGGGCAGGTCTCTTTTACATGTCCCTTTCTAGCACAGTGGTGACATATAGGAGAGGTTCTGCTTCCTTTAGCCTTTACAAAAGTGGTAATGTGTTGCTTCTTTAAAAACTTTGGATTGTAACCAATACCACTTTTGTTTAGAGAGCTTTGTTGCTCACCCAACATCTTATCGAGAGTGCCTTTGGACTTGGTAAAACTTATGAGGGCTGTCTGTTGGTCTAGAATCTTATTATTCAGAGAGATCTTCTCGTTCTCTAAGTCATGATGCACATTTCTTAGAGAGGAGAGATCTTGCTTGAGTTCAGATTTCTCCGAGTCAAGCGTCTTGACTTTAATGTCACTCTTGCTAGTCTTTGTCACTATGTTTCGAAGATAAACTTGGGCCAGATCTTCCTAGGAGCATTCTTTTATCAACCAGGATTCTTCGAGACTTCTCGGTGGAAGTTATACGCGGAGATTACAGGGTTCCTTTTTTTAAGGGGAGGTTGGAATAATTTCGCCGAGTCACATAGCATCAATATTGGTTCCTCTTTAACCTTTATCCATAAAGGAGGAAATCGCTTTGATGTCCAGATCTTAGATGCTGTGGGAGATGAGGTAGATGCTGAGTGGGCCTCTCCGGAGTCAGAAGGTCCTCCCTCTAATGGATTTCGCCTGAGTCAAGGTAGAACTCGTCTCATCCCGGCTCAGGCTCGACGGACATGAGCTGATGGGGGCATGTTTTTTATTCTAGACTGCCAACTCTTTGAATGTGCTAGTGTATTTCATCCCTGGTTGTTTTTACTTTATGTTAAATGGTGGATCTATAGCCACAATTTCCTTCGAAAATTAGAAAGCTTTGGGTGCTCCAGAAGGGTTCTTGAAAACTATATCTTTCATTTCTAGACTGTCCTAAGCGGAGATCTGACGCGAGATTTGGATCTTAGAGTGTTAGATCTTATCTTTGAGAATAGAGCTCCGATGAAAATCCCAATGCGGAGCTAAGTTCCAGCGTCTTTGGAATTTAAGTGAAACTTTATTCCCGAGATTGTGGTCTTGTTCGGAGGCCTGACGCGGAGCCAAGCTCCAGCGTCCTTGGACTTAATATAAAATATCATCTTTGAGAATGCGGATTCGATCAGAGGCCTGACGCGGAGCTAAGCTCCAGCGTCCTAGGACTTAATATAAAATATCATCTTTGAGAATGCGGATTCGATCAGAGGCCTGACGTGGAGCCAAGCTCCAGCGTCCTAGGACTTAATATAAAATATCATCTCTGAGAATGCGGATTCGATTAGAGGCCTGACGCGGAGCCAAGCTCCAGTGTCCTAGGACTTAATATAAAATATCATCTCTGAGATTTCCCAAGTGTTGGTTGTACTACCCTTCAAGTGTTGGTTGTACTACCCTTCTTATGAGGTGGTAGCACTCATAGACACTCAACATGCTACCAAAAATCCAGATTGCCCAAAAATAATCCTTGTTCATATCCTCCCTGTCTAGGATGAGATAGACTATTAAGGCTAGAACTGCAGGATACCAATCCACATGATCCAACTCTCCCCCAATAATACAAGCAACTAATATCATAAAAAGGAACCATAGGATCAAAGGATTATTCAAAGGTGCAACACCTCAATCTCACAAGAGCCTTAGCTATGTGCGGAGTGATTTATAAGTGATAGCATTCAATTATTAAAAACAAATTAAAAAAAGTCATCCTCTGAAGTACCATACCATCATGAATCCCACAATGGCCAAAAGTATCATCTTATATGCCTCCACTGCAGCATCAGTCATTACATCTATGAATACGATGATGTCCCAAGTGGGGACATCATCGTATTCATATCTTGAGGATAGAAATCAATAACAAGGCAATTTGAAAAACTCCAATTTCCTATCTTGAGGATTCTTCGCTGAAACTTTCCCATCTTGAGAAACGTTTCAATCAGTCAAGTGGTCAAGTATGCTATAGATAAAACAAAAATAATATTGACTAAAGATAGCACCCAAAGGGAAAAGAACAGAGAAATCTCAGATTTGATGCAATTAAACTTGAGAGAATGAGTATATTCATAAAAAGTAAAATCAAATTAGTAGAGACACAAGTATAAACAGTAGTAAGTCTTGACAGAAGAATTGCTATCAAACATAGTGGAAATCTGCTGGTGCATTGACTGTTATATGCTTGTTGTAGTGAAGTTGCTACATTATGCAAATATTTCTTTTGATTTCTCCCCCTAATGGCCAGGGGATGTTGTTATGCATTCAACAAACAAAGCAGACCACACCTTAACTACCACATAAAACAAAAATTGAAATCAATTAGCAGTTTCATGTACAACAAAAAGAAAATCCAAGATTTCCTACAAATAGTATAAGCGGCACTTTTCTTCTGATCTTCCAACATCTGACAATTTTTTTTTTGTCTTTTCTACGTCTAGACCTTAAGGACATGGAGCCGAGCTCCGTTGTGGATGGCTTAAGGATTTTGATGTTCTCCACTACTGGAAATGTGATCACAAGTATCCCACTTTGTGGAAGATAGCTAAGGATATTCTTGCCATTCCTATATCCACAGTTGCATCCGAAACTGCCTTTAGTATGGATGGTAGAGTGGTGAGTCCTCATCGATCTTCAATCCATGTGGATACCGTGGAGGCATTAACGTGCTTGTAAAATTGGGTTGAAGGAGATATTGCAGGTTAGTACTTTTATGTTTCAATTTAATTACTCTTCGGATTTTGTCTTGTTCCTCCTTCGATTTGGGTGATTTGGCCCTCATTCCTTCTCCTTCGCCCCTAAAACCCCCTGTTTTGGGCGATGTTTGTATCAATTAGGCGGTTGCTTCTCCCCCCTATAATCTGACATATTTTGTGGGCTCCACTCTTCTCCTTGTTGTGGTCTGCCCTTCGACTTCGCTCGGCAGTGGTGGCTTAGTGGCGGCCGATCCCGATGGGTTCACTGATGGGTCATTTTCGGCCTATTTGTCCTCCCCTTTCTCCGGCTCTTTAGATGTGCTTATGTTGAGGCCTTTAAAAACACCATTTTTTGCCTTCCCCAGCCGTCATCGTCCCTGATCTACCAGTGCCCTTGTCGTGTTTGCCTTCCTTCGTGCCCTGCAATTTCTCTGTTGGCATGTTGGAGCGGCTCTAATCCTTGGTGTGCAAGGATTATTCCTCCCTTGCACGCCAAAGCTCCATTCTGTAAGACCCGGGGTCTCAAGAGGCGCCAGCCCATGCCACCTAGCCCTCTCAGGTCCGTTAGCCCTGAAAAGGAAGAGCTCTTGTGACATGGGTAGGGCTTGAATCACTTATAAATCACTCCCAACATCCTTATGATATCCGATGTCGGACGGGGTGTTACAATCTCCCCCACTTAAAGCACTAACGACCCCGTCAGGCCCAAGGGACTGCCCTCCGGAAGGAGCGTACCCGAGCATACTGTCAGCGCACCTCCGAGCCCGGAGTTGGCTCTGATACCACCTTCTGTAACACCCCTTTCTAGATCCCAAAAGAGAGTTGAAGAGCAAACTGTCATTTATTGAATATTTTTACAAGTTTTGAACCTCTAAAAGTTTCCGCATCGCTACTTTAATTTCAGTTATTTTGGAATTATGCATACTTTATGGTTTTGACATTTTTATCTTATTATGATCAGATATTTAAACTAATGAACTTTATTCACTTCCACATATTCTATTGTATTTAAATTATCATCTTGTTTATGGGAGCATGGTTGCATGTCCCTATTAGCCTCAGGTGAATTCAAAGACATTAAAGTCTGCGGATTCACTGGCGCTGCAACACTCTTTTGGGATCTAGAAAGGGGTGTTACACATTCGAAGAAGAAGAAACTGTGTAAGGAGAAGAATAGTAATCAGGGTCAGTACGCTTCCGACGCCTTCTCACCTTAATAGGACTGCCCGTATGACCAACTCGATTTGGAGTTGACGTAGATGTGGAAGAAGATGATCCTGATGAGGTACCACTGGAACTAGAAGAGGAACTCTCAGGAGAAGAGGAAAGAATCTCCTGAGATTGACGCGGTTGAGAAGACGAAGCGACATCACCCCTTCACCCTTCTCCTCTTTCAAAATCATCCAACACGTCGTGCTCTCCGCTGAGATTAGCCATTCCCAAAGAAACTAGAGAAAATCGTATGAAGATTTACATATGCGGAACAAAATCTCGATAAAAAACAGATCTAGAAACAAAATTCCACCCTAATTCCCGATCTACCCATCAGAAAAATTAAAAAAAAAATTGAAAGGAGAAGAACCTAAAAAACAAATCAAAACGAGAAGAAATATGTTGACTGCCAGGAAGAACTTTGCGAGAAACTTCAACCAAGCAGCGATCGAAAACCGGAGACCACCACCGAAAAACCAAATTGCAGATAAGAACAAGAATCTCTGGAAATCAGAAGAGGACAAATGTGAAGTAAAAAAGAACGGAACGGGGTAACTGATAGAAAAGTTACCGACTTTTGAACTTCCAAAGATAAAATGGGCCTAATGGGCCTTTAATGGGCCGACACGAGAAAGTAGAAAGCCCATTACTGACAGGTCGACACAAAGATTAGACTTCCACAAAGAGTCAGATGTTTTCTATACTAGGGTTATCGGCCCGCGTCAATCCCGGAGGGAATCGACCCAGCCCGAGGAGTTGTGAGGAAACCAACAATAAAAAATATTTAGATAAGTATAAAAATAGTTGAAACAAAAGACTAAAATAATAAAGTCATCACAGAAGCCACCCCAGATAGTGTCGAAATCGTCCGCGGATAGCCATCCAACAAAAACCTTCATCCGCATAAGTCAGACCATCCGTGGACGGAAGAAGGGGGTACGTGTCAGGCATGCCCTCATCCCACGAGTTGGACACGTGTCGAACAGCAAACCCCACGTGGCGAACTGTCCAAAGATCACCCATCACCTATAAAAGGGAAGAAAGAAATACAAAGAAAGGACTTTTTGGACGACAATGAAGGGGAAAAAAAAAGCGGACCTGGAACGAATATCCTGAGAAGAGTAAAATTAAGAGAGGAAAAGAGATAAAAGGAGAGAAAGCTGGATACGCCCAAAAACTCTTTATTAGGAGAAGGAACCGCTCCGCGGACAAGAATCAAATCCATCCGCGGGCAGCTGTGTTGGACCCATCTTTGCTATTTGGGAGTCCGAAGTAAGAATCAAGAATTTGTGACTGTCAAACCCTAAGCTAGCTAACGGTGAAAGGTAAGTGATTGATTCCCACTTCGTTTGAGGAAACCTCGATGAGGGGATAATCTCTCTAAGTGCTAATAAGATTATTCCCGCGGCACAGGTTGGGCCGTATCGATTATTTCAATACGGGTCAGGTAAGCCCGTTGGGAATATTGAAGGCCCCACTAGGTTTATTCCCTGGTCCCACTAAAAATGGAGAACTTTTTTAGTTCGAGGTTTGTCAAGGGGTGTACACAAGGATTGTGTGCACCTCTTTGCTCGACTCCACGGTCTCGGCTAGCCTTGTGTTTAGGCTATGCAAACACAAACAATCACAAACTCAAGATTAGTGCAATAATCAATTCAAGAACGTAAGAAGTAAAGGACCAAATAAGAAAAGGACTATTTTTGTGAGTTTTTGTGTTTATGAAAAAGAAAAGACGTAATCTTGATGTCGGAAACCAAAGCTCTGATACCAATTTGATACGGGGTTAGCCGTGAGATGGTCTGATCTTCGACAAACAAGGAAAAAACTAAAGAACGAAATCAAGGAAGACTCAAGACTCAACAAGAAGCAAACGACGTAGCAAGAACAATTCAAGAATCGATCAAGAAAGTGCAAGATCGACCACTCTTCAGTCCCTGAGGCGGCTCCGATTATTGATACTAGGGTGGCTCAAACGGGTCAAACCGACCCGAACCGAACCGAGCCAAACGGTTCGGGCCAGAACCGACGGCCCGATTTTTTGAAGAGGTCGTACCAAAGCCCGGCCCGAAACCGAGTATACGGTTTTCGGTTTTTTCGGTTCATGACCTGTAAAAACCGAACCCTTATTTTAATATAAATTACACGTTGGATATATATATATGATAATGCATATTTAGATAGGCATTATAGAGTAGTTTTAGGGTCATTTAGATGTATATATTGTACTTTAAAGGGTTAGTTTACTTGTTTGCTCATTTGGTACTTAAGTGCGGAATCTACACAAGTTTAGCGAGTAATTGCAGATTTTGGAATCGAAGAATGGAGGAGGTCATTCATTAGAGTCATATGGATCATATGGAGGCAAGAACAAGCTAGAGAAGCCAAGTTGAAATGCACAAGGAAGAGGCAAAGGGCATACAAGAGAGAAAATGGCACCCGCGGCCAGAGGAACAAGGGAAGCCAGAAAACCGCACCCGCGGCCACAGAAACCGCACCCGCGTTTATTCCAGCAGATCGCCAATTCTGGGCAGCACCCGCGGCCTAGGAGGCGGCACCCGCGGTTTTTCTGGGCCGGATTCAGCGTCGATTGTCTATGCTTTTAAGTTGGGCCTATCTTTGGAAAACACTTTCTAGGGTTTTTTATGACGATATTCTTAGGTATTTAAAGACTTAAATTAGTTGTTTTTAGGTTATCTTTTATCTTTTGAAGAATTGAGAGATGCCGTTTAGAAGCATGAGCAACTAAACTCATCGTGTTTTGCCTACGATCAATACTTGGTTTTGTTAAATTGTGAGTTTGGAATTCTAGTTTATTTCTATTATCTTCTTCAATTTCTTTGTGCTTTTATTGCTTGTGATGTTGATTCTATCCTGATTCGCGACCTCGTTAGAATTTCATCATTACTAGGGTTTTGATTCATACGTTTGTGAAACCTAATCCAGAGTAGCAAATACAATTAAGTGGATCTCATAGAAAATCTTGATTGTATAAGAAATTGACTATAGGTTAAATGTTAGTTCTTTAGGGAATTAATATTGCTTATAAGCTTAATATATCTTGAGACATAGTGCTATTCCTAGGATTAAACCTTATTCCGTGTTAAGATTGCCTAGGAGTAAGGGATTATTAGGACTCATAGGACTAATAATCTATTTAAATCAAGATAAGAGTGGATATAGAAAAGATACAACTAGAAGGAAGAACTATGATCAAGTAGACGAACCAAAGTTGAGAATCGTAGGTGAAACATCTCATTCATCATTGCCTACAACCATCACCATTATTCACTTCTTGAGTTCTTTTCATCTTTACATCTCTACAACCCCCTTGTTTACTCTTGTTGGTCATTATAACGCATAAAGTAACGGTAGTTCCCTGTGGATCGACTCCGGACTTACTAGCTATACTAGTTGGTTAGTTTGGATATTCTTTTGATAGGAAAAACAACGATTTTGTCCTGTCAAAATTTGACGTCGTTGCCGGGGAACTATTATTGTTCACTTTGTGTGTTTAATTACTAACCTTGGTGTGGACCACTTACATGGTCCGCACTCGTGCTACTGACCAATGTTAAAGGTGAGGTTATTGCAGTTACATGGAGAGAGTTTTCATCAATACTTTACCAGATTGCAGAAGTACATTAATGATCTTTGTTCATGGGGTTATCAAGCTAGTACAAGGGAAGTGCTTTTATGCATCTTTGATGGTATGACTGCTGAGACACGGAGCCTGGCCGAGCACCTGAGTGATGGAGGTTTATTAGATAAGGGACTCTTGGAGATGTGGGATTTTTTTTGCTACATGGATTTTCAATGTGCGCAAAATGAGTCACTTCCCCAAGTATCTCAAATCGTTGAGACTTATGTTTCACCTATTGAGGTCATTATGGAGAATCATACTGAGAAGATGGAGGAAGACAATACTCCATTTGACGAGATCACCCCTAGCTCGTCCGTTGATGAACCAAGTCTAGAGCCAACTACTGAGGCGGCTCAAGAGGTAATGAAGGTCAACTATTGCAATTGGGAAGGTAGTGGTGATTATGACGATTCATGGGAGCAGTACTTCAATGCACCACCAACGGAACTGTGTTGGTGGACTTACATACCCTCGACCGAAAGTCAGGCTCAAGAATATGATGAGTTGGTAAGATTCTTGAACTGTATACTCTTTTCTATCAACTTTTTCATATTTTGTATCCATTCATCTCTTGGATGGGCACGAGAGTTTGACTTACTTTTGAGAATGCTAACAATGTCTGCTTAAGTCTTAAACGGACAATCAAAATGAGTCGAGCCAACAACATAAAACAAAGGCGCTTCTCGGGAGGCAACCCGAGGTAAGTAGATTATAAGTTTTCTTTTCTCTATTAATTTTTCATTTTTCTTAGAATAATTAGAACCGTCGTAGATTTTAGGAAGTTGTTTTCCGCCATGTTAGACTAATCTTTCAGGGAGAAGAACGAAGAAGGTAGGAAATGCAACGCTTTGGAAAGGCAGCGACCGCGGCAAATCTGGGCAATAGCATTGAAACCGCACCCGCGGCAAATATTGGGGAGGGTTCTGGAATGGCAGCACCCGCGGCCCAGGAGGCAGCACTGTTGTGAGCGGAATCTGCCATGTTTTACAGCAACTTTTATATCGATTTCTGTATACATTTCATGCATTTGGGCTAAGATAGTACAGAATCTGTGTAGTTTATGTTTATTTGCCAAATTATGGAATCTACACCAGTTTCTGTTTAAATCGCAGAAATCGAGGCATTTACAGCAATTCTACAGAAAGTCGGAAAAGCTCGGAAAACCACTACAGAAGGCCAAGGTTAAAACAGCGGAACAAGTCTGAGAACCCAGGCTACTCGATCTCGAGTAGGCCTGGTCGATCTCGACGAGCCATGACCAACAAGCCTTAGTCGAGCAAGCCTGCTCGAGGAGCCAGACCAAGCCTGACTCCGGACCCAACTCGACCTCGACAAACCCTGGTCGAGGTCGACGAAGCCCTAGCACCACCATGTCCGGAGTCGACGAGGAGAGGAGCCGAGGACGACCAGGAGCACTCGCTGCCGCGGAAAAGGAAAGTCGCTGCCGCGGAAAGGACAAGTCGCTGCCGCGGACCAGGCCAGTCGCTGCCAGCGGATGAAGCCAGTCGAGGAGACCTAGCCGAGCAGACCCAGTCGACAAGCCCAGCCCTAGTCGAGATCGACTAGGCTTGGTCGAGATCGACGAGCACCCTTGAGCCATGTCCGAGCCAGGCCGAGGAGACCAACCCGAGGAGGTCCAGTCGACAGAGCCAACTCGACATCGACTAGACCAACTCGAGGTCGACGAGAACCCAGGAGCCCATGACGAGCCACCTCGAGCACAGCAAGTCGAGACGACGAACCCAGCTCGAGGTCGAGTAGACCTTGTCGAGGTCGACTAGACCTGGCTTCCAGAAACTTCTCGACGAGCCTTTGTCCGAGTAGAGTTGACATTGCTTGGTCCCGAAGGAGAAGATCTATCCAAATCTATCAGATTCTATCCATGGAAGGCAATCTATCAACTTGAAGACATGCTTTCCTACTTTAGTTTTATCTTTTCCCTTATGGATTTAATTCCATTAAAACATTTATTTATCTTTTAAGCAATTTAGATAGAAATTAGATATAGATAGAATACCTTTTCCTAGAATAGCTAGGGAAGGATAGCTATAAATAAAGCCCAGGGGGGCTGGTTTTTTATTCCAACACAGATCATTCAAGAGACAAGTAGTTAGTTCCATTCAGAGATACAGTTTAGGAGATTCGAAGGTTTTAAGGTTTTGGCAGTTTACGAAAGTTGATTGCCGGAATTGTAAAGGCTTTAAATTTAGTTAATGCAAGTTATTTCTTTCAAATCAAAGATGTCTGAGTTTGCAATGAAGAGCGAGTAGTCCACCCACTTCTGGGGCTGGGGTGAGCCCGACGGTGGCCATGTGAGGCGATGCGATAAAGGTCAGATTTTTATGCGATTTGTCTTCTATCCCTAAAAGCATGATTCTTTTGCGAGAGTTGAAGGTGATTCTTGTTTGTATTATTGAAGCGAAAGTGAATTTAATGCAACTGGGATTAATTATGTGAAAAGGGTTAGTAACAATTAGGGTTTATGCGAGAGCCTCTATATGCCTAGTTGTTAATAACGAAAGTTATTTGATGGAAAGCATGATCTTTTATGCCTTTATGTGTTGTTTTGCATGGTTATCGTTGTGGTGTCGAAACCCTAGCCTTGGAAGTCTTTTATTATATTGATTTATTTCATCAGAAAGCTGAGTTTGAGTTTCGAGCAATTGCAATTTTAAATTTCTGTTCTTTTACTGTTTCAGTCGAGATAGAGGAAGGCTTCGTCGAGATCGAGTACCACCTTTGTCGATCTCGAGTTGGCTTAGTCTAGTTCGACTTGATTTGTTTCTGTTTTGTCGATTTCCTGTTGTCTGTCTTTGCTTTCCTTTGTCGAAGTCGAGTACCTCTTGTCGAGGTCGAGTTGCCCTTGCCGGGATTTCTTGTCTGCTGTGATTGTCGACTTACTGTTGTCGATTGCCGTGGTCGATCTCGAGTAGGAGCTTGTCGAGATCGACGAGACTGTTGCTTTGCTTTTCATTGCTGCTTTACTTCTGTTTTGTCTTGCTTTGCTTTGTTTTATTTCTGTCTTTATTTGTTCTTTGCTTTTATTTTAGTTGCCCTTGCTGGGTTTATTTGTTTCTATTTTATTTCTATTTCTACTGCTGTGTTTCTGTGCTTTTCTGCTGCTTCTGTGAGAATTTACAGCTACCTGAGAACCGCTGACGTGCTTCCTCGTGGATTCGATCCTGACTTTACTCTTACTATAACGGGAGGAAGTCTTGTATTTATTTGCTGAGACAGGGGAGTCAGTCTGTTCTATACTTTATATCTATTTCAATACTTGACCAACTCCTGCAACAACAAATTGGCGCCGTTGCCGGGGAAGCAATCAATCGCGCCTTAGGTAGTCAGTTCTCACTGTCTCTTTGAGTGAACTCGCAGGTGTATGCGCCGTTCTGGTATCTCACCAGAGTTTGACGCCTTAGACGAACCGGAACGACTTTTTCACATCAGAGCTCAACTGCAAAGAGCCATGTCGGCCGCCGAAACACAAGAACAACTAATCCAGAGGCTTAGGGCGGAGATAGAAGCCAACAATGCTGCTCTCGCCGCTGAGAGAGCAGAAAAGGAGCAAGCACAAGCTGAGCTTGCCCGATATCCAACTACAGCTGAGGATTATATGCATCCCACGCTCATCGTGCCTGAATCGGCGATTTTTATCCCTGAAAACTCCTATGAAATTCGCACTCAATTTCTAATTGAACTTAAAAAGAATGCTTTTCATGGGAATTTTAATGAATGTCCTCTTGAACACATTATAAACTTTTCTGACATGTGTCGTACACTTGCTGAAGGTACCACTCTGGAGTACATCAAGATGAAGGCTTTCCGATGGTCTCTCGCTGGCCCCGCATTGCAATGGTTAGTAGGGCTTAAACCGCGAAGTCTCACGACATGGGCCCAAGTGGAGCAGGAATTTCTCGACAAATTCTTTCCTCCTGCCAAGACAGCACTCCTACGCCAAAAGATCACATCTTTCAAACAGAAACCTGGGGAGCCGCTGGCAAAGGCGTGGGAAAGATATAAGGAGCTGCTACGATCCTGTCCCACCCATGGACAACCACCTTATGTGGTTCAGGAGATTTTCTTCAATTCTCTTGATCAAATCACTAAGGACAGGATCAACAATTATACTCGATATGAGTTCCTAACAATACCACCAATTGAAGCATGGGGTATCCTGGATAAGCTCACCAATTACGACAACAAATATGGGGCTCCTGCAAACTATGAGGAGAAGACCTACGCTAGGCCAGCACCATCCATGCCCCTATATGAGCCTCCTAAAGAGATTGATCCAGAGGTCAGGGAGCAATACTACAGAGACCAGAATAAGAAGCTCCTCAAACAAGTCAAATATCTGTCTGTCAACCAACCTTGCATCGAATGCGGATCACAGAGGCACACCACTACTGAGTGCCCACACACAGAGCAAGTCAGGATGGCAGAACATCATGAGGATGCAGCTTACGCAGGGGGTCCAAATCGCTACATGGGGGATCAAAGGCCTTATCAACAGCAATGGAACCAAGGTCCCCCTAGGAACCCCCCGCCCTACAGAGCTCCAGGACATCCGGAGAGGGACCAGCAGAAGGATCAGCTACAAATAATCCTTGACGAAATGCGCCGAAATCAGGGCACCTGGAGCTTGGCTCCGCGTCAGGCCTCTGATCGAATCTGCATTCTCTGAGACGATATTTCATATAAAGTCCTAGGACGCTGGAGCTTGGCTCCGCGTCAGGCCTCTGATCGAATCTGCATTCTTAGAGACGATATTTCATATAAGTCCTTGGACGTTGGAGCTTGGCTACGCGTCAGGCCTCTGATCGAATCTGCATTCTCAGAGACGATATTTCATATAAAGTCCATGGACGCTAGAGCTTGGCTACGTGGCAGGCCTCTGATCGAATCTGCATTCTCAGAGACGATATTTCATATAAAGTCCTGGGACGCTAGAGCTTGGCTCCGCGTCAGGCCTCTCATCGAATATGCATTCTCAGAGACGATATTTCATATAATGTCCTGGGACGCTGGAGCTTGGCTCCACGTCAGGCCTCTAATCGAATCTGCATTCTCAGAGATGATATTTCATATAAATTCCTGGGACGCTAGAGCTTGGCTCCGCGTCAGGCCTCTGATCGAATCTGCATTCTCAAAGACGATATTTCATATAAGTCCTTGGACGCTGGAGCTTGGCTACGCGTCAGGCCTCTAATCTAATCTGCATTCTCAGAGACGATATTTCATATAAAGTCCTGGGATGCTGGAGCTTGGCTACGAGTCAGGCCTCTGATCTAATCTGCATCCTCAGAGACGATATTTCATATAAAGTCCTGGGACGCTAGAGCTTGGCTCCGCGTCAGGCCTCTGATCGAATATGCATTCTCAGAGACGATATTTCATATAATGTCCTGGGACGCTGGAGCTTGGCTCCGCGTAAGGCCTCTGATCGAATCTGCATTCTCAGAGACGATATTTCATATAAGTCCTTGGACGCTGGACCTTGGCTCCGCGTCAGGCCTCTGATCGAATCTACATTCTCAGAGACGATATTTCATATAAAGTCCTGGGACGCTTGAGCTTGGCTCCGCGTCAGGCCTCTGATCGAATATGCATTCTCAGAGACGATATTTCATATAATGTCCTGGGACGCTGGAGCTTGGCTCCGCGTCAGGCCTCTGATCGAATCTGCATTCTCAGTGACGATATTTCTTATAAGTCCTTAGACGCTGAAGCTTGGCACCGCGTCAGGCCTCTAATCGAATCTGCATTCTCAGAGACGATATTTCATATAAGTCCTTGGACGCTGGTGCTTGGCTCCGAGTCAGGCCTCTGATCGAATCTGCATTCTCAAAGACGATATTTCATATAAAGTCCTGGGACGCTGGAGCTTGGCTCCGCGTCAGGCCTCTGATCGAATCTGCATTCTCAGATATGATATTTCATATAAGTCCTTGGACGCTGGAGCTTGGCTCCGTGTCAGACCTCTGATCGAATCTGCATTCTCAGAGACGATATTTCATATAAAGTCCTGGGACGCTGGAGCTTGGCTCTGCGTCAGGCCTCTAATCGAATCTGCATTCTCAGAGATGATATTTCATATAAGTCCTTGGACGCTGGAGCTTGACTCCGCGTCAGGCCTCTGATCGAATCTGCATTCTCAGTGACGATATTTCATATAAGTCCTTGGACGTTGGAGCTTGGCTACGCGTCAGGCCTCTGATCGAATCTGCATTCTCAGAGATGATATTTCATATAAAGTCCATGGACGCTAGAGCTTGGCTACGCGTCAGGCCTCTGATCGAATCTGCATTCCCAGAGACGATATTTCATATAAAGTCCTGGGACGCTAGAGCTTGGCTCCGCGTCAGGCCTCTGATCGAATATGCATTCTCAGAGACGATATTTCATATAATGTCCTAGGACGCTGGAGCTGGGCTCCGCGTCAGGCCTCTAATCGAATCTGCATTCTCAGAGATGATATTTCATATAAATTCCTGGGACGCAAGAGCTCGGCTCCGCGTCAGGCCTCTGATCGAATCTGCATTCTCAGAGACGATATTTCATATAAGTCCTTGGACGCTGGAGCTTTGCTACGCGTCAGGCCTCTGATCTAATCTGCATTCTCAGAGACGATATTTCATATAATGTCATGGGACGCTGGAGCTTGGTTCCACGTCAGGCCTCTGATCGAATCTGCATTCTCAGTGACGATATTTCTTATAAGTCCTTGGACGCTGGAGCTTGGCACCGCGTGAGGCCTCTAATCGAATCTGCATTCTCAGAGACGATATTTCATATAAGTCCTTGGACGCTGGAGCTTGGCTTCGAGTCAGGCCTCTGATCGAATCTGCATTCTCAGAGACGATATTTCATATAAAGTCCTGGGACGCTGGAGCTTGGCTCCGCGTCAGGCCTCTGATCGAATCTGCATTCTCAGAGATGATATTTCATATAAAGTCCTGGGACGCTGGAGCTTGGCTCGGCGTCAGGCCTCTAATCGAATCTGCATTCTCAGAGATGATATTTCATATAAGTCCTTGGACGCTGGAGCTTGGCTCCGTGTCAGACCTCTGATCGAATCTGCATTCTCAGAGACGATATTTCATATAATGTCCTGGGACGCTGGAGCTTGGCTCTGCGTCAGGCCTCTAATCGAATCTGCATTCTCAGAGATGATATTTCATATAAGTCCTTGGACGCTGGAGCTTGACTCCGCGTCAGGCCTCTGATCGAATCTGCATTCTCAGTGACGATATTTCATATAAGTCCTTGGACGTTGGAGCTTGGCTACGCGTCAGGCCTCTGATCGAATCTGCATTCTCAGAGACGATATTTCATATAAAGTTGATGGACGCTAGAGCTTGGCTACGCGTCAGGCCTCTGATCGAATCTGCATTCTCAGAGACGATATTTCATATAAAGTCCTGGGACGCTAGAGCTTGGCTCCGCGTCAGGCCTCTGATCGAATATGCATTCTCAGAGACGATATTTCATATAATGTCCTGGGACGCTGGAGCTAGGCTCCGCGTCAGGCCTCTAATCGAATCTGCATTCTCAGAGATGATATTTCATATAAATTCCTGGGACGCAAGAGCTTGGCTCCGCGTCAGGCCTCTGATCGAATCTGCATTCACAGAGACGATATTTCATATAAGTCCTTGGACGCTGGAGCTTTGCTACGCGTCAGGCCTCTGATCTAATCTGCATTCTCAGAGATGATATTTCATATAAAGTCCTGGGACGCTAGAGCTTGGCTACGAGTCAGGCCTCTGATCTAATCTGCATCCTCAGAGACGATATTTCATATAAAGTCCTGGAACGCTAGAGCTTGGCTCCGCGTCAGGCCTCTGATCGAATATGCATTCTCAGAGACGATATTTCATATAATGTCCTGGGACGCTGGAGCTTGGCTCCGCGTCAGGGCTCTGATCGAATCTGCATTCTCAGAGACGATATTTCATATAAGTCCTTGGACGCTGGAGCTTGGCTCCGCGCCAGGCCTCTGATCGAATCTACATTCTCAGAGACGATATTTCATATAAAGTCCTGGGACGCTTGAGCTTGGCTCCGCGTCAGGCCTCTGATCGAATATGCATTCTCAGAGACGATATTTCATATAATGTCCTGGGACGCTGGAGCTTGGTTCCGCGTCAGGCCTCTGATCGAATCTGCATTCTCAGTGACGATATTTCTTATAAGTCCTTGGACGCTGGAGCTTGGCACCGCGTCAGGCCTCTAATCGAATCTGCATTCTCAGAGACGATATTTCATATAAGTCCTTGGACGCTGGAGCTTGGCTCCGAGTCAGGCCTCTGATCGAATCTGCATTCTCAGAGGCGATATTTCATATAAAGTCCTGGGACGCTGGAGCTTGGCTCCGCGTCAGGCCTCTGATCGAATCTGCATTCTTAGAGACGATATTTCATATAAAGTCCTGGGACGCTGGAGCTTGGCTCGGCGTCAGGCCTCTAATCGAATCTTCATTCTCAGAGATGATATTTCATATAAGTCCTTGGACGCTGGAGCTTGGCTCCGCGTCAGGCCTCTGATCGAATCTGCATTCTCAGTGACGATATTTCATATAAGTCCTTGGACGCTGGAGCTTGGCTACGCGTCAGGCCTCTAATCGAATCTGCATTCTCAGAGACGATATTTCATATAAAGTTCTGGGACGCTGGAGCTTGGCTCCGCGTCAGGCCACTAATCGAATCTGTATTCTCAGAGACGATATTTCATATAAAGTCCTGGGTCGCTGGAGCTTGGCTCCGCGTCAGGCCTCTGATCGAATCTGCATTCTCAGAGACGATATTTCATATAAAGTCCAGGGACGATGGAGCTTGGCTCCGCATCAGGCCTCTGATCGAATCTGCATTCTCAGAGACGATATTTCATATAAGTCCTTGGACGCTGGAGCTTGGCTCCGCGTCAGGCCTCTATTCGAATCAGCATTCTCAGAGACGATATTTCATATATGTCCTTGGACGCTAGAGCTTGGCTCCGTGTCAGGGCTCTGATCGAATCTGCATTCTCAGAGACGATATTTCATATAAAGTCCTGGGACGCTGGAGCTTGGCTCTGCGTCAGGCCTCTGATCGAATCTGCATTCTCAGAGACGATATTTCATATAAGTCCTTGGACGCTGGAGCTTAGCTCCGCGTCAGGCCTTTGATCGAATCTGCATTCTCAGAGATGATATTTCATATAAAGTCCTGGGACGCTGGAGCTTGGCTACGCGTCAGGCCTCTGATCGAATCTGCATTCTCAGAGACGATATTTCATATAAAGTCCTGGGACGCTGGAGCTTGGCTCTGCGTCAGGCCTTTGATCGAATCTGCATTCTCAGAGACGATATTTCATATAAGTCCTTGGACGCTGGAGCTTGGCTCCGCGTCAGGCCTCTGATCGAATCTGCATTCTCAGAGATGATCTTTCATATAAAGTCCTGGGACGCTGGAGCTTGGCTACGCGTCAGGCCTCTGATCGAATCTGCATTCTCAAAGACGATATTTCATATAAGTCCTTGGACACTGGAGCTTGGCTCCGCGTCAGGCCTCTGATCGAATCTGCATTCTCAGAGACGATATTTCATATAAGGCCTTGGACGCTAGAGCTTGGCTCCGTGTCAGGGCTCTGATCGAATCTGCATTCTCAGAGATGATATTTCATATAAATCCTTGGACGCTAGAGCTTGGCTCCGCGTCAGGCCTCTGATCGAATCTGCATTCTCAGAGATGATATTTCATATAAAGTCCTGGGACGCTGGAGCTTGGCTTTGCGTCAGGCCTCTGATCGAATTTGCATTCTCAAAGACGATATTTCATATAAGTCCATGGACGCTGGAGCTTGGCTCCGCGTCAGGCCTCTGATCGAATCTGCATTCTCAGAGACGATATTTCATATAAAATCCTGGGACGCTGGAGCTTGGCTCTGCGTTAGGCCTCTAATCGAATCTGCATTCTCAGAGATGATATTTCATATAAGTCCTTGGACGCTGGAGCTTGGCTACGCGTTAGGCCTCTGATCGAATCTGCATTCTCAGAGACGATATTTCATATAAAGTCCTGGGACGCTAGAGCTTGGCTACGCGTCAGGCCTCTGATCGAATCTGCATTTTGAGAGACGATATTTCATATAAGTCCTTGGACGCTGGAGCTTGGCTCCGCGTCAGGCCTCTGATCGAATCTGCATTCTCAGAGACGATATTTCATATAAGTCCTTGGACGCTGGAGGTTGGCTACGCGTCAGGCCTCTGATCTAATCTGCATTCTCAGAGACGATATTTCATATAAAGTCCTGGGACGCTAGAGCTTGGCTACGCGTCAGGCCTCTGATCGAATCTGCATCCTCAGAGACGATATTTCATATAATGTCCTGGGACGCTAGAGCTTTGCTCCACGTCAGGCCTCTGATCGAATATGCATTCTCAGAGACGATATTTGATATAAGTCCCTGGACGCTGGAGCTTGGCTCCGCGTCAGGCCTCTGATCGAATCTACATTCTCAGAGACGATATTTCATATAAAGTCCTGGGACGCTTGAGCTTGGCTCCGCGTCAGGCCTCTGATCGAATATGCATTCTCAGAGACGATATTTCATATAAGTCCCTGGACGCTGGAGCTTGGCTCCGCGTCAGGCCTCTGATCGAATCTACATTCTCAGAGACGATATTTCATATAAAGTCCTGGGACGCTTGAGCTTGGCTCCGCGTCAGGCCTCTGATCGAATATGCATTCTCAGAGATGATATTTCTAATAATGTCCTGGGACGCTGGAGCTTGGTTCCGCGTCAGGCCTCTGATCGAATCTGAATTCTCAGTGACGATATTTCTTATAAGTCCTTTGACGCTGGAGCTTGGCACCGCGTCAGGCCTCTAATCGAATCTGCATTCTCAGAGACGATATTTCATATAAGTCCTTAGACGCTGGAGCTTGGCTCCGAGTCAGGCCTCTGATCGAATCTGCATTCTCAGAGACGATATTTCATATAAAGTCCTGGGACGCTGGAGCTTGGCTCCGCGTCAGGCCTCTGATCGAATCTGCATTCTCAGAGACGATATTTCATATAAAGTCCAGGGACACTGGAGCTTGGCTCCGCATCAGGCCTCTGATCGAATCTGCATTCTCAGATACGATATTTCATATAAAGTCCTGGGACGCTGGAGCTTGGCTCTGCGTCAGGCCTCTGATCGAATCTGCATTCTCAGAGACGATATTTCATATAAGTCCTTGTACGCTGGAGCTAGGCTCCGCGTCAGGCCTTTGATCGAATCTGCATTCTCAGAGATGATATTTCATATAAAGTCCCGGGACGCTGGAGCTTGGCTACGCGTCAGGCCTCTGATCGAATCTGCATTCTCAGAGAAGTTATTTCATATAAAGTCCTGGGACGCTGGAGCTTGGCTTTGCGTCAGGCCTCTGATCGAATTTGCATTCTCAAAGACGATATTTCATATAAGTCCATGGACGCTGGAGCTTGGCTCCGCGTCAGGCCTCTGATCGAATCTGCATTCTCAGAGACGATATTTCATATAAAATCCTGGGACGCTGGAGCTTGGCTCTGCGTTAGGCCTCTAATCGAATCTGCATTCTCAGAGATGATATTTCATATAAGTCCTTGGACACTGGAGCTTGGCTACGCGTTAGGCCTCTGATCGAATCTGCATTCTCAGAGACGATATTTCATATAAAGTCCTGGGACGCTAGAGCTTGGCTACGCGTCAGGCCTCTAATCGAATCTGCATTTTGAGAGACGATATTTCATATAAGTCCTTGGACGCTGGAGCTTGGCTCCGCGTCAGGCCTCTGATCGAATCTGCATTCTCAGAGACGATATTTCATATAAGTCCTTGGACGCTGGAGGTTGGCTACGCGTCAGGCCTCTGATCTAATCTGCATTCTCAGAGACGATATTTCATATAAAGTCCTGGGACGCTAGAGCTTGGCTACGCGTCAGGCCTCTGATCGAATCTGCATCCTCAAAGATGATATTTCATATAATGTCCTGGGACGCTAGAGCTTTGCTCCACGTCAGGCCTCTGATCGAATATGCATTCTCAGAGACGATATTTCATATAAGTCCCTGGACGCTGGAGCTTGGCTCCGCGTCAGGCCTCTGATCGAATCTACATTCCCAGAGACGATATTTCATATAAAGTCCTGGGACGCTTGAGCTTGGCTCCGCGTCAGGCCTCTGATCGAATATGCATTCTCAGAGACGATATTTCATATAAGTCCCTGGACGCTGGAGCATGGCTCCGCGTCAGGCCTCTGATCGAATCTACATTCTCAGAGACGATATTTCATATAAAGTCCTGGGACGCTTGAGCTTGGCTCCGCGTCAGGCCTCTGATCGAATATGCATTCTCAGAGATGATATTTCTAATAATGTCCTGGGACACTAGAGCTTGGTTCCGCGTCAGGCCTCTGATCGAATCTGAATTCTCAGTGACGATATTTCTTATAAGTCCTTTGACGCTGGAGCTTGGCACCGCGTCAGGCCTCTAATCGAATCTGCATTCTCAGAGACGATATTTCATATAAGTCCTTGGACGCTGGAGCTTGGCTCCGAGTCAGGCCTCTGATCGAATCTGCATTCTCAGAGACGATATTTCATATAAAGTCCTGGGACGCTGGAGCTTGGCTCCGCGTCAGGCCTCTGATCGAATCTGCATTCTCAGAGACGATATTTCATATAAAGTCCAGGGACACTGGAGCTTGGCTCCGCATCAGGCCTCTGATCGAATCTGCATTCTCAGATACGATATTTCATATAAGTCCTTGGACGCTTGAGCTTGGCTCCGCGTCAGGCCTCTGATCGAATCTGCATTCTCAGTGACGATATTTCATATAAGTCCTTGGACGCTGGAGCTTGGCTACGCGTCAGGCCTCTGATCGAATCTGCATTCTCAGAGACGATATTTCATATAAAGTCCTGGGACGCTGGAGCTTGGCTCCGCATCAGGCCTCTGATTGAATATGCATTCTCAGAGACGATATTTCATATAAGCCCTTGGACGCTGGAGCTTGGCACCGCGTCAGGCCTCTAATCGAATCTGCATTCTCAGAGACGATATTTCATATAAGTCCTTGGACGCTAGAGCTTGGCTCCGTGTCAGGGCTCTGATCGAATCTGCATTCTCAGAGACGATATTTCATATAAAGTCCTGGGACGCTGGAGCTTGGCTCTGCATCAGGCCTCTGATCGAATCTGCATTCTCAGAGACGATATTTCATATAAGTCCTTGGACGCTGGTGCTTGGCTCCGCGTCAGGCCTCTAATCGAATATGCATTCTCAGAGAAGTTATTTCATATAAAGTCCTTGGACGCTAGAGCTTGGCTTTGCGTCAGGCCTCTGATCGAATTTGCATTCTCAGAGACGATATTTCATATAAGTCCTTGGACGCTGGAGCTTGGCTCCGCGTCAGGCCTCTGATCGAATATGCATTCTTCGAGACGATATTTCATATAATGTCATGGGACGCTAGAGCTTGGTTCTGCGTCAGGCCTCTGATCGGATCTGCATTCTCAGTGACGATATTTCTTATAAGTCCTTGGACGCTGGAGCTTGGCTACGCGTCAGGCCTCTGATCGAATATGCATTCTTAGAGACGATATTTCATATAATGTCCTGGGACGCTGGAGCTTGGCTCCGCGTCAGGCCTCTGATCGAATCTGCATTCTCAGAGACGATATTTCATATAAGTCCTTGGACGCTGGAGCTTGCCTCCGCATCAGGCCTCTGATCGAATCTACATTCTCAGAGACGATATTTCATATAAAGTCCTGGGACGCTTGAGCTTGGCTCCGCGTCAGGCCTCTGATCGAATATGCATTCTTAGAGACGATATTTCATATAATGTCATGGGACGTTGGAGCTTGGTTCCGCGTCAGGCCTCTGATCGAATCTGCATTATCAGAGACGATATTTCATATAAAGTCCTTGAACGCTGGAGCTTGGCTCCGCGTCAGGCCTCTGATCGAATCTGCATTCTCAGAGACGATATTTCATATAAAGTCCTGGGACGCTGGAGCTTGGCTCCGCGTCAGGCCTCTAATCGAATCTGTATTCTCAGAGACGATATTTCATATAAAGTCCTAGGACGCTGGAGCTTGGCTCCGCGTCAGGCCTCTGATCGAATCTGCATTCTCAGAGACGATATTTCATATAAAGTCCTGGGACGCTGGAGCTTGGCTCCGCATCAGGCCTCTGATCGAATCTACATTCTCAGAGACGATATTTCATATAAGCCCTTGGACGCTGGAGCTTGGCTCCGCGTCAGGCCTCTAATCGAATCTGCATTCTCAGAGACGATATTTCATATAAGTCCTTGGACGCTAGAGCTTGGCTCCGTGTCAGGGCTCTGATCGAATCTGCATTCTCAGAGACGATATTTCATATAAAGTCCTGGGACGCTGGAGCTTGGCTCTGCATCAGGCCTCTGATCGAATCTGCATTCTCAGAGACGATATTTCATATAAGTCCTTGGACGCTGGAGCTTGGCTCCGCGTCAGGCCTCTAATCGAATATGCATTCTCAGAGAAGTTATTTCATATAAAGTCCTTGGACGCTGGAGCTTGGCTTTGCGTCAGGCCTCTGATCGAATCTGCATTCTCAGAGACGATATTTCATATAAGTCCTTGGACGTTGGAGCTTGGCTCCGCGTCAGACCTCTGATCGAATCTGCATTCTCAGAGATGATATTTCATATAAAGTCCTGGGACGCTGGAGCTTGGCTACGCGTCAGGCCTCTGATCTAATCTGCATTCTCAGAGACGATATTTCATATAAAGTCCTGGGACGCTAGAGCTTGGCTACGCGTCAGGCCTCTGATCGAATCTGCATCCTCAGAGACGATATTTCATATAAAGTCCTGGGACGCTAGAGCTTGGCTCCGCATCAGGCCTCTGATCGAATATGCATTCTCAGAGACGATATTTCATATAATGTCCTGGGACGCTGGAGCTTGGCTCCGCGTCAGGCCTCTGATCGAATCTGCATTCTCAGAGATGATATTTCATATAAGTCCTTGGACGCTGGAGCTTGCCTCCGCGTCAGGCCTCTGATCGAATCTACATTCTCAGAGACGATATTTCATATAAAGTCCTGGTACGCTTGAGCTTGGCTCCGCGTCAGGCCTCTGATCGAATATGCATTCTTAGAGACGATATTTCATATAATGTCATGGGACGCTGGAGCTTGGTTCCGCGTCAGGCCTCTGATCGAATCTGCATTCTCAGAGACGATATTTCATATAAAGTCCTTGAACGCTGGAGCTTGGCTCCGCGTCAGGCCTCTGATCGAATCTGCATTCTCAGAGACGATATTTCATATAAAGTCCTGGGACGCTGGAGCTTGGCTCTGCGTCAGGCCTCTAATCGAATCTGCATTCTCAGAGATGAAATTTCATATAAGTCCTTGGACGCTGGAGCTTGGCTACGCGTCAGGCCTCTGATCGAATCTGCATTCTCAGAGACGATATTTCATATAAGTCCTTGGACGCTGGAGCTTGGCTCCGCGTCAGGCCTCTGATCGAATCTGCATTCTCAGAGACGATATTTCATATAAAGTCCTGGGACGCTAGAGCTTGGCTACGCGTCAGGCCTCTGATCGAATCTGCACCCTCAGAGACGATATTTCATATAATGTCCTGGGACGCTTGAGCTTGGCTCCGCGTCAGGCCTCTGATCGAATATGCATTCTCAGAGACGATATTTCATATAATGTCCTGGAACGCTGGAGCTTGGCTCAGCGTCAGGCGTCTGATCGAATCTGCACTCTCAGAGACGATATTTCATATAAGTCCCTGGACGCTGGAGCTTGGCTCCGCGTCAGGCCTCTGATCGAATCTACATTCTCAGAGATGATATTTCATATAAAGTCCTGGGACGCTTGAGCTTGGCTCCGCGTCAGGCCTCTGATCGAATATGCATTCTCAGAGATGATATTTCTAATAATGTCTTGGGACGCTGGAGCTTGGTTCCGCGTCAGGCCTCTGATCGAATGTGCATTCTCAGTGACGATATTTCTTATAAGTCCTTGGACGCTGGAGCTTGCCTCCGCATCAGGCCTCTGATCGAATCTACATTCTCAGAGACGATATTTCATATAAAGTCCTGGGACGCTTGAGCTTGGCTCCGCGTCAGGCCTCTGATCGAATATGCATTCTTGGAGACGATATTTCATATAATGTCATGGGACGCTGGAGCTTGGTTCCGCGTCAGGCCTCTGATCGAATCTGCATTCTCAGAGACGATATTTCATATAAAGTCCTTGAACGCTAGAGCTTGGCTCCGCGTCAGGCCTCTGATCGAATCTGCATTCTCAGAGACGATATTTCATATAAAGTCCTGGGACGCTGGAGCTTGGCTCCGCGTCAGGCCTCTAATCGAATCTGTATTCTCAGAGACGATATTTCATATAAAGTCCTAGGACGCTGGAGCTTGGCTCCGCGTCAGGCCTCTGATCGAATCTGCATTCTCAGAGACGATATTTCATATAAAGTCCTGGGACGCTGGAGCTTGGCTCCGCATCAGGCCTCTGATCGAATCTGCATTCTTAGAGACGATATTTCATATAAGCCCTTGGACGCTGGAGCTTGGCTCCGCGTCAGGCCTCTAATCGAATCTGCATTCTCAGAGACGATATTTCATATAAGTTCTTGGACGCTAGAGCTTGGCTCCGTGTCAGGGCTCTGATCGAATCTGCATTCTCAGAGATGATATTTCATATAAAGTCCTGGGACGCTGGAGCTTGGCTCTGCATCAGGCCTCTGATCGAATCTGCATTCTCAGAGACGATATTTCATATAAGTCCTTGGACGCTGGAGCTTGGCTCCGCGTCAGGCCTCTAATCGAATATGCATTCTCAGAGAAGTTATTTCATATAAAGTCCTTGGACGCTGGAGCTTGGCTACGCGTCAGGCCTCTGATCTAATCTGCATTCTCAGAGACGATATTTCATATAAAGTCCTGGGACGCTAGAGCTTGGCTACGCGTCAGGCCTCTGATCGAATCTGCATCCTCAGAGACGATATTTCATATAAAGTCCTGGGATGCTAGAGCTTGGCTCCGCATCAGGCCTCTGATCGAATATGCATTCTCAGAGACGATATTTCATATAATATCCTGGGACGCTGGAGCTTGGCTCCGCGTCAGGCCTCTGATCGAATCTGCATTCTCAGAGACGATATTTCATATAAGTCCTTGGACGCTGGAGCTTGCCTCCGCGTCAGGCCTCTGATCGAATCTACATTCTCAGAGACGATATTTCATATAAAGTCCTGGGACGCTTGAGCTTGGCTCCGCGTCAGGCCTCTGATCGAATATGCATTCTTAGAGACGATATTTCATATAATGTCATGGGACGCTGGAGCTTGGTTCCGCGTCAGGCCTCTGATCGAATCTACATTCTCAGAGACGATATTTCATATAAAGTCCTTGAACGCTGGAGCTTGGCTCCGCGTCAGGCCTCTGATCGAATCTGCATTCTCAGAGACGATATTTCATATAAAGTCCTGGGACGCTGGAGCTTGGCTCTTCGTCAGGCCTCTAATCGAATCTGCATTCTCAGAGACGATATTTCATATAAAGTCCTGGGACGCTGGAGCTTGGCTCTGCGTCAGGCCTCTAATCGAATCTGCATTCTCAGAGATGATATTTCATATAAGTCCTTGGACGCTGGAGCTTGGCTCCGCGTCAGGCCTCTGATCGAATCTGCATTCTCAGAGACGATATTTCATATAAAGTCCTGGGATGCTAGAGCTTGGCTACGCGTCAGGCCTCTGATCGAATCTGCATCCTCAGAGACGATATTTCATATAATGTCCTGGGACGCTTGAGCTTGGCTCCGCGTCAGGCCTCTGATCGAATATGCATTCTCAGAGACGATATTTCATATAATGTCCTGGAACGCTGGAGCTTGGCTCAGCGTCAGGCGTCTGATCGAATCTGCACTCTCAGAGACGATATTTCATATAAGTCCCTGGACGCTGGAGCTTGGCTCCGCGTCAGGCCTCTGATCGAATCTACATTCTCAGAGATGATATTTCATATAAAGTCCTGGGACGCTTGAGCTTGGCTCCGCGTCAGGCCTCTGATCGAATATGCATTCTCAGAGATGATATTTCTAATAATGTCTTGGGACGCTGGAGCTTGGTTCCACGTCAGGCCTCTGATCGAATGTGCATTCTCAGTGACGATATTTCTTATAAGTCCTTGGACGCTGGAGCTTGCCTCCGCATCAGGCCTCTGATCGAATCTACATTCTCAGAGACGATATTTCATATAAAGTCCTGGGACGCTTGAGCTTGGCTCCGCGTCAGGCCTCTGATCGAATATGCATTCTTGGAGACGATATTTCATATAATGTCATGGGACGCTGGAGCTTGGTTCCGCGTCAGGCCTCTGATCGAATCTGCATTCTCAGAGACGATATTTCATATAAAGTCCTTGAACGCTAGAGCTTGGCTCCGCGTCAGGCCTCTGATCGAATCTGCATTCTCAGAGACGATATTTCATATAAAGTCCTGGGACGCTGGAGCTTGGCTCCGCATCAGGCCTCTGATCGAATCTGCATTCTTAGAGACGATATTTCATATAAGCCCTTGGACGCTGGAGCTTGGCTCCGCGTCAGGCCTCTAATCGAATCTGCATTCTCAGAGACGATATTTCATATAAGTTCTTGGACGCTGGAGCTTGGCTACGCGTCAGGCCTCTGATCTAATCTGCATTCTCAGAGACGATATTTCATATAAAGTCCTGGGACGCTAGAGCTTGGCTACGCGTCAGGCCTCTGATCGAATCTGCATCCTCAGAGACGATATTTCATATAAAGTCCTGGGACGCTAGAGCTTGGCTCCGCATCAGGCCTCTGATCGAATATGCATTCTCAGAGACGATATTTCATATAATATCCTGGGACGCTGGAGCTTGGCTCCGCGTCAGGCCTCTGATCGAATCTGCATTCTCAGAGACGATATTTCATATAAGTCCTTGGACGCTGGAGCTTGCCTCCGCGTCAGGCCTCTGATCGAATCTACATTCTCAGAGACGATATTTCATATAAAGTCCTGGGACGCTTGAGCTTGGCTCCGCGTCAGGCCTCTGATCGAATATGCATTCTTAGAGACGATATTTCATATAATGTCATGGGACGCTGGAGCTTGGTTCCGCGTCAGGCCTCTGATCGAATCTACATTCTCAGAGACGATATTTCATATAAAGTCCTTGAACGCTGGAGCTTGGCTCCGCGTCAGGCCTCTGATCGAATCTGCATTCTCAGAGACGATATTTCATATAAAGTCCTGGGACGCTGGAGCTTGGCTCTGCGTCAGGCCTCTAATCGAATCTGCATTCTCAGAGACGATATTTCATATAAAGTCCTGGGACGCTGGAGCTTGGCTCTGCGTCAGGCCTCTAATCGAATCTGCATTCTCAGAGATGATATTTCATATAAGTCCTTGGACGCTGGAGCTTGGCTACGCGTCAGGCCTCTGATCGAATCTGCATTCTCAGAGACGATATTTCATATAAAGTCCTGGGACGCTAGAGCTTGGCTACGCGTCAGGCCTCTGATCGAATCTGCATCCTCAGAGACGATATTTCATATAATGTCCTGGGACGCTTGAGCTTGGCTCCGCGTCAGGCCTCTGATCGAATATGCATTCTCAGAGACAATATTTCATATAATGTCCTGGAACGCTGGAGCTTGGCTCAGCGTCAGGCGTCTGATCGAATCTGCACTCTCAGAGACGATATTTCATATAAGTCCCTGGACGCTGGAGCTTGGCTCCGCGTCAGGCCTCTGATCGAATCTACATTCTCAGAGATGATATTTCATATAAAGTCCTGGGACGCTTGAGCTTGGCTCCGCGTCAGGCCTCTGATCGAATATGCATTCTCAGAGATGATATTTCTAATAATGTCCTGGGACGCTGGAGCTTGGTTCCGCGTCAGGCCTCTGATCGAATGTGCATTCTCAGTGACGATATTTCTTATAAGTCCTTGGACGCTGGAGCTTGGCACCGCGTCAGGCCTCTAATCGAATCTGCATTCTCAGAGACGATATTTCATATAAGTCCTTGGACGCTGGAGCTTGGCTCCGAGTCAGGCCTCTGATCGAATCTGCATTCTCAGAGACGATATTTCATATAAAGTCCTGGGACGCTGGAGCTTGGCTCCGCGTCAGGCCTCTAATCGAATCTGCATTCTCAGAAAAGATATTTCATATAAAGTCCTAGGACGCTGGAGCTTGGCTCCGCGTCAGGCCACTGATCGAATCTGCATTCTCAGAGACGATATTTCATATAAAGTCCTGGGACGCTGGAGCTTGGCTCCGCATCAGGCCTCTGATCGAATCTGCATTCTCAGAGACGATATTTCATATAAGTCCTTGGACGCTGGAGCTTGGCTCCGCGTCAGGCCTCTAATCGAATCTGCATTCTCAGAGACGATATTTCATATAAGTCCTTGGACGCTAGAGCTTGGCTCCGTGTCAGGGCTCTGATCGAATCTGCATTCTCAGAGACGATATTTCATATAAAGTCTTGGAACGCTGGAGCTTGGCTCTGCATCAGGCCTCTGATCGAATCTGCATTCTCAGAGACGATATTTCATATAAGTCCTTGGACGCTGGAGCTTGGCTCCGCGTCAGGCCTCTAATCGAATCTGCATTCTCAGAGACGATATTTCATATAAGTCCTTGGACGCTAGAGCTTGGCTCCGTGTCAGGGCTCTGATCGAATCTGCATTCTTAGAGACGATATTTCATATAAAGTCCTGGGACGCTGGAGCTTGGCTCCGCATCAGGCCTCTAATCGAATCTGCATTCTCAGAGACGATATTTCATATAAAGTCCTGGGACGCTGGAGCTTGGCTCTGCGTCAGGCCTCTAATCGAATCTGCATTCTCAGAGATGATATTTCATATAAGTCCTTGGACGCTGGAGCTTGGCTACGCGTCAGGCCTCTGATCGAATCTGCATTCTCAGAGACGATATTTCATATAAAGTCCTGGGACGCTAGAGCTTGGCTACGCGTCAGGCCTCTGATCGAATCTGCATCCTCAGAGACGATATTTCATATAATGTCCTGGGACGCTTGAGCTTGGCTCCGCGTCAGGCCTCTGATCGAATATGCATTCTCAGAGACAATATTTCATATAATGTCCTGGAACGCTGGAGCTTGGCTCAGCGTCAGGCGTCTGATCGAATCTGCACTCTCAGAGACGATATTTCATATAAGTCCCTGGACGCTGGAGCTTGGCTCCGCGTCAGGCCTCTGATCGAATCTACATTCTCAGAGATGATATTTCATATAAAGTCCTGGGACGCTTGAGCTTGGCTCCGCGTCAGGCCTCTGATCGAATATGCATTCTCAGAGATGATATTTCTAATAATGTCCTGGGACGCTGGAGCTTGGTTCCGCGTCAGGCCTCTGATCGAATGTGCATTCTCAGTGACGATATTTCTTATAAGTCCTTGGACGCTGGAGCTTGGCACCGCGTCAGGCCTCTAATCGAATCTGCATTCTCAGAGACGATATTTCATATAAGTCCTTGGACGCTGGAGCTTGGCTCCGAGTCAGGCCTCTGATCGAATCTGCATTCTCAGAGACGATATTTCATATAAAGTCCTGGGACGCTGGAGCTTGGCTCCGCGTCAGGCCTCTAATCGAATCTGCATTCTCAGAAAAGATATTTCATATAAAGTCCTAGGACGCTGGAGCTTGGCTCCGCGTCAGGCCTCTGATCGAATCTGCATTCTCAGAGACGATATTTCATATAAAGTCCTGGGACGCTGGAGCTTGGCTCCGCATCAGGCCTCTGATCGAATCTGCATTCTCAGAGACGATATTTCATATAAGTCCTTGGACGCTGGAGCTTGGCTCCGCGTCAGGCCTCTAATCGAATCTGCATTCTCAGAGACGATATTTCATATAAGTCCTTGGACGCTAGAGCTTGGCTCCGTGTCAGGGCTCTGATCGAATCTGCATTCTCAGAGACGATATTTCATATAAAGTCCTGGAACGCTGGAGCTTGGCTCTGCATCAGGCCTCTGATCGAATCTGCATTCTCAGAGACGATATTTCATATAAGTCCTTGGACGCTGGAGCTTGGCTCCGCGTCAGGCCTCTAATCGAATCTGCATTCTCAAAGACGATATTTCATATAAGTCCTTGGACGCTAGAGCTTGGCTCCGTGTCAGGGCTCTGATCGAATCTGCATTCTCAGAGACGATATTTCATATAAAGTCCTGGGACGCTGGAGCTTGGCTCCGCATCAGGCCTCTGATCGAATCTGCATTCTCAGAGACGATATTTCATATAAGTCCTTGGACGCTGGAGCTTGGCTCCGCGTCAGGCCTCTAATCGAATCTGCATTCTCAGAGATGATATTTCATATAAGTCCTTGGACGCTAGAGCTTGGCTCCGTGTCAGGGCTCTGATCGAATCTGCATTCTCAGAGACGATATTTCATATAAAGTCCTTGGACGCTGGAGCTTGGCTTTGCGTCAGGCCTCTGATCGAATCTGCATTCTCAGAGACGATATTTCATATAAGTCCTTGGACGCTGGAGCTTGGCTCCGCGTCAGACCTCTGATCGAATCTGCATTCTCAGAGATGATATTTCATATAATGTCCTGGGACGCTGGAGCTTGGCTACGCGTCAGGCCTCTGATCTAATCTGCATTCTCAGAGACGATATTTCATATAAAGTCCTGGGACGCTAGAGCTTGGCTACGCGTCAGGCCTCTGATCGAATCTGCATCCTCAGAGACGATATTTCATATAAAGTCCTGGGACGCTAGAGCTTGGCTCCGCATCAGGCCTCTGATCGAATATGCATTCTCAAAGACGATATTTCATATAATGTCCTGGGACGCTAGAGCTTGGCTCCGCGTCAGGCCTCTGATCGAATCTGCATTCTCAGAGACGATATTTCATATAAGTCCTTGGACGCTGGAGATTGGCTCCGTGTTAGGACTCTGATCGAATCTGCATTCTCAGAGACGATATTTCATATAAAGTCCTGGGATGCTTGAGCTTGGCTCCGCGTCAGGCCTCTGATCGAATATGCATTCTTAGAGACGATATTTCATATAATGTCATGGGACGCTGGAGCTTGGTTCCGCGTCAGGCCTCTGATCGAATCTGCATTCTCAGAGACGATATTTCATATAAAGTCCAGGGACGCTGGAGCTTGGCTCCGCATCAGGCCTCTGATCGAATCTGCATTCTCAGAGACGATATTTCATATAAGTCCTTGGACGCTGGAGCTTGGCTCCGCGTTAGGCCTCTAATCCAATCTGCATTCTCAGAGACGATACTTCATATAAGTCCTTGGACGCTAGAGATTGGCTCCGTGTTAGGACTCTGATCGAATCTGCATTCTCAGAGACGATATTTCATATAAAGTCCTGGGATGCTTGAGCTTGGCTCTGCGTCAGGCCTCTGATCGAATCTGCATTCTCAGAGACGATATTTCATATAAGTCCTTGGACGCTGGAGCTTGGCTCCGCGTCAGGCCTCTGATCGAATCTGCATTCTCAGAGAAGTTATTTCATATAAATTCCTGGGACGCTGGAGCTTGGCTCCGCGTCTGGCCTCTGATCGAATCTGCATTCTCAGAGACGATATTTCATATAAGTCCTTGGACGCTAGAGCTTGGCTCCGCGTCAAGGCTCTGATCGAATCTGCATTCTCAGAGATGGTATTTCATATAAAGTCCTTGGACGCTAGAGCTTGGCTACGCGTCAGGCCTCTGATCGAATCTGCATTCTCAAAGACGATATTTCATATAAGTCCTTGGACGCTGGAGCTTGGCTCCGCGTCAGGCCTCTGATCGAATCTGCATTCTCAGAGACGATATTTCATATAAAGTCTTGGGACGCTAGAGCTTGGCTACGCGTCAGGCCTCTGATCGAATCTGCATTCTCAGAGACGATATTTCATATAAGTCCTTGAACGCTGGAGCTTGGCTCCGCGTCAGGCCTCTGATCGAATCTGCATTCTCAGAGACGATATTTCATATAATTCCTTGGACGCTGGAGCTTGGCTACGCGTCAGGCCTCTGATCTAATCTGCATTCTCAGAGACGATATTTCATATAAAGTCCTGGGACGCTAGAGCTTGGCTACGCGTCAGGCCTCTGATCGAATCTGCATCCTTAGAGACGATATTTCATATAATGTCCTGGGAGGCTAGAGCTTGGCTCCGCGTCAGGCCTCTGATCGAATATGCATTCTCAGAGACGATATTTCATATAATGTCCTGGAACGCTGGAGCTTGGCTCCACGTCAGGCCTCTGATCGAATCTGCATTCTCAGAGACGATATTTCATATAAGTCCCTGGACGCTGGAGCTTGGCTCCGCGTCAGGCCTCTGATCGAATCTACATTCTCAGAGACGATATTTCATATAAAGTCCTGGGACGCTTGAGCTTGGCTCCGCGTCAGGCCTCTGATTGAATATGCATTCTCAGAGATGATATTTCTAATAATGTCCTGGGACGCTGGAGCTTGGTTCCGCGTCAGGCCTCTGATCGAATCTGCATTCTCAGTGACGATATTTCTTATAAGTCCTTGGACGCTGGAGCTTGGCACCGCGTCAGGCCTCTAATCGAATCTGCATTCTCAGAGACGATATTTCATATAAGTCCTTGGACGTTGGAGCTTGGCTCCGAGTCAGGCCTCTGATCGAATCTGCATTCTCAGAGACGATATTTCATATAAAGTCCTGGGACGCTAGAGCTTGGCTCCGCGTCAACCCTCTGATCGAATCTGCATTCTCAGAGACGATATTTCATATAAGTCCTTGGACACTGGAGCTTGGCTCCGCGTCAGGCCTCTAATCGAATCTGCATTCTCAGAGACGATATTTCATATAAGTCCTTGGACGCTAGAGCTTGGCTCCGTGTCAGGGCTCTGATCGAATCTGCATTCTCAGAGACGATATTTCATATAAAGTCCTGGGACGCTGGAGCTTGGCTCCGCATCAGGCCTCTGATCGAATCTGCATTCTCAGAGACGATATTTCATATAAGTCCTTGGACTCTGGAGCTTGGCTCCGCGTCAGGCCTCTAATCGAATCTGCATTCTCAGAGACGATATTTCATATTAGTCCTTGGACGCTAGAGCTTGGCTCCGTGTCAGGGCTCTGATCGAATCTGCATTCTCAGAGACGATATTTCATATAAAGTCCTTGGACGCTGGAGCTTGGCTTTGCGTCAGGCCTCTGATCGAATCTGCATTCTCAGAGACGATATTTCATATAAGTCCTTGGACGCTGGAGCTTGGCTCCGCGTCAGACCTCTGATCGAATCTGCATTCTCAGAGATGATATTTCATATAAAGTCCTGGGACGCTGGAGCTTGGCTACGCGTCAGGCCTCTGATCTAATCTGCATTCTCAGAGACGATATTTCATATAAAGTCCTGGGACGCTAGAGCTTGGCTACGCGTCAGGCCTCTGATCGAATCTGCATCCTCAGAGACGATATTTCATATAAAGTCCTGGGACGCTAGAGCTTGGCTCCGCATCAGGCCTCTGATCGAATATGCATTCTCAAAGACGATATTTCATATAATGTCCTGGGACGCTAGAGCTTGGCTCCGCGTCAGGCCTCTGATCGAATCTGCATTCTCAGAGACGATATTTCATATAAGTCCTTGGACGCTGGAGATTGGCTCCGTGTTAGGACTCTGATCGAATCTGCATTCTCAGAGACGATATTTCATATAAAGTCCTGGGATGCTTGAGCTTGGCTCCGCGTCAGGCCTCTGATCGAATATGCATTCTTAGAGACGATATTTCATATAATGTCATGGGACGCTGGAGCTTGGTTCCGCGTCAGGCCTCTGATCGAATCTGCATTCTCAGAGACGATATTTCATATAAAGTCCAGGGACGCTGGAGCTTGGCTCCGCATCAGGCCTCTGATCGAATCTGCATTCTCAGAGACGATATTTCATATAAGTCCTTGGACGCTGGAGCTTGGCTCCGCGTTAGGCCTCTAATCCAATCTGCATTCTCAGAGACGATATTTCATATAAGTCCTTGGACGCTAGAGATTGGCTCCGTGTTAGGACTCTGATCGAATCTGCATTCTCAGAGACGATATTTCATATAAAGTCCTGGGATGCTTGAGCTTGGCTCTGCGTCAGGCCTCTGATCGAATCTGCATTCTCAGAGACGATATTTCATATAAGTCCTTGGACGCTGGAGATTGGCTCCGCGTCAGGCCTCTGATCGAATCTGCATTCTCAGAGAAGTTATTTCATATAAATTCCTGGGACGCTGGAGCTTGGCTCCGCGTCTGGCCTCTGATCGAATCTGCATTCTCAAAGACGATATTTCATATAAGTCCTTGGACGCTAGAGCTTGGCTCCGCGTCAAGGCTCTGATCGAATCTGCATTCTCAGAGATGGTATTTCATATAAAGTCCTTGGACGCTAGAGCTTGGCTACGCGTCAGGCCTCTGATCGAATCTGCATTCTAAAAGACGATATTTCATATAAGTCCTTGGACGCTGGAGCTTGGCTCCGCGTCAGGCCTCTGATCGAATCTGCATTCTCAGAGACGATATTTCATATAAAGTCTTGGGACGCTAGAGCTTGGCTACGCGTCAGGCCTCTGATCGAATCTGCATTCTCAGAGACGATATTTCATATAAGTCCTTGGACGCTGGAGCTTGGCTCCGCGTCAGGCCTCTGATCGAATCTGCATTCTCAGAGACGATATTTCATATAATTCCTTGGACGCTGGAGCTTGGCTACGCGTCAGGCCTCTGATCTAATCTGCATTCTCAGAGACGATATTTCATATAAAGTCCTGGGACGCTAGAGCTTGGCTACGCGTCAGGCCTCTGATCGAATCTGCATCCTTAGAGACGATATTTCATATAATGTCCTGGGAGGCTAGAGCTTGGCTCCGCGTCAGGCCTCTGATCGAATATGCATTCTCAGAGACGATATTTCATATAATGTCCTGGAACGCTGGAGCTTGGCTCCGCGTCAGGCCTCTGATCGAATCTGCATTCTCAGAGACGATATTTCATATAAGTCCCTGGACGCTGGAGCTTGGCTCCGCGTCAGGCCTCTGATCGAATCTACATTCTCAGAGACGATATTTCATATAAAGTCCTGGGACGCTTGAGCTTGGCTCCGCGTCAGGCCTCTGATTTAATATGCATTCTCAGAGATGATATTTCTAATAATGTCCTGGGACGCTGGAGCTTGGTTCCGCGTCAGGCCTCTGATCGAATCTGCATTCTCAGTGACGATATTTCTTATAAGTCCTTGGACGCTGGAGCTTGGCACCGCGTCAGGCCTCTAATCGAATCTGCATTCTCAGAGACGATATTTCATATAAGTCCTTGGACGTTGGAGCTTGGCTCCGAGTCAGGCCTCTGATCGAATCTGCATTCTCAGAGACGATATTTCATATAAAGTCCTGGGACGCTGGAGCTTGGCTCCGCGTCAACCCTCTGATCGAATCTGCATTCTCAGAGACGATATTTCATATAAAGTCCTGGGACGCTGGAGCTTGGCTCCGCATCAGGCCTCTGATCGAATCTGCATTCTCAGAGACGATATTTCATATAAGTCCTTGGACGCTGGAGCTTGGCTCCGCGTCAGGCCTCTAATCGAATCTGCATTCTCAGAGACGATATTTCATATAAGTCCTTGGACGCTAGAGCTTGGCTCCGTGTCAGGGCTCTGATCGAATCTGCATTCTCAGAGACGATATTTCATATAAAGTCCTGGGACGCTGGAGCTTGGCTCCGCATCAGGCCTCTGATCGAATCTGCATTCTCAGAGACGATATTTCTTATAAGTCCTTGGACGCTGGAGCTTGGCTCCGCGTCAGGCCTCTAATCGAATATGCATTCTCAGAGAAGTTATTTCATATAAAGTCCTTGGACGCTGGAGCTTGGCTTTGCGTCAGGCATCTGATCGAATCTGCATTCTCAGAGACGATATTTCATATAAGTCCTTGGACGCTGGAGCTTGGCTCCGCGTCAGACCTCTGATCGAATCTGCATTCTCAGAGACGATATTTCATATAAAGTCCTGGGACGCTGGAGCTTGGCTACGCGTCAGGCCTCTGATCTAATCTGCATTCTCAGAGACGATATTTCATATAAAGTCCTGGGACGCTAGAGCTTGGCTACGCGTCAGGCCTCTGATCGAATCTGCATCCTCAGAGACGATATTTCATATAAAGTCCTGGGACGCTAGAGCTTGGCTCCGCATCAGGCCTCTGATCGAATATGCATTCTCAGAGACGATATTTCATATAATGTCCTGGGACGCTGGAGCTTGGCTCCGCGTCAGGCCTCTGATCGAATCTGCATTCTCAAAGACGATATTTCATATAAGTCCTTGGACGCTGGAGCTTGCCTCTGCGTCAGGCCTCTGATCGAATCTACATTCTCAGAGACGATATTTCATATAAAGTCCTGGGACGCTTGAGCTTGGCTCCGCGTCAGGCCTCTGATCGAATATGCATTCTTAGAGACGATATTTCATGTAATGTCATGGGACGCTGGAGCTTGGTTCCGCGTCAGGCCTCTGATCGAATCTGCATTCTCAGTGACGATATTTCTTATAAGTCCTTGGACGCTGGAGCTTGGCACCGCGTCAGGCCTCTAATCGAATCTGCATTCTCAGAGACGATATTTCATATAAGTCCTTGGACGCTGGAGCTTGGCTCCGAGTCAGGCCTCTGATCGAATCTGCATTCTCAAAGACGATATTTCATATAAAGTCCTGGGACGCTGGAGCTTGGCTCCGCGTCAGGCCTCTAATCGAATCTGCATTCTCAGAGACGATATTTCATATAAAGTCCAGGGACACTGGAGCTTGGCTCCGCATCAGGCCTCTGATCGAATCTGCATTCTCAGATACGATATTTCATATAAGTCCTTGGACGCTTGAGCTTGGCTCCGCGTCAGGCCTCTGATCGAATCTGCATTCTCAGTTACGATATTTCATATAAGTCCTTGGACGCTGGAGCTTGGCTACGCATCAGGCCTCTGATCGAATCTGCATTCTCAGAGACGATATTTCATATAAAGTCCCGGGACGCTGGAGCTTGGCTCCGCGTCAGGCCTCTAATCGAATCTGTATTCTCAGACACGATATTTCATATAAAGTCCTAGGACGCTGGAGCTTGGCTCCGCGTCAGGCCTCTGATCGAATCTGCATTCTTAGAGACGATATTTCATATAAAGTCCTGGGACGCTGGAGCTTGGCTCCGCATCAGGCCTCTGATCGATTCTACATTCTCAGAGACGATATTTCATATAAGTCCTTGGACGCTGGAGCTTGGCTCCGCGTCAGGCCTCTAATCGAATATGCATTCTCAGAGAAGTTATTTCATATAAAGTCCTTGGACGCTGGAGCTTGGCTTTGCGTCAAGCCTCTGATCGAATCTGCATTCTCAGAGACGATATTTCATATAAGTCCTTGGACGCTGGAGCTTGGCTCCGCGTCAGACCTCTGATCGAATCTGCATTCTCAGAGAGGATATTTCATATAAAGTCCTGGGACGCTGGAGCTTGGCTACGCGTCAGGCCTCTGATCTAATCTGCATTCTCAGAGACGATATTTCATATAAAGTCCTGGGACGCTAAAGCTTGGCTACGCGTCAGGCCTCTGATCGAATCTGCATCCTCGGAGACGATATTTCATATAAAGTCCTGGGACGCTAGAGCTTGGCTCCGCATCAGGCCTCTGATCGAATATGCATTCTCAGAGACGATATTTCATATAATGTCCTGGGACGCTGGAGCTTGGCTCCGCGTCAGGCCTCTGATCGAATCTGCATTCTCAGAGACGATATTTCATATAAGTCCTTGGACGCTGGAGCTTGCCTCTGCGTCAGGCCTCTGATCGAATCTACATTCTCAGAGACGATATTTCATATAAAGTCCTGGGACGCTTGAGCGTGGCTCCGCGTCAGGCCTCTGATCGAATATGCATTCTTAGAGACGATATTTCATATAATGTCATGGGACGCTGGAGCTTGGTTCCGCGTCAGGCCTCTGATCGAATCTGCATTCTCAGTGACGATATTTCTTATAAGTCCTTGGACGCTGGAGCTTGGCACCGCGTCAGGCCTCTAATCGAATCTGCATTCTCAGAGACGATATTTCATATAAGTCCTTGGACGCTGGAGCTTGGCTCCGAGTCAGGCCTCTGATCGAATCTGCATTCTCAAAGACGATATTTCATATAAAGTCCTGGGACGCTGGAGCTTGGCTCCGCGTCAGGCCTCTAATCGAATCTGCATTCTCAGAGACGATATTTCATATAAAGTCCAGGGACACTGGAGCTTGGCTCCGCATCAGGCCTCTGATCGAATCTGGATTCTCAGATACGATATTTCATATAAGTCCTTGGACGCTTGAGCTTGGCTCCGCGTCAGGCCTCTGATCGAATCTGCATTCTCAGTGACGATATTTCATATAAGTCCTTGGACGCTGGAGCTTGGCTACGCATCAGGCCTCTGATCGAATCTGCATTCTCAGAGACGATATTTCATATAAAGTCCCGGGACGCTGGAGCTTGGCTCCGCGTCAGGCCTCTAATCGAATCTGTATTCTCAGACACGATATTTCATATAAAGTCCTAGGACGCTGGAGCTTGGCTCCGCGTCAGGCCTCTGATCGAATCTGCATTCTTAGAGACGATATTTCATATAAAGTCATGGGACGCTGGAGCGTGGCTCCGCGTCAAGCCTCTGATCGAATCTGCATTCTCAGAGACGATATTTCATATAATGTCATGGGACGCTGGAGCTTGGCTCCGCGTCAGACCTCTGATCGAATCTGCATTCTCAGAGAGGATATTTCTTATAAGTCCTTGGACGCTGGAGCTTGGCTACGCGTCAGGCCTCTGATCTAATCTGCATTCTCAGAGACGATATTTCATATAAAGTCCTGGGACGCTAAAGCTTGGCTACGCGTCAGGCCTCTGATCGAATCTGCATCCTCGGAGACGATATTTCATATAAAGTCCTGGGACGCTAGAGCTTGGCTCCGCATCAGGCCTCTGATCGAATATGCATTCTCAGAGACGATATTTCATATAATGTCCTGGGACGCTGGAGCTTGGCTCCGCGTCAGGCCTCTGATCGAATCTGCATTCTCAGAGACGATATTTCATATAAGTCCTTGGACGCTGGAGCTTGCCTCTGCGTCAGGCCTCTGATCGAATCTACATTCTCAGAGACGATATTTCATATAAAGTCCTGGGACGCTTGAGCGTGGCTCCGCGTCAGGCCTCTGATCGAATATGCATTCTTAGAGACGATATTTCATATAATGTCATGGGATGCTGGAGCTTGGTTCCGCGTCAGGCCTCTGATCGAATCTGCATTCTCAGTGACGATATTTCTTATAAGTCCTTGGACGCTGGAGCTTGGCACCGCGTCAGGCCTCTAATCGAATCTGCATTCTCAGAGACGATATTTCATATAAGTCCTTGGACGCTGGAGCTTGGCTCCAAGTCAGGCCTCTGATCGAATCTGCATTCTCAGAGACGATATTTCATATAAGTCCTTGGACGCTGGAGCTTGGCTCCGAGTCAGGCCTCTGATCGAATCTGCATTCTCAAAGACGATATTTCATATAAAGTCCTGGGACGCTGGAGCTTGGCTCCGCGTCAGGCCTCTAATCGAATCTGCATTCTCAGAGACGATATTTCATATAAAGTCCAGGGACACTGGAGCTTGGCTCCGCATCAGGCCTCTGATCGAATCTGCATTCTCAGATACGATATTTCATATAAGTCCTTGGACGCTTGAGCTTGGCTCCGCGTCAGGCCTCTGATCGAATCTGCATTCTCAGTTACGATATTTCATATAAGTCCTTGGACGCTGGAGCTTGGCTACGCATCAGGCCTCTGATCGAATCTGCATTCTCAGAGACGATATTTCATATAAAGTCCCGGGACGCTGGAGCTTGGCTCCGCGTCAGGCCTCTAATCGAATCTGTATTCTCAGACACGATATTTCATATAAAGTCCTAGGACGCTGGAGCTTGGCTCCGCGTCAGGCCTCTGATCGAATCTGCATTCTTAGAGACGATATTTCATATAAAGTCCTGGGACGCTGGAGCTTGGCTCCGCATCAGGCCTCTGATCGATTCTACATTCTCAGAGACGATATTTCATATAAGTCCTTGGACGCTGGAGCTTGGCTCCGCGTCAGGCCTCTAATCGAATATGCATTCTCAGAGAAGTTATTTCATATAAAGTCCTTGGACGCTGGAGCTTGGCTTTGCGTCAAGCCTCTGATCGAATCTGCATTCTCAGAGACGATATTTCATATAAGTCCTTGGACGCTGGAGCTTGGCTCCGCGTCAGACCTCTGATCGAATCTGCATTCTCAGAGAGGATATTTCATATAAAGTCCTGGGACGCTGGAGCTTGGCTACGCGTCAGGCCTCTGATCTAATCTGCATTCTCAGAGACGATATTTCATATAAAGTCCTGGGACGCTAAAGCTTGGCTACGCGTCAGGCCTCTGATCGAATCTGCATCCTCGGAGACGATATTTCATATAAAGTCCTGGGACGCTAGAGCTTGGCTCCGCATCAGGCCTCTGATCGAATATGCATTCTCAGAGACGATATTTCATATAATGTCCTGGGACGCTGGAGCTTGGCTCCGCGTCAGGCCTCTGATCGAATCTGCATTCTCAGAGACGATATTTCATATAAGTCCTTGGACGCTGGAGCTTGCCTCTGCGTCAGGCCTCTGATCGAATCTACATTCTCAGAGACGATATTTCATATAAAGTCCTGGGACGCTTGAGCGTGGCTCCGCGTCAGGCCTCTGATCGAATATGCATTCTTAGAGACGATATTTCATATAATGTCATGGGACGCTGGAGCTTGGTTCCGCGTCAGGCCTCTGATCGAATCTGCATTCTCAGTGACGATATTTCTTATAAGTCCTTGGACGCTGGAGCTTGGCACCGCGTCAGGCCTCTAATCGAATCTGCATTCTCAGAGACGATATTTCATATAAGTCCTTGGACGCTGGAGCTTGGCTCCGAGTCAGGCCTCTGATCGAATCTGCATTCTCAAAGACGATATTTCATATAAAGTCCTGGGACGCTGGAGCTTGGCTCCGCGTCAGGCCTCTAATCGAATCTGCATTCTCAGAGACGATATTTCATATAAAGTCCAGGGACACTGGAGCTTGGCTCCGCATCAGGCCTCTGATCGAATCTGGATTCTCAGATACGATATTTCATATAAGTCCTTGGACGCTTGAGCTTGGCTCCGCGTCAGGCCTCTGATCGAATCTGCATTCTCAGTGACGATATTTCATATAAGTCCTTGGACGCTGGAGCTTGGCTACGCATCAGGCCTCTGATCGAATCTGCATTCTCAGAGACGATATTTCATATAAAGTCCCGGGACGCTGGAGCTTGGCTCCGCGTCAGGCCTCTAATCGAATCTGTATTCTCAGACACGATATTTCATATAAAGTCCTAGGACGCTGGAGCTTGGCTCCGCGTCAGGCCTCTGATCGAATCTGCATTCTTAGAGACGATATTTCATATAAAGTCATGGGACGCTGGAGCGTGGCTCCGCGTCAAGCCTCTGATCGAATCTGCATTCTCAGAGACGATATTTCATATAATGTCATGGGACGCTGGAGCTTGGCTCCGCGTCAGACCTCTGATCGAATCTGCATTCTCAGAGAGGATATTTCTTATAAGTCCTTGGACGCTGGAGCTTGGCTACGCGTCAGGCCTCTGATCTAATCTGCATTCTCAGAGACGATATTTCATATAAAGTCCTGGGACGCTAAAGCTTGGCTACGCGTCAGGCCTCTGATCGAATCTGCATCCTCGGAGACGATATTTCATATAAAGTCCTGGGACGCTAGAGCTTGGCTCCGCATCAGGCCTCTGATCGAATATGCATTCTCAGAGACGATATTTCATATAATGTCCTGGGACGCTGGAGCTTGGCTCCGCGTCAGGCCTCTGATCGAATCTGCATTCTCAGAGACGATATTTCATATAAGTCCTTGGACGCTGGAGCTTGCCTCTGCGTCAGGCCTCTGATCGAATCTACATTCTCAGAGACGATATTTCATATAAAGTCCTGGGACGCTTGAGCGTGGCTCCGCGTCAGGCCTCTGATCGAATATGCATTCTTAGAGACGATATTTCATATAATGTCATGGGATGCTGGAGCTTGGTTCCGCGTCAGGCCTCTGATCGAATCTGCATTCTCAGTGACGATATTTCTTATAAGTCCTTGGACGCTGGAGCTTGGCACCGCGTCAGGCCTCTAATCGAATCTGCATTCTCAGAGACGATATTTCATATAAGTCCTTGGACGCTGGAGCTTGGCTCCAAGTCAGGCCTCTGATCGAATCTGCATTCTCAAAGACGATATTTCATATAAAGTCCTGGGACGCTGGAGCTTGGCTCCGCGTCAGGCCTCTAATCGAATCTGCATTCTCAGAGACGATATTTCATATAAAGTCCAGGGACACTGGAGCTTGGCTCCGCATCAGGCCTCTGATCGAATCTGCATTCTCAGATACGATATTTCATATAAGTCCTTGGACGCTTGAGCTTGGCTCCGCGTCAGGCCTCTGATCGAATCTGCATTCTCAGTGACGATATTTCATATAAGTCCTTGGACGCTGGAGCTTGGCTACGCATCAGGCCTCTGATCGAATCTGCATTCTCAGAGACGAAATTTCATATAAAGTCCCGGGACGCTGGAGCTTGGCTCCGCGTCAGGCCTCTAATCGAATCTGTATTCTCAGACACGATATTTCATATAAAGTCCTAGGACGCTGGAGCTTGGCTCCGCGTCAGGCCTCTGATCGAATCTGCATTCTTAGAGACGATATTTCATATAAAGTCCTGGGACGCTTGAGCGTGGCTCCGCGTCAGGCCTCTGATCGAATATGCATTCTTAGAGACGATATTTCATATAATGTCATGGGACGCTGGAGCTTGGTTCCGCGTCAGGCCTCTGATCGAATCTGCATTCTCAGTGACGATATTTCTTATAAGTCCTTGGACGCTGGAGCTTGGCACCGCGTCAGGCCTCTAATCGAATCTGCATTCTCAGAGACGATATTTCATATAAGTCCTTGGACGCTGGAGCTTGGCTCCAAGTCAGGCCTCTGATCGAATCTGCATTCTCAAAGACGATATTTCATATAAAGTCCTGGGACGCTGGAGCTTGGCTCCGCGTCAGGCCTCTAATCGAATCTGCATTCTCAGAGACGATATTTCATATAAAGTCCAGGGACACTGGAGCTTGGCTCCGCATCAGGCCTCTGATCGAATCTGCATTCTCAGATACGATATTTCATATAAGTCCTTGGACGCTTGAGCTTGGCTCCGCGTCAGGCCTCTGATCGAATCTGCATTCTCAGTGACGATATTTCATATAAGTCCTTGGACGCTGGAGCTTGGCTACGCATCAGGCCTCTGATCGAATCTGCATTCTTAGAGACGATATTTCATATAAAGTCCCGGGACGCTGGAGCTTGGCTCCGCGTCAGGCCTCTAATCGAATCTGTATTCTCAGACACGATATTTCATATAAAGTCCTAGGACGCTGGAGCTTGGCTCCGCGTCAGGCCTCTGATCGAATCTGCATTCTTAGAGACGATATTTCATATAAAGTCCTGGGACGCTGGATCTTGGCTCCGCATCAGGCCTCTGATCGAATCTGCATTCTCAGAGACGATATTTCATATAAGTCCTTGGACGCTGGAGCTTGGCTCCGCGTCAGGCCTCTAATCGAATATGCATTCTCAGAGAAGTTATTTCATATAAAGTCCTTGGACGCTGGAGCTTGGCTTTGCGTCAAGCCTCTGATCGAATCTGCATTCTCAGAGACGATATTTCATATAAGTCCTTGGACGCTGGAGCTTGGCTCCGCGTCAGACCTCTGATCGAATCTGCATTCTCAGAGAGGATATTTCATATAAAGTCCTGGGACGCTGGAGCTTGGCTACGCGTCAGGCCTCTAATCTAATCTGCATTCTCAGAGACGATATTTCATATAAAGTCCTGGGACGCTAAAGCTTGGCTACGCGTCAGGCCTCTGATCGAATCTGCATCCTCGGAGACGATATTTCATATAAAGTCCTGGGACGCTAGAGCTTGGCTCCGCATCAGGCCTCTGATCGAATATGCATTCTCAGAGACGATATTTCATATAATGTCCTGGGACGCTGGAGCTTGGCTCCGCGTCAGGCCTCTGATCGAATCTGCATTCTCAGAGACGATATTTCATATAAGTCCTTGGACGCTGGAGCTTGCCTCTGCGTCAGGCCTCTGATCGAATCTACATTCTCAGAGACGATATTTCATATAAAGTCCTGGGACGCTTGAGCGTGGCTCCGCGTCAGGCCTCTGATCGAATATGCATTCTTAGAGACGATATTTCATATAATGTCATGGGACGCTGGAGCTTGGTTCCGCGTCAGGCCTCTGATCGAATCTGCATTCTCAGTGACGATATTTCTTATAAGTCCTTGGACGCTGGAGCTTGGCACCGCGTCAGGCCTCTAATCGAATCTGCATTCTCAGAGACGATATTTCATATAAGTCCTTGGACGCTGGAGCTTGGCTCCAAGTCAGGCCTCTGATCGAATCTGCATTCTCAAAGACGATATTTCATATAAAGTCCTGGGACGCTGGAGCTTGGCTCCGCGTCAGGCCTCTAATCGAATCTGCATTCTCAGAGACGATATTTCATATAAAGTCCAGGGACACTGGAGCTTGGCTCCACATCAGGCCTCTGATCGAATTTGCATTCTCAGATACGATATTTCATATAAGTCCTTGGACGCTTGAGCTTGGCTCCGCGTCAGGCCTCTGATCGAATCTGCATTCTCAGTGACGATATTTCATATAAGTCCTTGGACGTTGGAGCTTGGCTACGCATCAGGCCTCTGATCGAATCTGCATTCTCAGAGACGATATTTCATATAAAGTCCCGGGACGCTGGAGCTTGGCTCCGCGTCAGGCCTCTAATCGAATCTGTATTCTCAGACACGATATTTCATATAAAGTCCTAGGACGCTGGAGCTTGGCTCCGCGTCAGGCCTCTGATCGAATCTGCATTCTTAGAGACGATATTTCATATAAAGTCCTGGGACGCTGGAGCTTGGCTCCGCATCAGGCCTCTGATCGAATCTGCATTCTCAGAGACGATATTTCATATAAGTCCTTGGACGCTGGAGCTTGGCTCCGCGTCAGGCCTCTAATCGAATATGCATTCTCAGAGAAGTTATTTCATATAAAGTCCTTGGACGCTGGAGCTTGGCTTTGCGTCAAGCCTCTGATCGAATCTGCATTCTCAGAGACGATATTTCATATAAGTCCTTGGACGCTGGAGCTTGGCTCCGCGTCAGACCTCTGATCGAATCTGCATTCTCAGAGAGGATATTTCATATAAAGTCCTGGGACGCTGGAGCTTGGCTACGCGTCAGGCCTCTGATCTAATCTGCATTCTCAGAGACGATATTTCATATAAAGTCCTGGGACGCTAAAGCTTGGCTACGCGTCAGGCCTCTGATCGAATCTGAATCCTCGGAGACGATATTTCATATAAAGTCCTGGGACGCTAGAGCTTGGCTCCGCATCAGGCCTCTGATCGAATATGCATTCTCAGAGATGATATTTCATATAATGTCCTGGGACGCTGGAGCTTGGCTCCGCGTCAGGCCTCTGATCGAATCTGCATTCTCAGAGACGATATTTCATATAAGTCCTTGGACGCTGGAGCTTGCCTCTGCGTCAGGCCTCTGATCGAATCTACATTCTCAGAGACGATATTTCATATAAAGTCCTGGGACGCTTGAGCGTGGCTCCGCGTCAGGCCTCTGATCGAATATGCATTCTTAGAGACGATATTTCATATAATGTCATGGGACGCTGGAGCTTGGTTCCGCGTCAGGCCTCTGATCGAATCTGCATTCTCAGTGACGATATTTCTTATAAGTCCTTGGACGCTGGAGCTTGGCACCGCGTCAGGCCTCTAATCGAATCTGCATTCTCAGAAACGATATTTCATATAAGTCCTTGGACGCTGGAGCTTGGCTCCAAGTCAGGCCTCTGATCGAATCTGCATTCTCAAAGACGATATTTCATATAAAGTCCTGGGACGCTGGAGCTTGGCTCCGCGTCAGGCCTCTAATCGAATCTGCATTCTCAGAGACGATATTTCATATAAAGTCCAGGGACACTGGAGCTTGGCTCCGCATCAGGCCTCTGATCGAATCTGCATTCTCAGATACGATATTTCATATAAGTCCTTGGACGCTTGAGCTTGGCTCCGCGTCAGGCCTCTGATCGAATCTGCATTCTCAGTGACGATATTTCATATAAGTCCTTGGACGCTGGAGCTTGGCTACGCATCAGGCCTCTGATCGAATCTGCATTCTCAGAGACGATATTTCATATAAAGTCCCGGGACGCTGGAGCTTGGCTCCGCGTCAGGCCTCTAATCGAATCTGTATTCTCAGACACGATATTTCATATAAAGTCCTAGGACGCTGGAGCTTGGCTCCGCGTCAGGCCTCTGATCGAATCTGCATTCTTAGAGACGATATTTCATATAAAGTCCTGGGACGCTGGAGCATGGCTCCGCATCAGGCCTCTGATCGAATCTGCATTCTCAGAGACGATATTTCATATAAGTCCTTGGACGCTGGAGCTTGGCTCCGCGTCAGGCCTCTAATCGAATATGCATTCTCAGAGAAGTTATTTCATATAAAGTCCTTGGACGCTGGAGCTTGGCTTTGCGTCAAGCCTCTGATCGAATCTGCATTCTCAGAGACGATATTTCATATAAGTCCTTGGACGCTGGAGCTTGGCTCCGCGTCAGACCTCTGATCGAATCTGCATTCTCAGAGAGGATATTTCATATAAAGTCCTGGGACGCTGGAGCTTGGCTACGCGTCAGGCCTCTGATCTAATCTGCATTCTCAGAGACGATATTTCATATAAAGTCCTGGGACGCTAAAGCTTGGCTACGCGTCAGGCCTCTGATCGAATCTGCATCCTCGGAGACGATATTTCATATAAAGTCCTGGGACGCTAGAGCTTGGCTCCGCATCAGGCCTCTGATCGAATATGCATTCTCAGAGACGATATTTCATATAATGTCCTGGGACGCTGGAGCTTGGCTCCGCGTCAGGCCTCTGATCGAATCTGCATTCTCAGAGACGATATTTCATATAAGTCCTTGGACGCTGGAGCTTGCCTTTGCGTCAGGCCTCTGATCGAATCTACATTCTCAGAGACGATATTTCATATAAAGTCCTGGGACGCTTGAGCGTGGCTCCGCGTCAGGCCTCTGATCGAATATGCATTCTTAGAGACGATATTTCATATAATGTCATGGGACGCTGGAGCTTGGTTCCGCGTCAGGCCTCTGATCGAATCTGCATTCTCAGTGACGATATTTCTTATAAGTCCTTGGACGCTGGAGCTTGGCACCGCGTCAGGCCTCTAATCGAATCTGCATTCTCAGAGACGATATTTCATATAAGTCCTTGGACGCTGGAGCTTGGCTCCAAGTCAGGCCTCTGATCGAATCTGCATTCTCAAAGACGATATTTCATATAAAGTCCTGGGACGCTGGAGCTTGGCTCCGCGTCAGGCCTCTAATCGAATCTGCATTCTCAGAGACGATATTTCATATAAAGTCCAGGGACACTGGAGCTTGGCTACGCATCAGGCCTCTGATCGAATCTGCATTCTCAGATACGATATTTCATATAAGTCCTTGGACGCTTGAGCTTGGCTCCGCGTCAGGCCTCTGATCGAATCTGCATTCTCAGTGACGATCTTTCATATAAGTCCTTGGACGCTGGAGCTTGGCTACGCATCAGGCCTCTGATCGAATCTGCATTCTCAGAGACGATATTTCATATAAAGTCCCGGGACGCTGGAGCTTGGCTCCGCGTCAGGCCTCTAATCGAATCTGTATTCTCAGACACGATATTTCATATAAAGTCCTAGGACGCTGGAGCTTGGCTCCGCGTCAGGCCTCTGATCGAATCTGCATTCTTAGAGACGATATTTCATATAAAGTCCTGGGACGCTGGAGCATGGCTCCGCATCAGGCCTCTGATCGAATCTGCATTCTCAGAGACGATATTTCATATAAGTCCTTGGACACTGGAGCTTGGCTCCGCGTCAGGCCTCTAATCGAATATGCATTCTCAGAGAAGTTATTTCATATAAAGTCCTTGGACGCTGGAGCTTGGCTTTGCGTCAAGCCTCTGATCGAATCTGCATTCTCAGAGACGATATTTCATATAAGTCCTTGGACGCTGGAGCTTGGCTCCGCGTCAGACCTCTGATCGAATCTGCATTCTCAGAGAGGATATTTCATATAAAGTCCTGGGACGCTGGAGCTTGGCTACGCGTCAGGCCTCTGATCTAATCTGCATTCTCAGAGACGATATTTCATATAAAGTCCTGGGACGCTAAAGCTTGGCTACGCGTCAGGCCTCTGATCGAATCTGCATCCTCGGAGACGATATTTCATATAAAGTCCTGGGACGCTAGAGCTTGGCTCCGCATCAGGCCTCTGATCGAATATGCATTCTCAGAGACGATATTTCATATAATGTCCTGGGACGCTGGAGCTTGGCTCCGCGTCAGGCCTCTGATCGAATCTGCATTCTCAGAGACGATATTTCATATAAGTCCTTGGACGCTGGAGCTTGCCTTTGCGTCAGGCCTCTGATCGAATCTACATTCTCAGAGACGATATTTCATATAAAGTCCTGGGACGCTTGAGCGTGGCTCCGCGTCAGGCCTCTGATCGAATATGCATTCTTAGAGACGATATTTCATATAATGTCATGGGACGCTGGAGCTTGGTTCCGCGTCAGGCCTCTGATCGAATCTGCATTCTCAGTGACGATATTTCTTATAAGTCCTTGGACGCTGGAGCTTGGCACCGCGTCAGGCCTCTAATCGAATCTGCATTCTCAGAGACGATATTTCATATAAGTCCTTGGACGCTGGAGCTTGGCTCCAAGTCAGGCCTCTGATCGAATCTGCATTCTCAAAGACGATATTTCATATAAAGTCCTGGGACGCTGGAGCTTGGCTCCGCGTCAGGCCTCTAATCGAATCTGCATTCTCAGAGACGATATTTCATATAAAGTCCAGGGACACTGGAGCTTGGCTACGCATCAGGCCTCTGATCGAATCTGCATTCTCAGATACGATATTTCATATAAGTCCTTGGACGCTTGAGCTTGGCTCCGCGTCAGGCCTCTGATCGAATCTGCATTCTCAGTGACGATCTTTCATATAAGTCCTTGGACGCTGGAGCTTGGCTACGCATCAGGCCTCTGATCGAATCTGCATTCTCAGAGACGATATTTCATATAAAGTCCCGGGACGCTGGAGCTTGGCTCCGCGTCAGGCCTCTAATCGAATCTGTATTCTCAGACACGATATTTCATATAAAGTCCTAGGACGCTGGAGCTTGGCTCCGCGTCAGGCCTCTGATCGAATCTGCATTCTTAGAGACGATATTTCATATAAAGTCCTGGGACGCTGGAGCATGGCTCCGCATCAGGCCTCTGATCGAATCTGCATTCTCAGAGACGATATTTCATATAAGTCCTTGGACACTGGAGCTTGGCTCCGCGTCAGGCCTCTAATCGAATATGCATTCTCAGAGAAGTTATTTCATATAAAGTCCTTGGACGCTGGAGCTTGGCTTTGCGTCAAGCCTCTGATCGAATCTGCATTCTCAGAGACGATATTTCATATAAGTCCTTGGACGCTGGAGCTTGGCTCCGCGTCAGACCTCTGATCGAATCTGCATTCTCAGAGAGGATATTTCATATAAAGTCCTGGGACGCTGGAGCTTGGCTACGCGTCAGGCCTCTGATCTAATCTGCATTCTCAGAGACGATATTTCATATAAAGTCCTGGGACGCTAAAGCTTGGCTACGCGTCAGGCCTCTGATCGAATCTGCATCCTCAGAGACGATATTTCATATAAAGTCCTGGGACGCTAGAGCTTGGCTCCGCATCAGGCCTCTGATCGAATATGCATTCTCAGAGACGATATTTCATATAATGTCCTGGGACGCTGGAGCTTGGCTCCGCGTCAGGCCTCTGATCGAATCTGCATTCTCAGAGACGATATTTCATATAAGTCCTTGGACGCTGGAGCTTGCCTCTGCGTCAGGCCTCTGATCGAATCTACATTCTCTGAGACGATATTTCATATAAAGTCCTGGGACGCTTGAGCTTGGCTCCGCGTCAGGCCTCTGATCGAATATGCATTCTTAGAGACGATATTTCATATAATGTCATGGGACGCTGGAGCTTGGTTCCGCGTCAGGCCTCTGATCGAATCTGCATTCTCAGTGACGATATTTCTTATAAGTCCTTGGACGCTGGAGCTTGGCACCGCGTCAGGCCTCTAATCGAATCTCCATTCTCAGAGACGATATTTCATATAAGTCCTTGGACGCTGGAGCTTGGCTCCGAGTCAGGCCTCTGATCGAATCTGCATTCTCAAAGACGATATTTCATATAAAGTCCTGGGACGCTGGAGCTTGGCTCCGCGTCAGGCCTCTAATCGAATCTGCATTCTCAGAGACGATATTTCATATAAAGTCCAGGGACACTGGAGCTTGGCTCCGCATCAGGCCTCTGATCGAATCTGCATTCTCAGATACGATATTTCATATAAGTCCTTGGACGCTTGAGCTTGGCTCCGCGTCAGGCCTCTGATCGAATCTGCATTCTCAGTGACGATATTTCATATAAGTCCTTGGACGCTGGAGCTTGGCTACGCGTCAGGCCTCTGATCGAATCTGCATTCTCAGAGACGATATTTCATATAAAGTCCTGGGACGCTGGAGCTTGGCTCCGCGTCAGGCCTCTAATCGAATCTGTATTCTCAGAGACGATATTTCATATGAAGTCCTAGGACGCTGGAGCTTGGCTCCGCATCAGGCCTCTGATCGAATCTGCATTCTCAGAGACGATATTTCATATAAAGTCCTGGGACGCTGGAGCTTGGCTCCGCATCAGGCCTCTGATCGAATCTGCATTCTCAGAGACGATATTTCATATAAGTCCATGGACGCTGGAGCTTGGCTCCGCGTCAGGCCTCTAATCGAATCAGCATTCTCAGAGACGATATTTCATATAAGTCCTTGGACGCTAGAGCTTGGCTCCGTGTCAGGGCTCTGATCGAATCTGCATTCTCAGAGACGATATTTCATATAAAGTCCTGGGACGCTGGAGCTTGGCTCCGCGTCAGGCCTCTGATCGAATATGCATTCTTAGAGACGATATTTCATATAATGTCATGGGACGCTGGAGCTTGGTTCCGCGTCAGGCCTCTGATCGAATCTACATTCTCAGTGACGATATTTCTTATAAGTCCTTGGACGCTGGAGCTTGGCACCGCGTCAGGCCTCTAATCGAATCTCCATTCTCAGAGACGATATTTCATATAAGTCCTTGGACACTGGAGCTTGGCTCCGAGTCAGGCCTCTGATCGAATCTGCATTCTCAAAGACGATATTTCATATAAAGTCCTGGGACGCTGGAGCTTGGCTCCGCGTCAGGCCTCTAATCGAATCTGTATTCTCAGAGGCGATATTTCATATAAATTCCTAGGACGCTGGAGCTTGGCTCCGCGTCAGGCCTCTGATCGAATCTGCATTCTTAGAGACGATATTTCATATAAAGTCCTGGGACGCTGGAGCTTGGCTCCGCATCAGGCCTCTGATCGAATCTGCATCCTCAGAGACGATATTTCATATAAGTCCTTGGACGCTGGAGCTTGGCTCCGCGTCAGGCCTCTAATCGAATATATATTCTCAGAGAAGTTATTTCATATATAGTCCTTGGACGCTGGAGCTTGGCTTTGCGTCAAGCCTCTGATCGAATCTGCATTCTCAGAGACGATATTTCATATAAGTCCTTGGACGCTGGAGCTTGGCTCCGCGTCAGACCTCTGATCGAATCTGCATTCTCATAGAGGATATTTCATATAAAGTCCTGGGACGCTGGAGCTTGGCTACGCGTCAGGCCTCTGATCTAATCTGCATTCTCAGAGACGATATTTCATATAAAGTCCTGTGACGCTAGAGCTTGGCTACGCGTCAGGCCTCTGATCGAATCTGCATCCTCAGAGACGATATTTCATATAAAGTCCTGGGACGCTAGAGCTTGGCTCCGCATCAGGCCTCTGATCGAATATGCATTCTCAGAGACGATATTTCATATAATGTCCTGGGACGCTGGAGCTTGGCTCCGCGTCAGGCCTCTGATCGAATCTGCATTCTCAGAGACGATATTTCATATAAGTCCTTGGACGCTGGAGCTTGCCTCTGCGTCAGGCCTCTGATCGAATCTACATTCTCAGAGACGATATTTCATATAAAGTCCTGGGACGCTTGAGCTTGGCTCCGCGTCAGGCCTCTGATCGAATATGCATTCTTAGAGACGATATTTCATATAATGTCATGGGACGCTGGAGCTTGGTTCCGCGTCAGGCCTCTGATCGAATCTGCATTCTCAGTGACGATATTTCTTATAAGTCCTTGGACGCTGGAGCTTGGCACCGCGTCAGGCCTCTAATCGAATCTCCATTCTCAGAGACGATATTTCATATAAGTCCTTGGACGCTGGAGCTTGGCTCCGAGTCAGGCCTCTGATCGAATCTGCATTCTCAAAGACGATATTTCATATAAAGTCCTGGGACGCTGGAGCTTGGATCCGCGTCAGGCCTCTAATCGAATCTGCATTCTCAGAGACGATATTTCATATAAAGTCCAGGGACACTGGAGCTTGGCTCCGCATCAGGCCTCTGATCGAATCTGCATTCTCAGATACGATATTTCATATAAGTCCTTGGACGCTTGAGCTTGGCTCCGCGTCAGGCCTCTGATCGAATCTGCATTCTCAGTGACGATATTTCATATAAGTCCTTGGACGCTGGAGCTTGGCTACGCGTCAGGCCTCTGATCGAATCTGCATTCTCAGAGACGATATTTCATATAAAGTCCTGGGACGCTGGAGCTTGGCTTTGCGTCAGGCCTCTAATCGAATCTGTATTCTCAGAGACGATATTTCATATAAAGTCCTAGGACGCTGGAGCTTGGCTCCGCGTCAGGCCTCTGATCGAATATGCATTGTCAGAGACGATATTTCATATAAAGTCCTGGGACGCTGGAGCTTGGCTCCGCATCAGGCCTCTGATCGAATCTGCATTCTCAGAGACGATATTTCATATAAGTCCATGGACGCTGGAGCTTGGCTCCGCGTCAGGCCTCTAATCGAATCAGCATTCTCAGAGACGATATTTCATATAAGTCCTTGGACGCTAGAGCTTGGCTCCGTGTCAGGGCTCTGATCGAATCTGCATTCTCAGAGACGATATTTCATATAAAGTCCTGGGACGCTGGAGCTTGGCTCCGCGTCAGGCCTCTGATCGAATATGCATTCTTAGAGACGATATTTCATATAATGTCATGGGACGCTGGAGCTTGGTTCCGCGTCAGGCCTCTGATCGAATCTGCATTCTCAGTGACGATATTTCTTATAAGTCCTTGGACGCTGGAGCTTGGCACCGCGTCAGGCCTCTAATCGAATCTCCATTCTCAGAGACGATATTTCATATAAGTCCTTGGACGCTGGAGCTTGGCTCCGAGTCAGGCCTCTGATCGAATCTGCATTCTCAAAGACGATATTTCATATAAAGTCCTGGGACGCTGGAGCTTGGCTCCGCGTCAGGCCTCTGATCGAATCTTCATTCTCAGAGACGATATTTCATATAAAGTCCAGGGACACTGGAGCTTGGCTCCGCATCAGGCCTCTGATCGAATCTGCATTCTCAGATACGATATTTCATATAAGTCCTTGGACGCTTGAGCTTGGCTCCGCGTCAGGCCTCTGATCGAATCTGCATTCTCAGTGACGATATTTCATATAAGTCCTTGGACGCTGGAGCTTGGCTACGCATCAGGCCTCTGATCGAATCTGCATTCTCAGAGACGATATTTCATATAAAGTCCTGGGACGCTGGAGCTTGGCTCCGCGTCAGGCCTCTAATCGAATCTGTATTCTAAGAGACGATATTTCATATAAAGTCCTAGGACGCTGGAGCTTGGCTCCGCGTCAGGCCTCTGATCGAATCTGCATTCTTAGAGACGATATTTCATATAAAGTCCTGGGACGCTGGAGCTTGGCTCCGCATCAGGCCTCTGATCGAATCTGCATTCTCAGAGACGATATTTCATATAAGTCCTTGGACGCTGGAGCTTGGCTCCGCGTCAGGCCTCTAATCGAATATGCATTCTCAGAGAAGTTATTTCATATAAAGTCCTTGGACGCTGGAGCTTGGCTTTGCGTCAAGCCTCTGATCGAATCTGCATTCTTAGAGACGATATTTCATATAAGTCCTTGGACGCTGGAGCTTGGCTCCGCGTCAGACCTCTGATCGAATCTGCATTCTCAGAGAGGATATTTCATATAAAGTCCTGGGACGCTGGAGCTTGGCTACGCGTCAGGCCTCTGATCTAATCTGCATTCTCAGAGACGATATTTCATATAAAGTCCTGGGACGCTAGAACTTGGCTACGCGTCAGGCCTCTGATCGAATCTGCATCCTCAGAGACGATATTTCATATAAAGTCCTGGGACGCTAGAGCTTGGCTCCGCATCAGGCCTCTGATCGAATATGCATTCTCAGAGACGATATTTCATATAATGTCCTGGGACGCTGGAGCTTGGCTCCACGTCAGGCCTCTGATCGAATCTGCATTCTCAGAGACGATATTTCATATAAGTCCTTGGACGCTGGAGCTTGCCTCTGCGTCAGGCCTCTGATCGAATCTACATTCTCAGAGGCGATATTTCATATAAAGTCCTGGGACGCTGGAGCTTGGATCCGCGTCAGGCCTCTAATCGAATCTGCATTCTCAGAGACGATATTTCATATAAAGTCCAGGGACACTGGAGCTTGGCTCCGCATCAGGCCTCTGATCGAATCTGCATTCTCAGATACGATATTTCATATAAGTCCTTGGACGCTTGAGCTTGGCTCCGCGTCAGGCCTCTGATCGAATCTGCATTCTCAGTGACGATATTTCATATAAGTCCTTGGACGCTGGAGCTTGGCTACGCGTCAGGCCTCTGATCGAATCTGCATTCTCAGAGACGATATTTCATATAAAGTCCTGGGACGCTGGAGCTTGGCTCCGCGTCAGGCCTCTAATCGAATCTGTATTCTCAGAGACGATATTTCATATAAAGTCCTAGGACGCTGGAGCTTGGCTCCGCGTCAGGCCTCTGATCGAATATGCATTCTCAGAGACGATATTTCATATAAAGTCCTGGGACGCTGGAGCTTGGCTCCGCATCAGGCCTCTGATCGAATCTGCATTCTCAGAGACGATATTTCATATAAGTCCATGGACGCTGGAGCTTGGCTCCGCGTCAGGCCTCTAATCGAATCAGCATTCTCAGAGACGATATTTCATATAAGTCCTTGGACGCTAGAGCTTGGCTCCGTGTCAGGGCTCTGATCGAATCTGCATTCTCAGAGACGATATTTCATATAAAGTCCTGGGACGCTGGAGCTTGGCTCCGCGTCAGGCCTCTGATCGAATATGCATTCTTAGAGACGATATTTCATATAATGTCATGGGACGCTGGAGCTTGGTTCCGCGTCAGGCCTCTGATCGAATCTGCATTCTCAGTGACGATATTTCTTATAAGTCCTTGGACGCTGGAGCTTGGCACCGCGTCAGGCCTCTAATCGAATCTCCATTCTCAGAGACGATATTTCATATAAGTCCTTGGACGCTGGAGCTTGGCTCCGAGTCAGGCCTCTGATCGAATCTGCATTCTCAAAGACGATATTTCATATAAAGTCCTGGGACGCTGGAGCTTGGCTCCGCGTCAGGCCTCTGATCGAATCTTCATTCTCAGAGACGATATTTCATATAAAGTCCAGGGACACTGGAGCTTGGCTCCGCATCAGGCCTCTGATCGAATCTGCATTCTCAGATACGATATTTCATATAAGTCCTTGGACGCTTGAGCTTGGCTCCGCGTCAGGCCTCTGATCGAATCTGCATTCTCAGTGACGATATTTCATATAAGTCCTTGGACGCTGGAGCTTGGCTACGCATCAGGCCTCTGATCGAATCTGCATTCTCAGAGACGATATTTCATATAAAGTCCTGGGACGCTGGAGCTTGGCTCCGCGTCAGGCCTCTAATCGAATCTGTATTCTAAGAGACGATATTTCATATAAAGTCCTAGGACGCTGGAGCTTGGCTCCGCGTCAGGCCTCTGATCGAATCTGCATTCTTAGAGACGATATTTCATATAAAGTCCTGGGACGCTGGAGCTTGGCTCCGCATCAGGCCTCTGATCGAATCTGCATTCTCAGAGACGATATTTCATATAAGTCCTTGGACGCTGGAGCTTGCCTCTGCGTCAGGCCTCTGATCGAATCTACATTCTCAGAGACGATATTTCATATAAAGTCCTGGGACGCTGGAGCTTGGATCCGCGTCAGGCCTCTAATCGAATCTGCATTCTCAGAGACGATATTTCATATAAAGTCCAGGGACACTGGAGCTTGGCTCCGCATCAGGCCTCTGATCGAATCTGCATTCTCAGATACGATATTTCATATAAGTCCTTGGACGCTTGAGCTTGGCTCCGCGTCAGGCCTCTGATCGAATCTGCATTCTCAGTGACGATATTTCATATAAGTCCTTGGACGCTGGAGCTTGGCTACGCGTCAGGCCTCTGATCGAATCTGCATTCTCAGAGACGATATTTCATATAAAGTCCTGGGACGCTGGAGCTTGGCTCCGCGTCAGGCCTCTAATCGAATCTGTATTCTCAGAGACGATATTTCATATAAAGTCCTAGGACGCTGGAGCTTGGCTCCGCGTCAGGCCTCTGATCGAATATGCATTCTCAGAGACGATATTTCATATAAAGTCCTGGGACGCTGGAGCTTGGCTCCGCATCAGGCCTCTAATCGAATCTGCATTCTCAGAGACGATATTTCATATAAGTCCTTGGACGCTAGAGCTTGGCTCCGTGTCAGGGCTCTGATCGAATCTGCATTCTCAGAGACGATATTTCATATAAAGTCCTGGGACGCTGGAGCTTGGCTCCGCGTCAGGCCTCTGATCGAATATGCATTCTTAGAGACGATATTTCATATAATGTCATGGGACGCTGGAGCTTGGTTCCGCGTCAGGCCTCTGATCGAATCTGCATTCTCAGTGACGATATTTCTTATAAGTCCTTGGACGCTGGAGCTTGGCACCGCGTCAGGCCTCTAATCGAATCTCCATTCTCAGAGACGATATTTCATATAAGTCCTTGGACGCTGGAGCTTGGCTCCGAGTCAGGCCTCTGATCGAATCTGCATTCTCAAAGACGATATTTCATATAAAGTCCTGGGACGCTGGAGCTTGGCTCCGCGTCAGGCCTCTGATCGAATCTTCATTCTCAGAGACGATATTTCATATAAAGTCCAGGGACACTGGAGCTTGGCTCCGCATCAGGCCTCTGATCGAATCTGCATTCTCAGATACGATATTTCATATAAGTCCTTGGACGCTTGAGCTTGGCTCCGCGTCAGGCCTCTGATCGAATCTGCATTCTCAGTGACGATATTTCATATAAGTCCTTGGACGCTGGAGCTTGGCTACGCATCAGGCCTCTGATCGAATCTGCATTCTCAGAGACGATATTTCATATAAAGTCCTGGGACGCTGGAGCTTGGCTCCGCGTCAGGCCTCTAATCGAATCTGTATTCTAAGAGACGATATTTCATATAAAGTCCTAGGACGCTGGAGCTTGGCTCCGCGTCAGGCCTCTGATCGAATCTGCATTCTTAGAGACGATATTTCATATAAAGTCCTGGGACGCTGGAGCTTGGCTCCGCATCAGGCCTCTGATCGAATCTGCATTCTCAGAGATGATATTTCATATAAGTCCTTGGACGCTGGAGCTTGGCTCCGCGTCAGGCCTCTAATCGAATATGCATTCTCAGAGAAGTTATTTCATATAAAGTCCTTGGACGCTGGAGCTTGGCTTTGCGTCAAGCCTCTGATCGAATCTGCATTCTTAGAGACGATATTTCATATAAGTCCTTGGACGCTGGAGCTTGGCTCCGCGTCAGACCTCTGATCGAATCTGCATTCTCAGAGAGGATATTTCATATAAAGTCCTGGGACGCTGGAGCTTGGCTACGCGTCAGGCCTCTGATCTAATCTGCATTCTCAGAGACGATATTTCATATAAAGTCCTGGGACGCTAGAGCTTGGCTACGCGTCAGGCCTCTGATCGAATCTGCATCCTCAGAGACGATATTTCATATAAAGTCCTGGGACGCTAGAGCTTGGCTCCGCATCAGGCCTCTGATCGAATATGCATTCTCAGAGACGATATTTCATATAATGTCCTGGGACGCTGGAGCTTGGCTCCGCGTCAGGCCTCTGATCGAATCTGCATTCTCAGAGACGATATTTCATATAAGTCCTTGGACGCTGGAGCTTGCCTCTGCGTCAGGCCTCTGATCGAATCTACATTCTCAGAGACGATATTTCATATAAAGTCCTGGGACGCTTGAGCTTGGCTCCGCGTCAGGCCTCTGATCGAATATGCATTCTTAGAGACGATATTTCATATAATGTCATGGGACGCTGGAGCTTGGTTCCGCGTCAGGCCTCTGATCGAATCTGCATTCTCAGTGACGATATTTCTTATAAGTCCTTGGACGCTGGAGCTTGGCACCGCGTCAGGCCTCTAATCGAATCTCCATTCTCAGAGACGATATTTCATATAAGTCCTTGGACGCTGGAGCTTGGCTCCGAGTCAGGCCTCTGATCGAATCTGCATTCTCAAAGACGATATTTCATATAAAGTCCTGGGACGCTGGAGCTTGGCTCCGCGTCAGGCCTCTAATCGAATCTGCATTCTCAGAGACGATATTTCATATAAAGTCCAGGGACACTGGAGCTTGGCTCCGCATCAGGCCTCTGATCGAATCTGCATTCTCAGATACGATATTTCATATAAGTCCTTGGACGCTTGAGCTTGGCTCCGCGTCAGGCCTCTGATCGAATCTGCATTCTCAGTGACGATATTTCATATAAGTCCTTGGACGCTGGAGCTTGGCTACGCGTCAGGCCTCTGATCGAATCTGCATTCTCAGAGACGATATTTCATATAAAGTCCTGGGACGCTGGAGCTTGGCTACGCGTCAGGCCTCTGATCGAATCTGCATCCTCAGAGACGATATTTCATATAAAGTCCTGGGACGCTAGAGCTTGGCTCCGCGTCAGGCCTCTGATCGAATATGCATTCTCAGAGACGATATTTCATATAATGTCCTGGGACGCTGGAGCTTGGCTCCGCGTCAGGCCTCTGATCGAATCTGCATTCTCAGAGACGATATTTCATATAAGTCCATGGACGCTGGAGCTTGCCTCTGCGTCAGGCCTCTAATCGAATCTACATTCTCAGAGACGATATTTCATATAAAGTCCTGGGACGCTTGAGCTTGGCTCCGCGTCAGGCCTCTGATCGAATATGCATTCTTAGAGACGATATTTCATATAATGTCATGGGACGCTGGAGCTTGGTTCCGCGTCAGGCCTCTGATCGAATCTGCATTCTCAGTGACGATATTTCTTATAAGTCCTTGGACGCTGGAGCTTGGCACCGCGTCAGGCCTCTAATCGAATCTCCATTCTCAGAGACGATATTTCATATAAGTCCTTGGACGCTGGAGCTTGGCTCCGAGTCAGGCCTCTGATCGAATCTGCATTCTCAAAGACGATATTTCATATAAAGTCCTGGGACGCTGGAGCTTGGCTCCGCGTCAGGCCTCTAATCGAATCTGCATTCTCAGAGACGATATTTCATATAAAGTCCAGGGACACTGGAGCTTGGCTCCGCATCAGGCCTCTGATCGAATCTGCATTCTCAGATACGATATTTCATATATGTCCTTGGACGCTTGAGCTTGGCTCCGCGTCAGGCCTCTGATCGAATCTGCATTCTCAGTGACGATATTTCATATAATGTCCTGGGACGCTGGAGCTTGGCTCCGCATCAGGCCTCTGATCGAATATGCATTCTCAGAGACGATATTTCATATAATGTCCTGGGACGCTGGAGCTTGGCTCCGCGTCAGGCCTCTGATCGAATCTGCATTCTCAGAGACCATATTTCATATAAGTCCTTGGACGCTGGAGCTTGCCTCCGCGTCAGGCCTCTGATCGAATCTACATTCTCAGAGACGATATTTCATATAAAGTCCTGGGACGCTTGAGCTTGGCTCCGTGTCAGGCCTCTGATCGAATATGCATTCTTAGAGACGATATTTCATATAATGTCATGGGACGCTGGAGCTTGGTTCCGCGTCAGGCCTCTGATCGAATCTGCATTCTCAGAGACGATATTTCATATAAAGTCCTTGAACGCTGGAGCTTGGCTCCGCGTCAGGCCTCTGATCGAATCTACATTCTCAGAGACGATATTTCATATAAAGTCCTGGGACGCTGGAGCTTGGCTACGCGTTAGGCCTCTGATCTAATCTGCATTCTCAGAGACGATATTTCATATAAAGTCCTGGGACGCTAGAGCTTGGCTACGCGTCAGGCCTCTGATCCAATCTGCATCCTCAGAGACGATATTTCATATAAAGTCCTGGGACGCTAGAGCTTGGCTCCGCATCAGGCCTCTGATCGAATATGCATTCTCAGAGACGATATTTCATATAATGTCCTGGGACGCTGGACCTTGGCTCCGCGTCAGGCCTCTAATCGAATCTGTATTCTCAGAGACGATATTTCATATAAAGTCCTAGGATGCTGGAGCTTGGCTCCGCGTCAGGCCTCTGATCGAATCTGCATTCTCAGAGACGATATTTCATATAAAGTCCTGGGACGCTGGAGCTTGGCTCCGCATCAGGCCTCTGATCGAATCTGCATTCTCAGAGATGATATTTCATATAAGTCCATGGACGCTGGAGCTTGGCTCCGCGTCAGGCCTCTAATCGAATCAGCATTCTCAGAGACGATATTTCATATAAGTCCTTGGACGCTAGAGCTTGGCTCCGTGTCAGGGCTCTGATCGAATCTGCATTCTCAGAGACGATATTTCATATAAAGTCCTGGGACGCTGGAGCTTGGCTCTGCATCAGGCCTCTGATCGAATCTGCATTCTCAGAGACGATATTTCATATAAGTCCTTGGACGCTGGAGCTTGGCTCCGCGTCAGGCCTCTAATCGAATATGCATTCTCAGAGAAGTTATTTCATATAAAGTCCTTGGATGCTGGAGCTTGGCTTTGCGTCAGGCCTCTGATCGAATCTGCATTCTCATAGACGATATTTCATATAAGTCCTTGGACGCTGGAGCTTGGCTCCGCGTCAGACCTCCAATCGAATCTGCATTCTCAGAGATGATATTTCATATAAAGTCCTGGGACGTTGGAGCTTGGCTACGCGTCAGGCCTCTGATCTAATCTGCATTCTCAGAGACGATATTTCATATAAAGTCCTGGGACGCTAGAGCTTGGCTACGCGTCAGGCCTCTGATCGAATCTGCATCCTCAGAGACGATATTTCATATAATGTCCTGGGACGCTAGAGCTTGGCTCCGCATCAGGCCTCTGATCGAATATGCATTCTCAGAGACGATATTTCATATAATGTCCTGGGACGCTGGAGCTTGGCTCCGCGTTAGGCCTCTGATCGAATCTGCATTCTCAGAGACGATATTTCATATAAAGTCCTGGGACGCTGGAGCTTGGCTACGCGTCAGGCCTCTGATCGAATCTGCATCCTCAGAGACGATATTTCATATAAAGTCCTGGGACGCTAGAGCTTGGCTCCGCGTCAGGCCTCTGATCGAATATGCATTCTCAGAGACGATATTTCATATAATGTCCTGGGACGCTGGAGCTTGGCTCCGCGTCAGGCCTCTGATCGAATCTGCATTCTCAGAGACGATATTTCATATAAGTCCATGGACGCTGGAGCTTGCCTCTGCGTCAGGCCTCTGATCGAATCTACATTCTCAGAGACGATATTTCATATAAAGTCCTGGGACGCTTGAGCTTGGCTCCGCGTCAGGCCTCTGATCGAATATGCATTCTTAGAGACGATATTTCATATAATGTCATGGGACGCTGGAGCTTGGTTCCGCGTCAGGCCTCTGATCGAATCTGCATTCTCAGTGACGATATTTCTTATAAGTCCTTGGACGCTGGAGCTTGGCACCGCGTCAGGCCTCTAATCGAATCTCCATTCTCAGAGACGATATTTCATATAAGTCCTTGGACGCTGGAGCTTGGCTCCGAGTCAGGCCTCTGATCGAATCTGCATTCTCAAAGACGATATTTCATATAAAGTCCTGGGACGCTGGAGCTTGGCTCCGCGTCAGGCCTCTAATCGAATGTGCATTCTCAGAGACGATATTTCATATAAAGTCCAGGGACACTGGAGCTTGGCTCCGCATCAGGCCTCTGATCGAATCTGCATTCTCAGATACGATATTTCATATATGTCCTTGGACGCTTGAGCTTGGCTCCGCGTCTGGCCTCTGATCGAATCTGCATTCTCAGTGACGATATTTCATATAATGTCCTGGGACGCTGGAGCTTGGCTCCGCATCAGGCCTCTGATCGAATATGCATTCTCAGAGACGATATTTCATATAATGTCCTGGGACGCTGGAGCTTGGCTCCGCGTCAGGCCTCTGATCGAATCTGCATTCTCAGAGACGATATTTCATATAAGTCCTTGGACGCTGGAGCTTGCCTCCGCGTCAGGCCTCTGATCGAATCTACATTCTCAGAGACGATATTTCATATAAAGTCCTGGGACGCTTGAGCTTGGCTCCGTGTCAGGCCTCTGATCGAATATGCATTCTTAGAGACGATATTTCATATAATGTCATGGGACGCTGGAGCTTGGTTCCGCGTCAGGCCTCTGATCGAATCTGCATTTTCAGAGACGATATTTCATATAAAGTCCTTGAACGCTGGAGCTTGGCTCCGCGTCAGGCCTCTGATCGAATCTGCATTCTCAGAGACGATATTTCATATAAAGTCCTGGGACGCTGGAGCTTGGCTACGCGTTAGGCCTCTGATCTAATCTGCATTCTCAGAGACGATATTTCATATAAAGTCCTGGGACGCTAGAGCTTGGCTACGCGTCAGGCCTCTGATCGAATCTGCATCCTCAGAGACGATATTTCATATAAAGTCCTGGGACGCTAGAGCTTGGCTCCGCATCAGGCCTCTGATCGAATATGCATTCTCAGAGACGATATTTCATATAATGTCCTGGGACGCTGGACCTTGGCTCCGCGTCAGGCCTCTAATCGAATCTGTATTCTCAGAGACGATATTTCATATAAAGTCCTAGGACGCTGGAGCTTGGCTCCGCGTCAGGCCTCTGATCGAATCTGCATTCTCAGAGACGATATTTCATATAAAGTCCTGGGACGCTGGAGCTTGGCTCCGCATCAGGCCTCTGATCGAATCTGCATTCTCAGAGATGATATTTCATATAAGTCCATGGACGCTGGAGCTTGGCTCCGCGTCAGGCCTCTAATCGAATCAGCATTCTCAGAGACGATATTTCATATAAGTCCTTGGACGCTAGAGCTTGGCTCCGTGTCAGGGCTCTGATCGAATCTGCATTCTCAGAGACGATATTTCATATAAAGTCCTGGGACGCTGGAGCTTGGCTCTGCATCAGGCCTCTGATCGAATCTGCATTCTCAGAGACGATATTTCATATAAGTCCTTGGACGCTGGAGCTTGGCTCCGCGTCAGGCCTCTAATCGAATATGCATTCTCAGAGAAGTTATTTCATATAAAGTCCTTGGATGCTGGAGCTTGGCTTTGCGTCAGGCCTCTGATCGAATCTGCATTCTCAGAGACGATATTTCATATAAGTCCTTGGACGCTGGAGCTTGGCTCCGCGTCAGACCTCCAATCGAATCTGCATTCTCAGAGATGATATTTCATATAAAGTCCTGGGACGTTGGAGCTTGGCTACGCGTCAGGCCTCTGATCTAATCTGCATTCTCAGAGACGATATTTCATATAAAGTCCTGGGACGCTAGAGCTTGGCTACGCGTCAGGCCTCTGATCGAATCTGCATCCTCAGAGACGATATTTCATATAATGTCCTGGGACGCTAGAGCTTGGCTCCGCATCAGGCCTCTGATCGAATATGCATTCTCAGAGACGATATTTCATATAATGTCCTGGGACGCTGGAGCTTGGCTCCGCGTCAGGCCTCTGATCGAATCTGCATTCTCAGAGACGATATTTCATATAAGTCCTTGGACGCTGGAGCTTGCCTCCGCGTCAGGCCTCTGATCGAATCTACATTCTCAGAGACGATATTTCATATAAAGTCCTGGGACGCTTGAGCTTGGCTCCGTGTCAGGCCTCTGATCGCATATGCATTCTTAGAGACGATATTTCATATAATGTCATGGGACGCTGGAGCTTGGTTCCGCGTCAGGCCTCTGATCGAATCTGCATTCTCAGAGACGATATTTCATATAAAGTCCTTGAACGCTGGAGCTTGGCTCCGTGTCAGGCCTCTGATCGAATCTGCATTCTCAGAGACGATATTTCATATAAAGTCCTGGGACGCTGGAGCTTGGCTACGCGTTAGGCCTCTGATCTAATCTGCATTCTCAGAGACGATATTTCATATAAAGTCCTGGGACGCTAGAGCTTGGCTACGCGTCAGGCCTCTGATCGAATCTGCATCCTCAGAGACGATATTTCATATAAAGTCCTGGGACGCTAGAGCTTGGCTCCGCATCAGGCCTCTGATCGAATATGCATTCTCAGAGACGATATTTCATATAATGTCCTGGGACGCTGGAGCTTGGCTCCGCGTCAAGCCTCTGATCGAATCTGCATTCTCAGAGACGATATTTCATATAAGTCCTTGGACGCTGGAGCTTGCCTCTGCGTCAGGCCTCTGATCGAATCTACATTCTCAGAGATGATATTTCATATAAAGTCCTGGGACGCTTGAGCTTGGCTCCGCGTCAGGCCTCTGATCGAATATGCATTCTTAGAGACGATATTTCATATAATGTCATGGGACGCTGGAGCTTGGTTCCGCGTCAGGCCTCTGATCGAATCTGCATTCTCAGTGACGATATTTCTTATAAGTCCTTGGACGCTGGAGCTTGGCACCGCGTCAAGCCTCTAATCGAATCTCCATTCTCAGAGACGATATTTCATATAAGTCCTTGGACGCTGGAGCTTGGCTCCGAGTCAGGCCTCTGATCGAATCTGCATTCTCAAAGACGATATTTCATATAAAGTCCTGGGACGCTGGAGCTTGGCTCCGCGTCAGGCCTCTAATCGAATATGCATTCTCAGAGACGATATTTCATATAAAGTCCAGGGACACAGGAGCTTGGCTCCGCATCAGGCCTCTGATCGAATCTGCATTCTCAGATACGATATTTCATATAAGTCCTTGGACGCTTGAGCTTGGCTCCGCGTCAGGCCTCTGATCGAATCTGCATTCTCAGTGACGATATTTCATATAAGTCCTTGGACGCTGGAGCTTGGCTACGCGTCAGGCCTCTGATCGAATCTGCATTCTCAGAGACGATATTTCATATAAAGTCCTGGGACGCTGGAGCTTGGCTCCGCGTCAGGCCTCTCATCGAATCTGTATTCTCAGAGACGATATTTCATATAAAGTCCTAGGACGCTGGAGCTTGGCTCCGCGTCAGGCCTCTGATCGAATCTGCATTCTCATAGACGATATTTCATATAAAGTCCTGGGACGCTGGAGCTTGGCTCCGCATCAGGCCTCTGATCGAATCTGCATTCTCAGAGACGATATTTCATATAAGTCCATGGACGCTGGAGCTTGGCTCCGCGTCAGGCCTCTCATCGAATCAGCATTCTCAGAGACGATATTTCATATAAGTCCTTGGACGCTAGAGCTTGGCTCCGTGTCAGGGCTCTGATCGAATCTGCATTCTCAGAGACGATATTTCATATAAAGTCCTGGGACGCTGGAGCTTGGCTCTGCATCAGGCCTCTGATCGAATCTGCATTCTCAGAGACGATATTTCATATAAGTCCTTGGACGCTGGAGCTTGGCTCCGCGTCAGGCCTCTAATCGAATATGCATTCTCAGAGAAGTTATTTCATATAAAGTCCTTGGATGCTGGAGCTTGGCTTTGCGTCAGGCCTCTGATCGAATCTGCATTCTCAGAGACGATATTTCATATAAGTCCTTGGACGCTGGAGCTTGGCTCCGCGTCAGACCTCCAATCGAATCTGCATTCTCAGAGATGATATTTCATATAAAGTCCTGGGACGCTGGAGCTTGGCTACGCGTCAGGCCTCTGATCTAATCTGCATTCTCAGAGACGATATTTAATGTAAAGTCCTGGGATGCTAGAGCTTGGCTACGCGTCAGGCCTCTGATCGAATCTGCATCCTCAGAGACGATATTTCATATAATGTCCTGGGACGCTAGAGCTTGGCTCCGCATCAGGCCTCTGATCGAATATGCATTCTCAGAGACGATATTTCATATAATGTCCTGGGACGCTGGAGCTTGGCTCCGCGTTAGGCCTCTGATCGAATCTGCATTCTCAGAGACGATATTTCATATAAGTCCTTGGACGCTGGAGCTTGCCTCCGCGTCAGGCCTCTGATCGAATCTACATTCTCAGAGACGATATTTCATATAAAGTCCTAGGACGCTTGAGCTTGGCTCCGTGTCAGGCCTCTGATCGAATATGCATTCTTAGAGACGATATTTCATATAATGTCATGGGACGCTGGAGCTTGGTTCCGCGTCAGGCCTCTGATCGAATCTGCATTCTCAGAGACGATATTTCATATAAAGTCCTTGAACGCTGGAGCTTGGCTCCGCGTCAGGCCTCTGATCGAATCTGCATTCTCAGAGACGATATTTCATATAAAGTCATGGGACGCTGGAGCTTGGCTCTGCGTCAGGCCTCTAATCGAATCTGCATTCTGAGAGATGATATTTCATATAAGTCCTTGGACGCTGGAGCTTGGCTCCGCGTCAGGCCTCTGATCGAATCTGCATTCTCAGTGACGATATTTCATATAAGTCCTTGGACGCCGGAGCTTGGCTACGCGTCAGGCCTCTGATCGAATCTGCATTCTCAGAGACGATATTTCATATAAAGTCCTGGGACGCTGGAGCTTGGCTCCGCGTCAGGCCTCTAATCGAATCTGTATTCTCAAAGACGATATTTCATGTAAAGTCCTGGGACGCTGGAGCTTGGCTCCTCGTCAGGCCTCTGATCGAATCTGCATTCTCAGAGACGATATTTCATATAAAGTCCAAGGACGCTGGAGCTTGGCTCCGCATCAGGCCTCTGATCGAATCTGCATTCTCAGAGACGATATTTCATATAAGTCCTTGGACGCTGGAGCTTGGCTCCGCGTTAGGCCTCTAATCGAATCTGCATTCTCAGAGACGATATTTCATATAAGTCCTTGGACGCTAGAGCTTGGCTCCGTGTTAGGACTCTGATCGAATCTGCATTCTCAGAGACGATATTTCATATAAAGTCCTGGGATGCTTGAGCTTGGCTCTGCGTCAGGCCTCTGATCGAATCTGCATTCTCAGAGACGATATTTCATATAAGTCCTTGGACGCTGGAGCTTGGCTCCGCGTCAGGCCTCTGATCGAATCTGCATTCTCAGAGATGGTATTTCATATAAAGTCCTTGGACGCTAGAGCTTGGCTACGCGTCAGGCCTCTGATCGAATCTGCATTCTCAAAGACGATATTTCATATAAGTCCTTGGACGCTGGAGCTTGGCTCCGCGTCAGGCCTCTGATCGAATCTGCATTCTCAGAGACGATATTTCATATAAAGTCCTGGGACGCTAGAGCTTGGCTACGCGTCAGGCCTCTGATCGAATCTGCATTCTCAGAGACGATATTTCATATAAGTCCTTGGACGCTGGAGCTTGCCTCCGCGTCAGGCCTCTGATCGAATCTGCATTCTCGGAGACGATATTTCATATAAGTCCTTGGACGCTGGAGCTTGGCTACGCGTCAGGCCTCTGATCTAATCTGCATTCTCAGAGACGATATTTCATATAAAGTCCTGGGACGCTAGAGCTTGGCTACGCGTCAGGCCTCTGATCGAATCTGCATCCTTAGAGACGATATTTCATATAATGTCCTTGGACGCTAGAGCTTGGCTCCGCGTCAGGCCTCTGATCGAATATGCATTCTCAGAGACGATATTTCATATAATGTCCTGGAACGCTGGAGCTTGGCTCCGCGTCAGGCCTCTGATCGAATCTGCATTCTCAGAGACGATGTTTCATATAAAGTCCTGGGACGCTTGAGCTTGGCTCCGCGTCAGGCCTCTGATCGAATATGCATTCTCAGAGATGATATTTCTAATAATGTCCTGGGACGCTGGAGCTTGGTTCCGCGTCAGGCCTCTGATCGAATCTGCATTCTCAGTGACGATATTTCTTATAAGTCCTTGGACGCCGGAGCTTGGCACCGCGTCAGGCCTCTAATCGAATCTGCATTCTCAGAGACGATATTTTATATAAGTCCTTGGACGCTGGAGCTTGGCTCCGAGTCAGGCCTCTGATCGAATCTGCATTCTCAGAGACGATATTTCATATAAAGTCCTGGGACGCTGGAGCTTGGCTCCGCGTCAGGCCTCTGATCGAATCTGCATTCTCAGAGACGATATTTCATATAAAGTCCTGGGACGCTGGAGCTTGGCTCCGCATCAGGCCTCTGATCGAATCTGCATTCTCAGAGACGATATTTCATATAAGTCCTTGGACGCTGGAGCTTGGCTCCGCGTCAGGCCTCTAATCGAATCTGCATTCTCAGAGACGATATTTCATATAAGTCCTTGGACGCTAGAGCTTGGCTCCGTGTCAGGGCTCTGATCGAATCTGCATTCTCAGAGACGATATTTCATATAAAGTCCTGGGACACTGGAGCTTGGCTCTGCATCAAGCCTCTGATCGAATCTGCATTCTCAGAGACGATATTTCATATAAGTCCTTGGACGCTGGAGCTTGGCTCCGCGTCAGGCCTCTAATCGAATATGCATTCTCAGAGAAGTTATTTCATATAAAGTCCTTGGACGCTGGAGCTTGGCTTTGCGTCAGGCCTCTGATCGAATCTGCATTCTTAGAGACGATATTTCATATAAGTCCTTGGACACTAGAGCTTGGCTCCGTGTTAGGACTCTGATCGAATCTGCATTCTCAGAGACGATATTTCATATAAAGTCCTGGGATGCTTGAGCTTGGCTCTGCGTCAGGCCTCTGATCGAATCTGCATTTTCAGAGACGATATTTCATATAAGTCCTTGGACGCTGGAGCTTGGCTCCGCGTCAGGCCTCTGATCGAATCTGCATTCTCAGAGAAGTTATTTCATATAAAGTCCTGGGACGCTGGAGCTTGGCTTTGCGTCAGGCCTCTGATCGAATCTGCATTCTCAGAGACGATATTTCATATAAGTCCTTGGACGCTGGAGCTTGGCTCCGCGTCAGGCCTCTGATCGAATCTGCATTCTCAGAGAGGGTATTTCATATAAAGTCCTTGGACGCTAGAGCTTGGCTACGCGTCAGGCCTCTGATCGAATCTGCATTCTCAAAGACGATATTTCATATAAGTCCTTGGACGCCGGAGCTTGGCACCGCGTCAGGCCTCTAATCGAATCTGCATTCTCAGAGACGATATTTTATATAAGTCCTTGGACGCTGGAGCTTGGCTCCGCATCAGGCCTCTGATCGAATATGCATTCTCAGAGACGATATTTCATATAATGTCCTGGGACGCTGGACCTTGGCTCCGCGTCAGGCCTCTAATCGAATCTGTATTCTCAGAGACGATATTTCATATAAAGTCCTAGGACGCTGGAGCTTGGCTCCGCGTCAGGCCTCTGATCGAATCTGCATTCTCAGAGACGATATTTCATATAAAGTCCTGGGACGCTGGAGCTTGGCTCCGCATCAGGCCTCTGATCGAATCTGCATTCTCAGAGATGATATTTCATATAAGTCCATGGACGCTGGAGCTTGGCTCCGCGTCAGGCCTCTAATCGAATCAGCATTCTCAGAGACGATATTTCATATAAGTCCTTGGACGCTAGAGCTTGGCTCCGTGTCAGGGCTCTGATCGAATCTGCATTCTCAGAGACGATATTTCATATAAAGTCCTGGGACGCTGGAGCTTGGCTCTGCATCAGGCCTCTGATCGAATCTGCATTCTCAGAGACGATATTTCATATAAGTCCTTGGACGCTGGAGCTTGGCTCCGCGTCAGGCCTCTAATCGAATATGCATTCTCAGAGAAGTTATTTCATATAAAGTCCTTGGATGCTGGAGCTTGGCTTTGCGTCAGGCCTCTGATCGAATCTGCATTCTCAGAGACGATATTTCATATAAGTCCTTGGACGCTGGAGCTTGGCTCCGCGTCAGACCTCCAATCGAATCTGCATTCTCAGAGATGATATTTCATATAAAGTCCTGGGACGTTGGAGCTTGGCTACGCGTCAGGCCTCTGATCTAATCTGCATTCTCAGAGACGATATTTCATATAAAGTCCTGGGACGCTAGAGCTTGGCTACGCGTCAGGCCTCTGATCGAATCTGCATCCTCAGAGACGATATTTCATATAATGTCCTGGGACGCTAGAGCTTGGCTCCGCATCAGGCCTCTGATCGAATATGCATTCTCAGAGACGATATTTCATATAATGTCCTGGGACGCTGGAGCTTGGCTCCGCGTCAGGCCTCTGATCGAATCTGCATTCTCAGAGACGATATTTCATATAAGTCCTTGGACGCTGGAGCTTGCCTCCGCGTCAGGCCTCTGATCGAATCTACATTCTCAGAGACGATATTTCATATAAAGTCCTGGGACGCTTGAGCTTGGCTCCGTGTCAGGCCTCTGATCGCATATGCATTCTTAGAGACGATATTTCATATAATGTCATGGGACGCTGGAGCTTGGTTCCGCGTCAGGCCTCTGATCGAATCTGCATTCTCAGAGACGATATTTCATATAAAGTCCTTGAACGCTGGAGCTTGGCTCCGTGTCAGGCCTCTGATCGAATCTGCATTCTCAGAGACGATATTTCATATAAAGTCCTGGGACGCTGGAGCTTGGCTACGCGTTAGGCCTCTGATCTAATCTGCATTCTCAGAGACGATATTTCATATAAAGTCCTGGGACGCTAGAGCTTGGCTACGCGTCAGGCCTCTGATCGAATCTGCATCCTCAGAGACGATATTTCATATAAAGTCCTGGGACGCTAGAGCTTGGCTCCGCATCAGGCCTCTGATCGAATATGCATTCTCAGAGACGATATTTCATATAATGTCCTGGGACGCTGGAGCTTGGCTCCGCGTCAGGCCTCTGATCGAATCTGCATTCTCAGAGACGATATTTCATATAAGTCCTTGGACGCTGGAGCTTGCCTCTGCGTCAGGCCTCTGATCGAATCTACATTCTGAGAGATGATATTTCATATAAAGTCCTGGGACGCTTGAGCTTGGCTCCGCGTCAGGCCTCTGATCGAATATGCATTCTTAGAGACGATATTTCATATAATGTCATGGGACGCTGGAGCTTGGTTCCGCGTCAGGCCTCTGATCGAATCTGCATTCTCAGTGACGATATTTCTTATAAGTCCTTGGACGCTGGAGCTTGGCACCGCGTCAGGCCTCTAATCGAATCTCCATTCTCAGAGACGATATTTCATATAAGTCCTTGGACGCTGGAGCTTGGCTCCGAGTCAGGCCTCTGATCGAATCTGCATTCTCAAAGACGATATTTCATATAAAGTCCTGGGACGCTGGAGCTTGGCTCCGCGTCAGGCCTCTAATCGAATATGCATTCTCAGAGACGATATTTCATATAAAGTCCAGGGACACAGGAGCTTGGCTCCGCATCAGGCCTCTGATCGAATCTGCATTCTCAGATACGATATTTCATATAAGTCCTTGGACGCTTGAGCTTGGCTCCGCGTCAGGCCTCTGATCGAATCTGCATTCTCAGTGACGATATTTCATATAAGTCCTTGGACGCTGGAGCTTGGCTACGCGTCAGGCCTCTGATCGAATCTGCATTCTCAGAGACGATATTTCATATAAAGTCCTGGGACGCTGGAGCTTGGCTCCGCGTCAGGCCTCTCATCGAATCTGTATTCTCAGAGACGATATTTCATATAAAGTCCTAGGACGCTGGAGCTTGGCTCCGCGTCAGGCCTCTGATCGAATCTGCATTCTCATAGACGATATTTCATATAAAGTCCTGGGACGCTGGAGCTTGGCTCCGCATCAGGCCTCTGATCGAATCTGCATTCTCAGAGACGATATTTCATATAAGTCCATGGACGCTGGAGCTTGGCTCCGCGTCAGGCCTCTCATCGAATCAGCATTCTCAGAGACGATATTTCATATAAGTCCTTGGACGCTAGAGCTTGGCTCCGTGTCAGGGCTCTGATCGAATCTGCATTCTCAGAGACGATATTTCATATAAAGTCCTGGGACGCTGGAGCTTGGCTCTGCATCAGGCCTCTGATCGAATCTGCATTCTCAGAGACGATATTTCATATAAGTCCTTGGACGCTGGAGCTTGGCTCCGCGTCAGGCCTCTAATCGAATATGCATTCTCAGAGAAGTTATTTCATATAAAGTCCTTGGATGCTGGAGCTTGGCTTTGCGTCAGGCCTCTGATCGAATCTGCATTCTCAGAGACGATATTTCATATAAGTCCTTGGACGCTGGAGCTTGGCTCCGCGTCAGACCTCCAATCGAATCTGCATTCTCAGAGATGATATTTCATATAAAGTCCTGGGACGCTGGAGCTTGGCTACGCGTCAGGCCTCTGATCTAATCTGCATTCTCAGAGACGATATTTAATGTAAAGTCCTGGGATGCTAGAGCTTGGCTACGCGTCAGGCCTCTGATCGAATCTGCATCCTCAGAGACGATATTTCATATAATGTCCTGGGACGCTAGAGCTTGGCTCCGCATCAGGCCTCTGATCGAATATGCATTCTCAGAGACGATATTTCATATAATGTCCTGGGACGCTGGAGCTTGGCTCCGCGTTAGGCCTCTGATCGAATCTGCATTCTCAGAGACGATATTTCATATAAGTCCTTGGACGCTGGAGCTTGCCTCCGCGTCAGGCCTCTGATCGAATCTACATTCTCAGAGACGATATTTCATATAAAGTCCTAGGACGCTTGAGCTTGGCTCCGTGTCAGGCCTCTGATCGAATATGCATTCTTAGAGACGATATTTCATATAATGTCATGGGACGCTGGAGCTTGGTTCCGCGTCAGGCCTCTGATCGAATCTGCATTCTCAGAGACGATATTTCATATAAAGTCCTTGAACGCTGGAGCTTGGCTCCGCGTCAGGCCTCTGATCGAATCTGCATTCTCAGAGACGATATTTCATATAAAGTCATGGGACGCTGGAGCTTGGCTCTGCGTCAGGCCTCTAATCGAATCTGCATTCTGAGAGATGATATTTCATATAAGTCCTTGGACGCTGGAGCTTGGCTCCGCGTCAGGCCTCTGATCGAATCTGCATTCTCAGTGACGATATTTCATATAAGTCCTTGGACGCCGGAGCTTGGCTACGCGTCAGGCCTCTGATCGAATCTGCATTCTCAGAGACGATATTTCATATAAAGTCCTGGGACGCTGGAGCTTGGCTCCGCGTCAGGCCTCTAATCGAATCTGTATTCTCAAAGACGATATTTCATGTAAAGTCCTGGGACGCTGGAGCTTGGCTCCTCGTCAGGCCTCTGATCGAATCTGCATTCTCAGAGACGATATTTCATATAAAGTCCAAGGACGCTGGAGCTTGGCTCCGCATCAGGCCTCTGATCGAATCTGCATTCTCAGAGACGATATTTCATATAAGTCCTTGGACGCTGGAGCTTGGCTCCGCGTTAGGCCTCTAATCGAATCTGCATTCTCAGAGACGATATTTCATATAAGTCCTTGGACGCTAGAGCTTGGCTCCGTGTTAGGACTCTGATCGAATCTGCATTCTCAGAGACGATATTTCATATAAAGTCCTGGGATGCTTGAGCTTGGCTCTGCGTCAGGCCTCTGATCGAATCTGCATTCTCAGAGACGATATTTCATATAAGTCCTTGGACGCTGGAGCTTGGCTCCGCGTCAGGCCTCTGATCGAATCTGCATTCTCAGAGATGGTATTTCATATAAAGTCCTTGGACGCTAGAGCTTGGCTACGCGTCAGGCCTCTGATCGAATCTGCATTCTCAAAGACGATATTTCATATAAGTCCTTGGACGCTGGAGCTTGGCTCCGCGTCAGGCCTCTGATCGAATCTGCATTCTCAGAGACGATATTTCATATAAAGTCCTGGGACGCTAGAGCTTGGCTACGCGTCAGGCCTCTGATCGAATCTGCATTCTCAGAGACGATATTTCATATAAGTCCTTGGACGCTGGAGCTTGCCTCCGCGTCAGGCCTCTGATCGAATCTGCATTCTCGGAGACGATATTTCATATAAGTCCTTGGACGCTGGAGCTTGGCTACGCGTCAGGCCTCTGATCTAATCTGCATTCTCAGAGACGATATTTCATATAAAGTCCTGGGACGCTAGAGCTTGGCTACGCGTCAGGCCTCTGATCGAATCTGCATCCTTAGAGACGATATTTCATATAATGTCCTTGGACGCTAGAGCTTGGCTCCGCGTCAGGCCTCTGATCGAATATGCATTCTCAGAGACGATATTTCATATAATGTCCTGGAACGCTGGAGCTTGGCTCCGCGTCAGGCCTCTGATCGAATCTGCATTCTCAGAGACGATGTTTCATATAAAGTCCTGGGACGCTTGAGCTTGGCTCCGCGTCAGGCCTCTGATCGAATATGCATTCTCAGAGATGATATTTCTAATAATGTCCTGGGACGCTGGAGCTTGGTTCCGCGTCAGGCCTCTGATCGAATCTGCATTCTCAGTGACGATATTTCTTATAAGTCCTTGGACGCCGGAGCTTGGCACCGCGTCAGGCCTCTAATCGAATCTGCATTCTCAGAGACGATATTTTATATAAGTCCTTGGACGCTGGAGCTTGGCTCCGAGTCAGGCCTCTGATCGAATCTGCATTCTCAGAGACGATATTTCATATAAAGTCCTGGGACGCTGGAGCTTGGCTCCGCGTCAGGCCTCTGATCGAATCTGCATTCTCAGAGACGATATTTCATATAAAGTCCTGGGACGCTGGAGCTTGGCTCCGCATCAGGCCTCTGATCGAATCTGCATTCTCAGAGACGATATTTCATATAAGTCCTTGGACGCTGGAGCTTGGCTCCGCGTCAGGCCTCTAATCGAATCTGCATTCTCAGAGACGATATTTCATATAAGTCCTTGGACGCTAGAGCTTGGCTCCGTGTCAGGGCTCTGATCGAATCTGCATTCTCAGAGACGATATTTCATATAAAGTCCTGGGACACTGGAGCTTGGCTCTGCATCAAGCCTCTGATCGAATCTGCATTCTCAGAGACGATATTTCATATAAGTCCTTGGACGCTGGAGCTTGGCTCCGCGTCAGGCCTCTAATCGAATATGCATTCTCAGAGAAGTTATTTCATATAAAGTCCTTGGACGCTGGAGCTTGGCTTTGCGTCAGGCCTCTGATCGAATCTGCATTCTTAGAGACGATATTTCATATAAGTCCTTGGACACTAGAGCTTGGCTCCGTGTTAGGACTCTGATCGAATCTGCATTCTCAGAGACGATATTTCATATAAAGTCCTGGGATGCTTGAGCTTGGCTCTGCGTCAGGCCTCTGATCGAATCTGCATTTTCAGAGACGATATTTCATATAAGTCCTTGGACGCTGGAGCTTGGCTCCGCGTCAGGCCTCTGATCGAATCTGCATTCTCAGAGAAGTTATTTCATATAAAGTCCTGGGACGCTGGAGCTTGGCTTTGCGTCAGGCCTCTGATCGAATCTGCATTCTCAGAGACGATATTTCATATAAGTCCTTGGACGCTGGAGCTTGGCTCCGCGTCAGGCCTCTGATCGAATCTGCATTCTCAGAGAGGGTATTTCATATAAAGTCCTTGGACGCTAGAGCTTGGCTACGCGTCAGGCCTCTGATCGAATCTGCATTCTCAAAGACGATATTTCATATAAGTCCTTGGACGCCGGAGCTTGGCACCGCGTCAGGCCTCTAATCGAATCTGCATTCTCAGAGACGATATTTTATATAAGTCCTTGGACGCTGGAGCTTGGCTCCGCATCAGGCCTCTGATCGAATATGCATTCTCAGAGACGATATTTCATATAATGTCCTGGGACGCTGGACCTTGGCTCCGCGTCAGGCCTCTAATCGAATCTGTATTCTCAGAGACGATATTTCATATAAAGTCCTAGGACGCTGGAGCTTGGCTCCGCGTCAGGCCTCTGATCGAATCTGCATTCTCAGAGACGATATTTCATATAAAGTCCTGGGACGCTGGAGCTTGGCTCCGCATCAGGCCTCTGATCGAATCTGCATTCTCAGAGATGATATTTCATATAAGTCCATGGACGCTCGAGCTTGGCTCCGCGTCAGGCCTCTAATCGAATCAGCATTCTCAGAGACGATATTTCATATAAGTCCTTGGACGCTAGAGCTTGGCTCCGTGTCAGGGCTCTGATCGAATCTGCATTCTCAGAGACGATATTTCATATAAAGTCCTGGGACGCTGGAGCTTGGCTCTGCATCAGGCCTCTGATCGAATCTGCATTCTCAGAGACGATATTTCATATAAGTCCTTGGACGCTAGAGCTTGGCTCCGCGTCAGGCCTCTAATCGAATATGCATTCTCAGAGAAGTTATTTCATATAAAGTCCTTGGATGCTGGAGCTTGGCTTTGCGTCAGGCCTCTGATCGAATCTGCATTCTCAGAGACGATATTTCATATAAGTCCTTGGACGCTGGAGCTTGGCTCCGCGTCAGACCTCCAATCGAATCTGCATTCTCAGAGATGATATTTCATATAAAGTCCTGGGACGTTGGAGCTTGGCTACGCGTCAGGCCTCTGATCTAATCTGCATTCTCAGAGACGATATTTCATATAAAGTCCTGGGACGCTAGAGCTTGGCTACGCGTCAGGCCTCTGATCGAATCTGCATCCTCAGAGACGATATTTCATATAATGTCCTGGGACGCTAGAGCTTGGCTCCGCATCAGGCCTCTGATCGAATATGCATTCTCAGAGACGATATTTCATATAATGTCCTGGGACGCTGGAGCTTGGCTCCGCGTTAGGCCTCTGATCGAATCTGCATTCTCAGAGACGATATTTCATATAAAGTCCTGGGACGCTGGAGCTTGGCTACGCGTCAGGCCTCTGATCGAATCTGCATCCTCAGAGACGATATTTCATATAAAGTCCTGGGACGCTAGAGCTTGGCTCCGCGTCAGGCCTCTGATCGAATATGCATTCTCAGAGACGATATTTCATATAATGTCCTGGGACGCTGGAGCTTGGCTCCGCGTCAGGCCTCTGATCGAATCTGCATTCTCAGAGACGATATTTCATATAAGTCCATGGACGCTGGAGCTTGCCTCTGCGTCAGGCCTCTGATCGAATCTACATTCTCAGAGACGATATTTCATATAAAGTCCTGGGACGCTTGAGCTTGGCTCCGCGTCAGGCCTCTGATCGAATATGCATTCTTAGAGACGATATTTCATATAATGTCATGGGACGCTGGAGCTTGGTTCCGCGTCAGGCCTCTGATCGAATCTGCATTCTCAGTGACGATATTTCTTATAAGTCCTTGGACGCTGGAGCTTGGCACCGCGTCAGGCCTCTAATCGAATCTCCATTCTCAGAGACGATATTTCATATAAGTCCTTGGACGCTGGAGCTTGGCTCCGAGTCAGGCCTCTGATCGAATCTGCATTCTCAAAGACGATATTTCATATAAAGTCCTGGGACGCTGGAGCTTGGCTCCGCGTCAGGCCTCTAATCGAATCTGCATTCTCAGAGACGATATTTCATATAAAGTCCAGGGACACTGGAGCTTGGCTCCGCATCAGGCCTCTGATCGAATCTGCATTCTCAGATACGATATTTCATATATGTCCTTGGACGCTTGAGCTTGGCTCCGCGTCTGGCCTCTGATCGAATCTGCATTCTCAGTGACGATATTTCATATAATGTCCTGGGACGCTGGAGCTTGGCTCCGCATCAGGCCTCTGATCGAATATGCATTCTCAGAGACGATATTTCATATAATGTCCTGGGACGCTGGAGCTTGGCTCCGCGTCAGGCCTCTGATCGAATCTGCATTCTCAGAGACGATATTTCATATAAGTCCTTGGACGCTGGAGCTTGCCTCCGCGTCAGGCCTCTGATCGAATCTACATTCTCAGAGACGATATTTCATATAAAGTCCTGGGACGCTTGAGCTTGGCTCCGTGTCAGGCCTCTGATCGAATATGCATTCTTAGAGACGATATTTCATATAATGTCATGGGACGCTGGAGCTTGGTTCCGCGTCAGGCCTCTGATCGAATCTGCATTTTCAGAGACGATATTTCATATAAAGTCCTTGAACGCTGGAGCTTGGCTCCGCGTCAGGCCTCTGATCGAATCTGCATTCTCAGAGACGATATTTCATATAAAGTCCTGGGACGCTGGAGCTTGGCTACGCGTTAGGCCTCTGATCTAATCTGCATTCTCAGAGACGATATTTCATATAAAGTCCTGGGACGCTAGAGCTTGGCTACGCGTCAGGCCTCTGATCGAATCTGCATCCTCAGAGACGATATTTCATATAAAGTCCTGGGACGCTAGAGCTTGGCTCCGCATCAGGCCTCTGATCGAATATGCATTCTCAGAGACGATATTTCATATAATGTCCTGGGACGCTGGACCTTGGCTCCGCGTCAGGCCTCTAATCGAATCTGTATTCTCAGAGACGATATTTCATATAAAGTCCTAGGACGCTGGAGCTTGGCTCCGCGTCAGGCCTCTGATCGAATCTGCATTCTCAGAGACGATATTTCATATAAAGTCCTGGGACGCTGGAGCTTGGCTCCGCATCAGGCCTCTGATCGAATCTGCATTCTCAGAGATGATATTTCATATAAGTCCATGGACGCTGGAGCTTGGCTCCGCGTCAGGCCTCTAATCGAATCAGCATTCTCAGAGACGATATTTCATATAAGTCCTTGGACGCTAGAGCTTGGCTCCGTGTCAGGGCTCTGATCGAATCTGCATTCTCAGAGACGATATTTCATATAAAGTCCTGGGACGCTGGAGCTTGGCTCTGCATCAGGCCTCTGATCGAATCTGCATTCTCAGAGACGATATTTCATATAAGTCCTTGGACGCTGGAGCTTGGCTCCGCGTCAGGCCTCTAATCGAATATGCATTCTCAGAGAAGTTATTTCATATAAAGTCCTTGGATGCTGGAGCTTGGCTTTGCGTCAGGCCTCTGATCGAATCTGCATTCTCAGAGACGATATTTCATATAAGTCCTTGGACGCTGGAGCTTGGCTCCGCGTCAGACCTCCAATCGAATCTGCATTCTCAGAGATGATATTTCATATAAAGTCCTGGGACGTTGGAGCTTGGCTACGCGTCAGGCCTCTGATCTAATCTGCATTCTCAGAGACGATATTTCATATAAAGTCCTGGGACGCTAGAGCTTGGCTACGCGTCAGGCCTCTGATCGAATCTGCATCCTCAGAGACGATATTTCATATAATGTCCTGGGACGCTAGAGCTTGGCTCCGCATCAGGCCTCTGATCGAATATTCATTCTCAGAGACGATATTTCATATAATGTCCTGGGACGCTGGAGCTTGGCTCCGCGTCAGGCCTCTGATCGAATCTGCATTCTCAGAGACGATATTTCATATAAGTCCTTGGACGCTGGAGCTTGCCTCCGCGTCAGGCCTCTGATCGAATCTACATTCTCAGAGACGATATTTCATATAAAGTCCTGGGACGCTTGAGCTTGGCTCCGTGTCAGGCCTCTGATCGAATATGCATTCTTAGAGACGATATTTCATATAAAGTCCTTGAACGCTGGAGCTTGGCTCCGTGTCAGGCCTCTGATCGAATCTGCATTCTCAGAGACGATATTTCATATAAAGTCCTGGGACGCTGGAGCTTGGCTACGCGTTAGGCCTCTGATCTAATCTGCATTCTCAGAGACGATATTTCATATAAAGTCCTGGGACGCTAGAGCTTGGCTACGCGTCAGGCCTCTGATCGAATCTGCATCCTCAGAGACGATATTTCATATAAAGTCCTGGGACGCTAGAGCTTGGCTCCGCATCAGGCCTCTGATCGAATATGCATTCTCAGAGACGATATTTCATATAATGTCCTGGGACGCTGGAGCTTGGCTCCGCGTCAGGCCTCTGATCGAATCTGCATTCTCAGAGACGATATTTCATATAAGTCCTTGGACGCTGGAGCTTGCCTCTGCGTCAGGCCTCTGATCGAATCTACATTCTCAGAGATGATATTTCATATAAAGTCCTGGGACGCTTGAGCTTGGCTCCGCGTCAGGCCTCTGATCGAATATGCATTCTTAGAGACGATATTTCATATAATGTCATGGGACGCTGGAGCTTGGTTCCGCGTCAGGCCTCTGATCGAATCTGCATTCTCAGTGACGATATTTCTTATAAGTCCTTGGACGCTGGAGCTTGGCACCGCGTCAGGCCTCTAATCGAATCTCCATTCTCAGAGACGATATTTCATATAAGTCCTTGGACGCTGGAGCTTGGCTCCGAGTCAGGCCTCTGATCGAATCTGCATTCTCAAAGACGATATTTCATATAAAGTCCTGGGACGCTGGAGCTTGGCTCCGCGTCAGGCCTCTAATCGAATATGCATTCTCAGAGACGATATTTCATATAAAGTCCAGGGACACAGGAGCTTGGCTCCGCATCAGGCCTCTGATCGAATCTGCATTCTCAGATACGATATTTCATATAAGTCCTTGGACGCTTGAGCTTGGCTCCGCGTCAGGCCTCTGATCGAATCTGCATTCTTAGTGACGATATTTCATATAAGTCCTTGGACGCTGGAGCTTGGCTACGCGTCAGGCCTCTGATCGAATCTGCATTCTCAGAGACGATATTTCATATAAAGTCCTGGGACGCTGGAGCTTGGCTCCGCGTCAGGCCTCTCATCGAATCTGTATTCTCAGAGACGATATTTCATATAAAGTCCTAGGACGCTGGAGCTTGGCTCCGCGTCAGGCCTCTGATCGAATCTGCATTCTCAGAGACGATATTTCATATAAAGTCCTGGGACGCTGGAGCTTGGCTCCGCATCAGGCCTCTGATCGAATCTGCATTCTCAGAGACGATATTTCATATAAGTCCATGGACGCTGGAGCTTGGCTCCGCGTCAGGCCTCTCATCGAATCAGCATTCTCAGAGACGATATTTCATATAAGTCCTTGGACGCTAGAGCTTGGCTCCGTGTCAGGGCTCTGATCGAATCTGCATTCTCAGAGATGATATTTCATATAAAGTCCTGGGACGCTGGAGCTTGGCTCTGCATCAGGCCTCTGATCGAATCTGCATTCTCAGAGACGATATTTCATATAAGTCCTTGGACGCTGGAGCTTGGCTCCGCGTCAGGCCTCTAATCGAATATGCATTCTCAGAGAAGTTATTTCATATAAAGTCCTTGGATGCTGGAGCTTGGCTTTGCGTCAGGCCTCTGATCGAATCTGCATTCTCAGAGACGATATTTCATATAAGTCCTTGGACGCTGGAGCTTGGCTCCGCGTCAGACCTCCAATCGAATCTGCATTCTCAGAGATGATATTTCATATAAAGTCCTGGGACGCTGGAGCTTGGCTACGCGTCAGGCCTCTGATCTAATCTGCATTCTCAGAGACGATATTTAATGTAAAGTCCTGGGACGCTAGAGCTTGGCTACGCGTCAGGCCTCTGATCGAATCTGCATCCTCAGAGACGATATTTCATATAATGTCCTGGGACGCTAGAGCTTGGCTCCGCATCAGGCCTCTGATCGAATATGCATTCTCAGAGACGATATTTCATATAATGTCCTGGGACGCTGGAGCTTGGCTCCGCGTTAGGCCTCTGATCGAATCTGCATTCTCAGAGACGATATTTCATATAAGTCCTTGGACGCTGGAGCTTGCCTCCGCGTCAGGCCTCTGATCGAATCTACATTCTCAGAGACGATATTTCATATAAAGTCCTAGGACGCTTGAGCTTGGCTCCGTGTCAGGCCTCTGATCGAATATGCATTCTTAGAGACGATATTTCATATAATGTCATGGGACGCTGGAGCTTGGTTCCGCGTCAGGCCTCTGATCGAATCTGCATTCTCAGTGACGATATTTCATATAAGTCCTTGGACGCCGGAGCTTGGCTACGCGTCAGGCCTCTGATCGAATCTGCATTCTCAGAGACGATATTTCATATAAAGTCCTGGGACGCTGGAGCTTGGCTCCGCGTCAGGCCTCTAATCGAATCTGTATTCTCAAAGACGATATTTCATGTAAAGTCCTGGGACGCTGGAGCTTGGCTCCTCGTCAGGCCTCTGATCGAATCTGCATTCTCAGAGACGATATTTCATATAAAGTCCAAGGACGCTGGAGCTTGGCTCCGCATCAGGCCTCTGATCGAATCTGCATTCTCAGAGACGATATTTCATATAAGTCCTTGGACGCTAGAGCTTGGCTCCGTGTTAGGACTCTGATCGAATCTGCATTCTCAGAGACGATATTTCATATAAAGTCCTGGGATGCTTGAGCTTGGCTCTGCGTCAGGCCTCTGATCGAATCTGCATTCTCAGAGACGATATTTCATATAAGTCCTTGGACGCTGGAGCTTGGCTCCGCGTCAGGCCTCTGATCGAATCTGCATTCTCAGAGATGGTATTTCATATAAAGTCCTTGGACGCTAGAGCTTGGCTACGCGTCAGGCCTCTGATCGAATCTGCATTCTCAAAGACGATATTTCATATAAGTCCTTGGACGCTGGAGCTTGGCTCCGCGTCAGGCCTCTGATCGAATCTGCATTCTCAGAGACGATATTTCATATAAAGTCCTGGGACGCTAGAGCTTGGCTACGCGTCAGGCCTCTGATCGAATCTGCATTCTCAGAGACGATATTTCATATAAGTCCTTGGACGCTGGAGCTTGCCTCCGCGTCAGGCCTCTGATCGAATCTGCATTCTCAGAGACGATATTTCATATAAGTCCTTGGACGCTGGAGCTTGGCTACGCGTCAGGCCTCTGATCTAATCTGCATTCTCAGAGACGATATTTCATATAAAGTCCTGGGACGCTAGAGCTTGGCTACGCGTCAGGCCTCTGATCGAATCTGCATCCTTAGAGACGATATTTCATATAATGTCCTTGGACGCTAGAGCTTGGCTCCGCGTCAGGCCTCTGATCGAATATGCATTCTCAGAGACGATATTTCATATAATGTCCTGGAACGCTGGAGCTTGGCTCCGCGTCAGGCCTCTGATCGAATCTGCATTCTCAGAGACGATGTTTCATATAAAGTCCTGGGACGCTTGAGCTTGGCTCCGCGTCAGGCCTCTGATCGAATATGCATTCTCAGAGATGATATTTCTAATAATGTCCTGGGACGCTGGAGCTTGGTTCCGCGTCAGGCCTCTGATCGAATCTGCATTCTCAGTGACGATATTTCTTATAAGTCCTTGGACGCCGGAGCTTGGCACCGCGTCAGGCCTCTAATCGAATCTGCATTCTCAGAGACGATATTTTATATAAGTCCTTGGACGCTGGAGCTTGGCTCCGAGTCAGGCCTCTGATCGAATCTGCATTCTCAGAGACGATATTTCATATAAAGTCCTGGGACACTGGAGCTTGGCTCCGCGTCAGGCCTCTGATCGAATCTGCATTCTCAGAGACGATATTTCATATAAAGTCCTGGGACGCTGGAGCTTGGCTCCGCATCAGGCCTCTGATCGAATCTGCATTCTCAGAGACGATATTTCATATAAGTCCTTGGACGCTGGAGCTTGGCTCCGCGTCAGGCCTCTAATCGAATCTGCATTCTCAGAGACGATATTTCATATAAGTCCTTGGACGCTAGAGCTTGGCTCCGTGTCAGGGCTCTGATCGAATCTGCATTCTCAGAGACGATATTTCATATAAAGTCCTGGGACACTGGAGCTTGGCTCTGGATCAAGCCTCTGATCGAATCTGCATTCTCAGAGACGATATTTCATATAAGTCCTTGGACGCTGGAGCTTGGCTCCGCGTCAGGCCTCTAATCGAATATGCATTCTCAGAGAAGTTATTTCATATAAAGTCCTTGGACGCTGGAGCTTGGCTTTGCGTCAGGCCTCTGATCGAATCTGCATTCTTAGAGACGATATTTCATATAACTCCTTGGACACTAGAGCTTGGCTCCGTGTTAGGACTCTGATCGAATCTGCATTCTCAGAGACGATATTTCATATAAAGTCCTGGGATGCTTGAGCTTGGCTCTGCGTCAGGCCTCTGATCGAATCTGCATTTTCAGAGACGATATTTCATATAAGTCCTTGGACGCTGGAGCTTGGCTCCGCGTCAGGCCTCTGATCGAATCTGCATTCTCAGAGAAGTTATTTCATATAAAGTCCTGGGACGCTGGAGCTTGGCTTTGCGTCAGGCCTCTGATCGAATCTGCATTCTCAGAGACGATATTTCATATAAGTCCTTGGACGCTGGAGCTTGGCTCCGCGTCAGGCCTCTGATCGAATCTGCATTCTCAGAGAGGGTATTTCATATAAAGTCCTTGGACGCTAGAGCTTGGCTACGCGTCAGGCCTCTGATCGAATCTGCATTCTCAAAGACGATATTTCATATAAGTCCTTGGACGCTGGAGCTTGGCTCCGCGTCAGGCCTCTGATCGAATCTGCATTCTCAGAGACGATATTTCATATAAAGTCCTGGGACGCTAGAGTTTGGCTCCGCGTCAGGCCTCTGATCGAATATGCATTCTCAGAGACGATATTTGATATAATGTCCTGGAACGCTGGAGCTTGGCTCCGCGTCAGGCCTCTGATCGAATATGCATTCTCAGAGACGATATTTCATATAAGTCCCTGGACGCTGGAGCTTGGCTCCGCGTCAGGCCTCTGATCGAATCTACATTCTCAGAGACGATATTTAATATAAAGTCCTGGGACGCTTGAGCTTGGCTCCGCGTCAGGCCTCTGATTGAATATGCATTCTCAGAGATGATATTTCTAATAATGTCCTGGGACGCTGGAGATTGGTTCCGCGTCAGGCCTCTGATCGAATCTGCATTCTCAGTGACGATATTTCTTATAAGTCCTTGGACGTTGGAGCTTGGCACCGCGTCAGGCCTCTAATCGAATCTGCATTCTCAGAGACGATATTTTATATAAGTCCTTGGACGCTGGAGCTTGGCTCCGAGTCAGGCCTCTGATCGAATCTGCATTGTCAGAGACGATATTTCATATAAGTCCTTGGACGCTGGAGCTTGGCTACGCGTCAGGCCTTTGATCGAATCTGCATTCTCGGAGACGATATTTCATATAAAGTCCTGGGACGCTGGAGCTTGGCTCCGCGTCAGGCCTCTGATCGAATCTGCATTCTCAGAGACGATATTTCATATAAAGTCCTGGGACGCTGGAGCTTGGCTCCGCATCAGGCCTCTGATCGAATCTTCATTCTCAGAGACGATATTTCATATAAGTCCTTGGACGCTGGAGCTTGGCTCCGCGTCAGGCCTCAAATCGAATCTGCATTCTCAGAGACGATATTTCATATAAGTCCTTGGACGCTAGAGTTTGGCTCCGTGTCAGGGCTCTGATCGAATCTGCATTCTCAAAGACGATATTTCATATAAAGTCCTGGGACGCTGGAGCTTGGCTCTACATCAGGCCTCTGATCGAATCTGCATTCTCAGAGACGATATTTCATATAAGTCCTTGGACGCTGGAGCTTGGCTCCGCGTCAGGCCTCTAATCGAATATGCATTCTCAGAGAAGTTATTTCATATAAAGTCCTTGGACGCTGGAGCTTGGCTTTGCATCAGGCCTCTGATCGAATCTGCATTCTCAGAGACGATATTTCATATAAGTCCTTGGACGCTGGAGCTTGGCTCCGCGTCAGACCTCTGATCGAATCTGCATTCTCAGAGATGATATTTCATATAAAGTCCTGGGACGCTGGAGCTTGGCTACGCGTCAGGCCTCTGATCTAATCTGCATTCTCAGAGACGATATTTCATATAAAGTCCTGGGACGCTAGAGCTTGGCTACGCGTCAGGCCTATGATCGAATCTGCATTCTCAGAGACGATATTTCATATAAGTCCTTGGACGCTGGAGCTTGCCTCCACGTCAGGCCTCTGATCGAATCTACATTCTCAGAGACGATATTTCATATAAAGTCCTGGGACGCTTGAGCTTGGCTCCGCGTCAGGCCTTTGATCGAATATGCATTCTTAGAGACGATATTTCATATAATGTCATGGGACGCTGGAGCTTGGTTCCGCGTCAGGCCTCTGATCGAATCTGCATTCTCAGTGACGATATTTCTTATAAGTCCTTGGACGCTGGAGCTTGGCACCGCGTCAGGCCTCTAATCGAATCTGCATTCTCAGAGACGATATTTCATATAAGTCCTTGGACGCTGGAGCTTGGCTCCGAGTCAGGCCTCTGATCGAATCTGCATTCTCAGAGACGATATTTCATATAAAGTCCTTGAACGCTGGAGCTTGGCTCTGCGTCAGGCCTCTGATCGAATCTGCATTCTCAGAGACGATATTTCATATAAAGTCCTGGGACGCTGGAGCTTGGCTCCGCGTCAGGCCTCTGATCGAATATGCATTCTTAGAGACGATATTTCACATAATGTCATGGGACGCTGGAGCTCGATCCCGCGTCAGGCCTCTAATCGAATCTGCATTCTCAGAGACGATATTTCATATAAGTCCTTGGACGCTGGAGCTTGGCTCCGCGTCAGGCCTCTAATCGAATCTGCATTCTTAGAGACGATATTTCATATAAGTCCTTGGACGCTAGAGCTTGGCTCCGTCTCAGGGCTCTGATCGAATCTGCATTCTCAGAGACGATATTTCATATAAAGTCCTGGGACGCTGGAGCTTGGCTCTGCATCAGGCCTCTGATCGAATCTGCATTCTCAGAGACGATATTTCATATAAGTCCTTGGACGCTGGAGCTTGGCTCCGCGTCAGGCCTCTAATCGAATATGCATTCTCAGAGAAGTTATTTCATATAAAGTCCTTGGACGCTGGAGCTTGGCTTTGCGTCAGGCCTCTGATCGAATCTGCATTCTCAGAGACGATATTTCATATAAGTCCTTGGACGCTAGAGCTTGGCTCCGCGTTAGACCTCTGATCGAATCTGCATTCTCAGAGATGATATTTCATATAAAGTCCTGGGACGCTGGAGCTTGGCTACGCGTCAGGCCTCAGATCTAATCTGCATTCTCAGAGACGATATTTCATATAAAGTCCTGGGACGCTAGAGCTTGGCTACGCGTCAGGCCTCTGATCGAATCTGCATCCTCAGAGACGATATTTCATATAAAGTCCTGGGACGCTAGAGCTTGGCTCCGCATCAGGCCTCTGATCGAATATGCATTCTCAGAGACGATATTTCATATAATGTCCTGGGACGCTGGAGCTTGGCTCCGCGTCAGGCCTCTGATCGAATCTGCATTCTCAGAGACGATATTTCATATAAGTCCTTGGACGCTGGAGCTTGCCTCCGCGTCAGGCCTCTGATCGAATCTACATTCTCAGAGACGATATTTCATATAAAGTCCTAGGACGCTTGAGCTTGGCTCCGCGTCAGGCCTCTGATCGAATATGCATTCTTCGAGACGATATTTCATATAATGTCATGGGACGCTAGAGCTTGGTTCCGCGTCAGGCCTCTGATCGGATCTGCATTCTCAGTGACGATATTTCTTATAAGTCCTTGGACGCTGGAGCTTGGCTACGCGTCAGGCCTCTGATCGAATCTGCATTCTCAGAGACGATATTTCATATAAAGTCCTGGGACGCTGGAGCTTGGCTCCGCGTCAGGCCTCTGATCGAATCTGCATTCTCAGAAACGATATTTCATATAATGCCCTGGGACGCTAGAGCTTGGCTCCGTCTCAGGGCTCTGATCGAATCTGCATTCTCAGTGACGATATTTCATATAAGTCCTTGGACGCTGGAGCTTGGCTACGCGTCAGGCCTCCGATCGAATCTGCATTCTCAGAGAAGTTATTTCATATAAAGTCCTTGGACGCTGGAGCTTGGCTTTGCGTCAGGCCTCTGATCGAATCTGCATTCTCAGAGACGATATTTCATATAAGTCCTTGGACGCTGGAGCTTGGCTCCGCGTCAGGCCTCTGATCGAATCTGCATTCTCAGAGACGATATTTCATATAAAGTCCTGGGACGCTGGAGCTTGGCTACGCGTCAGGCCTCTGATCTAATCTGCATTCTCAGAGACGATATTTCATATAAGTCCTTGGACGCTGGAGCTTGGCTCCGCGTCAGGCCTCTAATCGAATCTGCATTCTCAGAGACGATATTTCAGATAAGTCCTTGGACGGTAGAGCTTGGCTCCGTGTTAGGACTCTGATCGAATCTGCATTCTCAGAGACGATATTTCATATAAAGTCCTGGGATGCTTGAGCTTGGCTCTGCGTCAGGCCTCTGATCGAATCTGCATTCTCAGAGACGATATTTCACATAAGTCCTTGGACGCTGGAGCTTGGCTCCGCGTCAGGCCTCCGATCGAATCTGCATTCTCAGAGAAGTTATTTCATATAAAGTCCTGGGACGCTGGAGCTTGGCTTTGCGTCAAGCCTCTGATCGAATCTGCATTCTCAGAGACGATATTTCATATAAGTCCATGGACGCTGGAGCTTGGCTCCGCGTCAGGCCTCTGATCGAATCTGCATTCTCAGAGATGGTATTTCATATAAACTCCTGGGACGCTAGAGCTTGGCTACGCGTCAGGCCTCTGATCGAATCTGCATTCTCAAAGACGATATTTCATATAAGTCCTTGGACGCTGGAGCTTGGCTCCGCGTCAGGCCTCTGATCAAATCTGCATTCTCAGAGAAGTTATTTCATATAAAGTCCTGGGATGCTGGAGCTTGGCTTTGCGTCAGGCCTCTGATCGAATCTGCATTCTCAGAGACGATATTACATATAAGTCCTTGGACGCTGGAGCTTGGCTCCGCGTCAGACCTCTGATCGAATCTGCATTCTCAGAGATGATATTTCATATAAAGTCCTGGGACGCTGGAGCTTGGCTACGCGTCAGGCCTCTGATCTAATCTGCATTCTCAGAGACGATATTTCATATAAGTCCTTGGACGCTGGAGCTTGGCTCCGCGTGAGGCCTCTAATCGAATCTGCATTCTCAGAGACGATATTTCAGATAAGTCCTTGGACGCTAGAGCTTGGCTCCGTGTTAGGACTCTGATCGAATCTGCATTCTCAGAGACTATATTTCATATAAAGTCTTGGGATGCTTGAGCTTGGCTCCGCGTCAGGCCTCTAATCGAATCTGCATTCTCAGAGACGATATTTCAGATAAGTCCTTGGACGCTAGAGCTTGGCTCCGTGTTAGGACTCTGATCGAATCTGCATTCTCAGAGACGATATTTCATATAAAGTCCTGGGATGCTTGAGCTTGGCTCTGCGTCAGGCCTCTGATCGAATCTGCATTCTCAGAGACGATATTTCATATAAGTCCTTGGACGCTGGAGCTTGGCTACGCGTCAGGCCTCCGATCGAATCTGCATTCTCAGAGAAGTTATTTCATATAAAGTCCTTGGACGCTGGAGCTTGGCTTTGCGTCAGGCCTCTGATCGAATCTGCATTCTCAGAGACGATATTTCATATAAGTCCTTGGACGCTGGAGCTTGGCTCCGCGTCAGGCCTCTGATCGAATCTGCATTCTCAGAGACGATATTTCATATAAAGTCCTGGGACGCTGGAGCTTGGCTACGCGTCAGGCCTCTGATCTAATCTGCATTCTCAGAGACGATATTTCATATAAGTCCTTGGACGCTGGAGCTTGGCTCCGCGTCAGGCCTCTAATCGAATCTGCATTCTCAGAGACGATATTTCAAATAAGTCCTTGGACGCTAGAGCTTGGCTCCGTGTTAGGACTCTGATCGAATCTGCATTCTCAGAGACGATATTTCATATAAAGTCCTGGGATGCTTGAGCTTGGCTCTGCGTCAGGCCTCTGATCGAATCTGCATTCTCAGAGACGATATTTCATATAAGTCCTTGGACGCTGGAGCTTGGCTCCGCGTCAGGCCTCTGATCGAATCTGCATTCTCAGAGAAGTTATTTCATATAAAGTCCTGGGACGCTGGAGCTTGGCTTTGCGTGAAGCCTCCGATCGAATCTGCATTCTCAGAGACGATATTTCATATAAGTCCATGGACGCTGGAGCTTGGCTCCGCGTCAGGCCTCTGATCGAATCTGCATTCTCAGAGATGGTATTTCATATAAACTCCTGGGACGCTAGAGCTTGGCTACGCGTCAGGCCTCTGATCGAATCTGCATTCTCAAAGACGATATTTCATATAAGTCCTTGGACGCTGGAGCTTGGCTCCGCGTCAGGCCTCTGATCGAATCTGCATTCTCAGAGAAGTTATTTCATATAAAGTCCTGGGATGCTGGAGCTTGGCTTTGCGTCAGGCCTCTGATCGAATCTGCATTCTCAGAGACGATATTACATATAAGTCCTTGGACGCTGGAGCTTGGCTCCGCGTCAGACCTCTGATCGAATCTGCATTCTCAGAGATGATATTTCATATAAAGTCCTGGGACGCTGGAGCTTGGCTACGCGTCAGGCCTCTGATCTAATCTGCATTCTCAGAGACGATATTTCATATAAAGTCCTGGGACGCTAGAGCTTGGCTACGCGTCAGGCCTCTGATCGAATCTGCATCCTCAGAGACGATATTTCATATAAAGTCCTAGGACGCTAGAGCTTGGCTCCGCATCAGGCCTCTGATCGAATATGCATTCTCAGAGACGATATTTCATATAATGTCCTGGGACGCTGGAGCTTGGCTCCGCGTCAGGCCTCTGATCGAATCTGCATTCTCAGAGACGATATTTCATATAAGTCCTTGGACGCTGGAGCTTGCCTCCGCGTCAGGCCTCTGATCGAATCTATATTCTCAGAGACGATATTTCATATAAAGTCCTAGGACGCTTGAGCTTGGCTCCGCGTCAGGCCTCTGATCGAATATGCATTCTTAGAGACGATATTTCAGATAAGTCCTTGGACGCTAGAGCTTGGCTCCGTGTTAGGACTCTGATCGAATCTGCATTCTCAGAGACGATATTTCATATAAGTCCTTGGACGCTGGAGCTTGGCTCCGCGTCAGGCCTCTGATCGAATCTGCATTCTCAGAGACGATATTTCATATAAAGTCCTGGGACGCTGGAGCTTGGCTACGCGTCAGGCCTCTGATCTAATCTGCATTCTCAGAGACGATATTTCATATAAGTCCTTGGACGCTGGAGCTTGGCTCCGCGTCAGGCCTCTAATCGAATCTGCATTCTCAGAGACGATATTTCAGATAAGTCCTTGGACGCTAGAGCTTGGCTCCGTGTTAGGACTCTGATCGAATCTGCATTCTCAGAGACGATATTTCATATAAAGTCCTGGGATGCTTGAGCTTGGCTCTGCGTCAGGCCTCTGATCGAATCTGCATTCTCAGAGACGATATTTCATATAAGTCCTTGGACGCTGGAGCTTGGCTCCGCGTCAGGCCTCTGATCGAATCTGCATTCTCAGAGAAGTTATTTCATATAAAGTCCTGGGACGCTGGAGTTTGGCTTTGCGTCAAGCCTCCGATCGAATCTGCATTCTCAGAGACGATATTTCATATAAGTCCATGGACGCTGGAGCTTGGCTCCGCGTCAGGCCTCTGATCGAATCTGCATTCTCAGAGATGGTATTTCATATAAACTCCTGGGACGCTAGAGTTTGGCTACGCGTCAGGCCTCTGATCGAATCTGCATTCTCAAAGACGATATTTCATATAAGTCCTTGGACGCTGGAGCTTGGCTCCGCGTCAGGCCTCTGATCGAATCTGCATTCTCAGAGAAGTTATTTCATATAAAGTCCTGGGACGCTGGAGCTTGGCTTTGCGTCAAGCCTCTGATCGAATCTGCATTCTCAGAGACGATATTTCATATAAGTCCATGGACGCTGGAGCTTGGCTCCGCGTCAGGCCTCTGATCGAATCTGCGTTCTCGGAGATGGTATTTCATATAAACTCCTGGGACGCTAGAGCTTGGCTACGCGTCAGGCGTCTGATCGAATCTGCATTCTCAAAGACTATATTTCATATAAGTCCTTGGACGCTGGAGCTTGGCTCCGCGTCAGGCCTCGGATCGAATCTGCATTCTCAGAGAAGTTATTTCATATAAAGTCCTTGGACGCTGGAGCTTGGCTTTGCGTCAGGCCTCTGATCGAATCTGCATTCTCAGAGACGATATTTCATATAAGTCCTTGGACGCTGGAGCTTGGCTCCGCGTCAGACCTCTGATCGAATCTGCATTCTCAGAGATGATATTTCATATAAAGTCCTGGGACGCTAGAGCTTGGCTACGCGTCAGGCCTCTGATCGAATCTGCATCCTCAGAGACGATATTTCATATAAAGTCCTGGGACGCTAGAGCTTGGCTCCGCATCAGGCCTCTGATCGAATATGCATTCTCAGAGACGATATTTCATATAATGTCCTGGGACGCTGGAGCTTGGCTCAGCGTCAGGCCTCTGATCGAATCTGCATTCTCAGAGACGATATTTCATATAAGTCCTTGGACGCTGGAGCTTGCCTCCGCGTCAGGCCTCTGATCGAATCTACATTCTCAGAGACGATATTTCATATAAAGTCCTAGGACGCTTGAGCTTGGCTCCGCGTCAGGCCTCTAATCGAATATGCATTCTTAGAGACGATATTTCAGATAAGTCCTTGGACGCTAGAGCTTGGCTCCGTGTTAGGACTCTGATCGAATCTGCATTCTCAGTGACGATATTTCATATAAAGTCCTGGGATGCTTGAGCTTGGCTCTGCGTCAGGCCTCTGATCGAATCTGCATTCTCAGAGAAGTTATTTCATATAAAGTCCTTGGACGCTGGAGCTTGGCTTTGCGTCAGGCCTCTGATCGAATCTGCATTCTCAGAGACGATATTTCATATAAGTCCTTGGACGCTGGAGCTTGGCTCCGCGTCAGACCTCTGATCGAATCTGCATTCTCAGAGATGATATTTCATATAAAGTCCTGGGACGCTGGAGCTTGGCTACGCGTCAGGCCTCTGATCTAATCTGCATTCTCAGAGACGATATTTCATATAAAGTCCTGGGACGCTAGAGCTTGGCTACACGTCAGGCCTCTGATCGAATCTGCATCCTCAGAGACGATATTTCATATAAAGTCCTGGGACGCTAGAGCTTGGCTCCGCATCAGGCCTCTGATCGAATATGCATTCTAAGAGACGATATTTCATATAATGTCCTGGGACGCTGGAGCTTGGCTCCGCGTCAGGCCTCTGATCGAATCTGCATTCTCAGAGACGATATTTCATATAAGTCCTTGGACGCTGGAGCTTGCCTCCGCGTCAGGCCTCTGATCGAATCTACATTCTCAGAGACGATATTTCATATAAAGTCCTAGGACGCTTGAGCTTGGCTCCGCGTCAGGCCTCTGATCGAATATGCATTCTTAGAGACGATATTTCAGATAAGTCCTTGGACGCTAGAGCTTGGCTCCGTGTTAGGACTCTGATCGAATCTGCATTCTCAGTGACGATATTTCATATAAAGTCCTGGGATGCTTGAGCTTGGCTCTGCGTCAGGCCTCTGATCGAATCTGCATTCTCAGAGACGATATTTCATATAAGTCCTTGGACGCTGGAGCTTGGCTCCGCGTCAGGCCTCTGATCGAATCTGCATTCTCAGAGAAGTTATTTCATATAAAGTCCTGGGACGCTGGAGCTTGGCTTTGCGTCAAGCCTCTGATCGAATCTGCATTCTCAGAGACGATATTTCATATAAGTCCATGGACGCTGGAGCTTGGCTCCGCGTCAGGCCTCTGATCGAATCTGCATTCTCAGAGATGGTATTTCACATAAACTCCTGGGACGCTAGAGCTTGGCTACGCGTCAGGCCTCTGATCGAATCTGCATTCTCAAAGACGATATTTCATATAAGTCCTTGGACGCTGGAGCTTGGCTCCGCGTCAGGCCTCTGATCGAATCTGCATTCTCAGAGAAGTTATTTCATATAAAGTCCTTGGACGCTGGAGCTTGGCTTTGCGTCAGGCCTCTGATCGAATCTGCATTCTCAGAGACGATATTTCATATAAGTCCTTGGACGCTGGAGCTTGGCTCCGCGTCAGACCTCTGATCGAATCTGCATTCTCAGAGATGATATTTCATATAAAGTCCTGGGACGCTGGAGCTTGGCTACGCGTCAGGCCTCTGATCTAATCTGCATTCTCAGAGACGATATTTCATATAAAGTCCTGGGACGCTAGAGCTTGGCTACGCGTCAGGCCTCTGATCGAATCTGCATCCTGAGAGACGATATTTCATATAATGTCCTGGGACGCTGGAGCTTGGATCCGCGTCAGGCTTCTGATCGAATCTGCATTCTCAGAGACGATATTTCATATAATGTCCTGGGACGCTGGAGCTTGCCTCCGCGTCAGGCCTCTGATCGAATCTGCATTCTCAGAGACGATATTTCATATAAGTCCTTGGACGCTGGAGCTTGCCTCCGCGTCAGGCCTCTGATCGAATCTACATTCTCAGAGACGATATTTCATATAAAGTCCTAGGACGCTTGAGCTTGGCTCCGCGTCAGGCCTCTGATCGAATATGCATTCTTAGAGACGATATTTCAGATAAGTCCTTGGACGCTAGAGCTTGGCTCCGTGTTAGGACTCTGATCGAATCTGCATTCTCAGTGACGATATTTCATATAAAGTCCTGGGATGCTTGAGCTTGGCTCTGCGTCAGGCCTCTGATCGAATCTGCATTCTCAGAGACGATATTTCATATAAGTCCTTGGACGCTGGAGCTTGGCTCCGCGTCAGGCCTCTGATCGAATCTGCATTCTCAGAGAAGTTATTTCATATAAAGTCCTGGGACGCTGGAGCTTGGCTTTGCGTCAAGCCTCTAATCGAATCTGCATTCTCAGAGACGATATTTCATATAAGTCCATGGACGCTGGAGCTTGGCTCCGCGTCAGGCCTCTGATCGAATCTGCATTCTCAGAGATGGTATTTCATATAAACTCCTGGGACGCTAGAGCTTGGCTACGCGTCAGGCCTCTGATCGAATCTGCATTCTCAAAGACGATATTTCATATAAGTCCTTGGACGCTGGAGCTTGGCTCCGCGTCAGGCCTCTGATCGAATCTGCATTCTCAGAGAAGTTATTTCATATAAAGTCCTTGGACGCTGGAGCTTGGCTTTGCGTCAGGCCTCTGATCGAATCTGCATTCTCAGAGACGATATTTCATATAAGTCCTTGGACGCTGGAGCTTGGCTCCGCGTCAGACCTCTGATCGAATCTGCATTCTCAGAGATGATATTTCATATAAAGTCCTGGGACGCTGGAGCTTGGCTACGCGTCAGGCCTCTGATCTAATCTGCATTCTCAGAGACGATATTTCATATAAAGTCCTGGGACGCTAGAGCTTGGCTACGCGTCAGGCCTCTGATCGAATCTGCATCCTCAGAGACGATATTTCATATAATGTCCTGGGACGCTGGAGCTTGGATCCGCGTCAGGCCTCTGATCGAATCTGCATTCTCAGAGACGATATTTCATATAAGTCCTTGGACGCTGGAGCTTGCCTCCGCGTCAGGCCTCTGATCGAATCTACATTCTCAGAGACGATATTTCATATAAAGTCCTAGGACGCTTGAGCTTGGCTCCGCGTCAGGCCTCTGATCGAATATGCATTCTTAGAGACGATATTTCAGATAAGTCCTTGGACGCTAGAGCTTGGCTCCGTGTTAGGACTCTGATCGAATCTGCATTCTCAGTGACGATATTTCATATAAAGTCCTGGGATGCTTATGCTTGGCTCTGCGTCAGGCCTCTGATCGAATCTGCATTCTCAGAGACGATATTTCATATAAGTCCTTGGACGCTGGAGCTTGGCTCCGCGTCAGGCCTCTGATCGAATCTGCATTCTCAGAGAAGTTATTTCATATAAAGTCCTGGGACGCTGGAGCTTGGCTTTGCGTCAAGCCTCTGATCGAATCTGCATTCTCAGAGACGATATTTCATATAAGTCCATGGACGCTGGAGCTTGGCTCCGCGTCAGGCCTCTGATCGAATCTGCATTCTCGGAGATGGTATTTCATATAAACTCCTGGGACGCTAGAGCTTGGCTACGCGTCAGGCCTCTGATCGAATCTGCATTCTCAAAGACGATATTTCATATAAGTCCTTGGACGCTGGAGCTTGGCTCCGCGTCAGGCCTCTGATCGAATCTGCATTCTCAGAGAAGTTATTTCATATAAAGTCCTTGGACGCTGGAGCTTGGCTTTGCGTCAGGCCTCTGATCGAATCTGCATTCTCAGAGACGATATTTCATATAAGTCCTTGGACGCTGGAGCTTGGCTCCGCGTCAGACCTCTGATCGAATCTGCATTCTCAGAGATGATATTTCATATAAAGTCCTGGGACGCTAGAGCTTGGCTACGCGTCAGGCCTCTGATCGAATCTGCATCCTCAGAGACGATATTTCATATAAAGTCCTGGGACGCTAGAGCTTGGCTCCGCATCAGGCCTCTGATCGAATATGCATTCTCAGAGACGATATTTCATATAATGTCCTGGGACGCTGGAGCTTGGCTCAGCGTCAGGCCTCTGATCGAATCTGCATTCTCAGAGACGATATTTCATATAAGTCCTTGGACGCTGGAGCTTGCCTCCGCGTCAGGCCTCTGATCGAATCTACATTCTCAGAGACGATATTTCATATAAAGTCCTAGGACGCTTGAGCTTGGCTCCGCGTCAGGCCTCTGATCGAATATGCATTCTTAGAGACGATATTTCAGATAAGTCCTTGGACGCTAGAGCTTGGCTCCGTGTTAGGACTCTGATCGAATCTGCATTCTCAGTGACGATATTTCATATAAAGTCCTGGGATGCTTGAGCTTGGCTCTGCGTCAGGCCTCTGATCGAATCTGCATTCTCAGAGACGATATTTCATATAAGTCCTTGGACGCTGGAGCTTGGCTCCGCGTCAGGCCTCTGATCGAATCTGCATTCTCAGAGAAGTTATTTCATATAAAGTCCTGGGACGCTGGAGCTTGGCTTTGCGTCAAGCCTCTGATCGAATCTGCATTCTCAGAGACGATATTTCATATAAGTCCATGGACGCTGGAGCTTCGCTCCGCGTCAGGCATCTGATCGAATCTGCATTCTCAGAGATGGTATTTCATATAAACTCCTGGGACGCTAGAGCTTGGCTACGCGTCAGGCCTCTGATCGAATCTGCATTCTCAAAGACGATATTTCATATAAGTCCTTGGACGCTGGAGCTTGGCTCCGCGTCAGGCCTCTGATCGAATCTGCATTCTCAGAGAAGTTATTTCATATAAAGTCCTTGGACGCTGGAGCTTGGCTTTGCGTCAGGCCTCTGATCGAATCTGCATTCTCAGAGACGATATTTCATATAAGTCCTTGGACGCTGGAGCTTGGCTCCGCGTCAGACCTCTGATCGAATCTGCATTCTCAGAGATGATATTTCATATAAAGTCCTGGGACGCTGGAGCTTGGCTACGCGTCAGGCCTCTGATCTAATCTGCATTCTCAGAGACGATATTTCATATAAAGTCCTGGGACGCTAGAGCTTGGCTACGCGTCAGGCCTCTGATCGAATCTGCATCCTCAGAGACGATATTTCATATAAAGTCCTGGGACGCTAGAGCTTGGCTCCGCATCAGGCCTCTGATCGAATATGCATTCTCAGAGACGATATTTCATATAATGTCCTGGGACGCTGGAGCTTGGCTCCGCGTCAGGCCTCTGATCGAATCTGCATTCTCAGAGACGATATTTCATATAAGTCCTTGGACGCTGGAGCTTGCCTCCGCGTCAGGCCTCTGATCGAATCTACATTCTCAGAGACGATATTTCATATAAAGTCCTAGGACGCTTGAGCTTGGCTCCGCGTCAGGCCTCTGATCGAATATGCATTCTTAGAGACGATATTTCAGATAAGTCCTTGGACGCTAGAGCTTGGCTCCGTGTTAGGACTCTGATCGAATCTGCATTCTCAGTGACGATATTTCATATAAAGTCCTGGGATGCTTGAGCTTGGCTCTGCGTCAGGCCTCTGATCGAATCTGCATTCTCAGAGACGATATTTCATATAAGTCCTTGGACGCTGGAGCTTGGCTCCGCGTTAGGCCTCTGATCGAATCTGCATTCTCAGAGAAGTTATTTCATATAAAGTCCTGGGACGCTGGAGCTTGGCTTTGCGTCAAGCCTCTGATCGAATCTGCATTCTCAGAGACGATATTTCATATAAGTCCATGGACGCTGGAGCTTGGCTCCGCGTCAGGCCTCTGATCGAATCTGCATTCTCAGAGATGGTATTTCATATAAACTCCTGGGACGCTAGAGCTTGGCTACGCGTCAGGCCTCTGATCGAATCTGCATTCTCAAAGACGACATTTCATATAAGTCCTTGGACGCTGGAGCTTGGCTCCGCGTCAGGCCTCTGATCGAATCTGCGTTCTCAGAGAAGTTATTTCATATAAAGTCCTTGGACGCTGGAGCTTGGCTTTGCGTCAGGCCTCTGATCGAATCTGCATTCTCAGAGACGATATTTCATATAAGTCCTTGGACGCTGGAGCTTGGCTCCGCGTCAGACCTCTGATCGAATCTGCATTCTCAGAGATGATATTTCATATAAAGTCCTGGGACGCTGGAGCTTGGCTACGCGTCAGGCCTCTGATCTAATCTGCATTCTCAGAGACGATATTTCATATAAAGTCCTGGGACGCTAGAGCTTGGCTACGCGTCAGGCCTCTGATCGAATCTGCATCCTCAGAGACGATATTTCATATAATGTCCTGGGACGCTGGAGCTTGGATCCGCGTCAGGCCTCTGATCGAATCTGCATTCTCAGAGACGATATTTCATATAAGTCCTTGGACGCTGGAGCTTGCCTCCGCGTCAGGCCTCTGATCGAATCTACATTCTCAGAGACGATATTTCATATAAAGTCCTAGGACGCTTGAGCTTGGCTCCGCGTCAGGCCTCTGATCGAATATGCATTCTTAGAGACGATATTTCAGATAAGTCCTTGGACGCTAGAGCTTGGCTCCGTGTTAGGACTCTGATCGAATCTGCATTCTCAGTGACGATATTTCATATAAAGTCCTGGGATGCTTGAGCTTGGCTCTGCGTCAGGCCTCTGATCGAATCTGCATTCTCAGAGACGATATTTCATATAAGTCCTTGGACGCTGGAGCTTGGCTCCGCGTCAGGCCTCTGATCGAATCTGCATTCTCAGAGAAGTTATTTCATATAAAGTCCTGGGACGCTGGAGCTTGGCTTTGCGTCAAGCCTCTGATCGAATCTGCATTCTCAGAGACGATATTTCATATAAGTCCATGGACGCTGGAGCTTGGCTCCGCGTCAGGCCTCTGATCGAATCTGCATTCTCGGAGATGGTATTTCATATAAACTCCTGGGACGCTAGAGCTTGGCTACGCGTCAGTCCTCTGATCGAATCTGCATTCTCAAAGACGATATTTCATATAAGTCCTTGGACGCTGGAGCTTGGCTCCGCGTCAGGCCTCTGATCGAATCTGCATTCTCAGAGAAGTTATTTCATATAAAGTCCTTGGACGCTGGAGCTTGGCTTTGCGTCAGGCCTCTGATCGAATCTGCATTCTCAGAGACGATATTTCATATAAGTCCTTGGACGCTGGAGCTTGGCTCCGCGTCAGACCTCTGATCGAATCTGCATTCTCAGAGATGATATTTCATATAAAGTCCTGGGACGCTAGAGCTTGGCTACGCGTCAGGCCTCTGATCGAATCTGCATCCTCAGAGACGATATTTCATATAAAGTCCTGGGACGCTAGAGCTTGGCTCCGCATCAGGCCTTTGATCGAATATGCATTCTCAGAGACGATATTTCATATAATGTCCTGGGACGCTGGAGCTTGGCTCAGCGTCAGGCCTCTGATCGAATCTGCATTCTCAGAGACGATATTTCATATAAGTCCTTGGACGCTGGAGCTTGCCTCCGCGTCAGGCCTCTGATCGAATCTACATTCTCATAGACGATATTTCATATAAAGTCCTAGGACGCTTGAGCTTGGCTCCGCGTCAGGCCTCTGATCGAATATGCATTCTTAGAGACGATATTTCAGATAAGTCCTTGGACGCTAGAGCTTGGCTCCGTGTTAGGACTCTGATCGAATTTGCATTCTCAGTGACGATATTTCATATAAAGTCCTGGGATGATTGAGCTTGGCTCTGCGTCAGGCCTCTGATCGAATCTGCATTCTCAGAGACGATATTTCATATAAGTCCTTGGACGCTGGAGCTTGGCTCCGCGTCAGGCCTCTGATCGAATCTGCATTCTCAGAGAAGTTATTTCATATAAAGTCCTGGGACGCTGGAGCTTGGCTTTGCGTCAAGCCTCTGATCGAATCTGCATTCTCATAGACGATATTTCATATAAGTCCATGGACGCTGGAGCTTCGCTCCGCGTCAGGCCTCTGATCGAATCTGCATTCTCAGAAATGGTATTTCATATAAACTCCTGGGACGCTAGAGCTTGGCTACGCGTCAGGCCTCTGATCGAATCTGCATTCTCAAAGACGATATTTCATATAAGTCCTTGGACGCTGGAGCTTGGCTCCGCGTCAGGCCTCTGATCGAATCTGCATTCTCAGAGAAGTTATTTCATATAAAGTCCTTGGACGCTGGAGCTTGGCTTTGCGTCAGGCCTCTGATCGAATCTGCATTCTCAGAGACGATATTTCATATAAGTCCTTGGACGATGGAGCTTGGCTCCGCGTCAGACCTCTGATCGAATCTGCATTCTCAGAGATGATATTTCATATAAAGTCCTGGGACGCTGGAGCTTGGCTACGCGCCAGGCCTCTGATCTAATCTGCATTCTCAGAGACGATATTTCATATAAAGTCCTGGGACGCTAGAGCTTGGCTCCGCATCAGGCCTCTGATCGAATATGCATTCTCAGAGACGATATTTCATATAATGTCCTGGGACGCTGGAGCTTGGCTCCGCGTCAGGCCTCTGATCGAATCTGCATTCTCAGAGACGATATTTCATATAAGTCCTTGGACGCTGGAGCTTGCCTCCGCGTCAGGCCTCTGATCGAATCTACATTCTCAGAGACGATATTTCATATAAAGTCCTAGGACGCTTGAGCTTGGCTCCACGTCAGGCCTTTGATCGAATATGCATTCTTAGAGACGATATTTCATATAATGTCATGGGACGCTGGAGCTTGGTTCCGCGTCAGGCCTCTGATCGGATCTGCATTCTCAGTGACGATATTTCTTATAAGTCCTTGGACGTTGGAGCTTGGCTACGCGTCAGGCCTCTGATCGAATCTGCATTCTCAGAGACGATATTTCATATAAAGTCCTGGGACGCTGGAGCTTGGCTCCGCGTCAGGCCTCTGATCGAATCTGCATTCTCAGTGACGATATTTCATATAAGTCCTTGGACGCTGGAGCTTGGCTACGCGTCAGGCCTCCAATCGAATCTGCATTCTCAGAGACGATATTTCATATAAAGTCCTGGGACGCTGGAGCTTTGCTCCGCGTCAGGCCTCTAATCGAATCTGTATTCTCAAAGACGATATTTCATATAAAGTCCTGGGACGCTGGAGCTTGGCTCGTCGTCAGGCCTCTGATCGAATCTGCATTCTCAGAGACGATATTTCATATAAAGTCCTGGGACGCTGGAGCTTGGCTCCGCATCAGGCCTCTGATCGAATCTGCATTCTCAGAGACGATATTTCATATAAGTCCTTGGACGCTAGAGCTTGGCTCCGTGTTAGGACTCTGATCGAATCTGCATTCTCAGAGACGATATTTCATATAAAGTCCTGGGATGCTTGAGCTTGGCTCTGCGTCAGGCCTCTGATCGAATCTGCATTCTCAGAGACGATATTTCATATAAGTCCTTGGACGCTGGAGCTTGGCTCCGCGTCAGGCCTCTGATCGAATCTGCATTCTCAGAGAAGTTATTTCATATAAAGTCCTGGGACGCTGGAGCTTGGCTTTGCGTCAAGCCTCTGATCGAATCTGCATTCTCAGAGACGATATTTCATATAAGTCCATGGACGCTGGAGCTTGGCTCCGCATCAGGCCCCTGATCGAATCTGCATTCTCAGAGATGGTATTTCATATAAACTCCTGGGACGCTAGAGCTTGGCTACGCGTCAGGCCTCTGATCGAATCTGCATTCTCAAAGACGATATTTCATATAAGTCCTTGGACGCTGGAGCTTGGCTCCGCGTCAGGCCTCTGATCGAATCTGCATTCTCAGAGAATTTATTTCATATAAAGTCCTGGGACGCTGGAGCTTGGCTTTGCGTCAGGCCTCTGATCGAATCTGCATTCTCAGAGACGATATTTCATATAAGTCCTTGGACGCTGGAGCTTGGCTCCGCGTCAGACCTCTGATCGAATCTGCATTCTCAGAGATGATATTTCATATAAAGTCCTGGGACGCTGGAGCTTGGCTACGCGTCAGGCCTCTGATCTAATCTGCATTCTCAGAGACGATATTTCATATAAAGTCCTGGGACGCTAGAGCTTGGCTACGCGTCAGGCCTCTGATCGAATCTGCATCCTCAGAGACGATATTTCATATAAAGTCCTGAGCCGCTCGAGCTTGGCTCCGCATCAGGCCTCTGATCGAATATGCATTCTCAGAGACGATATTTCATATAATGTCCTGGGACGCTGGAGCTTGGCTCCGCGTCAGGCCTCTGATCGAATCTGCATTCTCAGAGACGATATTTCATATAAGTCCTTGGACGCTGGAGCTTGCCTCCGCGTCAGGCCTCTGATCGAATCTACATTCTCAGAGACGATATTTCATATAAAGTCCTGGGACGCTTGAGCTTGGCTTCGCGTCAGGCCTCTGATCGAATATGCATTCTTAGAGACGATATTTCATATAATGTCATGGGACGCTGGAGCTTGGTTCCGCGTCAGGCCTCTGATCGAATCTGCATTCTCAGTGACGATATTTCTTATAAGTCCTTGGACGCTGGAGCTTGGCACCGCGTCAGGCCTCTAATCGAATCTGCATTCTCAGAGACGATATTTCATATAAGTCCTTGGACGCTGGAGCTTGGCTCCGAGTCAGGCCTCTGATCGAATCTGCATTCTCAGAGACAATATTTCATATAAAGTCCTTGAACGCTGGAGCTTGGCTCCGCGTCAGGCCTCTGATCGAATCTGCATTCTCAGAGACGATATTTCATATAAAGTCCTGGGACGCTGGAGCTTGGCTCCGCGTCAGGCCTCTGATCGAATATGCATTCTTAGAGACGATATTTTACATAATGTCATGGGACGCTGGAGCTTGATTCCGCGTCAGGCCTCTGATCGAATCTGCATTCTCAGAGACGATATTTCATATAAGTCCTTGGACGCTGGAGCTTGGCTCCGCGTATGCCTCTAATCGAAGCTGCATTCTCAGAGACGATATTTCATATAAGTCCTTGGACGCTAGAGCTTGGCTCCGTGTCAGGGCTCTGATCGAATCTGCATTCTCAGAGACGATATTTCATATAAAGTCCTGGGACGCTGGAGCTTGGCTCTGCATCAGGCCTCTGATCGAATCTGCATTCTCAGAGACGATATTTCATATAAGTCCTTGGACGCTGGAGCTTGGCTCCGCGTCAGGCCTCTAATCGAATATGCATTCTCAGAGAAGTTATTTCATATAAAGTCCTTGGACGCTGGAGCTTGGCTTTGCGTCAGGCCTCTGATCGAATCTGCATTCTCAGAGACGATATTTCATATAAGTCCTTGGACGCTAGAGCTTGGCTCCGTGTTAGGACTCTGATCGAATCTGCATTCTCAGAGACGATATTTCATATAAAGTCCTGGGATGCTTGAGCTTGGCTCTGCGTCAGGCCTCTGATCGAATCTGCATTCTCAGAGACGATATTTCATATAAGTCCTTGGACGCTGGAACTTGGCTCCGCGTCAGGCCTCTGATCGAATCTGCATTCTCAGAGAAGTTATTTCATATAAAGTCCTGGGACGCTGGAGCTTGGCTTTGCGTCAGGCCTCTGATCGAATCTGCATTCTCAGAGACGATATTTCATATAAGTCCTTGGACGCTGGAGCTTGGCTCCGCGTCAGACCTCTGATCGAATCTGCATTCTCAGAGATGATATTTCATATAAAGTCCTGGGACGCTGGAGCTTGGCTACGCGTCAGGCCTCTGATCTAATCTGCATTCTCAGAGACGATATTTCATATAAAGTCCTGGGACGCTAGAGCTTGGCTACGCGTCAGGCCTCTGATCGAATCTGCATCCTCAGAGACGATATTTCATATAAAGTCCTGAGCCGCTCGAGCTTGGCTCCTCATCAGGCCTCTGATCGAATATGCATTCTCAGAGACGATATTTCATATAATGTCCTGGGACGCTGGAGCTTGGCTCCGCGTCAAGCCTCTGATCGAATCTGCATTCTCAGAGACGATATTTCATATAAGTCCTTGGACGCTGGAGCTTGCCTCCGCGTCAGGCCTCTGATCGAATCTACATTCTCAGAGACGATATTTCATATAAAGTCCTGGGACGCTTGAGCTTGGCTTCGCGTCAGGCCTCTGATCGAATATGCATTCTTAGAGACGATATTTCATATAATGTCATGGGACGCTGGAGCTTGGTTCCGCGTCAGGCCTCTGATCGAATCTGCATTCTCAGTGACGATATTTCTTATAAGTCCTTGGACGCTGGAGCTTGGCACCGCGTCAGGCCTCTAATCGAATCTGCATTCTCAGAGACGATATTTCATATAAGTCCTTGGACGCTGGAGCTTGGCTCCGAGTCAGGCCTCTGATCGAATCTGCATTCTCAGAGACAATATTTCATATAAAGTCCTTGAACGCTGGAGCTTGGCTCCGCGTCAGGCCTCTGATCGAATCTGCATTCTCAGAGACGATATTTCATATAAAGTCCTGGGACGCTGGAGCTTGGCTCCGCGTCAGGCCTCTGATCGAATATGCATTCTTAGAGACGATATTTTACATAATGTCATGGGACGCTGGAGCTTGATTCCGCGTCAGGCCTCTGATCGAATCTGCATTCTCAGAGACGATATTTCATATAAGTCCTTGGACGCTGGAGCTTGGCTCCGCGTATGCCTCTAATCGAAGCTGCATTCTCAGAGACGATATTTCATATAAGTCCTTGGACGCTAGAGCTTGGCTCCGTGTCAGGGCTCTGATCGAATCTGCATTCTCAGAGACGATATTTCATATAAAGTCCTGGGACGCTGGAGCTTGGCTCTGCATCAGGCCTCTGATCGAATCTGCATTCTCAGAGACGATATTTCATATAAGTCCTTGGACGCTGGAGCTTGGCTCCGCGTCAGGCCTCTAATCGAATATGCATTCTCAGAGAAGTTATTTCATATAAAGTCCTTGGACGCTGGAGCTTGGCTTTGCGTCAGGCCTCTGATCGAATCTGCATTCTCAGAGACGATATTTCATATAAGTCCTTGGACGCTAGAGCTTGGCTCCGTGTTAGGACTCTGATCGAATCTGCATTCTCAGAGACGATATTTCATATAAAGTCCTGGGATGCTTGAGCTTGGCTCTGCGTCAGGCCTCTGATCGAATCTGCATTCTCAGAGACGATATTTCATATAAGTCCTTGGACGCTGGAACTTGGCTCCGCGTCAGGCCTCTGATCGAATCTGCATTCTCAGAGAAGTTATTTCATATAAAGTCCTGGGACGCTGGAGCTTGGCTTTGCGTCAGGCCTCTGATCGAATCTGCATTCTCAGAGACGATATTTCATATAAGTCCTTGGACGCTGGAGCTTGGCTCCGCGTCAGACCTCTGATCGAATCTGCATTCTCAGAGATGATATTTCATATAAAGTCCTGGGACGCTGGAGCTTGGCTACGCGTCAGGCCTCTGATATAATCTGCATTCTCAGAGACGATATTTCATATAAGTCCTTGGACGCTGGAGCTTGGCTCCGCGTCAGGCCTCTGATCGAATCTGCATTCTCAGAGACGATATTTCATATAAGTCCTTGGACGCTGGAGCTTGGCTCCGCGTCAGGCCTCTAATCGAATCTGCATTCTCAGAGACGATATTTCATATAAAGTCCTGGGACGTTTGAGCTTGGCTCCGCGTCAGGCCTCTGATCGAATATGCATTCTCAGAGACGATATTTCATATAATGTCCTGGGACGCTGGAGCTTGGCTCCGCGTCAGGCCTCTCATCGAATCTGCATTCTCAGAGACGATATTTCATATAAAGTCCTGGGACACGGGAGCTTGGCTCTGCGTCAGGCCTCTAATCGAATCTGCATTCTCAGAGATGATATTTCATATAAAGTCCTGGGATGCTTGAGCTTGGCTCTGCGTCAGGCCTCTGATCGAATCTGCATTCTTAGAGACGATATTTCATATAAGTCCTTGGACGCTGGAGCTTGGCTCCGCGTCAGGCCTCTGATCGAATCTGCATTCTCAGAGAAGTTATTTCATATAAAGTCCTGGGACGCTGGAGCTTGGCTTTGCGTCAAGCCTCTGATCGAATCTGCATTCTCAGAGACGATATTTCATATAAGTCCTTGGACGCTGGAGCTTGGCTCCGCGTCAGGCCTCTGATCGAATCTGCATTCTCAGAGATGGTATTTCATATAAACTCCTGGGACGCTAGAGCTTGGCTACGCGTCAGGCCTCTGATCGAATCTGCATTCTCAAAGACGATATTTCATATAAGTCCTTGGACGCTGGAGCTTGGCTCCGCGTCAGGCCTCTGATCGAATCTGGATTCTCAGAGAAGTTATTTCATATAAAGTCCTGGGACGCTGGAGCTTGGCTTTGCGTCAGGCCTCTGATCGAATCTGCATTCTCAGAGACGATATTTCATATAAGTCCTTGGACGCTGGAGCTTGGCTCCGCGTCAGACCTCTGATCGAATCTGCATTCTCAGAGACGATATTTCATATAAAGTCCTGGGACGTTTGAGCTTGGCTCCGGGTCAGGCCTCTGATCGAATATGCATTCTCAGAGACGATATTTCATATAATGTCCTGGGACGCTGGAGCTTGGCTCCGCGTCAGGCCTCTCATCGAATCTGCATTCTCAGAGACGATATTTCATATAAAGTCCTGGGACACGGGAGCTTGGCTGTGCGTCAGGCCTCTAATCGAATCTGCATTCTCAGAGATGATATTTCATATAAAGTCCTTGGACGCTAGAGCTTGGCTCCGTGTCAGGGCTCTGATCGAATCTGCATTCTCAGAGACGATATTTCATATAAAGTCCTGGGACGCTGGAGCTTGGCTCTGCATCAGGCCTCTGATCGAATCTGCATTCTCAGAGACGATATTTCATATAAGTCCTTGGACGCTGGAGCTTGGCTCCGCGTCAGGCCTCTGATCGAATCTCCATTCTCAGAGAAGATATTTCATATAAGTCCTTGGACGCTGGAGCTTGGCTCCGCGTCAGGCCTCTAATCGAATCTGCATTCTCAAAGACGATATTTCATATAAGTCCTTGGATGTTGGAGCTTGGCTACGCGTCAGGCCTCTGATCGAATCTACGTTCTCAAAGACGATATTTAATATAAAGTCCTGGGACGCTAGAGCTTGGCTCCGCGTCAGGGCTCTGATCGAATCTGCATTCTCAGAGACGATATTTCATAAAAAGTCCTGGGACGCTGGAGCTTGGCTACGCGTCAGGCCTCTGATCGAATCTGCTTTCTCAGAGACGATATTTCATATAAGTCCTTGGACGCTGGAGCTTGGCTCTGCGTCAGGCCTCTGATCGAATCTGCATTCTCAGAGACGATATTTCATATAAGTCCTTGGACGCTGGAGCTTGGCTCCGCGTCAGGCCTCTAATCGAATCTGCATTCTCAGAGACGATATTTCATATAAAGTCCTGGGACGTTTGAGCTTGGCTCCGCGTCAGGCCTCTGATCGAATATGCATTCTCAGAGACGATATTTCATATAAGTCCTTGGATGTTGGAGCTTGGCTACGCGTCAGGCCTCTGATCGAATCTACGTTCTCAAAGACGATATTGAATATAAAGTCCTGGGACGCTAGAGCTTGGCTCCGCGTCAGGGCTCTGATCGAATCTGCATTCTCAGAGACGATATTTCATAAAAAGTCCTGGGACGCTGGAGCTTGGCTACGCGTCAGGCCTCTGATCGAATCTGCTTTCTCAGAGACGATATTTCATATAAGTCCTTGGACGCTAGAGCTTGGCTCTGCGTCAGGCCTCTGATCGAATCTGCATTCTCAGAGACGATATTTCATATAAGTCCTTGGACGCTGGAGCTTGGCTCCGCGTCAGGCCTCTAATCGAATCTGCATTCTCAGAGACGATATTTCATATAAAGTCCTGGGACGTTTGAGCTTGGCTCCGCGTCAGGCCTCTGATCGAATATGCATTCTCAGAGACGATATTTCATATAATGTCCTGGGACGCTGGAGCTTGGCTCCGCGTCAGGCCTCTCATCGAATCTGCATTCTCAGAGACGATATTTCATATAAAGTCCTGGGACACGGGAGCTTGGCTCTGCGTCAGGCCTCTAATCGAATCTGCATTCTCAGAGATGATATTTCATATAAAGTCCTGGGATGCTTGAGCTTGGCTCTGCGTCAGGCCTCTGATCGAATCTGCATTCTTAGAGACGATATTTCATATAAGTCCTTGGACGCTGGAGCTTGGCTCCGCGTCAGACCTCTGATCGAATCTGCATTCTCAGAGACGATATTTCATATAAAGTCCTGGGACGTTTGAGCTTGGGCTCCGCGTCAGGCCTCTGATCGAATATGCATTCTCAGAGACGATATTTCATATAATGTCCTGGGACGCTGGAGCTTGGCTCCGCGTCAGGCCTCTCATCGAATCTGCATTCTCAGAGACGATATTTCATATAAAGTCCTGGGACACGGGAGCTTGGCTCTACGTCAGGCCTCTAATCGAATCTGCATTCTCAGAGATGATATTTCATATAAAGTCCTTGGACGCTAGAGCTTGGCTCCGTGTCAGGGCTCTGATCGAATCTGCATTCTCAGAGACGATATTTCATAAAAAGTCCTGGGACGCTGGAGCTTGGCTCTGCATCAGGCCTCTGATCGAATCTGCATTCTCAGAGACGATATTTCATATAAGTCCTTGGACGCTGGAGCTTGGCTCCGCGTCAGGCCTCTGATCGAATCTCCATTCTCAGAGAAGATATTTCATATAAGTCCTTGGACGCTGGAGCTTGGCTCCGCGTCAGGCCTCTGATCGAATCTGCATTCTCAAAGACGATATTTCATATAAGTCCTTGGATGTTGGAGCTTGGCTACGCGTCAGGCCTCTGATCGAATCTACGTTCTCAAAGACGATATTTAATATAAAGTCCTGGGACGCTAGAGCTTGGCTCCGCGTCAGGGCTCTGATCGAATCTGCATTCTCAGAGACGATATTTCATAAAAAGTCCTGGGACGCTGGAGCTTGGCTACGCGTCAGGCCTCTGATCGAATCTGCTTTCTCAGAGACGATATTTCATATAAGTCCTTGGACGCTGGAGCTTGGCTCTGCGTCAGGCCTCTGATCGAATCTGCATTCTCAGAGACGATATTTCATATAAGTCCTTGGACGCTGGAGCTTGGCTCCGCGTCAGGCCTCTAATCGAATCTGCATTCTCAGAGACGATATTTCATATAAAGTCCTGGGACGTTTGAGCTTGGCTCCGCGTCAGGCCTCTGATCGAATATGCATTCTCAGAGACGATATTTCATATAATGTCCTGGGACGCTGGAGCTTGGCTCCGCGTCAGGCCTCTCATCGAATCTGCATTCTCAGAGACGATATTTCATATAAAGTCCTGGGACACGGGAGCTTGGCTCTGCGTCAGGCCTCTAATCGAATCTGCATTCTCAGAGATGATATTTCATATAAAGTCCTGGGATGCTTGAGCTTGGCTCTGCGTCAGGCCTCTGATCGAATCTGCATTCTTAGAGACGATATTTCATATAAGTCCTTGGACGCTGGAGCTTGGCTCCGCGTCAGACCTCTGATCGAATCTGCATTCTCAGAGACGATATTTCATATAAAGTCCTGGGACGTTTGAGCTTGGCTCCGCGTCAGGCCTCTGATCGAATATGCATTCTCAGAGACGATATTTCATATAATGTCCTGGGACGCTGGAGCTTGGCTCCGCGTCAGGCCTCTCATCGAATCTGCATTCTCAGAGACGATATTTCATATAAAGTCCTGGGACACGGGAGCTTGGCTCTGCGTCAGGCCTCTAATCGAATCTGCATTCTCAGAGATGATATTTCATATAAAGTCCTTGGACGCTAGAGCTTGGCTCCGTGTCAGGGCTCTGATCGAATCTGCATTCTCAGAGACGATATTTCATAAAAAGTCCTGGGACGCTGGAGCTTGGCTCTGCATCAGGCCTCTGATCGAATCTGCATTCTCAGAGACGATATTTCATATAAGTCCTTGGACGCTGGAGCTTGGCTCCGCGTCAGGCCTCTGATCGAATCTCCATTCTCAGAGAAGATATTTCATATAAGTCCTTGGACGCTGGAGCTTGGCTCCGCGTCAGGCCTCTGATCGAATCTGCATTCTCATAGACGATATTTCATATAAGTCCTTGGATGTTGGAGCTTGGCTACGCGTCAGGCCTCTGATCGAATCTACGTTCTCAAAGACGATATTTAATATAAAGTCCTGGGACGCTAGAGCTTGGCTCCGCGTCAGGGCTCTGATCGAATCTGCATTCTCAGAGACGATATTTCATAAAAAGTCCTGGGACGCTGGAGCTTGGCTACGCGTCAGGCCTCTGATCGAATCTGCTTTCTCAGAGACGATATTTCATATAAGTCCTTGGACGCTGGAGCTTGGCTCTGCGTCAGGCCTCTGATCGAATCTGCATTCTCAGAGACGATATTTCATATAAGTCCTTGGACGCTGGAGCTTGGCTCCGCGTCAGGCCTCTAATCGAATCTGCATTCTCAGAGACGATATTTCATATAAAGTCCTGGGACGTTTGAGCTTGGCTCCGCGTCAGGCCTCTGATCGAATATGCATTCTCAGAGACGATATTTCATATAATGTCCTGGGACGCTGGAGCTTGGCTCCGCGTCAGGCCTCTCATCGAATCTGCATTCTCAGAGACGATATTTCATATAAAGTCCTGGGACACGGGAGCTTGGCTCTGCGTCAGGCCTCTAATCGAATCTGCATTCTCAGAGATGATATTTCATATAAAGTCCTGGGATGCTTGAGCTTGGCTCTGCGTCAGGCCTCTGATCGAATCTGCATTCTTAGAGACGATATTTCATATAAGTCCTTGGACGCTGGAGCTTGGCTCCGCGTCAGGCCTCTGATCGAATCTGCATTCTCAGAGAAGTTATTTCATATAAAGTCCTGGGACGCTGGAGCTTGGCTTTGCGTCAAGCCTCTGATCGAATCTGCATTCTCAGAGACGATATTTCATATAAGTCCTTGGACGCTGGAGCTTGGCTCCGCGTCAGGCCTCTGATCGAATCTGCATTCTCAGAGATGGTATTTCATATAAACTCCTGGGACGCTAGAGCTTGGCTACGCGTCAGGCCTCTGATCGAATCTGCATTCTCAAAGACGATATTTCATATAAGTCCTTGGACGCTGGAGCTTGGCTCCGCGTCAGGCCTCTGATCGAATCTGGATTCTCAGAGAAGTTATTTCATATAAAGTCCTGGGACGCTGGAGCTTGGCTTTGCGTCAGGCCTCTCATCGAATCTGCATTCTCAGAGACGATATTTCATATAAGTCCTTGGACGCTGGAGCTTGGCTCCGCGTCAGACCTCTGATCGAATCTGCATTCTCAGAGATGATATTTCATATAAAGTCCTGGGACGCTGGAGCTTGGCTACGCGTCAGGCCTCTGATCTAATCTGCATTCTCAGAGACGATATTTCATATAAAGTCCTGGGACGCTAGAGCTTGGCTACGCGTCAGGCCTCTGATCGAATCTGCATCCTCAGAGACGATATTTCATATAAAGTCCTGAGCCGCTCGAGCTTGGCTCCGCATCAGGCCTCTGATCGAATATGCATTCTCAGAGACGATATTTCATATAATGTCCTGGGACGCTGGAGCTTGGCTCCGCGTCAGGCCTCTGATCGAATCTGCATTCTCAGAGACGATATTTCATATAAGTCCTTGGACGCTGGAGCTTGCCTCCGCGTCAGGCCTCTGATCGAATCTACATTCTTAGACACGATATTTCATATAAAGTCCTGGGACGCTTGAGCTTGGCTTCGCGTCAGGCCTCTGATCGAATATGCATTCTTAGAGACGATATTTCATATAATGTGATGGGACGCTGGAGCTTGGTTCCGCGTCAGGCCTCTGATCGAATCTGCATTCTCAGTGACGATATTTCTTATAAGTCCTTGGATGCTGGAGCTTGGCACCGCGTCAGGCCTCTAATCGAATCTGCATTCTCAGAGACGATATTTCATATAAGTCCTTGGACGCTGGAGCTTGGCTCCGAGTCAGGCCTCTGATCGAATCTGCATTCTCAGAGACGATATTTCATATAAAGTCCTTGAACGCTGGAGCTTGGCTCCGCGTCAGGCCTCTGATCGAATCTGCATTCTCAGAGACGATATTTCATATAAAGTCCTGGAACGCTGGAGCTTGGCTCCGCGTCAGGCCTCTGATCGAATATGCATTCTTAGAGACGATATTTTACATAATGTCATGGGACGCTAGAGCTTGATTCCGCGTCAGGCCTCTGATCAAATCTGCATTCTCAGAGACGATATTTCATATAAGTCCTTGGACGCTGGAGCTTGGCTCCGCGTATGCCTCTAATCGAATCTGCATTCTCAGAGACGATATTTCATATAAGTCCTTGGACGCTAGAGCTTGGCTCCGTGTCAGGGCTCTGATCGAATCTGCATTCTCAGAGACGATATTTCATATAAAGTCCTGGGACGCTGGAGCTTGGCTCTGCATCAGGCCTCTGATCGAATCTGCATTCTCAGAGACGATATTTCATATAAGTCCTTGGACGCTGGAGCTTGGCTCCGCATCAGGCCTCTAATCGAATATGCATTCTCAGAGAAGTTATTTCATATAAAGTCCTTGGACGCTGGAGCTTGGCTTTGCGTCAGGCCTCTGATCGAATCTGCATTCTCAGAGACGATATTTCATATAAGTCCTTGGACGCTAGAGCTTGGCTCCGTGTTAGGACTCTGATCGAATCTGCATTCTCAGAGACGATATTTCATATAAAGTCCTGGGATGCTTGAGCTTGGCTCTGCGTCAGGCCTCTTATCGAATCTGCATTCTCAGAGACGATATTTCATATAAGTCCTTGGACGCTGGAACTTGGCTCCGCGTCAGGCCTCTGATCGAATCTGCATTCTCAGAGAAGTTATTTCATATAAAGTCCTGGGACGCTGGAGCTTGGCTTTGCGTCAGGCCACTGATCGAATCTGCATTCTCAGAGACGATATTTCATATAAGTCCTTGGACGCTGGAGCTTGGCTCCGCGTCAGGCCTCTGATCGAATCTGCATTCTCAGAGAAGATATTTCATATAAGTCCTTGGACGCTGGAGCTTGGCTCCGCGTCAGGCCTCTGATCGAATCTGCATTCTCAGAGACGATATTTCATATAAGTCCTTGGACGCTGGAGCTTGGCTACGCGTCAGGCCTTTGATCGAATCTGCATTCTCGGAGACGATATTTCATATAAAGTCCTGGGACGCTAGAGCTTGGCTCCGCGTCAGGCCTTTGATCGAATCTGCATTCTCAAAGACGATATTTCATATAAGTCCTTGGACGCTGGAGCTTGGCTCCGCGTCAGGCCTCTGATCGAATCTCCATTCTCAGAGAAGATATTTCATATAAGTCCTTGGACGCTGGAGCTTGGCTCCGCGTCAGGCCTCTGATCGAATCTGCATTCTCAAAGACGATATTTCATATAAGTCCTTGGATGTTGGAGCTTGGCTACGCGTCAGGCCTCTGATCGAATCTACGTTCTCAAAGACGATATTTAATATAAAGTCCTGGGACGCTAGAGCTTGGCTCCGCGTCAGGGCTCTGATCGAATCTGCATTCTCAGAGACGATATTTCATAAAAAGTCCTGGGACGCTGGAGCTTGGCTACGCGTCAGGCCTCTGATCGAATCTGCTTTCTCAGAGACGATATTTCATATAAGTCCTTGGACGCTGGAGCTTGGCTCTGCGTCAGGCCTCTGATCGAATCTGCATTCTCAGAGACGATATTTCATATAAGTCCTTGGACGCTGGAGCTTGGCTCCGCGTCAGGCCTCTAATCGAATCTGCATTCTCAGAGACGATATTTCATATAAAGTCCTGGGACGCTTGAGCTTGGCTCCGCGTCAGGCCTCTGATCGAATATGCATTCTCAGAGACGATATTTCATATAATGTCCTGGGACGCTGGAGCTTGGCTCCGCGTCAGGCCTCTCATCGAATCTGCATTCTCAGAGACGATATTTCATATAAAGTCCTGGGACACGGGAGCTTGGCTCTGCGTCAGGCCTCTAATCGAATCTGCATTCTCAGAGATGATATTTCATATAAAGTCCTGGGATGCTTGAGCTTGGCTCTGCGTCAGGCCTCTGATCGAATCTGCATTCTTAGAGACGATATTTCATATAAGTCCTTGGACGCTGGAGCTTGGCTCCACGTCAGGCCTCTGATCGAATCTGCATTCTCAGAGAAGATATTTCATATAAGTCCTTGGACGCTGGAGCTTGGCTCCGCGTCAGGCCTCTGATCGAATCTGCATTCTCAGAGACGATATTTCATATAAGTCCTTGGACGCTGGAGCTTGGCTACGCGTCAGGCCTTTGATCGAATCTGCATTCTCGGAGACGATATTTCATATAAAGTCCTGGGACGCTAGAGCTTGGCTCCGCGTCAGGCCTTTGATCGAATCTGCATTCTCAAAGACGATATTTCATATAAGTCCTTGGACGCTGGAGCTTGGCTCCGCGTCAGGCCTCTGATCGAATCTCCATTCTCAGAGAAGATATTTCATATAAGTCCTTGGACGCTGGAGCTTGGCTCCGCGTCAGGCCTCTGATCGAATCTGCATTCTCAAAGACGATATTTCATATAAGTCCTTGGATGTTGGAGCTTGGCTACGCGTCAGGCCTCTGATCGAATCTACGTTCTCAAAGACGATATTTAATATAAAGTCCTGGGACGCTAGAGCTTGGCTCCGCGTCAGGGCTCTGATCGAATCTGCATTCTCAGAGACGATATTTCATAAAAAGTCATGGGACGCTGGAGCTTGGCTACGCGTCAGGCCTCTGATCGAATCTGCTTTCTCAGAGACGATATTTCATATAAGTCCTTGGACGCTGGAGCTTGGCTCTGCGTCAGGCCTCTGATCGAATCTGCATTCTCAGAGACGATATTTCATATAAGTCCTTGGACGCTGGAGCTTGGCTCCGCGTCAGGCCTCTAATCGAATCTGCATTCTCAGAGACGATATTTCATATAAAGTCCTGGGACGCTTGAGCTTGGCTCCGCGTCAGGCCTCTGATCGAATATGCATTCTCAGAGACGATATTTCATATAATGTCCTGGGACGCTGGAGCTTGGCTCCGCGTCAGGCCTCTCATCGAATCTGCATTCTCAGAGACGATATTTCATATAAAGTCCTGGGACACGGGAGCTTGGCTCTGCGTCAGGCCTCTAATCGAATCTGCATTCTCAGAGATGATATTTCATATAAAGTCCTGGGATGCTTGAGCTTGGCTCTGCGTCAGGCCTCTGATCGAATCTGCATTCTTAGAGACGATATTTCATATAAGTCCTTGGACGCTGGAGCTTGGCTCCACGTCAGGCCTCTGATCGAATCTGCATTCTCAGAGAAGATATTTCATATAAGTCCTTGGACGCTGGAGCTTGGCTCCGCGTCAGGCCTCTGATCGAATCTGCATTCTCAGAGACGATATTTCATATAAGTCCTTGGACGCTGGAGCTTGGCTACGCGTCAGGCCTTTGATCGAATCTGCATTCTCGGAGACGATATTTCATATAAAGTCCTGGGACGCTAGAGCTTGGCTCCGCGTCAGGCCTTTGATCGAATCTGCATTCTCAAAGACGATATTTCATATAAGTCCTTGGACGCTGGAGCTTGGCTCCGCGTCAGGCCTCTGATCGAATCTCCATTCTCAGAGAAGATATTTCATATAAGTCCTTGGACGCTGGAGCTTGGCTCCGCGTCAGGCCTCTCATCGAATCTGCATTCTCAGAGACGATATTTCATATAAAGTCCTGGGACACGGGAGCTTGGCTCTGCGTCAGGCCTCTAATCGAATCTGCATTCTCAGAGATGATATTTCATATAAAGTCCTGGGATGCTTGAGCTTGGCTCTGCGTCAGGCCTCTGATCGAATCTGCATTCTTAGAGACGATATTTCATATAAGTCCTTGGACGCTGGAGCTTGGCTCCACGTCAGGCCTCTGATCGAATCTGCATTCTCAGAGAAGATATTTCATATAAGTCCTTGGACGCTGGAGCTTGGCTCCGCGTCAGGCCTCTGATCGAATCTGCATTCTCAGAGACGATATTTCATATAAGTCCTTGGACGCTGGAGCTTGGCTACGCGTCAGGCCTTTGATCGAATCTGCATTCTCGGAGACGATATTTCATATAAAGTCCTGGGACGCTAGAGCTTGGCTCCGCGTCAGGCCTTTGATCGAATCTGCATTCTCAAAGACGATATTTCATATAAGTCCTTGGACGCTGGAGCTTGGCTCCGCGTCAGGCCTCTGATCGAATCTCCATTCTCAGAGAAGATATTTCATATAAGTCCTTGGACGCTGGAGCTTGGCTCCGCGTCAGGCCTCTGATCGAATCTGCATTCTCAAAGACGATATTTCATATAAGTCCTTGGATGTTGGAGCTTGGCTACGCGTCAGGCCTCTGATCGAATCTACGTTCTCAAAGACGATATTTAATATAAAGTCCTGGGACGCTAGAGCTTGGCTCCGCGTCAGGGCTCTGATCGAATCTGCATTCTCAGAGACGATATTTCATAAAAAGTCATGGGACGCTGGAGCTTGGCTACGCGTCAGGCCTCTGATCGAATCTGCTTTCTCAGAGACGATATTTCATATAAGTCCTTGGACGCTGGAGCTTGGCTCTGCGTCAGGCCTCTGATCGAATCTGCATTCTCAGAGACGATATTTCATATAAGTCCTTGGACGCTGGAGCTTGGCTCCGCGTCAGGCCTCTAATCGAATCTGCATTCTCAGAGACGATATTTCATATAAAGTCCTGGGACGCTTGAGCTTGGCTCCGCGTCAGGCCTCTGATCGAATATGCATTCTCAGAGACGATATTTCATATAATGTCCTGGGACGCTGGAGCTTGGCTCCGCGTCAGGCCTCTCATCGAATCTGCATTCTCAGAGACGATATTTCATATAAAGTCCTGGGACACGGGAGCTTGGCTCTGCGTCAGGCCTCTAATCGAATCTGCATTCTCAGAGATGATATTTCATATAAAGTCCTGGGATGCTTGAGCTTGGCTCTGCGTCAGGCCTCTGATCGAATCTGCATTCTTAGAGACGATATTTCATATAAGTCCTTGGACGCTGGAGCTTGGCTCCACGTCAGGCCTCTGATCGAATCTGCATTCTCAGAGAAGATATTTCATATAAGTCCTTGGACGCTGGAGCTTGGCTCCGCGTCAGGCCTCTGATCGAATCTGCATTCTCAGAGACGATATTTCATATAAGTCCTTGGACGCTGGAGCTTGGCTACGCGTCAGGCCTTTGATCGAATCTGCATTCTCGGAGACGATATTTCATATAAAGTCCTGGGACGCTAGAGCTTGGCTCCGCGTCAGGCCTTTGATCGAATCTGCATTCTCAAAGACGATATTTCATATAAGTCCTTGGACGCTGGAGCTTGGCTCCGCGTCAGGCCTCTGATCGAATCTCCATTCTCAGAGAAGATATTTCATATAAGTCCTTGGACGCTGGAGCTTGGCTCCGCGTCAGGCCTCTGATCGAATCTGCATTCTCAAAGACGATATTTCATATAAGTCCTTGGATGTTGGAGCTTGGCTACGCGTCAGGCCTCTGATCGAATCTACGTTCTCAAAGACGATATTTAATATAAAGTCCTGGGACGCTAGAGCTTGGCTCCGCGTCAGGGCTCTGATCGAATCTGCATTCTCAGAGACGATATTTCATAAAAAGTCATGGGACGCTGGAGCTTGGCTACGCGTCAGGCCTCTGATCGAATCTGCTTTCTCAGAGACGATATTTCATATAAGTCCTTGGACGCTGGAGCTTGGCTCTGCGTCAGGCCTCTGATCGAATCTGCATTCTCAGAGACGATATTTCATATAAGTCCTTGGACGCTGGAGCTTGGCTCCGCGTCAGGCCTCTAATCGAATCTGCATTCTCAGAGACGATATTTCATATAAAGTCCTGGGACGCTTGAGCTTGGCTCCGCGTCAGGCCTCTGATCGAATATGCATTCTCAGAGACGATATTTCATATAATGTCCTGGGACGCTGGAGCTTGGCTCCGCGTCAGGCCTCTCATCGAATCTGCATTCTCAGAGACGATATTTCATATAAAGTCCTGGGACACGGGAGCTTGGCTCTGCGTCAGGCCTCTAATCGAATCTGCATTCTCAGAGATGATATTTCATATAAAGTCCTGGGATGCTTGAGCTTGGCTCTGCGTCAGGCCTCTGATCGAATCTGCATTCTTAGAGACGATATTTCATATAAGTCCTTGGACGCTGGAGCTTGGCTCCACGTCAGGCCTCTGATCGAATCTGCATTCTCAGAGAAGATATTTCATATAAGTCCTTGGACGCTGGAGCTTGGCTCCGCGTCAGGCCTCTGATCGAATCTGCATTCTCAGAGACGATATTTCATATAAGTCCTTGGACGCTGGAGCTTGGCTACGCGTCAGGCCTTTGATCGAATCTGCATTCTCGGAGACGATATTTCATATAAAGTCCTGGGACGCTAGAGCTTGGCTCCGCGTCAGGCCTTTGATCGAATCTGCATTCTCAAAGACGATATTTCATATAAGTCCTTGGACGCTGGAGCTTGGCTCCGCGTCAGGCCTCTGATCGAATCTCCATTCTCAGAGAAGATATTTCATATAAGTCCTTGGACGCTGGAGCTTGGCTCCGCGTCAGGCCTCTGATCGAATCTGCATTCTCAAAGACGATATTTCATATAAGTCCTTGGATGTTGGAGCTTGGCTACGCGTCAGGCCTCTGATCGAATCTACGTTCTCAAAGACGATATTTAATATAAAGTCCTGGGACGCTAGAGCTTGGCTCCGCGTCAGGGCTCTGATCGAATCTGCATTCTCAGAGACGATATTTCATAAAAAGTCATGGGACGCTGGAGCTTGGCTACGCGTCAGGCCTCTGATCGAATCTGCTTTCTCAGAGACGATATTTCATATAAAGTCCTGGGACGCTTGAGCTTGGCTCCGCGTCAGGCCTCTGATCGAATATGCATTCTCAGAGACGATATTTCATATAATGTCCTGGGACGCTGGAGCTTGGCTCCGCGTCAGGCCTCTCATCGAATCTGCATTCTCAGAGACGATATTTCATATAAAGTCCTGGGACACGGGAGCTTGGCTCTGCGTCAGGCCTCTAATCGAATCTGCATTCTCAGAGATGATATTTCATATAAAGTCCTGGGATGCTTGAGCTTGGCTCTGCGTCAGGCCTCTGATCGAATCTGCATTCTTAGAGACGATATTTCATATAAGTCCTTGGACGCTGGAGCTTGGCTCCACGTCAGGCCTCTGATCGAATCTGCATTCTCAGAGAAGATATTTCATATAAGTCCTTGGACGCTGGAGCTTGGCTCCGCGTCAGGCCTCTGATCGAATCTGCATTCTCAGAGACGATATTTCATATAAGTCCTTGGACGCTGGAGCTTGGCTACGCGTCAGGCCTTTGATCGAATCTGCATTCTCGGAGACGATATTTCATATAAAGTCCTGGGACGCTAGAGCTTGGCTCCGCGTCAGGCCTTTGATCGAATCTGCATTCTCAAAGACGATATTTCATATAAGTCCTTGGACGCTGGAGCTTGGCTCCGCGTCAGGCCTCTGATCGAATCTCCATTCTCAGAGAAGATATTTCATATAAGTCCTTGGACGCTGGAGCTTGGCTCCGCGTCAGGCCTCTGATCGAATCTGCATTCTCAAAGACGATATTTCATATAAGTCCTTGGATGTTGGAGCTTGGCTACGCGTCAGGCCTCTGATCGAATCTACGTTCTCAAAGACGATATTTAATATAAAGTCCTGGGACGCTAGAGCTTGGCTCCGCGTCAGGGCTCTGATCGAATCTGCATTCTCAGAGACGATATTTCATAAAAAGTCATGGGACGCTGGAGCTTGGCTACGCGTCAGGCCTCTGATCGAATCTGCTTTCTCAGAGACGATATTTCATATAAGTCCTTGGACGCTGGAGCTTGGCTCTGCGTCAGGCCTCTGATCGAATCTGCATTCTCAGAGACGATATTTCATATAAGTCCTTGGACGCTGGAGCTTGGCTCCGCGTCAGGCCTCTAATCGAATCTGCATTCTCAGAGACGATATTTCATATAAAGTCCTGGGATGCTTGAGCTTGGCTCCGCGTCAGGCCTCTCATCGAATCTGCATTCTCAGAGACGATATTTCATATAAAGTCCTGGGACACGGGAGCTTGGCTCTGCGTCAGGCCTCTAATCGAATCTGCATTCTCAGAGATGATATTTCATATAAAGTCCTGGGATGCTTGAGCTTGGCTTTGCGTCAGGCCACTGATCGAATCTGCATTCTCAGAGACGATATTTCATATAAGTCCTTGGACGCTGGAGCTTGGCTCCGCGTCAGGCCTCTGATCGAATATGCATTCTCAGAGAAGATATTTCATATAAGTCCTTGGACGCTGGAGCTTGGCTCCGCGTCAGGCCTCTGATCGAATCTGCATTCTCAGAGACGATATTTCATATAAGTCCTTGGACGCTGGAGCTTGGCTACGCTTCAGGCCTTTGATCGAATCTGCATTCTCGGAGACGATATTTCATATAAAGTCCTGGGACGCTAGAGCTTGGCTCCGCGTCAGGCCTTTGATCGAATCTGCATTCTCAAAGACGATATTTCATATAAGTCCTTGGACGCTGGAGCTTGGCTCCGCGTCAGGCCTCTGATCGAATCTCCATTCTCAGAGAAGATATTTCATATAAGTCCTTGGACGCTGGAGCTTGGCTCCGCGTCAAGCCTCTGATCGAATCTGCATTCTCAAAGACGATATTTCATATAAGTCCTTGGATGTTGGAGCTTGGCTACGCGTCAGGCCTCTGATCGAATCTACGTTCTCAAAGACGATATTTAATATAAAGTCCTGGGACGCTAGAGCTTGGCTCCGCGTCAGGGCTCTGATCGAATCTGCATTCTCAGAGACGATATTTCATAAAAAGTCCTGGGACGCTGGAGCTTGGCTACGCGTCAGGCCTCTGATCGAATCTGCTTTCTCAGAGACGATATTTCATATAAGTCCTTGGACGCTGGAGCTTGGCTCTGCGTCAGGCCTCTGATCGAATCTGCATTCTCAGAGACGATATTTCATATAAGTCCTTGGACGCTGGAGCTTGGCTCCGCGTCAGGCCTCTAATCGAATCTGCATTCTCAGAGACGATATTTCATATAAAGTCCTGGGACGCTTGAGCTTGGCTCCGCGTCAGGCCTCTGATCGAATATGCATTCTCAGAGACGATATTTCATATAATGTCCTGGGACGCTGGAGCTTGGCTCCGCGTCAGGCCTCTCATCGAATCTGCATTCTCAGAGACGATATTTCATATAAAGTCCTGGGACACGGGAGCTTGGCTCTGCGTCAGGCCTGTAATCGAATCTGCATTCTCAGAGATGATATTTCATATAAAGTCCTGGGACGCTGGAGCTTGGCTTTGCGTCAAGCCTCTGATCGAATCTGCATTCTCAGAGACGATATTTCATATAAGTCCTTGGACGCTGGAGCTTGGCTCCGCGTCAGGCCTCTGATCGAATCTGCATTCTCAGAGATGGTATTTCATATAAACTCCTGGGACGCTAGAGCTTGGCTACGCGTCAGGCCTCTGATCGAATCTGCATTCTCAAAGACGATATTTCATATAAGTCCTTGGACGCTGGAGCTTGGCTCCGCGTCAGGCCTCTGATCGAATCTGGATTCTCAGAGAAGTTATTTCATATAAAGTCCTGGGACGCTGGAGCTTGGCTTTGCGTCAGGCCTCTGATCGAATCTGCATTCTCAGAGACGATATTTCATATAAGTCCTTGGACGCTGGAGCTTGGCTCCGCGTCACACCTCTGATCGAATCTGCATTCTCAGAGATGATATTTCATATAAAGTCCTGGGACGCTGGAGCTTGGCTACGCGTCAGGCCTCTGATCTAATCTGCATTCTCAGAGACGATATTTCATATAAAGTCCTGGGACGCTAGAGCTTGGCTACGCGTCAGGCCTCTGATCGAATCTGCATCCTCAGAGACGATATTTCATATAAAGTCCTGAGCCGCTCGAGCTTGGCTCCGCATCAGGCCTCTGATCGAATATGCATTCTCAGAGACGATATTTCATATAATGTCCTGGGACGCTGGAGCTTGGCTCCGCGTCAGGCCTCTGATCGAATCTGCATTCTCAGAGACGATATTTCATATAAGTCCTTGGACGCTGGAGCTTGCCTCCGCGTCAGGCCTCTGATCGAATCTACATTCTTAGAGACGATATTTCATATAAAGTCCTGGGACGCTTGAGCTTGGCTTCGCGTCAGGCCTCTGATCGAATATGCATTCTTAGAGACGATATTTCATATAATGTCATGGGACGCTGGAGCTTGGTTCCGCGTCAGGCCTCTGATCGAATCTGCATTCTCAGTGACGATATTTCTTATAAGTCCTTGGACGCTGGAGCTTGGCACCGCGTCAGGCCTCTAATCGAATCTGCATTCTCAGAGACGATATTTCATATAAGTCCTTGGACGCTGGAGCTTGGCTCCGAGTCAGGCCTCTGATCGAATCTGCATTCTCAGAGACGATATTTCATATAAAGTCCTTGAACGCTGGAGCTTGGCTCCGCGTCAGGCCTCTGATCGAATCTGCATTCTCAGAGACGATATTTCATATAAAGTCCTGGGACGCTGGAGCTTGGCTCCGCGTCAGGCCTCTGATCGAATATGCATTCTTAGAGACGATATTTTACATAATGTCATGGGACGCTGGAGCTTGATTCCGCGTCAGGCCTCTGATCGAATCTGCATTCTCAGAGACGATATTTCATATAAGTCCTTGGACGCTGGAGCTTGGCTCCGCGTATGCCTCTAATCGAATCTGCATTCTCAGAGACGATATTTCATATAAGTCCTTGGACGCTAGAGCTTGGCTCCGTGTCAGGGCTCTGATCGAATCTGCATTCTCAGAGACGATATTTCATATAAAGTCCTGGGACGCTGGAGCTTGGCTCTGCATCAGGCCTCTGATCGAATCTGCATTCTCAGAGACGATATTTCATATAAGTCCTTGGACGCTGGAGCTTGGCTCCGCGTCAGGCCTCTAATCGAATATGCATTCTCAGAGAAGTTATTTCATATAAAGTCCTTGGACGCTGGAGCTTGGCTTTGCGTCAGGCCTCTGATCGAATCTGCATTCTCAGAGACGATATTTCATATAAGTCCTTGGATGCTAGAGCTTGGCTCCGTGTTAGGACTCTGATCGAATCTGCATTCTCAGAGACGATATTTCATATAAAGTCCTGGGATGCTTGAGCTTGGCTCTGCGTCAGGCCTCTGATCGAATCTGCATTCTCAGAGACGATATTTCATATAAGTCCTTGGACGCTGGAACTTGGCTCCGCGTCAGGCCTCTGATCGAATCTGCATTCTCAGAGAAGTTATTTCATATAAAGTCCTGGGACGCTGGAGCTTGGCTTTGCGTCAGGCCACTAATCGAATCTGCATTCTCAGAGACGATATTTCATATAAGTCCTTGGACGCTGGAGCTTGGCTCCGCGTCAGGCCTCTGATCGAATCTGCATGCTCAGAGAAGATATTTCATATAAGTCCTTGGACGCTGGAGCTTGGCTCCGCGTCAGGCCTCTGATCGAATCTGCATTCTCAGAGACGATATTTCATATAAGTCCTTGGACGCTGGAGCTTGGCTACGCGTCAGGCATTTGATCGAATCTGCATTCTCGGAGACGATATTTCATATAAAGTCCTTGGACGCTAGAGCTTGGCTCCGCGTCAGGCCTCTGATCGAATCTGCATTCTCAAAGACGATATTTCATATAAGTCCTTGGACGCTGGAGCTTGGCTCCGCGTCAGGCCTCTGATCGAATCTCCATTCTCAGAGAAGATATTTCATATAAGTCCTTGGATGCTGGAGCTTGGCTACGCGTCAGGCCTCTGATCGAATCTGCATTCCCAGAGACGATATTTCATAAAAAGTCCTGGGACGCTGGAGCTTGGCTACGCGTCAGGCCTCTGATCGAATCTGCTTTCTCAGAGACGATATTTCATATAAGTCCTTGGACGCTGGAGCTTGGCTCCGCGTCAGGCCTCTAATCGAATCTGCATTCTCAGAGACGATATTTCATATAAAGTCCTGGGACGCTTGAGCTTCGCTCCGCGTCAGGCCTCTGATCGAATATGCATTCTCAGAGACGATATTTCATATAATGTCCTGGGACGCTGGAGCTTGGCTCCGCGTCAGGCCTCTCATCGAATCTGCATTCTCAGAGACGATATTTCATATAAAGTCCTGGGACACGGGAGCTTGGCTCTGCGTCAGGCCTCTAATCGAATCTGCATTCTCAGAGATGATATTTCATATAAGTCCTTGGACGCTTGAGCTTGGCTCCGCGTCAGGCCTCTGATCGAATCTACATTCTCAGTGATGATATTTCATATAAGTCCTTGGACGCTGGAGCTTGGCTACGCGTCAGGCCTCTGATCGAATCTGCATTCTCAGAGACGATATTTCATATAAAGTCCTGGGACGCTGGAGCTTGGCTCCGCGTCAGGCCTCTAATCGAATCTGTATTCTCAAAGACGATATTTCATATAAAGTCCTGGGACGCTGGAGCTTGGCTCCACGTCAGGCCTCTGATCGAATCTGCATTCTCAGAGACGATATTTCATATAAAGTCCTGGGACGCTGGAGCTTGGCTCCGCATCAGGCCTCTGATCGAATCTGCATTCTCAGAGACGATATTTCATATAAGTCCTTGGACGCTGGAGCTTGGCTCCGCGTCAGGCCTCTAATCGAATCTGCATTCTCAGAGGCGATATTTCATATAAGTCCTTGGACGCTAGAGCTTGGCTCCGTGTTAGGACTCTGATCGAATCTGCATTCTCAGAGACGATATTTCATATAATGTCCTGGGACACTTGAGCTTGGCTCTGCGTCAGGCCTCTGATCGAATCTGCATTCTCAGAGACGATATTTCATATAAGTCCTTGGACGCTGGAGCTTGGCTCCGCGTCAGGCCTCTGATCGAATCTGCATTCTCAGAGAAGTTATTTCATATAAAAACCTGGGACGCTGGAGCTTGGCTTTGCGTTAGGCCTCTGATCGAATCTGCATTCTCAGAGATGGTATTTCATATAAAGTCCTGGGACGCTAGAGCTTGGCTACGCGTCAGGCCTCTGATCGAATCTGCATTCTCAAAGACGATATTTCATATAAGTCCTTGGACGCTGGAGCTTGGCTCCGCGTCAGGCCTCTGATCGAATCTGTATCCTCAGAGACGATATTTCATATAAAGTCCTCGGACGCTAGAGCTTAGCTCCGCATCAGGCCTCTGATCGAATATGCATTCTCAGAGACGATATTTCATATAATGTCCTGGGATGCTGGAGCTTGGCTCCGCGTCAGGCCTCTGATCGAATCTGCATTCTCAGAGATGATATTTCATATAAGTCCTTGGACGCTGGAGCTTGCCTCCGCGTCAGGCCTCTGATCGAATCTAAATTCTCAGAGACGATATTTCATATAAAGTCCTGGGACGCTTGAGCTTGGCTTCGCGTCAGGCCTCTGATCGAATATGCATTCTTAGAGACGATATTTCATATAATGTCATGGGACGCTGGAGCTTGGTTCCGCGTCAGGCCTCTGATCGAATCTGCATTCTCAGTGATGATATTTCTTATAAGTCCTTGGACGCTGGAGCTTGGCACCGCGTCAGGCCTCTAACCGAATCTGCATTCTCAGAGACGATATTTCATATAAGTCCTTGGACGCTGGAGCTTGGCTCCGAGTCAGGCCTCTGATCGAATCTGCATTCTCAGAGACGATATTTCATATAAAGTCCTTGAACGCTGGAGCTTGGCTCCGCGTCAGGCCTCTGATCGAATCTGCATTCTCAGAGACGATATTTCATATAAAGTCCTGGGACGCTGGAGCTTGGCTCCGCGTCAGGCCTCTGATCGAATATGCATTCTTAGAGACGATATTTCACATAATGTCATGGGACGCTGGAGCTTGATTCCGCGTCAGCCCTCTGATCGAATCTGCATTCTCAGAGACGATATTTCATATAAGTCCTTGGACGCTGGAGCTTGGCTCCGCGTCAGGCCTCTAATCGAATCTGCATTCTCAGAGACGATATTTCATATAAGTCCTTGGACGCTAGAGCTTGGCTCCGTGTCAGGGCTCTGATCGAATCTGCATTCTCAGAGACGATATTTCATATAAAGTCCTGGGACGCTGGAGCTTGGCTCTGCATCAGGCCTCTGATCGAATCTGCATTCTCAGAGACGATATTTCATATAAGTCCTTGGACGCTGGAGCTTGGCTCCGCGTCAGGCCTCTAATCGAATATGCATTCTCAGAGAAGTTATTTCATATAAAGTCCTTGGACGCTGGAGCTTGGCTTTGCGTCAGGCCTCTGATCGAATCTGCATTCTCAGAGACGATATTTCATATAAGTCCTTGGACGCTAGAGCTTGGCTCCGGGTTAGGACTCTGATCGAATCTGCATTCTCAGAGACGATATTTCATATAAAGTCCTGGGATGCTTGAGCTTGGCTCTGCGTCAGGCCTCTGATCGAATCTGCATTCTCAGAGACGATATTTCATATAAGTCCTTGGACGCTGGAGCTTGGCTCCGCGTCAGGCCTCTGATCGAATCTGCATTCTCAGAGAAGTTATTTCATATAAAGTCCTGGGACGCTGGAGCTTGGCTTTGCGTCAGGCCTCTGATCGAATCTGCATTCTCAGAGACGATATTTCATATAAGTCCTTGGACGCTGGAGCTTGGCTCCGCGTCAGGCCTCTGATCGAATCTGCATTCTCAGAGATGGTATTTCATATAAAGTCCTGGGACGCTAGAGCTTGGCTACGCGTCAGGCCTCTGATCGAATCTGCATTCTCAAAGACGATATTTCATATAAGTCCTTGGACGCAGGAGCTTGGCTCCGCGTCAGGCCTCTGATCGAATCTGCATTCTCAGAGAAGATATTTCATATAAGTCCTTGGACGCTGGAGCTTGGCTCCGCGTCAGGCCTCTGATCGAATCTGCATTCTCAGAGACGATATTTCATATAAGTCCTTGGACGCTGGAGCTTGGCTTCGCGTCAGGCCTCTGATCGAATCTGCATTCTCAGAGAAGATATTTCATATAAGTCCTTGGACGCTGGAGCTTGGCTCCGCGTCAGGCCTCTGATCGAATCTGCATTCTCAGAGACGATATTTCATATAAGTCCTTGGACGCTGGAGCTTGGCTACGCGTCAGGCCTTTGATCGAATCTGCATTCTCGGAGACGATATTTCATATAAAGTCCTTGGACGCTAGAGCTTGGCTCCGCGTCAGGCCTCTGATCGAATCTGCATTCTCAAAGACGATATTTCATATAAGTCCTTGGACGCTGGAGCTTGGCTCCGCGTCAGGCCTCTGATCGAATCTCCATTCTCAGAGAAGATATTTCATATAAGTCCTTGGATGCTGGAGCTTGGCTACGCGTCAGGCCTCTGATCGAATCTGCATTCTCAGAGACGATATTTCATAAAAAGTCCTGGGACGCTGGAGCTTGGCTACGCGTCAGGCCTTTGATCGAATCTGCTTTCTCAGAGACGATATTTCATATAAGTCCTTGGACGCTGGAGCTTGGCTCCGCGTCAGGCCTCTAATCGAATCTGCATTCTCAGAGACGATATTTCATATAAAGTCCTGGGACGCTTGAGCTTCGCTCCGCGTCAGGCCTCTGATCGAATATGCATTCTCAGAGACGATATTTCATATAATGTCCTGGGACGCTGGAGCTTGGCTCCGCGTCAGGCCTCTCATCGAATCTGCATTCTCAGAGACGATATTTCATATAAAGTCCTGGGACACGGGAGCTTGGCTCTGCGTCAGGCCTCTAATCGAATCTGCATTCTCAGAGATGATATTTCATATAAGTCCTTGGACGCTTGAGCTTGGCTCCGCGTCAGGCCTCTGATCGAATCTACATTCTCAGTGATGATATTTCATATAAGTCCTTGGACGCTGGAGCTTGGCTACGCGTCAGGCCTCTGATCGAATCTGCATTCTCAGAGACGATATTTCATATAAAGTCCTGGGACGCTAGAGCTTGGCTCCGCGTCAGGCCTCTAATCGAATCTGTATTCTCAAAGACGATATTTCATATAAAGTCCTGGGACGCTGGAGCTTGGCTCCACGTCAGGCCTCTGATCGAATCTGCATTCTCAGAGACGATATTTCATATAAAGTCCTGGGACGCTGGAGCTTGGCTCCGCATCAGGCCTCTGATCGAATCTGCATTCTCAGAGACGATATTTCATATAAGTCCTTGGACGCTGGAGCTTGGCTCCGCCTCAGGCCTCTAATCGAATCTGCATTCTCAGAGGCGATATTTCATATAAGTCCTTGGACGCTAGAGCTTGGCTCCGTGTTAGGACTCTGATCGAATCTGCATTCTCAGAGACGATATTTCATATAATGTCCTGGGACACTTGAGCTTGGCTCTGCGTCAGGCCTCTGATCGAATCTGCATTCTCAGAGACGATATTTCATATAAGTCCTTGGACGCTGGAGCTTGGCTCCGCGTCAGGCCTCTGATCGAATCTGCATTCTCAGAGAAGTTATTTCATATAAAAACCTGGGACGCTGGAGCTTGGCTTTGCGTTAGGCCTCTGATCGAATCTGCATTCTCAGAGATGGTATTTCATATAAAGTCCTGGGACGCTAGAGCTTGGCTACGCGTCAGGCCTCTGATCGAATCTGCATTCTCAAAGACGATATTTCATATAAGTCCTTGGACGCTGGAGCTTGGCTCCGCGTCAGGCCTCTGATCGAATCTGTATCCTCAGAGACGATATTTCATATAAAGTCCTGGGACGCTAGAGCTTAGCTCCGCATCAGGCCTCTGATCGAATATGCATTCTCAGAGACGATATTTCATATAATGTCCTGGGATGCTGGAGCTTGGCTCCGCGTCAGGCCTCTGATCGAATCTGCATTCTCAGAGATGATATTTCATATAAGTCCTTGGACGCTGGAGCTTGCCTCCGCGTCAGGCCTCTGATCGAATCTAAATTCTCAGAGACGATATTTCATATAAAGTCCTGGGACGCTTGAGCTTGGCTTCGCGTCAGGCCTCTGATCGAATATGCATTCTTAGAGACGATATTTCATATAATGTCATGGGACGCTGGAGCTTGGTTCCGCGTCAGGCCTCTGATCGAATCTGCATTCTCAGTGATGATATTTCTTATAAGTCCTTGGACGCTGGAGCTTGGCACCGCGTCAGGCCTCTAACCGAATCTGCATTCTCAGAGACGATATTTCATATAAGTCCTTGGACGCTGGAGCTTGGCTCCGAGTCAGGCCTCTGATCGAATCTGCATTCTCAGAGACGATATTTCATATAAAGTCCTTGAACGCTGGAGCTTGGCTCCGCGTCAGGCCTCTGATCGAATCTGCATTCTCAGAGACGATATTTCATATAAAGTCCTGGGACGCTGGAGCTTGGCTACGCGTCAGGCCTCTGATCGAATATGCATTCTTAGAGACGATATTTCACATAATGTCATGGGACGCTGGAGCTTGATTCCGCGTCAGCCCTCTGATCGAATCTGCATTCTCAGAGACGATATTTCATATAAGTCCTTGGACGCTGGAGCTTGGCTCCGCGTCAGGCCTCTAATCGAATCTGCATTCTCAGAGACGATATTTCATATAAGTCCTTGGACGCTAGAGCTTGGCTCCGTGTCAGGGCTCTGATCGAATCTGCATTCTCAGAGACGATATTTCATATAAAGTCCTGGGACGCTGGAGCTTGGCTCTGCATCAGGCCTCTGATCGAATCTGCATTCTCAGAGACGATATTTCATATAAGTCCTTGGACGCTGGAGCTTGGCTCCGCGTCAGGCCTCTAATCGAATATGCATTCTCAGAGAAGTTATTTCATATAAAGTCCTTGGACGCTGGAGCTTGGCTTTGCGTCAGGCCTCTGATCGAATCTGCATTCTCAGAGACGATATTTCATATAAGTCCTTGGACGCTAGAGCTTGGCTCCGTGTTAGGACTCTGATCGAATCTGCATTCTCAGAGACGATATTTCATATAAAGTCCTGGGATGCTTGAGCTTGGCTCTGCGTCAGGCCTCTGATCGAATCTGCATTCTCAGAGACGATATTTCATATAAGTCCTTGGACGCTGGAGCTTGGCTCCGCGTCAGGCCTCTGATCGAATCTGCATTCTCAGAGAAGTTATTTCATATAAAGTCCTGGGACGCTGGAGCTTGGCTTTGCGTCAGGCCTCTGATCGAATCTGCATCCTCAGAGACGATATTTCATATAAGTCCTTGGACGCTGGAGCTTGGCTCCGCGTCAGGCCTCTGATCGAATCTGCATTCTCAGAGATGGTATTTCATATAAAGTCCTGGGACGCTAGAGCTTGGCTACGCGTCAGGCCTCTGATCGAATCTGCATTCTCAAAGACGATATTTCATATAAGTCCTTGGACGCAGGAGCTTGGCTCCGCGTCAGGCCTCTGATCGAATCTGCATTCTCAGAGAAGATATTTCATATAAGTCCTTGGACGCTGGAGCTTGGCTCCGCGTCAGGCCTCTGATCGAATCTGCATTCTCAGAGACGATATTTCATATAAGTCCTTGGACGCTGGAGCTTGGCTTCGCGTCAGGCCTCTGATCGAATCTGCATTCTCAGAGAAGATATTTCATATAAGTCCTTGGACGCTGGAGCTTGGCTCCGCGTCAGGCCTCTGATCGAATCTGCATTCTCAGAGACGATATTTCATATAAGTCCTTGGACGCTGGAGCCTGGCTCCGCGTCAGGCCTCTGATCGAATCTGCATTCTCAGAGAAGATATTTCATATAAGTCCTTGGACGCTGGAGCTTGGCTCCGCGTCAGGCCTCTGATCGAATCTGCATTCTCAAAGACGATATTTCATATAAGTCCTTGGACGCTGGAGCTTGGATCCGCGTCAGGCCTCTGATCGAATCTGCATTCTCAGAGAAGATATTTCATATAAGTCCTTGGACGCTGGAGCTTGGCTCCGCGTCAGGCCTCTGATCGAATCTGCATTCTCAGAGACGATATTTCATATAAGTCCTTGGACGCTGGAGCTTGGCTACGCATCAGGCCTTTGATCGAATCTGCATTCTCGGAGACGATATTTCATATAAAGTCCTGGGACGCTAGAGCTTGGCTCCGCGTCAGGCCTCTGATCGAATCTGCATTCTCAAAGACGATATTTCATATAAGTCCTTGGACGCTGGAGCTTGGCTCCGCGTCAGGCCTCTGATCGAATCTCCATTCTCAGAGAAGATATTTCATATAAGTCCTTGGACGCTGGAGCTTGGCTTTGCGTCAGGCCTCTGATCGAATCTGCATTCTCAGAGACGATATTTCATATAAGTCCTTGGACGCTGGAGCTTGGCTCCGCGTCAGGCCTCTAATCGAATATGCATTCTCAGAGAAGTTATTTCATATAAAGTCCTTGGACGCTGGAGCTTGGCTTTGCGTCAGGCCTCTGATCGAATCTGCATTCTCAGAGACGATATTTCATATAAGTCCTTGGACGCTAGAGCTTGGCTCCGTGTTAGGACTCTGATCGAATCTGCATTCTCAGAGACGATATTTCATATAAAGTCCTGGGATGCTTGAGCTTGGCTCTGCGTCAGGCCTCTGATCGAATCTGCATTCTCAGAGAAGTTATTTCATATAAAGTCCTGGGACGCTGGAGCTTGGCTCCGCGTCAGGCCTCTGATCGAATCTGCATTCTCAGAGAAGATATTTCATATAAGTCCTTGGACGCTGGAGCTTGGCTCCGCGTCAGGCCTCTGATCGAATCTGCATTCTCAGAGACGATATTTCATATAAGTCCTTGGACGCTGGAGCTTGGCTCCGCGTCAGGCCTCTGATCGAATCTGCATTCTCAGAGAAGTTATTTCATATAAAGTCCTGGGACGCTGGAGCTTGGCTTTGCGTCAGGCCTCTGATCGAATCTGCATTCTCAGAGACGATATTTCATATAAGTCCTTGGACGCTGGAGCTTGGCTCCGCGTCAGGCCTCTGATCGAATCTGCATTCTCAGAGATGGTATTTCATATAAAGTCCTGGGACGCTAGAGCTTGGCTACGCGTCAGGCCTCTGATCGAATCTGCATTCTCAAAGACGATATTTCATATAAGTCCTTGGACGCAGGAGCTTGGCTCCGCGTCAGGCCTCTGATCGAATCTGCATTCTCAGAGAAGATATTTCATATAAGTCCTTGGACGCTGGAGCTTGGCTCCGCGTCAGGCCTCTGATCGAATCTGCATACTCAGAGACGATATTTCATATAAGTCCTTGGACGCTGGAGCTTGGCTTCGCGTCAGGCCTCTGATCGAATCTGCATTCTCAGAGAAGATATTTCATATAAGTCCTTGGACGCTGGAGCTTGGCTCCGCGTCAGGCCTCTGATCGAATCTGCATTCTCAGAGACGATATTTCATATAAGTCCTTGGACGCTGGAGCCTGGCTCCGCGTCAGGCCTCTGATCGAATCTGCATTCTCAGAGAAGATATTTCATATAAGTCCTTGGACGCTGGAGCTTGGCTCCGCGTCAGGCCTCTGATCGAATCTGCATTCTCAAAGACGATATTTCATATAAGTCCTTGGACGCTGGAGCTTGGATCCGCGTCAGGCCTCTGATCGAATCTGCATTCTCAGAGAAGATATTTCATATAAGTCCTTGGACGCTGGAGCTTGGCTCCGCGTCAGGCCTCTGATCGAATCTGCATTCTCAGAGACGATATTTCATATAAGTCCTTGGACGCTGGAGCTTGGCTACGCGTCAGGCCTTTGATCGAATCTGCATTCTCGGAGACGATATTTCATATAAAGTCCTGGGACGCTAGAGCTTGGCTCCGCGTCAGGCCTCTGATCGAATCTGCATTCTCAAAGACGATATTTCATATAAGTCCTTGGACGCTGGAGCTTGGCTCCGCGTCAGGCCTCTGATCGAATCTCCATTCTCAGAGAAGATATTTCATATAAGTCCTTGGACGCTGGAGCTTGGCTCCGCGTCAGGCCTCTGATCGAATCTGCATTCTCAAAGACGATATTTCATATAAGTCCTTGGATGTTGGAGCTTGGCTACGCGTCAGGCCTCTGATCGAATCTGCGTTCTCAGAGACGATATTCAATATAAAGTCCTGGGACGCTAGAGCTTGGCTCCGCGTCAGGGCTCTGATCGAATCTGCATTCTCAGAGACGATATTTCATAAAAAGTCCTCAGACGCTGGAGCTTGGCTACGCGTCAGGCCTCTGATCGAATCTGCTTTCTCAGAGACGATATTTCATATAAGTCCTTGGACGCTGGAGCTTGGCTCCGCGTCAGGCCTCTGATCGAATCTGCATTCTCAGAGACGATATTTCATATAAGTCCTTGGACGCTGGAGCTTGGCTCCGCGTCAGGCCTCTAATCGAATCTGCATTCTCAGAGACGATATTTCATATAAAGTCCTGGGACGCTTGAGCTTGGCTCCGCGTCAGGCCTCTGATCGAATATGCATTTTCAGAGACGATATTTCATATAATGTCCTGGGACGCTGGAGCTTGGCTCCGCGTCAGGCCTCTCATCGAATCTGCATTCTCAGAGACGATATTTCATATAAAGTCCTGGGACACGGGAGCTTGGCTCTGCGTCAGGCCTCTAATCGAATCTGCATTCTCAGAGATGATATTTCATATAAGTCCTTGGACGCTTGAGCTTGGCTCCGCGTCAGGCCTCTGATCGAATCTGCATTCTCAGTGACGATATTTCATATAAGTCCTTGGACACTGGAGCTTGGCTACGCGTCAGGCCTCTGATCGAATCTGCATTCTCAGAGACGATATTTCATATAAAGTCCTGGGACGCTGGAGCTTGGCTCCACGTCAGGCCTCTAATCGAATCTGTATTCTCAAAGACGATATTTCATATAAAGTCCTGGGACGCTGGAGCTTGGCTCCACGTCAGGCCTCTGATCGAATCTGCATTCTCAGAGACGATATTTCATATAAAGTCCTGGGACGCTGGAGCTTGGCTCCGCATCAGGCCTCTGATCGAATCTGCATTCTCAGAGACGATATTTCATATAAGTCCTTGGACGCTGGAGCTTGGCTCCGCGTCAGGCCTCTAATCGAATCTGCATTCTCAGAGGCGATATTTCATATAAGTCCTTGGACGCTAGAGCTTGGCTCCGTGTTAGGACTCTGATCGAATCTGCATTCTCAGAGACGATATTTCATATAAAGTCCTAGAACGCTGGAGCTTGGCTCCGCGTCAGGCCTCTGATCGAATCTGCATTCTCAGAGACGATATTTCATATAAAGTCCTGGGACGCTGGAGCTTGGCTCCGCGTCAGGCCTCTGATCGAATATGCATTCTTAGAGACGATATTTCACATAATGTCATGGGACGCTGGAGCTTGATTCCGCGTCAGGCCTCTGATCGAATCTACATTCTCAGAGACGATATTTCATATAAGTCCTTGGACGCTGGAGCTTGGCTACGCGTCAGGCCTCTGATCGAATCTGCATTCTCAAAGACGATATTTCATATAAGTCCTTGGACGCTGGAGCTTGGCTCCGCGTCAGGCCTCTGATCGAATCTGCATCCTCAGAGACGATATTTCATATAAAGTCCTGGGACGCTAGAGCTTGGCTCCGCATCAGGCCTCTGATCGAATATGCATTCTCAGAGACGATATTTCATATAATGTCCTGGGACGCTGGAGCTAGGCTCCGCGTCAGGCCTCTGATCGAATCTGCATTCTCAGAGACGATATTTCATATAAAGTCCTGGGACGCTTGAGCTTGGCTTCGCGTCAGGCCTCTGATCGAATATGCATTCTTAGAGACGATATTTCATATAATGTCATGGGACGCTGGAGCTTGGTTCCGCGTCAGGCCTCTGATCGAATCTGCATTCTCAGTGACGATATTTCTTATAAGTCCTTGGACGCTGGAGCTTGGCACCGCGTCAGGCCTCTAATCGAATCTGCATTCTCAGAGACGATATTTCATATAAGTCCTTGGACGCTGGAGCTTGGCTCCGAGTCAGGCCTCTGATCGAATCTGCATTCTCAGAGACGATATTTCATATAAAGTCCTAGAACGCTGGAGCTTGGCTCCGCGTCAGGCCTCTGATCGAATCTGCATTCTCAGAGACGATATTTCATATAAAGTCCTGGGACGCTGGAGCTTGGCTCCGCGTCAGGCCTCTGATCGAATATGCATTCTTAGAGACGATATTTCACATAATGTCATGGGACGCTGGAGCTTGATTCCGCGTCAGGCCTCTGATCGAATCTGCATTCTCAGAGACGATATTTCATATAAGTCCTTGGACGCTGGAGCTTGGCTCCGCGTCAGGCCTCTAATCGAATCTGCATTCTCAGAGACGATATTTCATATAAGTCCTTGGACGCTAGAGCTTGGCTCCGTGTCAGGGCTCTGATCGAATCTGCATCCTCAGAGACGATATTTCATATAAAGTCCTGGGACGCTAGAGCTTGGCTCCGCATCAGGCCTCTGATCGAATATGCATTCTCAGAGACGATATTTCATATAATGTCCTGGGACGCTGGAGCTTGGCTCCGCGTCAGGCCTCTGATCGAATCTGCATTCTCAGAGACGATATTTCATATAAGTCCTTGGACGCTGGAGCTTGCCTCCGCGTCAGGCCTCTGATCGAATCTCCATTCTCAGAGACGATATTTCATATAAAGTCCTGGGACGCTTGAGCTTGGCTTCGCGTCAGGCCTCTGATCGAATATGCATTCTTAGAGACGATATTTCATATAATGTCATGGGACGCTGGAGCTTGGTTCCGCGTCAGGCCTCTGATCGAATCTGCATTCTCAGTGACGATATTTCTTATAAGTCCTTGGACGCCGGAGCTTGGCACCGCGTCAGGCCTCTAATCGAATCTGCATTCTCAGAGACGATATTTCATATAAGTCCTTGGACGCTGGAGCTTGGCTCCGAGTCAGGCCTCTGATCGAATCTGCATTCTCAGAGACGATATTTCATATAAAGTCCTAGAACGCTGGAGCTTGGCTCCGCGTCAGGCCTCTGATCGAATCTGCATTCTCAGAGACGATATTTCATATAAAGTCCTGGGAAGCTGGAGCTTGGCTCCGCGTCAGGCCTCTGATCGAATATGCATTCTTAGAGACGATATTTCACATAATGTCATGGGACGCTGGAGCTTGATTCCGCGTCAGGCCTCTGATCGAATCTGCATTCTCAGAGACGATATTTCATATAAGTCCTTGGACGCTGGAGCTTGGCTCCGCGTCAGGCCTCTAATCGAATCTGCATTCTCAGAGACGATATTTCATATAAGTCCTTGGACGCTAGAGCTTGGCTCCGTGTCAGGGCTCTGATCGAATCTGCATTCTCAGAGACGATATTTCATATAAAGTCCTGGGACGGTGGAGCTTGGCTCTGCATCAGGCCTCTGATCGAATCTGCATTCTCAGAGACGATATTTCATATAAGTCCTTGGACGCTGGAGCTTGGCTCCACGTTAGGCCTCTAATCGAATATGCATTCTCAGAGAAGTTATTTCATATAAAGTCCTTGGACGCTGGAGCTTGGCTTTGCGTCAGGCCTCTGATCGAATCTGCATTCTCAGAGACGATATTTCATATAAGTCCTTGGACGCTAGAGCTTGGCTCCGTGTTAGGACTCTGATCGAATCTGCATTCTCAGAGACGATATTTCATATAAAGTCCTGGGATGCTTGAGCTTGGCTCTGCGTCAGGCCTCTGATCGAATCTGCATTCTCAGAGACGATATTTCATATAAGTCCTTGGACGCTGGAGCTTGGCTCCGCGTCAGGCCTCTAATCGAATCTGCATTCTCAGAGACGATATTTCATATAAGTCCTTGGACGCTAGAGCTTGGCTCCGTGTCAGGGCTCTGATCGAATCTGCATCCTCAGAGATGATATTTCGTATAAAGTCCTGGGACGCTAGAGCTTGGCTCCGCATCAGGCCTCTGATCGAATATGCATTCTCAGAGACGATATTTTATATAATGTCCTGGGACGCTGGAGCTTGGCTCCGCGTCAGGCCTCTGATCGAATCTGCATTCTCAGAGACGATATTTCATATAAGTCCTTGGACGCTGGAGCTTGCCTCCGCGTCAGGCCTCTGATCGAATCTACATTCTCAGAGACGATATTTCATATAAAGTCCTGGGACGCTTGAGCTTGGCTTCGCGTCAGGCCTCTGATCGAATATGCATTCTTAGAGACGATATTTCATATAATGTCATGGGACGCTGGAGCTTGGTTCCGCGTCAGGCCTCTGATCGAATCTGCATTCTCAGTGACGATATTTCTTATAAGTCCTTGGACGCTGGAGCTTGGCACCGCGTCAGGCCTCTAATCGAATCTGCATTCTCAGAGACGATATTTCATATAAGTCCTTGGACGCTGGAGCTTGGCTCCGAGTCAGGCCTCTGATCGAATCTGCATTCTCAGAGACGATATTTCATATAAAGTCCTAGAACGCTGGAGCTTGGCTCCGCGTCAGGCCTCTGATCGAATCTGCATTCTCAGAGACGATATTTCATATAAAGTCCTGGGACGCTGGAGCTTGGCTCCGCGTCAGGCCTCTGATCGAATATGCATTCTTAGAGACGATATTTCACATAATGTCATGGGACGCTGGAGCTTGATTCCGCGTCAGGCCTCTGATCGAATCTGCATTCTCAGAGACGATATTTCATATAAGTCCTTGGACGCTGGAGCTTGGCTCCGCGTCAGGCCTCTAATCGAATCTGCATTCTCAGAGACGATATTTCATATAAGTCCTTGGACGCTAGAGCTTGGCTCCGTGTCAGGGCTCTGATCGAATCTGCATTCTCAGAGACGATATTTCATATAAAGTCCTGGGACGGTGGAGCTTGGCTCTGCATCAGGCCTCTGATCGAATCTGCATTCTCAGAGACGATATTTCATATAAGTCCTTGGACGCTGGAGCTTGGCTCCGCGTCAGGCCTCTAATCGAATATGCATTCTCAGAGAAGTTATTTCATATAAAGTCCTTGGACGCTGGAGCTTGGCTTTGCGTCAGGCCTCTGATCGAATCTGCATTCTCAGAGACGATATTTCATATAAGTCCTTGGACGCTAGAGCTTGGCTCCGTGTTAGGACTCTGATCGAATCTGCATTCTCAGAGACGATATTTCATATAAAGTCCCGGGATGCTTGAGCTTGGCTCTGCGTCAGGCCTCTGATCGAATCTGCATTCTCAGAGACGATATTTCATATAAGTCCTTGGACGCTGGAGCTTGGCTCCGCGTCAGGCCTCTGATCGAATCTGCATTCTCAGAGAAGTTATTTCATATAAAGTCCTGGGACGCTGGAGCTTGGCTTTGCGTCAGGCCTCTGATCGAATCTGCATTATCAGAGACGATATTTCATATAAGTCCTTGGACGCTGGAGCTTGGCTCCGCGTCAGGCCTCTGATCGAATCTGCATTCTCAGAGATGGTATTTCATATAAAGTCCTGGGACGCTAGAGCTTGGCTACGCGTCAGGCCTCTGATCGAATCTGCATTCTCAAAGACGATATTTCATATAAGTCCTTGGACGCAGGAGCTTGGCTCCGCGTCAGGCCTCTGATCGAATCTGCATTCTCAGAGAAGATATTTCATATAAGTCCTTGGACGCTGGAGCTTGGCTCCGCGTCAGGCCTCTGATCGAATCTGCATTCTCAGAGACGATATTTCATATAAGTCCTTGGACGCTGGAGCTTGGCTACGCGTCAGGCCTCTGATCGAACCTGCATTCTCAGAGAAGATATTTCATATAAGTCCTTGGACGCTGGAGCTTGGCTCCGCGTCAGGCCTCTGATCGAATCTGCATTCTCAGAGACGATATTTCATATAAGTCCTTGGACGCTGGAGCTTGGCTCCGCGTCAGGCCTCTAATCGAATCTGCATTCTCAGAGATGATATTTCATATAAGTCCTTGGACGCTAGAGCTTGGCTCCGTGTCAGGGCTCTGATCGAATCTGCATTCTCAGAGACGATATTTCATATAAAGTCCTGGGATGCTGGAGCTTGGCTCTGCATCAGGCCTCTGATCGAATCTGCATTCTCAGAGACGATATTTCATATAAGTCCTTGGACGCTGGAGCTTGGCTCCGCGTCAGGCCTCTAATCGAATATGCATTCTCAGAGAAGTTATTTCATATAAAGTCCTTGGACGCTGGAGCTTGGCTTTGCGTCAGGCCTCTGATCGAATCTGCATTCTCAGAGACGATATTTCATATAAGTCCTTGGACGCTAGAGCTTGGCTCCGTGTTAGGACTCTGATCGAATCTGCATTCTCAGAGACGATATTTCATATAAAGTCCTTGAATGCTTGAGCTTGGCTCTGCGTCAGGCCTCTGATCGAATCTGCATTCTCAGAGACGATATTTCATATAGGTCCTTGGACGCTGGAGCTTGGCTCCGCGTCAGGCCTTTGATCGAATCTGCATTCTCAGAGAAGTTATTTCATATAAAGTCCTGGGACGCTGGAGCTTGGCTTTGCGTCAGGCCTCTGATCGAATCTGCATTCTCAGAGACGATATTTCATATAAGTCCTTGGACGCTGGAGCTTGGCTCCGCGTCAGGCCTCTGATCGAATCTGCATTCTCAGAGATGGTATTTCATATAAAGTCCTGGGACGCTAGAGCTTGGCTACGCGTCAGGCGTCTGATCGAATCTGCATTCTCAAAGACGATATTTCATATAAGTCCTTGGACGCAGGAGCTTGGCTCCGCGTCAGGCCTCTGATCGAATCTGCATTCTCAGAGAAGATATTTCATATAAGTCCTTGGACGCTGGAGCTTGGCTCCGCGTCAGGCCTCTGATCGAATCTGCATTCTCAGAGACGATATTTCATATAAGTCCTTGGACGCTGGAGCTTGGCTACGCGTCAGGCCTCTGATCGAATCTGCATTCTCAGAGAAGATATTTCATATAAGTCCTTGGATGCTGGAGCTTGGCTCCGCGTCAGGCCTCTGATCGAATCTGCATTCTCAGAGACGATATTTCATATAAGTCCTTGGACGCTGGAGCTTGGCTCCGCGTCAGGCCTCTGATCGAATCTGCATTCTCAGAGAAGATATTTCATATAAGTCCTTGGACGCTGGAGCTTGGCTCCGCGTCAGGCCTCTGATCGAATCTGCATTCTCAAAGACGATATTTCATATAAGTCCTTGGACGCTGGAGCTTGGCTCCGCGTCAGGCCTATGATCGAATCTGCATTCTCAGAGAAGATATTTCATATAAGTCCTTGGACGCTGGAGCTTGGCTCCGCGTCAGGCCTCTGATCGAATCTGCATTCTCAGAGACGATATTTCATATAAGTCCTTGGACGCTGGAGCTTTGCTACGCGTCAGGCCTTTGATCGAATCTGCATTCTCGGAGACGATATTTCATATAAAGTCCTGGGACGCTAGAGCTTGGCTCCGCGTCAGGCCTCTGATCGAATCTCCATTCTCAGAGAAGATATTTCATATAAGTCCTTGGACGCTGGAGCTTGGCTCCGCGTCAGGCCTCTGATCGAATCTGCATTCTCAAAGACGATATTTCATATAAGTCCTTGGATGTTGGAGCTTGGCTACGCGTCAAGCCTCTGATCGAATCTGCGTTCTCAGAGACGATATTTAATATCAAGTCCTGGGACGCTAGAGCTTGGCTCCGCGTCAGGGCTCTGATCGAATCTGCATTCTCAGAGACGATATTTCATAAAAAGTCCTGGGACGCTGGAGCTTGGCTACGCGTCAGGCCTCTGATCGAATCTGCTTTCTCAGAGACGATATTTCATATAAGTCCTTGGACCCTTGAGCTTGGCTCCGCGTCAGGCCTCTGATCGAATCTGCATTCTCAGAGACGATATTTCATATAAGTCCTTGGACGCTGGAGCTTGGCTCCGCGTCAGGCCTCTAATCGAATCTGCATTCTCAGAGACGATATTTCATATAAAGTCCTGGGACGCTTGAGCTTGGCTCCGCGTCAGGCCTCTGATCGAATATGCATTCTCAGAGACGATATTTCATATAATGTCCTGGGACGCTGGAGCTTGGCTCCGCGTCAGGCCTCTCATCGAATCTGCATTCTCAGAGACGATATTTCATATAAAGTCCTGGGACACGGGAGCTTGGCTCTGCGTCAGGCCTCTAATCGAATCTGCATTCTCAGAGATGATATTTCATATAAGTCCTTGGACGCTTGAGCTTGGCTCCACGTCAGGCCTCTGATCGAATCTGCATTCTCAGTGACGATATTTCATATAAGTCCTTGGACGCTGGAGCTTGGCTACGCGTCAGGCCTCTGATCGAATCTGCATTCTCAGAGACGATATTTCATATAAAGTCCTGGGACGCTGGAGCTTGGCTCCGCGTCAGGCCTCTAATCGAATCTGTATTCTCAAAGACGATATTTCATATAAAGTCCTGGGACGCTGGAGCTTGGCTCCGCATCAGGCCTCTGATCGAATCTGCATTCTCAGAGACGATATTTCATATAAGTCCTTGGACGCTGGAGCTTGGCTCCGCGTCAGGCCTCTAATCGAATCTGCATTCTCAGAGGCGATATTTCATATAAGTCCTTGGACGCTAGAGCTTGGCTCCGTGTTAGGACTCTGATCGAATCTGCATTCTCAGAGACGATATTTCATATAAAGTCCTGGGACACTTGAGCTTGGCTCTGCGTCAGGCCTCTGATCGAATCTGCATTCTCAGAGACGATATTTCATATAAGTCCTCGGACGCTGGAGCTTGGCTCCGCGTCAGGCCTCTGATCGAATCTGCATTCTCAGAGAAGTTATTTCATATAAAAACCTGCGACGCTGGAGCTTGGCTTTGCGTCAGGCCTCTGATCGAATCTGCATTCTCAGAGATGGTATTTCATATAAAGTCCTGGGACGCTAGAGCTTGGCTACGCGTCAGGCCTCTGATCGAATCTGCATTCTCAAAGACGATATTTCATATAAGTCCTTGGACGCTGGAGCTTGGCTCCGCGTCAGGCCTCTGATCGAATCTGCATTCTCAGAGACGATATTTCATATAAGTCCTGGGACGCTAGAGCTTGGCTCCGCGTCAGGCCTCTGATCGAATCTGCATTCTCAGAGACGATATTTCATATAAAGTCCTGGGACGCTGGAGCTTGGCTCCGCGTCAGGCCTCTGATCGAATCTGCATTCTCAAAGACGATATTTCATATAAGTCCTTGGATGCTGGAGCTTGGCTACGCGTCAGGCCTCTGATCGAATCTGCGTTCTCAGAGACGATATTTAATATAAAGTCGTGGGACGCTAGAGCTTGGCTCCGCGTCAGGGCTCTGATCGAATCTGCATTCTCAGAGACGATATTTCATAAAAAGTCCTGGGACGCTGGAGCTTGGCTACGCGTCAGGCCTCTGATCGAATCTGCTTTCTCAGAGACGATATTTCATATAAGTCCTTGGACCCTTGAGCTTGGCTCCGCGTCAGGCCTCTGATCGAATCTGCATTCTCAGAGACGATATTTCATATAAGTCCTTGGACGCTGGAGCTTGGCTCCGCGTCAGGCCTCTAATCGAATCTGCATTCTCAGAGACGATATTTCATATAAAGTCCTGGGACGCTTGAGCTTGGCTCCGCGTCAGGCCTCTGATCGAATATGCATTCTCAGAGACGATATTTCATATAATGTCCTGGGACGCTGGAGCTTGGCTCCGCGTCAGGCCTCTCATCGAATCTGCATTCTCAGAGACGATATTTCATATAAAGTCCTGGGACACGGGAGCTTGGCTCTGCGTCAGGCCTCTAATCGAATCTGCATTCTCAGAGATGATATTTCATATAAGTCCTTGGACGCTTGAGCTTGGCTCCACGTCAGGCCTCTGATCGAATCTGCATTCTCAGTGACGATATTTCATATAAGTCCTTGGACGCTGGAGCTTGGCTACGCGTCAGGCCTCTGATCGAATCTGCATTCTCAGAGACGATATTTCATATAAAGTCCTGGGACGCTGGAGCTTGGCTCCGCGTCAGGCCTCTAATCGAATCTGTATTCTCAAAGACGATATTTCATATAAAGTCCTGGGACGCTGGAGCTTGGCTCCGCATCAGGCCTCTGATCGAATCTGCATTCTCAGAGACGATATTTCATATAAGTCCTTGGACGCTGGAGCTTGGCTCCGCGTCAGGCCTCTAATCGAATCTGCATTCTCAGAGGCGATATTTCATATAAGTCCTTGGACGCTAGAGCTTGGCTCCGTGTTAGGACTCTGATCGAATCTGCATTCTCAGAGACGATATTTCATATAAAGTCCTGGGACACTTGAGCTTGGCTCTGCGTCAGGCCTCTGATCGAATCTGCATTCTCAGAGACGATATTTCATATAAGTCCTCGGACGCTGGAGCTTGGCTCCGCGTCAGGCCTCTGATCGAATCTGCATTCTCAGAGAAGTTATTTCATATAAAAACCTGCGACGCTGGAGCTTGGCTTTGCGTCAGGCCTCTGATCGAATCTGCATTCTCAGAGATGGTATTTCATATAAAGTCCTGGGACGCTAGAGCTTGGCTACGCGTCAGGCCTCTGATCGAATCTGCATTCTCAAAGACGATATTTCATATAAGTCCTTGGACGCTGGAGCTTGGCTCCGCGTCAGGCCTCTGATCGAATCTGCATTCTCAGAGACGATATTTCATATAAGTCCTGGGACGCTAGAGCTTGGCTCCGCGTCAGGCCTCTGATCGAATCTGCATTCTCAGAGACGATATTTCATATAAAGTCCTGGGACGCTGGAGCTTGGCTCCGCGTCAGGCCTCTGATCGAATCTGCATTCTCAAAGACGATATTTCATATAAGTCCTTGGATGCTGGAGCTTGGCTACGCGTCAGGCCTCTGATCGAATCTGCGTTCTCAGAGACGATATTTAATATAAAGTCGTGGGACGCTAGAGCTTGGCTCCGCGTCAGGGCTCTGATCGAATCTGCATTCTCAGAGACGATATTTCATAAAAAGTCCTGGGACGCTGGAGCTTGGCTACGCGTCAGGCCTCCGATCGAATCTGCATTCTCAGAGACGATATTTCATATAAGTCCTTGGACGCTGGAGCTTGGCTCCGCGTCAGGCCTCTGATCGAATCTGCATTCTCAGAGACGATATTTCATATAAGTCCTTGGACGCTGGAGCTTGGCTCCGCGTCAGGCCTCTAATCGAATCTGCATTCTCAGAGACGATATTTCATATAAAGTCCTGGGACGCTTGAGTTTGGCTTCGCGTCAGGCCTCTGATCGAATATGCATTCTCAGAGACGATATTTCATATAATGTCCTGGGACGCTGGAGCTTGGCTCCGCGTCAGGCCTCTCATCGAATCTGCATTCTCAGAGACGATATTTCATATAAAGTCCTGGGACGCGGGAGCTTGGCTCTGCGTCAGGCCTCTAATCGAATCTGCATTCTCAGAGATGATATTTCATATAAGTCCTTGGACGCTTGAGCTTGGCTCCGCGTCAGGCCTCTGATCGAATCTGCATTCTCAGTGACGATATTTCATATAAGTCCTTGGACGCTGGAGCTTGGCTACGCGTCAGGCCTCTGATCGAATCTGCATTCTCAGAGACGATATTTCATATAAAGTCCTTGGACGCTGGAGCTTGGCTCCGCGTCAGGCCTCTAATCGAATCTGTATTCTCAAAGACGATATTTCATATAAAGTCCTGGGACGCTGGAGCTTGGCTCCACGTCAGGCCTCTGATCGAATCTGCATTCAAGGCCGACGGGCCGGCCCGCGTTTGCACAGGTCTAGTTTCAAGATGTTGAATACACAGCCAGATGTTTAAATTTGATGGTATAAATATGCATTATTAGCTCACCTAACCTTAATGAATCCATGGATTAAAAAAAGCACATATTTCGTTATCAATATACATATACTTACAAATGATGCGGAGCAACGTTCCAGCGTCCCAGGACTTTATATGAAATATCGTCTCTGAGAATGCATATTCGATCAGAGGCCTGACGCGGAGCCAAGCTCAAGCATCCCAGGACTTTATATGAAATATCGTCTCTGAGAATGTAGATTCGATCAGAGGCCTGACGCGGAGCCAAGCTCCAGCGTCCAAGGACTTATATGAAATATCGTCTCTGAGAATGCAGATTCGATCAGAGGCCTGACGCGGAGCCAAGCTCCAGCGTCCAAGGACTTATATGAAATATCGTCTCTTAGAATGCAGATTCGATCAGAGGCCTGACGCAGAGCCAAGCTCCATAGTCCCAGGACTTTATATGAATTATCGTCTCTGAGAATGCAGATTCGATCAGAGGCCTGACGCGGAGCCAAGCTCCAGCGTCCAAGGACTTATATGAAATATCGTCTCTGAGAATGCACATTCGGTTAGAGGCCTGACGCGGAGCCAATCTCCAGTGTCCAAGGACTTATATGAAATATCGTCTCTGAGAATGCAGATTCGATCAGAGGCCTGATTCGGAGCAACGCTCCAGCGTCCCAGGACTTTATATGAAATATCGTCTCTGAGAATGCATATTAGATCAGAGGCCTGACGCGGAGCCAAGCTCAAGCATCCCAGGACTTTATATGAAATATCGTCTTTGAGAATGTAGATTCGATCAGAGGCCTGACGCGGAGCCAAGCTCCAGCGTCCAAGGACTTATATGAAATTAATATCGTCTCTGAGAATGCAGATTCGATCAGAGGCCTGACGCGGAGCCAAGCTCCAGCGTCCAAGGACTTATTTGAAATATCGTCTCTGAGAATGCATATTTGATCATAGGCCTGACGCATAGCCAAGCTCCAGCGTTGATAATGCATATTTTAGATAGGCATTATAGACATATTTAGTTTAGTTAGGTTGCATTTCTTTCATACTTTGTTGCTAAATTGCATCTTGTGATTATTTTAGAAGAGTTCGGATTCTGCGCAATTTTGTGTTTATCTCGCAGATTGAATCGGAACACATTTGGGAGATGCAATATCTCGAAGAGGAACACGAGAAACATGGGAAGGAACAAGGTAGGAAAGATGCAAGACAAGAGGAGAAACCCGCAAAGGAGTACAAGAAGTCACGGCAAAACATTATGCCGCGGGCGCCGCAACTTTGCGGCGGGTGCAGCACAGGCCGCTGCAGCGGGGATGACGGACCTTCAGTGTGCGGCGGGCGCAGCAACTTTGCGGCGCCCGCAGCACTGGCCGACAGTGAATAAACGCTGCGTTTTGTTTAATTAAAAACCCTAGAATTTGTTTGTCCATTGAGTGGCGGACTTGGGATGTTTGATAAGGCCACTTTTATGTTATTTTTCATTACTTCCATTCTATTCTTAATTCCATTAGACACTTTAGAGATTTTGAGCAATGTCTTCCATGAGGAACTAAACTCATCTATTCTGCCTGCAATTTGAAGCTTTATTCGGATTGATTGTGAGTTTCTAATTCTCGCTCCTTGTTTCCTATTTGTGAATGTTTTAACTTATTTGTGCTTGATTGTCTATTGTCTTATTCTATCTAGCCCGCGCAACTAGTTAGAATCAATTCAATTGCTAAGGTTTTGTAGATTCCTGATTGTGAACCTTAACCTAAGTGGCAAACTTGTTCCTTTAGGGCTGATTGAACTAATTGAATGAGTTGGAAGTTGAATGTGTTGTTAAATCCTTCTTTAGGGACTGCAAATACCTTGGCTAATATCTAAACTTAAAGCTATCAATTGGGTTAAATCCTTCTTTAGGGACTATTCGATTGAAAAGACTTTCTAGGACTGATTGGACTAGTAACTATATTAGGTCGGAACAAGGGCATTCATAGGAGACTAAATAGGACGAGAAGAAGTTACAAGGATCGCTTCAATCCAATAAAGTTGAAAATTGTAGGTAGAATTGCTTCTCTCACTTGTCTAAAACAAATTCACTTACTCTACTTTCGTTACCTTGCTTTGATAAAAGGCAAAGCATTCACACTAAAACCCCCCTTGGTTACTTACTTGGCATTAAAATCACATTTGAGTTATAATTTTCCCTGTGGATCGACCTCTTGCTTATTGCTATACTTGCTATAGGTTTGAGTTTTCTTTGGCGGAATCAACGATAGGTTTCCCCTCCGTCAAATTTGGCGCCGTTGCCGGGGACTTTATATGAAATATCGTCTCTGAGAATGCAGATTCGATCAGAGGCCTGACGCGGAGCCAAGCTCCAGCGTCCAAGGACTTTATATGAAATATCGTCTCTGAGAATGCAGATTCGATCAGAGGCCTGACGCAGAGCCAAGCTCCAGCGTCCAAGGACTTATATGAAATATCGTCTCTGAGAATGCAGATTCGATCAGAGGCCTGACGCGGAGCCGAGCTCCAGCGTCCCAAGACATTATATGAAATATCGTCTCTGAGAATGCAGATTCGATCAGAGGCCTGACGCGGAGCCAAGCTCCAGCGTCCTAGGACTTTATATGAAATATCGTCTTTGAGAATGCAGATTCGATCAGAGGCCTGACGCGTAGCCAAGCTCCAGCGTCCAAGGACTTATATGAAATATCGTCACTGAGAATGTAGATTCGATCAGAGGCCTGACGCGGAGCCAAGCTCCAGCGTCCAAGGACTTATATGAAATATCATCTCTGAGAATGCAGATTCGATTAGAGGCCTGACGCAGAGCGAAGCTCAAGCGTCCCAGGACTTTATATGAAATATCGTCCCTGAGAATGCAGATTCGATCAGAGGCCTGATGCGGAGCCAAGCTCCAGCATCCAAGGACTTATATGAAATATCGTCTCTAAGAATGCAGATTCGATCAGAGGCCTGACGCAGAGCCAAGCTCCAGCGTCCCAGGACTTTATATGAAATATCATCTCTGAGAATGCAGATTCGATCAGAGGCCTGACGCGGAGCCAAGCTCCAGCGTCCAAGGACTTATATGAAATATCGTCTCTGAGAATGCAGATTCGATTAGAGGCCTGACGCGGAGCCAAGCTCCAGCGTCCAAGGACTTATATGAAATATCGTCTCTGAGAATGCAGATTCGATTAGAGGCCTGACACGTAGCCAAGCCCCAGGGTCCAAGGACTTATATGAAATATCGTCTCTGAGAATGCAGATTCGATCAGAGGCCTGATGCGGAGCAACGCTCCAGCGTCCCAGGACTTTATATGAAATATCATCTCTGAGAATGCAGATTCGATCAGAGGCCTGACGCGGAGCCAAGCTCCAACGTCCCAGGACATTATATGAAATATCATCTCTGAGAATGCAGATTCGATCAGAGGCCTGACGCGGAGCCAAGCTCCAGCGTCCCAGGACTTTATATGAAATATCGTCTCTGAGAATGCAGATTCGATCAGAGGCCTGACGCGTAGCCAAGCTCCAGCGTCCAAGGACTTATATGAAATATCGTCACCGAGAATGCAGATTCGATCAGAGGCCTGTCGCGTAGCCAAGCTCCAGCGTCCAAGGACTTATATGAAATATCGTCTCTGAGAATGCAGATTCGATCAGAGGCCTGACGCGGAGCCAAGCTCCAGCGTCCCAGGACATTATATGAAATATCGTCTCTAAGAATGCATATTCGATCAAAGGCCTGACGCGGAGCCAAGCTCTAGCGTCCCAGGACTTTATATGAAATATCGTCTCTAAGAATGCAGATTCGATCAGAGGCCTGATGCGTAGCCAAGCTCCAGCGTCCCAGGACATTATATGAAATATCATCTCTGAGAATGCAGATTCGATCAGAGGCCTGACGCGGAGCCAAGCTCCAGCGTCCAAGGACTTATATGAAATATCGTCTCTGAGAATGCAGATTCGATCAGAGGCCTGACGCGTAGCCAAGCTCCAGCGTCCCAGGACATTATATGAAATATCATCTCTGAGAATGCAGATTCGATTAGAGGCATGATGCAGAGCCAAGCTCCAGCGTCCCAGGACATTATATGAAATATCATCTCTGAGAATGCAGATTCGATTAGAGGCCTGACGCGTAGCCAAGCTCCAGCGTCCAAGGACTTATATGAAATATCGTCTCTGAGAATGCAGATTCGATCAGAGGCTTGACGCGGAGCCAAGCTCCAGCGTCCCAGGACATTATATGAAATATCATCTCTGAGAATGTAGATTCGATCAGAGGCCTAACGCGGAGCCAAGCTTCAGCGTCCCAGGACTTTATATGAAATATCGTCTCTGAGAATGCAGATTCGATCAGAGGCCTGACGCGTAGCCAAGCTCTAGCGTCCAAGGACTTATATGAAATATCGTCACTGTGAATGCAGATTCGATCAGAGGCCTGTCGCGTAGCCAAGCTCCAGCGTCCAAGGACTTATATGAAATATCGTCTCTGAGAATGCAGATTCGATCAGAGGCCTGACGCGGAGCCAAGCTCCAGCGTCCTAGGACATTATATGAAATATCGTCTCTGAGAATGCAGATTCGATCAGAGGCCTGACGCGGAGCCAAGCTCCAGCGTCCCAGGACATTATATGAAATATCGTCTCTAAGAATGCATATTCGATCAAAGGCCTGACGCGGAGCCAATCTCTAGCGTCCCAGGACTTTATATGAAATATCTTCTCTAAGAATGCAGATTCGATCAGAGGCCTGACGCGTAGCCAAGCTCCAGCGTCCCATGACATTATATGAAATATCGTCTCTGAGAATGCAGATTCGATCAGAGGCCTGACGCGGAGCCAAGCTCCAGCGTCCAAGGACTTATATGAAATATCATCTCTGAGAAAGCAGATTCGATTAAAGGCCTGACGCAGAGCCAAGCTCCAGCGTCCCAGGACATTATATGAAATATCGTCTCTGAGAATGCAGATTCGATCAGAGGCCTGATGCGTAGCCAAGCTCCAGCGTCCAAGGACTTATATGAAATATCGTCACTGAGAATGCAGATTCGATTAGAGGCCTGACGCAGAGCCAAGCTCCAGCGTCCCAGGAGTTATATGAAATATCGTCACTGAGAATGCAAATTCGATCAGAGGCCTGACGCGGAGCCAAGCTCCAGCGTCAAAGGACTTATATGAAATATCATCTCAGAGAATGCAGATTCGATTAGAGGCCTGACGCAGAGCCAAGCTCCAGCGTCCCAGGACATTATATGAAATATCGTCTCTGAGAATGCAGATTTGATCAGAGGCCTGATGCGGAGCCAAGCTCCAGCGTCCAAGAACTTATATGAAATATCGTCTCTGAGAATGCAGATTCGATCAGAGGCTTGACGTAGAGCCAAGCTCCAGCGTCCCAGGACTTTATATGAAATATCGTCTCTGAGAATGCAGATTCGATCAGAGGCCTGACGCGGAGCCAAGCTCCAGCGTCCAAGGACTTATATGAAATATCATCTCTGAGAAAGCAGATTCGATTAGAGGCCTGACGCAGAGCCAAGCTCCAGCGTCCCAGGAAATTATATGAAATATCGTCTCTGAGAATGCAGATTCGATCAGAGGCCTGACGCGGAGCCAAGCTCCCGCGTCCAAGGACTTATATGAAATATCATCTCTGAGAATGCAGATTCGATTAGAGGCCTGACGCGGAGCCAAGCTCCAGGGTCCAAGGAATTATATGAAATATCGTCTCTGAGAATGCAGATTCGATCAGAGGCCTGATGCGGAGCAACGCACCAGCATCCCAGGACTTTATATGAAATATCATCTCTGAGAATGCAGATTCGATTAGAGGCCTGACGCGTAGCCAAGCTCCAGCGTCCAAGGACTTATATGAAATATCGTCTCTGAGAATGCAGATTCGATCAGAGGCTTGACGCGGAGCCAAGCTCCAGCGTCCCAGGACATTATATGAAATATCATCTCTGAGAATGTAGATTCGATCAGAGGCCTATCGCGGAGCCAAGCTTCAGCGTCCCAGGACTTTATATGAAATATCGTCTCTGAGAATGCAGATTCGATCAGAGGCCTGACGCGTAGCCAAGCTCTAGCGTCCAAGGACTTATATGAAATATCGTCACTGTGAATGCAGATTCGATCAGAGGCCTGTCGCGTAGCCAAGCTCCAGCGTCCCAGGACTTTATATGAAATATCGTCTCTGAGAATGCAGATTCGATTAGAGGCCTGACGCGGAGCCAAGCTCCAGCGTCCAAGGACTTATATGAAATATCGTCTCTGAGAATGCAGATTCGATTAGAGGCCTGACGCGGAGCCAAGCTCCAGCGTCCAAGGACTTATATGAAATATCGTCTCTGAGAATGCAGATTCGATCAGAGGCCTGATGCGGAGCAACGCTCCAGCGTCCCAGGACTTTATATGAAATATCATCTCTGAGAATGCAGATTCGATCAGAGGCCTGACGCGTAGCCAAGCTCCAGCGTCCAAGGACTTATATGAAATATCGTCTCTGAGAATGCAGATTCGATCAGAGGCCTGACGCGGAGCCAAGCTCCAGCGTCCAAGGACTTATATGAAATATCATCTCTGAGAATGCAGATTCGATCAGAGGCCTGACGCGTAGCCAAGCTCCAGCGTCCCAGGACATTATATGAAATATCATCTCTGAGAATGCAGATTCGATCAGAGGCCTGATGCGGAGCCAAGCTCCAGCGTCCAAGGACTTATATAAAATATCGTCACTGAGAATGCAGATTCGATTAGAGGCCTGACGCAGAGCCAAGCTCCAGCGTCCCAGGAGTTATATGAAATATCGTCACTGAGAATGCAAATTCGATCAGAGGCCTGACGCGGAGCCAAGCTCCAGCGTCAAAGGACTTATCTGAAATATCATCTCAGAGAATGCAGATTCGATTAGAGGCCTGACGCAGAGCCAAGCTCCAGCGTCCCAGGACATTATATGAAATATCGTCTCTGAGAATGAAGATTCGATCAGAGGCCTGATGCGGAGCCAAGCTCCAGCGTCCAAGGACTTATATGAAATATCGTCTCTGAGAATGGAGATTCGATCAGAGGCTTGACGCAGAGCCAAGCTCCAGCGTCCCAGGACTTTATATGAAATATCGTCTCTGAGAATGCAGATTCGATCAGAGGCCTGACGCGGAGCCAAGCTCCAGCGTCCAAGGACTTATATGAAATATCATCTCTGAGAAAGCAGATTCGATTAGAGGCCTGACGCAGAGCCAAGCTCCAGCGTCCCAGGACATTATATGAAATATCGTCTCTGAGAATGCAGATTCGATCAGAGGCCTGATGCGGAGCCAAGCTCCAGCGTCCAAGGACTTATATGAAATATCGTCTCTGAGAATGCAGATTCGATCAGAGGCCTGACGCAGAGCCAAGCTCCAGCGTCCCAGGACTTTATATGAAATATCGTCTCTGAGAATGCAGATTCGATTAGAGGCCTGACGCGGAGCCAAGCTCCAGCGTCCAAGGACTTATATGAAATATCGTCTCTGAGAATGCAGATTCGATTAGAGGCCTAACGCGGAGCCAAGCTCCAGGGTCCAAGGACTTATATGAAATATCGTCTCTGAGAATGCAGATTCGATCAGAGGCCTGATGCGGAGCAACTCTCCAGCGTCCCAAGACTTTATATGAAATATCATCTCTGAGAATGCAGATTCGATCAGAGGCCTAACACGTAGCCTAGCTCTAGCGTCCAAGGACTTATATGAAATATCGTCTCTGAGAATAAAGATTCGATCAGAGGCCTGACGCGGAGCCAAGCTTCAGCGTCCAAGGACTTATATGAAATATCGTCTCTGAGAATGCAGATTCGATCAGAGGCCTGACGCAAAGCCAAGCTCCAGCGTCCCAGGACATTATATGAAATATCGTCTCTGAGAATGCAGATTCGATCAGAGGCCTGACGCGGAGCCAAGCTCCAGCGTCCAAGGACTTATATGAAATATCATCTCTGAGAAAGCAGATTCGATTAGAGGCCTGACGCAGAGCCAAGCTCCAGCGTCCCAGGACTTTATATGAAATATCGTCTCTGAGAATGCAGATTCGATCAGAGGCCTGATGCGGAGCCAAGATCCAGCGTCCAAGGAGTTATATGAAATATCGTCTCTGAGAATGCAGATTCGATCAGAGGCCTGACGCAGAGCCAAGCTCCAGCGTCCGAGGACTTTATATGAAATATCGTCTCTGAGAATGCAGATTCGATCAGAGGCCTGACGCGGAGCCAAGCTCCAGCGTCCAAGGACTTATATGAAATATCGTCTCTGAGAATGCAGATTCGATTAGAGGCCTGACGCGGAGCCAAGCTCCAGCGTCCAAGGACTTATATGAAATATCGTCTCTGAGAATGCAGATTCGATCAGAGGCCTGATGCGGAGCAACGCTCCAGCGTCCCAGGACTTTATATGAAATATCATCTCTGAGAATGCAGATTCGATCAGAGGCCTGACGCGTAGCCAAGCTCCAGCGTCCAAGGACTTATATGAAATATCGTCTCTGAGAATGCAGATTCGATCAGAGGCCTGACGCGGAGCCAAGCTCCAGCGTCCAAGGACTTATATGAAATATCATCTCTGAGAATGCAGATTCGATCAGAGGCCTGACGCGTAGCCAAGCTCCAGCGTCCCAGGACATTATATGAAATATCATCTCTGAGAATGCAGATTCGATCAGAGGCCTGACGCGGAGCCAAGCTCCAGCGTCCAAGGACTTATATGAAATATCATCTCTGAGAAAGCAGATTCGATTAGAGGCCTGACGCAGAGCCAAGCTCCAGCGTCCCAGGACTTTATATGAAATATCGTCTCTGAGAATGCAGATTCGATCAGAGGCCTGATGCGGAGCCAAGATCCAGCGTCCAAGGACTTATATGAAATATCGTCTCTGAGAATGCAGATTCGATCAGAGGCCTGACGCGGAGCCAAGCTCCAGCGTCCAAGGACTTATATGAAATATCGTCTCTGAGAATGCAGATTCGATTAGAGGCCTGACGCGGAGCCAAGCTCCAGCGTCCAAGGACTTATATGAAATATCGTCTCTGAGAATGCAGATTCGATTAGAGGCCTGACGCGGAGCCAAGCTCCAGGGTCCAAGGACTTATATGAAATATCGTCACTGAGAATGCAGATTCGATCAGAGGCCTGACGCGGAGCCAAGCTCCAGCGTCCAAGGACTTATATGAAATATCATCTCTGAGAAAGCAGATTCGATTAGAGGCCTGACGCAGAGCCAAGCTCCAGCGTCCCAGGACTTTATATGAAATATCGTCTCTGAGAATGCAGATTCGATCAGAGGCCTGATGCGGAGCCAAGATCCAGCGTCCAAGGAGTTATATGAAATATCGTCTCTGAGAATGCAGATTCGATCAGAGGCCTGACGCAGAGCCAAGCTCCAGCGTCCGAGGACTTTATATGAAATATCGTCTCTGAGAATGCAGATTCGATCAGAGGCCTGACGCGGAGCCAATCTCCAGCGTCCAAGGACTTATATGAAATATCGTCTCTGAGAATGCAGATTCGATTAGAGGCCTGACGCGGAGCCAAGCTCCAGCGTCCCATGACATTATATGAAATATCGTCTCTGAGAATGCAGATTCGATCAGAGGCCTGACGCGGAGCCAAGCTCCAGAGTCCAAGGACTTATATGAAATATCATCTCTGAGAAAGCAGATTCGATTAAAGGCCTGACGCAGAGCCAAGCTCCAGCGTCCCAGGACATTATATGAAATATCGTCTCTGATAATGCAGATTCGATCAGAGGCCTGACGCGTAGCCAAGCTCCAGCGTCCAAGGACTTATATAAAATATCGTCACTGAGAATGCAGATTCGATTAGAGGCCTGACGCAGAGCCAAGCTCCAGCGTCCCAGGAGTTATATGAAATATCGTCACTGAGAATGCAAATTCGATCAGAGGCCTGACGCGGAGCCAAGCTCCAGCGTCAAAGGACTTATATGAAATATCATCTCAGAGAATGCAGATTCGATTAGAGGCCTGACGCAGAGCCAAGCTCCAGCGTCCCAGGACATTATATGAAATATCGTCTCTGAGAATGCAGATTCGATCAGAGGCCTGATGCGGAGCCAAGCTCCAGCGTCCAAGGACTTATATGAAATATCGTCTCTGAGAATGCAGATTCGATCAGAGGCTTGACGCAGAGCCAAGCTCCAGCGTCCCAGGACTTTATATGAAATATCGTCTCTGAGAATGCAGATTCGATCAGAGGCCTGACGCGGAGCCAAGCTCCAGCGTCCAAGGACTTATATGAAATATCATCTCTGAGAAAGCAGATTCGATTAGAGGCCTGACGCAGAGCCAAGCTCCAGCGTCCCAGGACATTATATGAAATATCGTCTCTGAGAATGCAGATTCGATCAGAGGCCTGATGCGGAGCCAAGCTCCAGCGTCCAAGGACTTATATGAAATATCGTCTCTGAGAATGCAGATTCGATCAGAGGCCTGACGCAGAGCCAAGCTCCAGCGTCCCAGGACTTTATATGAAATATCGTCTCTGAGAATGCAGATTCGATTAGAGGCCTGACGCGGAGCCAAGCTCCAGCGTCCAAGGACTTATATGAAATATCGTCTCTGAGAATGCAGATTCGATTAGAGGCCTAACGCGGAGCCAAGCTTCAGGGTCCAAGGACTTATATGAAATATCGTCTCTGAGAATGCAGATTCGATCAGAGGCCTGATGCGGAGCAACTCTCCAGCGTCCCAAGACTTTATATGAAATATCATCTCTGAGAATGCAGATTCGATCAGAGGCCTAACGCGTAGCCTAGCTCCAGCGTCCAAGGACTTATATGAAATATCGTCTCTGAGAATAAAGATTCGATCAGAGGCCTGACGCGGAGCCAAGCTTCAGCGTCCAAGGACTTATATGAAATATCGTCTCTGAGAATGCAGATTCGATCAGAGGCCTGACGCAAAGCCAAGCTCCAGCGTCCCAGGACATTATATGAAATATCGTCTCTGAGAATGCAGATTCGATCAGAGGCCTGACGCGGAGCCAAGCTCCAGCGTCCAAGGACTTATATGAAATATCATCTCTGAGAAAGCAGATTCGATTAGAGGCCTGACGCAGAGCCAAGCTCCAGCGTCCCAGGACTTTATATGAAATATCGTCTCTGAGAATGCAGATTCGATCAGAGGCCTGATGCGGAGCCAAGATCCAGCGTCCAAGGAGTTATATGAAATATCGTCTCTGAGAATGCAGATTCGATCAGAGGCCTGACGCAGAGCCAAGCTCCAGCGTCCGAGGACTTTATATGAAATATCGTCTCTGAGAATGCAGATTCGATCAGAGGCCTGACGCGGAGCCAAGCTCCAGCGTCCAAGGACTTATATGAAATATCGTCTCTGAGAATGCAGATTCGATTAGAGGCCTGACGCGGAGCCAAGCTCCAGCGTCCAAGGACTTATATGAAATATCGTCTCTGAGAATGCAGATTCGATCAGAGGCCTGATGCGGAGCAACGCTCCAGCGTCCCAGGACTTTATATGAAATATCATCTCTGAGAATGCAGATTCGATCAGAGGCCTGACGCGTAGCCAAGCTCCAGCGTCCAAGGACTTATATGAAATATCGTCTCTGAGAATGCAGATTCGATCAGAGGCCTGACGCGGAGCCAAGCTCCAGCGTCCAAGGACTTATATGAAATATCATCTCTGAGAATGCAGATTCGATCAGAGGCCTGACGCGTAGCCAAGCTCCAGCGTCCCAGGACATTATATGAAATATCATCTCTGAGAATGCAGATTCGATCAGAGGCCTGACGCGGAGCCAAGCTCCAGCGTCCAAGGACTTATATGAAATATCATCTCTGAGAAAGCAGATTCGATTAGAGGCCTGACGCAGAGCCAAGCTCCAGCGTCCCAGGACTTTATATGAAATATCGTCTCTGAGAATGCAGATTCGATCAGAGGCCTGATGCGGAGCCAAGATCCAGCGTCCAAGGACTTATATGAAATATCGTCTCTGAGAATGCAGATTCGATCAGAGGCCTGACGCGGAGCCAAGCTCCAGCGTCCAAGGACTTATATGAAATATCGTCTCTGAGAATGCAGATTCGATTAGAGGCCTGACGCGGAGCCAAGCTCCAGCGTCCAAGGACTTATATGAAATATCGTCTCTGAGAATGCAGATTCGATTAGAGGCCTGACGCGGAGCCAAGCTCCAGGGTCCAAGGACTTATATGAAATATCGTCACTGAGAATGCAGATTCGATCAGAGGCCTGACGCGGAGCCAAGCTCCAGCGTCCAAGGACTTATATGAAATATCATCTCTGAGAAAGCAGATTCGATTAGAGGCCTGACGCAGAGCCAAGCTCCAGCGTCCCAGGACTTTATATGAAATATCGTCTCTGAGAATGCAGATTCGATCAGAGGCCTGATGCGGAGCCAAGATCCAGCGTCCAAGGAGTTATATGAAATATCGTCTCTGAGAATGCAGATTCGATCAGAGGCCTGACGCAGAGCCAAGCTCCAGCGTCCGAGGACTTTATATGAAATATCGTCTCTGAGAATGCAGATTCGATCAGAGGCCTGACGCGGAGCCAATCTCCAGCGTCCAAGGACTTATATGAAATATCGTCTCTGAGAATGCAGATTCGATTAGAGGCCTGACGCGGAGCCAAGCTCCAGCGTCCCATGACATTATATGAAATATCGTCTCTGAGAATGCAGATTCGATCAGAGGCCTGACGCGGAGCCAAGCTCCAGAGTCCAAGGACTTATATGAAATATCATCTCTGAGAAAGCAGATTCGATTAAAGGCCTGACGCAGAGCCAAGCTCCAGCGTCCCAGGACATTATATGAAATATCGTCTCTAATAATGCAGATTCGATCAGAGGCCTGACGCGTAGCCAAGCTCCAGCGTCCAAGGACTTATATAAAATATCGTCACTGAGAATGCAGATTCGATTAGAGGCCTGACGCAGAGCCAAGCTCCAGCGTCCCAGGAGTTATATGAAATATCGTCACTGAGAATGCAAATTCGATCAGAGGCCTGACGCGGAGCCAAGCTCCAGCGTCAAAGGACTTATATGAAATATCATCTCAGAGAATGCAGATTCGATTAGAGGCCTGACGCAGAGCCAAGCTCCAGCGTCCCAGGACATTATATGAAATATCGTCTCTGAGAATGCAGATTCGATCAGAGGCCTGATGCGGAGCCAAGCTCCAGCGTCCAAGGACTTATATGAAATATCGTCTCTGAGAATGCAGATTCGATCAGAGGCTTGACGCAGAGCCAAGCTCCAGCGTCCCAGGACTTTATATGAAATATCGTCTCTGAGAATGCAGATTCGATCAGAGGCCTGACGCGGAGCCAAGCTCCAGCGTCCAAGGACTTATATGAAATATCATCTCTGAGAAAGCAGATTCGATTAGAGGCCTGACACAGAGCCAAGCTCCAGCGTCCCAGGACATTATATGAAATATCGTCTCTGAGAATGCAGATTCGATCAGAGGCCTGATGCGGAGCCAAGCTCCAGCGTCCAAGGACTTATATGAAATATCGTCTCTGAGAATGCAGATTCGATCAGAGGCCTGACGCAGAGCCAAGCTCCAGCGTCCCAGGACTTTATATGAAATATCGTCTCTGAGAATGCAGATTCGATTAGAGGCCTGACGCGGAGCCAAGCTCCAGCGTCCAAGGACTTATATGAAATATCGTCTCTGAGAATGCAGATTCGATTAGAGGCCTAACGCGGAGCCAAGCTTCAGGGTCCAAGGACTTATATGAAATATCGTCTCTGAGAATGCAGATTCGATCAGAGGCCTGATGCGGAGCAACTCTCCAGCGTCCCAAGACTTTATATGAAATATCATCTCTGAGAATGCAGATTCGATCAGAGGCCTAACGCGTAGCCTAGCTCCAGCGTCCAAGGACTTATATGAAATATCGTCTCTGAGAATAAAGATTCGATCAGAGGCCTGACGCGGAGCCAAGCTTCAGCGTCCAAGGACTTATATGAAATATCGTCTCTGAGAATGCAGATTCGATCAGAGGCCTGACGCAAAGCCAAGCTCCAGCGTCCCAGGACATTATATGAAATATCGTCTCTGAGAATGCAGATTCGATCAGAGGCCTGACGCGGAGCCAAGCTCCAGCGTCCAAGGACTTATATGAAATATCATCTCTGAGAAAGCAGATTCGATTAGAGGCCTGACGCAGAGCCAAGCTCCAGCGTCCCAGGACTTTATATGAAATATCGTCTCTGAGAATGCAGATTCGATCAGAGGCCTGATGCGGAGCCAAGATCCAGCGTCCAAGGAGTTATATGAAATATCGTCTCTGAGAATGCAGATTCGATCAGAGGCCTGACGCAGAGCCAAGCTCCAGCGTCCGAGGACTTTATATGAAATATCGCCTCTGAGAATGCAGATTCGATCAGAGGCCTGACGCGGAGCCAAGCTCCAGCGTCCAAGGACTTATATGAAATATCGTCTCTGAGAATGCAGATTCGATTAGAGGCCTGACGCGGAGCCAAGCTCCAGCGTCCAAGGACTTATATGAAATATCGTCTCTGAGAATGCAGATTCGATTAGAGGCCTGACGCGGAGCCAAGCTCCAGGGTCCAAGGACTTATATGAAATATCGTCTCTGAGAATGCAGATTCGATCAGAGGCCTGATGCGGAGCAACGCTCCAGCGTCCCAGGACTTTATATGAAATATCATCTCTGAGAATGCAGATTCGATCAGAGGCCTGACGCGTAGCCAAGCTCCAGCGTCCAAGGACTTATATGAAATATCGTCTCTGAGAATGCAGATTCGATCAGAGGCCTGACGCGGAGCCAAGCTCCAGCGTCCAAGGACTTATATGAAATATCATCTCTGAGAATGCAGATTCGATCAGAGGCCTGACGCGTAGCCAAGCTCCAGCGTCCCAGGACATTATATGAAATATCATCTCTGAGAATGCAGATTCGATCAGAGGCCTGACGCGGAGCCAAGCTCCAGCGTCCAAGGACTTATATGAAATATCATCTCTGAGAAAGCAGATTCGATTAGAGGCCTGACGCAGAGCCAAGCTCCAGCGTCCCAGGACTTTATATGAAATATCGTCTCTGAGAATGCAGATTCGATCAGAGGCCTGATGCGGAGCCAAGATCCAGCGTCCAAGGACTTATATGAAATATCGTCTCTGAGAATGCAGATTCGATCAGAGGCCTGACGCGGAGCCAAGCTCCAGCGTCCAAGGACTTATATGAAATATCGTCTCTGAGAATGCAGATTCGATTAGAGGCCTGACGCGGAGCCAAGCTCCAGCGTCCAAGGACTTATATGAAATATCGTCTCTGAGAATGCAGATTCGATTAGAGGCCTGACGCGGAGCCAAGCTCCAGGGTCCAAGGACTTATATGAAATATCGTCTCTGAGAATGCAGATTCGATCAGAGGCCTGACGCAAAGCCAAGCTCCAGGGTCCCAGGACATTATATGAAATATCGTCTCTGAGAATGCAGATTCGATCAGAGGCCTGACGCGGAGCCAAGCTCCAGCGTCCAAGGACTTATATGAAATATCATCTCTGAGAAAGCAGATTCGATTAGAGGCCTGACGCAGAGCCAAGCTCCAGCGTCCCAGGACTTTATATGAAATATCGTCTCTGAGAATGCAGATTCGATCAGAGGCCTGATGCGGAGCCAAGATCCAGCGTCCAAGGAGTTATATGAAATATCGTCTCTGAGAATGCAGATTCGATCAGAGGCCTGACGCAGAGCCAAGCTCCAGCGTCCGAGGACTTTATATGAAATATCGTCTCTGAGAATGCAGATTCGATCAGAGGCCTGACGCGGAGCCAAGCTCCAGCGTCCAAGGACTTATATGAAATATCGTCTCTGAGAATGCAGATTCGATTAGAGGCCTGACGCGGAGCCAAGCTCCAGGGTCCAAGGACTTATATGAAATATCGTCTCTGAGAATGCAGATTCGATCAGAGGCCTGATGCGGAGCAACGCTCCAGCGTCCCAGGACTTTATATGAAATATCATCTCTGAGAATGCAGATTCGATCAGAGGCCTGACGCGTAGCCAAGCTCCAGCGTCCAAGGACTTATATGAAATATCGTCTCTGAGAATGCAGATTCGATCAGAGGCCTGACGCGGAGCCAAGCTCCAGCGTCCAAGGACTTATATGAAATATCATCTCTGAGAATGCAGATTCGATCAGAGGCCTGACGCGTAGCCAAGCTCCAGCGTCCCAGGACATTATATGAAATATCATCTCTGAGAATGCAGATTCGATCAGAGGCCTGACGCGGAGCCAAGCTCCAGCGTCCAAGGACTTATATGAAATATCATCTCTGAGAAAGCAGATTCGATTAGAGGCCTGACGCAGAGCCAAGCTCCAGCGTCCCAGGACTTTATATGAAATATCGTCTCTGAGAATGCAGATTCGATCAGAGGCCTGATGCGGAGCCAAGATCCAGCGTCCAAGGACTTATATGAAATATCGTCTCTGAGAATGCAGATTCGATCAGAGGCCTGACGCGGAGCCAAGCTCCAGCGTCCAAGGACTTATATGAAATATCGTCTCTGAGAATGCAGATTCGATTAGAGGCCTGACGCGGAGCCAAGCTCCAGCGTCCAAGGACTTATATGAAATATCGTCTCTGAGAATGCAGATTCGATTAGAGGCCTGACGCGGAGCCAAGCTCCAGGGTCCAAGGACTTATATGAAATATCGTCTCTGAGAATGCAGATTCGATCAGAGGCCTGACGCAAAGCCAAGCTCCAGGGTCCCAGGACATTATATGAAATATCGTCTCTGAGAATGCAGATTCGATCAGAGGCCTGACGCGGAGCCAAGCTCCAGCGTCCAAGGACTTATATGAAATATCATCTCTGAGAAAGCAGATTCGATTAGAGGCCTGACGCAGAGCCAATCTCCAGCGTCCCAGGACTTTATATGAAATATCGTCTCTGAGAATGCAGATTCGATCAGAGGCCTGATGCGGAGCCAAGATCCAGCGTCCAAGGAGTTATATGAAATATCGTCTCTGAGAATGCAGATTCGATCAGAGGCCTGACGCAGAGCCAAGCTCCAGCGTCCGAGGACTTTATATGAAATATCGTCTCTGAGAATGCAGATTCGATCAGAGGCCTGACGCGGAGCCAAGCTCCAGCGTCCAAGGACTTATATGAAATATCGTCTCTGAGAATGCAGATTCGATTAGAGGCCTGACGCGGAGCCAAGCTCCAGGGTCCAAGGACTTATATGAAATATCGTCTCTGAGAATGCAGATTCGATCAGAGGCCTGATGCGGAGCAACGCTCCAGCGTCCCAGGACTTTATATGAAATATCATCTCTGAGAATGCAGATTCGATCAGAGGCCTGACGCGTAGCCAAGCTCCAGCGTCCAAGGACTTATATGAAATATCGTCTCTGAGAATGCAGATTCGATCAGAGGCCTGACGCGGAGCCAAGCTCCAGCGTCCCAGGACATTATATGAAATATCATCTCTGAGAATGCAGATTCGATTAGAGGCCTGACGCGGAGCCAAGCTCCAGCGTCCAAGGACTTATATGAAATATCATCTCTGAGAAAGCAGATTCGATTAGAGGCCTGACGCAGAGCCAAGCTCCAGCGTCCCAGGACTTTATATGAAATATCGTCTCTGAGAATGCAGATTCGATCAGATGCCTGATGCGGAGCCAAGATCCAGCGTCCAAGGACTTATATGAAATATCGTCTCTGAGAATGCAGATTCGATCAGAGGCCTGACGGAGAGCCAAGCTCCAGCGTCCGAGGACTTTATATGAAATATCGTCTCTGAGAATGCAGATTCGATCAGAGGCCTGACGCGGAGCCAAGCTCCAGCGTCCAAGGACTTATATGAAATATCGTCTCTGAGAATGCAGATTCGATTAGAGGCCTGACGCGGAGCCAAGCTCCAGCGTCCAAGGACTTATATGAAATATCGTCTCTGAGAATGCAGATTCGATCAGAGGCCTGACGCGGAGCCAAGCTCCAGGGTCCAAGGACTTATATGAAATATCGTCTCTGAGAATGCAGATTCGATCAGAGGCCTGATGCGGAGCAACGCTCCAGCGTCCCAGGACTTTATATGAAATATCATCTCTGAGAATGCAGATTCGATCAGAGGCCTGACGCGTAGCCAAGCTCCAGCATCCAAGGACTTATATGAAATATCGTCTCTGAGAATGCAGATTCGATCAGAGGCCTGACGCGGAGCCAAGCTCCAGCGTCCCAGGACATTATATGAAATATCATCTCTGAGAATGCAGATTTGATCAGAGGCCTGACGCGGAGCCAAGCTCCAGCGTCCAAGGACTTATATGAAATATCATCTCTGAGAAAGCAGATTCGATTAGAGGCCTGACGCAGAGCCAAGCTCCAGCGTCCCAGGACTTTATATGAAATATCGTCTCTGAGAATGCAGATTCGATCAGAGGCCTGATGCGGAGCCAAGATCCAGCGTCCAAGGACTTATATGAAATATCGTCTCTGAGAATGCAGATTCGATCAGAGGCCTGACGCGGAGCCAAGCTCCAGCGTCCAAGGACTTATATGAAATATCGTCTCTGAGAATGCAGATTCGATTAGAGGCCTGACGCGGAGCCAAGCTCCAGCGTCCAAGGACTTATATGAAATATCGTCTCTGAGAATGCAGATTCGATTAGAGGCCTGACGCGGAGCCAAGCTCCAGCGTCCCAGGACATTATATGAAATATCATCTTTGAGAATGCAGATTTGATCAGAGGCCTGACGCGGAGCCAAGCTCCAGCGTCCAAGGACTTATATGAAATATCATCTCTGAGAAAGCAGATTCGATTAGAGGCCTGACGCAGAGCCAAGCTCCAGCGTCCCAGGACTTTATATGAAATATCGTCTCTGAGAATGCAGATTCGATCAGAGGCCTGATGCGGAGCCAAGATCCAGCGTCCAAGGACTTATATGAAATATCGTCTCTGAGAATGCAGATTCGATCAGAGGCCTGACGCGGAGTCAAGCTCCAGCGTCCAAGGACTTATATGAAATATCGTCTCTGAGAATGCAGATTCGATTAGAGGCCTGACGCGGAGCCAAGCTCCAGCGTCCCAGGACTTTATATGAAATATCGTCTCTGAGAATGCAGATTCGATCAGAGGCCTGATGCGGAGCCAAGATCCAGCGTCCAAGGACTTATATGAAATATCGTCTCTGAGAATGCAGATTCGATCAGAGGCCTGACGCAGAGCCAAGCTCCAGCGTCCGAGGACTTTATATGAAATATCGTCTCTGAGAATGCAGATTCGATCAGAGGCCTGACGCGGAGCCAAGCTCCAACGTCCAAGGACTTATATGAAATATCGTCTCTGAGAATGCAGATTCGATTAGAGGCCTGATGCGGAGCCAAGCTCCAGCGTCCAAGGACTTATATGAAATATCGTCTCTGAGAATGCAGATTCGATTAGAGGCCTGACGCGGAGCCAAGCTCCAGCGTCCAAGGACTTATATGAAATATCGTCTCTGAGAATGCAGATTCGATCAGAGGCCTGATGCGGAGCAACGCTCCAGCGTCCCAGGACTTTATATGAAATATCATCTCTGAGAATGCAGATTCGATCAGAGGCCTGACGCGTAGCCAAGCTCCAGCGTCCAAGGACTTATATGAAATATCGTCTCTGAGAATGCAGATTCGATCAGAGGCCTGACGCGGAGCCAAGCTCCAGCGTCCCAGGACATTATATGAAATATCATCTCTGAGAATGAAGATTCGATCAGAGGCCTGACGCGGAGCCAAGCTCCAGCGTCCCAGGACTTTATATGAAATATCGTCTCTGAGAATGCAGATTCGATCAGAGGCCTGACGCGTAGCCAAGCTCCAGCGTCCAAGGACTTATATGAAATATCGTCACTGAGAATGCAGATTCGATCAGAGGCCTGTCGCGTAGCCAAGCTCCAGCGTCCAAGGACTTATATGAAATATCGTCTCTGAGAATGCAGATTCGATTAGAGGCCTGATGCGGAGCCAAGCTCCAGCGTCCAAGGACTTATATGAAATATCGTCTCTGAGAATGCAGATTCGATTAGAGGCCTGACGCGGAGCCAAGCTCCAGCGTCCAAGGACTTATATGAAATATCGTCTCTGAGAATGCATATTCGATCAGAGGCCTGATGCGGAGCAACGCTCCAGCGTCCCAGGACTTTATATGAAATATCATCTCTGAGAATGCAGATTCGATCAGAGGCCTGACGCGTAGCCAAGCTCCAGCGTCCAAGGACTTATATGAAATATCGTCTCTGAGAATACAGATTCGATCAGAGGCCTGACGCGGAGCCAAGCTCCAGCGTCCCAGGACATTATATGAAATATCATCTCTGAGAATGAAGATTCGATCAGAGGCCTGACGCGGAGCCAAGCTCCAGCGTCCCAGGACTTTATATGAAATATCGTCTCTGAGAATGCAAATTCGATCAGAGGCCTGACGCGTAGCCAAGCTCCAGCGTCCCAGGACATTATATGAAATATCATCTCTGAGAATGCAGATTCGATCAGAGGCCTGATGCGGAGCAACGCTCCAGCGTCCCAGGACTTTATATGAAATATCATCTCTGAGAATGCAGATTCGATCAGAGGCCTGACGCGTAGCCAAGCTCCAGCGTCCAAGGACTTATATGAAATATCGTCTCTGAGAATACAGATTCGATCAGAGGCCTGACGCGGAGCCAAGCTCCAGCGTCCCAGGACATTATATGAAATATCATCTCTGAGAATGAAGATTCGATCAGAGGCCTGACGCGGAGCCAAGCTCCAGCGTCCCAGGACATTATATGAAATATCGTCTCTGAGAATGCAGATTCGATCAGAGGCCTGACGCGTAGCCAAGCTCCAGCGTCCCAGGACATTATATGAAATATCATCTCTGAGAATGCAGATTCGATCAGAGGCCTGACGCGGAGCCAAGCTCCAGCGTCCAAGGAGTTATATGAAATATCATCTCTGAGAATGCAGATTCGATCAGAGGCCTGATGCGGAGCAACGCTCCAGCGTCCCAGGACTTTATATGAAATATCGTCTCTGAGAATGCAGATTCGATCAGAGGCAGATTCGATCAGAGGCCTGACGCGTAGCCAAGCTCCAGCGTCCAAGGACTTATATGAAATATCGTCTCTGAGAATGCAGATTCGATACGAGGCCTGACGCGGAGCCAAGCTCCAGCGTCCCAGGACATTATATGAAATATCATCTCTGAGAATGCAGATTCGATTAGAGGCCTGACGCGGAGCCAAGCTCCAGCGTCCAAGGACTTATATGAAATATCATCTCTGAGAAAGCAGATTCGATTAGAGGCCTGACGCAGAGCCAAGCTCCAGCGTCCCAGGACTTTATATGAAATATCGTCTCTGAGAATGCAGATTCGATCAGATGCCTGATGCGGAGCCAAGATCCAGCGTCCAAGGACTTATATGAAATATCGTCTCTGAGAATGCAGATTCGATCAGAGGCCTGACGGAGAGCCAAGCTCCAGCGTCCGAGGACTTTATATGAAATATCGTCTCTGAGAATGCAGATTCGATCAGAGGCCTGACGCGGAGCCAAGCTCCAGCGTCCAAGGACTTATATGAAATATCGTCTCTGAGAATGCAGATTCGATTAGAGGCCTGACGCGGAGCCAAGCTCCAGCGTCCAAGGACTTATATGAAATATCGTCTCTGAGAATGCAGATTCGATCAGAGGCCTGACGCGGAGCCAAGCTCCAGGGTCCAAGGACTTATATGAAATATCGTCTCTGAGAATGCAGATTCGATCAGAGGCCTGATGCGGAGCAACGCTCCAGCGTCCCAGGACTTTATATGAAATATCATCTCTGAGAATGCAGATTCGATCAGAGGCCTGATGCGGAGCCAAGATCCAGCGTCTAAGGACTTATATGAAATATCGTCTCTGAGAATGCAGATTCGATCAGAGGCCTGACGCGGAGCCAAGCTCCAGCGTCCAAGGACTTATATGAAATATCGTCTCTGAGAATGCAGATTCGATTAGAGGCCTGACGCGGAGCCAAGCTCCAGCGTCCAAGGACTTATATGAAATATCGTCTCTGAGAATGCAGATTCGATTAGAGGCCTGACGCGGAGCCAAGCTCCAGCGTCCCAGGACATTATATGAAATATCATCTCTGAGAATGCAGATTTGATCAGAGGCCTGACGCGGAGCCAAGCTCCAGCGTCCAAGGACTTATATGAAATATCATCTCTGAGAAAGCAGATTCGATTAGAGGCCTGACGCAGAGCCAAGCTCCAGCGTCCCAGGACTTTATATGAAATATCGTCTCTGAGAATGCAGATTCGATCAGAGGCCTGATGCGGAGCCAAGATCCAGCGTCCAAGGACTTATATGAAATATCGTCTCTGAGAATGCAGATTCGATCAGAGGCCTGACGCGGAGCCAAGCTCCAGCGTCCAAGGACTTATATGAAATATCGTCTCTGAGAATGCAGATTCGATTAGAGGCCTGACGCGGAGCCAAGCTCCAGCGTCCCAGGACTTTATATGAAATATCGTCTCTGAGAATGCAGATTCGATCAGAGGCCTGATGCGGAGCCAAGATCCAGCGTCCAAGGACTTATATGAAATATCGTCTCTGAGAATGCAGATTCGATCAGAGGCCTGACGCAGAGCCAAGCTCCAGCGTCCGAGGACTTTATATGAAATATCGTCTCTGAGAATGCAGATTCGATCAGAGGCCTGACGCGGAGCCAAGCTCCAACGTCCAAGGACTTATATGAAATATCGTCTCTGAGAATGCAGATTCGATTAGAGGCCTGATGCGGAGCCAAGCTCCAGCGTCCAAGGACTTATATGAAATATCGTCTCTGAGAATGCAGATTCGATTAGAGGCCTGACGCGGAGCCAAGCTCCAGCGTCCAAGGACTTATATGAAATATCGTCTCTGAGAATGCAGATTCGATCAGAGGCCTGATGCGGAGCAACGCTCCAGCGTCCCAGGACTTTATATGAAATATCATCTCTGAGAATGCAGATTCGATCAGAGGCCTGACGCGTAGCCAAGCTCCACCGTCCAAGGACTTATATGAAATATCGTCTCTGAGAATGCAGATTCGATCAGAGGCCTGACGCGGAGCCAAGCTCCAGCGTCCCAGGACATTATATGAAATATCATCTCTGAGAATGAAGATTCGATCAGAGGCCTGACGCGGAGCCAAGCTCCAGCGTCCCAGGACTTTATATGAAATATCGTCTCTGAGAATGCAGATTCGATCAGAGGCCTGACGCGTAGCCAAGCTCCAGCGTCCAAGGACTTATATGAAATATCGTCACTGAGAATGCAGATTCGATCAGAGGCCTGTCGCGTAGCCAAGCTCCAGCGTCCAAGGACTTATATGAAATATCGTCTCTGAGAATGCAGATTCGATTAGAGGCCTGAAGCGGAGCCAAGCTCCAGCGTCCAAGGACTTATATGAAATATCGTCTCTGAGAATGCAGATTCGATTAGAGGCCTGACGCGGAGCCAAGCTCCAGCGTCCAAGGACTTATATGAAATATCGTCTCTGAGAATGCATATTCGATCAGAGGCCTGATGCGGAGCAACGCTCCAGCGTCCCAGGACTTTATATGAAATATCATCTCTGAGAATGCAGATTCGATCAGAGGCCTGACGCGTAGCCAAGCTCCAGCGTCCAAGGACTTATATGAAATATCGTCTCTGAGAATACAGATTCGATCAGAGGCCTGACGCGGAGCCAAGCTCCAGCGTCCCAGGACATTATATGAAATATCATCTCTGAGAATGAAGATTCGATCAGAGGCCTGACGCGGAGCCAAGCTCCAGCGTCCCAGGACTTTATATGAAATATCGTCTCTGAGAATGCAGATTCGATCAGAGGCCTGACGCGTAGCCAAGCTCCAGCGTCCCAGGACATTATATGAAATATCATCTCTGAGAATGCAGATTCGATCAGAGGCCTGACGCGGAGCCAAGCTCCAGCGTCCAAGGACTTATATGAAATATCATCTCTGAGAAAGCAGATTCGATTAGAGGCCTGACGCAGAGCCATCGTCTCTGAGAATGCAGATTCGATTAGAGGCCTGATGCGGAGCAACGCTCCAGCGTCCCAGGAATTTATATGAAATATCATCTCTGAGAATGCAGATTCGATCAGAGGCCTGACGCGTAGCCAAGCTCCAGCGTCCAAGGACTTATATGAAATATCGTCTCTGAGAATACAGATTCGATCAGAGGCCTGACGCGGAGCCAAGCTCCAGCGTCCCAGGACATTATATGAAATATCATCTCTGAGAATGAAGATTCGATCAGAGGCCTGACGCGGAGCCAAGCTCCAGCATCCCAGGACTTTATATGAAATATCGTCTCTGAGAATGCAGATTCGATCAGAGGCCTGACGCGTAGCCAAGCTCCAGCGTCCCAGGACATTATATGAAATATCATCTCTGAGAATGCAGATTCGATCAGAGGCCTGACGCGGAGCCAAGCTCCAGCGTCCAAGGACTTATATGAAATATCATCTCTGAGAAAGCAGATTCGATTAGAGGCCTGACGCAGAGCCAAGCTCCAGCGTCCCAGGACTTTATATGAAATATCGTCTCTCAGAATGCAGATTCGATCAGATGCCTGATGCGGAGCCAAGATCCAGCGTCCAAGGACATATATGAAATATCGTCTCTGAGAATGCAGATTCGATTAGAGGCCTGACGGAGAGCCAAGCTCCAGCGTCCGAGGACTTTATATGAAATATCGTCTCTGAGAATGCAGATTCGATCAGAGGCCTGACGCGGAGCCAAGCTCCAGCGTCCAAGGACTTATATGAAATATCGTCTCTGAGAATGCAGATTCGATTAGAGGCCTGACGCGGAGCCAAGCTCCAGGGTCCAAGGACTTATATGAAATATCGTCTCTGAGAATGCAGATTCGATCAGAGGCCTGACGCGGAGCCAAGCTCCAGCGTCCCAGGACATTATATGAAATATCATCTCTGAGAATGAAGATTCGATCAGAGGCCTGACGCGGAGCCAAGCTCCAGCGTCCCAGGACTTTATATGAAATATCGTCTCTGAGAATGCAGATTCGATCAGAGGCCTGACGCGGAGCCAAGCTCCAGCGTCCAAGGACTTATATGAAATATCGTCTCTGAGAATGCAGATTTGATTAGAGGCCTGACGCGGAGCCAAGCTCCAGCGTCCAAGGACTTATATGAAATATCGTCTCTGAGAATGCAGATTCGATTAGAGGCCTGACGCGGAGCCAAGCTCCAGGGTCCAAGGACTTATATGAAATATCGTCTCTGAGAATGCAGATTCGATCAGAGGCCTGATGCGGAGCAACGCTCCAGCGTCCCAGGACTTTATATGAAATATCATCTCTGAGAATGCAGATTCGATCAGAGGCCTGACGCGTAGCCAAGCTCCAGCGTCCAAGGACTTATATGAAATATCGTCTCTGAGAATGCAGATTCGATCAGAGGCCTGACGCGGAGCCAAGCTCCAGCGTCCCAGGACATTATATGAAATATCATCTCTGAGAATGCAGATTCGATCAGAGGCCTGACACGGAGCCAAGCTCCAGCGTCCAAGGACTTATATGAAATATCATCTCTGAGAAAGCAGATTCGATTAGAGGCCTGACGCAGAGCCAAGCTCCAGCGTCCCAGGACTTTATATGAAATATCGTCTCTGAGAATGCAGATTCGATCAGAGGCCGGATGCGGAGCCAAGATCCAGCGTCCAAGGACTTATATGAAATATCGTCTCTGAGAATGTAGATTCGATCAGAGGCCTGACACAGAGCCAAGCTCCAGCGTCCGAGGACTTTATATGAAATATCGTCTCTGAGAATGCAGATTCGATCAGAGGCCTGACGCGGAGCCAAGCTCAAACGTCCAAGGACTTATATGAAATATCGTCTATGAGAATGCATATTCGATTAGAGGCCTGATGCGGAGCCAAGCTCCAGCGTCCAAGGACTTATATGAAATATCGTCTCTGAGAATGCAGATTCGATTAGAGGCCTGATGCGGAGCAACGCTCCAGCGTCCCAGGAATTTATATGAAATATCATCTCTGAGAATGCAGATTCGATCAGAGGCCTGACGCGTAGCCAAGCTCCAGCGTCCAAGGACTTATATGAAATATCGTCTCTGAGAATACAGATTCGATCAGAGGCCTGACGCGGAGCCAAGCTCCAGCGTCCCAGGACATTATATGAAATATCATCTCTGAGAATGAAGATTCGATCAGAGGCCTGACGCGGAGCCAAGCTCCAGCATCCCAGGACTTTATATGAAATATCGTCTCTGAGAATGCAGATTCGATCAGAGGCCTGACGCGTAGCCAAGCTCCAGCGTCCCAGGACATTATATGAAATATCATCTCTGAGAATGCAGATTCGATCAGAGGCCTGACGCGGAGCCAAGCTCCAGCGTCCAAGGACTTATATGAAATATCATCTCTGAGAAAGCAGATTCGATTAGAGGCCTGACGCAGAGCCAAGCTCCAGCGTCCCAGGACTTTATATGAAATATCGTCTCTCAGAATGCAGATTCGATCAGATGCCTGATGCGGAGCCAAGATCCAGCGTCCAAGGACATATATGAAATATCGTCTCTGAGAATGCAGATTCGATTAGAGGCCTGACGGAGAGCCAAGCTCCAGCGTCCGAGGACTTTATATGAAATATCGTCTCTGAGAATGCAGATTCGATCAGAGGCCTGACGCGGAGCCAAGCTCCAGCGTCCAAGGACTTATATGAAATATCGTCTCTGAGAATGCAGATTCGATTAGAGGCCTGACGCGGAGCCAAGCTCCAGCGTCCAAGGACTTATATGAAATATCGTCTCTGAGAATGCAGATTCGATTAGAGGCCTGACGCGGAGCCAAGCTCCAGGGTCCAAGGACTTATATGAAATATCGTCTCTGAGAATGGAGATTCGATCAGAGGCCTGATGCGGAGCAACGCTCCAGCGTCCCAGGACTTTATATGAAATATCATCTCTGAGAATGCAGATTCGATCAGAGGCCTGACGCGTAGCCAAGCTCCAGCGTCCAAGGACTTATATGAAATATCGTCTCTGAGAATGCAGATTCGATCAGAGGCCTGACGCGGAGCCAAGCTCCAGCGTCCCAGGACATTATATGAAATATCATCTCTGAGAATGCAGATTCGATCAGAGGCCTGACGCGGAGCCAAGCTCCAGCGTCCAAGGACTTATATGAAATATCATCTCTGAGAAAGCAGATTCGATTAGAGGCCTGACGCAGAGCCAAGCTCCAGCGTCCCAGGACTTTATATGAAATATCGTCTCTGAGAATGCAGATTCGATCAGAGGCCTGATGCGGAGCCAAGATCCAGCGTCCAAGGACTTATATGAAATATCGTCTCTGAGAATGCAGATTCGATCAGAGGCCTGACGCAGAGCCAAGCTCCAGCGTCCGAGGACTTTATATGAAATATCGTCTCTGAGAATGCAGATTCGATCAGAGGCCTGACGCGGAGCCAAGCTCCAACGTCCAAGGACTTATATGAAATATCGTCTCTGAGAATGCAGATTCGATTAGAGGCCTGATGCGGAGCCAAGCTCCAGCGTCCAAGGACTTATATGAAATATCGTCTCTGAGAATGCAGATTCGATTAGAGGCCTGACGCGGAGCCAAGCTCCAGCGTCCAAGGACTTATATGAAATATCGTCTCTGAGAATGCAGATTCGATCAGAACCCTGATGCGGAGCAACGCTCCAGCGTCCCAGGACTTTATATGAAATATCATCTCTGAGAATGCAGATTCGATCAGAGGCCTGACGCGTAGCCAAGCTCCAGCGTCCAAGGACTTATATGAAATATCGTCTCTGAGAATGCAGATTCGATCAGAGGCCTGACGCGGAGCCAAGCTCCAGCGTCCCAGGACATTATATGAAATATCATCTCTGAGAATGAAGATTCGATCAGAGGCCTGACGCGGAGCCAAGCTCCAGCGTCCCAGGACTTTATATGAAATATCGTCTCTTAGAATGCAGATTCGATCAGAGGCCTGACGCGTAGCCAAGCTCCAGCCTCCCATGACATTATATGAAATATCGTCTCTGAGAATACAGATTCGATCAGAGGCCTGACGCGGAGCCAAGCTCCAGCGTCCAAGGACTTATATGAAATATCATCTCTGAGAAAGCAGATTCGATTAGAGGCCTGACGCAGAGCCAAGCTCCAGCGTCCCATGACATTATATGAAATATCGTCTCTGAGAATGCAGATTCGATCAAAGGCCTGAGGCATAGCCAAGCTCCAGCGTCCAAGGACTTATATGAAATATCGTCTCAGAGAATGCATATTTGATTAGAGGCCTGACGTAGAGCCAAGCTCCAGCGTCCCAGGACTTTATATGAAATATCGTCTCTGAGAATGCAGATTCGATCAGAGGCCTGATGCGGAGCCAAGATCCAGCGTCCAAGGAGTTATATGAAATATCGTCTCTGAGAATGCAGATTCGATCAGAGGCCTGACGCAGAGCCAAGCTCCAGCGTCCGAGGACTTTATATGAAATATCGTCTCTGAGAATGCAGATTCGATCAGAGGCCTGACGCGGAGCCAAGCTCCAGCGTCCAAGGACTTATATGAAATATCGTCTCTGAGAATGCAGATTCGATTAGAGGCCTGACGCGGAGCCAAGCTCCAGCGTCCAAGGACTTATATGAAATATCGTCTCTGAGAATGCAGATTCGATTAGAGGCCTGACGCGGAGCCAAGCTCCAGGGTCCAAGGACTTATATGAAATATCGTCTCTGAGAATGCAAATTCGATCAGAGGCCTGATGCGGAGCAACGCTCCAGCGTCCCAGGACTTTATATGAAATATCATCTCTGAGAATGCAGATTCGATCAGAGGCCTGACGCGTAGCCAAGCTCCAGCGTCCAAGGACTTATATGAAATATCGTCTCTGAGAATGCAGATTCGATCAGAGGCCTGACGCGGAGCCAAGCTCCAGCGTCCCAGGACATTATATGAAATATCATCTCTGAGAATGCAGATTCGATCAGAGGCCTGACGCGGAGCCAAGCTCCAGCGTCCAAGGACTTATATGAAATATCATCTCTGAGAAAGCAGATTCGATTAGAGGCCTGACGCAGAGCCAAGCTCCAGCGTCCCAGGACTTTATATGAAATATCGTCTCTGAGAATGCAGATTCGATCAGATGCCTGATGCGGAGCCAAGATCCAGCGTCCAAGGACTTATATGAAATATCGTCTCTGAGAATGCAGATTCGAACAGAGGCCTGACGGAGAGCCAAGCTCCAGCGTCCGAGGACTTTATATGAAATATCGTCTCTGAGAATGCAGATTCGATCAGAGGCCTGACGCGGAGTCAAGCTCCAGCGTCCAAGGACTTATATGAAATATCGTCTCTGAGAATGCAGATTCGATTAGAGGCCTGACGCGGAGCCAAGCTCCAGCGTCCAAGGACTTATATGAAATATCGTCTCTGAGAATGCAGATTCGATCAGAGGCCTGACGCGGAGCCAAGCTTCAGCGTCCAAGGACTTATATGAAATATCGTCTCTGAGAATGCAGATTCGATCAGAGGCCTGACGCAAAGCCAAGCTCCAGCGTCCCAGGACATTATATGAAATATCGTTTCTGAGAATGCAGATTCGATCAGAGGCCTGACGCGGAGCCAAGCTCCAGCGTCCAAGGACTTATATGAAATATCATCTCTGAGAAAGCAGATTCGATTAGAGGCCTGACGCAGAGCCAAGCTCCAGCGTCCCAGGACTTTATATGAAATATCGTCTCTGAGAATGCAGATTCGATCAGAGGCCTGATGCGGAGCCAAGATCCAGCGTCCAAGGAGTTATATGAAATATCGTCTCTGAGAATGCAGATTCGATCAGAGGCCTGACGCAGAGCCAAGCTCCAGCGTCCGAGGACTTTATATGAAATATCGTCTCTGAGAATGCAGATTCGATCAGAGGCCTGACGCGGAGCCAAGCTCCAGCGTCCAAGGACTTATATGAAATATCGTCTTTGAGAATGCAGATTCGATTAGAGGCCTGACGCGGAGCCAAGCTCCAGCGTCCAAGGACTTATATGAAATATCGTCTCTGAGAATGCAGATTCGATTAGAGGCCTGACGGAGAGCCAAGCTCCAGCGTCCGAGGACTTTATATGAAATATCGTCTCTGAGAATGCAGATTCGATCAGAGGCCTGACGCGGAGCCAAGCTCCAGCGTCCAAGGACTTATATGAAATATCGTCTCTGAGAATGCAGATTCAATTAGAGGCCTGACGCGGAGCCAAGCTCCAGCGTCCAAGGACTTATATGAAATATCGTCTCTGAGAATGCAGATTCGATCAGAGGCCTGATGCGGAGCAACGCTCCAGCGTCCCAGGACTTTATATGAAATATCATCTCTGAGAATGCAGATTCGATCAGAGGCCTGACGCGTAGCCAAGCTCCAGCGTCCAAGGACTTATATGAAATATCGTCTCTGAGAATGCAGATTCGATCAGAGGCCTGACGCGGAGCCAAGCTCCAGCGTCCCAGGACATTATATGAAATATCATCTCTGAGAATGCATATTCGATCAGAGGCCTGACGCGGAGCCAAGCTCCAGCGTCCAAGGACTTATATGAAATATCATCTCTGAGAAAGCAGATTCGATTAGAGGCCTGACGCAGAGCCAAGCTCCAGCGTCCCAGGACTTTATATGAAATATCGTCTCTGAGAATGCAGATTCGATCAGAGGCCTGATGCGGAGCCAAGATCCAGCGTCCAAGGACTTATATGAAATATCGTCTCTGAGAATGCAGATTCGATCAGAGGCCTGACGCAGAGCCAAGCTCCAGCGTCCGAGGACTTTATATGAAATATCGTCTCTGAGAATGCAGATTCGATCAGAGGCCTGACGCGGAGCCAAGCTCCAACGTCCAAGGACTTATATGAAATATCGTCTCTGAGAATGCAGATTCGATTAGAGGCCTGATGCGGAGCCAAGCTCCAGCGTCCAAGGACTTATATGAAATATCGTCTCTGAGAATGCAGATTCGATTAGAGGCCTGACGCGGAGCCAAGCTCCAGCGGCCAAGGACTTATATGAAATATCGTCTCTGAGAATGCAGATTCGATCAGAACCCTGATGCGGAGCAACGCTCCAGCGTCCCAGGACTTTATATGAAATATCATCTCTGAGAATGCAGATTCGATCAGAGGCCGGACGCGTAGCCAAGCTCCAGCGTCCAAGGACTTATATGAAATATCGTCTCTGAGAATGCAGATTCGATCAGAGGCCTAACGCGGAGCCAAGCTCCAGCGTCCCAGGACATTATATGAAATATCATCTCTGAGAATGAAGATTCGATCAGAGGCCTGACGCGGAGCCAAGCTCCAGCGTCCCAGGACTTTATATGAAATATCGTCTCTGAGAATGCAGATTCGATCAGAGGCCTGACGCGTAGCCAAGCTCCAGCGTCCAAGGACTTATATGAAATATCGTCACTGAGAATGCAGATTCGATCAGAGGCCTGTCGCGTAGCCAAGCTCCAGCGTCCAAGGACTTATATGAAATATCGTCTCTGAGAATGCAGATTCGATCAAAGGCCTGACGCGGAGCCAAGCTCCAGCGTCCCAGGACATTATATGAAATATCGTCTCTGAGAATGCAGATTCGATCAGAGGCCTGACGCGGAGCCAAGCTCCAGCGTCCTAGGACATTATATGAAATATTGTCTCTAAGAATGCATATTCGATCAGAGGCCTGACGCGGAGCCAAGCTCTAGCGTCCCAGGACTTTATATGAAATATCGTCTCTTAGAATGCAGATTCGATCAGAGGCCTGACGCGTAGCCAAGCTCCAGCGTCCCATGACATTATATGAAATATCGTCTCTGAGAATACAGATTCGATCAGAGGCCTGACGCGGAGCCAAGCTCCAGCGTCCAAGGACTTATATGAAATATCATCTCTGAGAAAGCAGATTCGATTAGAGGCCTGACGCAGAGCCAAGCTCCAGCGTCCCATGACATTATATGAAATATCGTCTCTGAGAATGCAGATTCGATCAAAGGCCTGACGCATAGCCAAGCTCCAGCGTCCAAGGACTTATATGAAATATCGTCTCAGAGAATGCAGATTTGATTAGAGGCCTGACGCAGAGCCAAGCTCCAGCGTCCCAGGACTTTATATGAAATATCGTCTCTGAGAATGCAGATTCGATCAGAGGCCTGATGCGGAGCCAAGATCCAGCGTCCAAGGAGTTATATGAAATATCGTCTCTGAGAATGCAGATTCGATCAGAGGCCTGACGCAGAGCCAAGCTCCAGCGTCCGAGGACTTTATATGAAATATCGTCTCTGAGAATGCAGATTCGATCAGAGGCCTGACGCAAAGCCAAGCTCCAGCGTCCCAGGACATTATATGAAATATCGTCTCTGAGAATGCAGATTCGATTAGAGGCCTGACGCGGAGCCAAGCTCCAGCGTCCAAGGACTTATATGAAATATCGTCTCTGAGAATGCAGATTCGATTAGAGGCCTGACGCGGAGCCAAGCTCCAGGGTCCAAGGACTTATATGAAATATCGTCTCTGAGAATGCAAATTCGATCAGAGGCCTGATGCGGAGCAACGCTCCAGCGTCCCAGGACTTTATATGAAATATCATCTCTGAGAATGCAGATTCGATCAGAGGCCTGACGCGTAGCCAAGCTCCAGCGTCCAAGGACTTATATGAAATATCGTCTCTGAGAATGCAGATTCGATCAGAGGCCTGACGCGGAGCCAAGCTCCAGCGTCCCAGGACATTATATGAAATATCATCTCTGAGAATGCAGATTCGATCAGAGGCCTGACGCGGAGCCAAGCTCCAGCGTCCAAGGACTTATATGAAATATCATCTCTGAGAAAGCAGATTCGATTAGAGGCCTGACGCAGAGCCAAGCTCCAGCGTCCGAGGACTTTATATGAAATATCGTCTCTGAGAATGCAGATTCGATCAGAGGCCTGACGCGGAGCCAAGCTCCAGCGTCCAAGGACTTATATGAAATATCGTCTCTGAGAATGCAGATTCGATTAGAGGCCTGACGCGGAGCCAAGCTCCAGCGTCCAAGGACTTATATGAAATATCGTCTCTGAGAATGCAGATTCGATCAGAGGCCTGACGCGGAGCCAAGCTTCAGCGTCCAAGGACTTATATGAAATATCGTCTCTGAGAATGCAGATTCGATCAGAGGCCTGACGCAAAGCCAAGCTCCAGCGTCCCAGGACATTATATGAAATATCGTCTCTGAGAATGCAGATTCGATCAGAGGCCTGACGCGGAGCCAAGCTCCAGCGTCCAAGGACTTATATGAAATATCACCTCTGAGAATGCAGATTCGATCAGATGCCTGATGCGGAGCCAAGATCCAGCGTCCAAGGACTTATATGAAATATCATCTCTGAGAATGCAGATTCGATCAGAGGCCTGACGGAGAGCCAAGCTCCAGCGTCCGAGGACTTTATATGAAATATCGTCTCTGAGAATGCAGATTCGATCAGAGGCCTGACGCGGAGCCAAGCTCCAGCGTCCAAGGACTTATATGAAATATCGTCTCTGAGAATGCAGATTCGATTAGAGGCCTGACGCGGAGCCAAGCTCCAGCGTCCAAGGACTTATATGAAATATCGTCTCTGAGAATGCAGATTCGATCAGAGGCCTGACGCGGAGCCAAGCTTCAGCGTCCAAGGACTTATATGAAATATCGTCTCTGAGAATGCAGATTCGATCAGAGGCCTGACGCAAAGCCAAGCTCCAGCGTCCCAGGACATTATATGAAATATCGTCTCTGAGAATGCAGATTCGATCAAAGGCCTGACGCGGAGCCAAGCTCCAGCGTCCAAGGACTTATATGAAATATCATCTCTGAGAAAGCAGATTCGATTAGAGGCCTGACGCAGAGCCAAGCTCCAGCGTCCCAGGACTTTATTTGAAATATCGTCTCTGAGAATGCAGATTCGATCAGAGGCCTGATGCGGAGCCAAGATCCAGCGTCCAAGGAGTTATATGAAATATCGTCTCTGAGAATGCAGATTCGATCAGAGGCCTGACGCAGAGACAAGCTCCATCGTCCGAGGACTTTATATGAAATATCATCTCTGAGAATGCAGATTCGATCAGAGGCCTGACGCGGAGCCAAGCTCTAGCGTCCCAGGACTTTATATGAAATATCGTCTCTAAGAATGCAGATTCGATCAGAGGCCTGACGCGTAGCCAAGCTCCAGCGTCCCATGACATTATATGAAATATCGTCTCTGAGAATCCAGATTCGATCAGAGGCCTGACGCGGAGCCAAGCTCCAGCGTCCAAGGACTTATATGAAATATCATCTCTGAGAAAGCAGATTCGATTAGAGGCCTGACGCAGAGCCAAGCTCCAGCGTCCCATGACATTATATGAAATATCGTCTCTGAGAATGCAGATTCGATCAAAGGCCTGACGCATAGCCAAGCTCCAGCGTCCAAGGACTTATATGAAATATCGTCTCAGAGAATGCAGATTTGATTAGAGGCCTGACGCAGAGCCAAGCTCCAGCGTCCCAGGACATTATATGAAATATCATCTCTGAGAATGAAGATTCGATCAGAGGCCTGACGCGGAGCCAAGCTCCAGCGTCCCAGGACTTTATATGAAATATCGTCTCTGAGAATGCAGATTCGATCAGAGGCCTGACGCGTAGCCAAGCTCCAGCGTCCAAGGACTTATATGAAATATCGTCACTGAGAATGCAGATTCGATCAGAGGCCTGTCGCGTAGCCAAGCTCCAGCGTCCAAGGACTTATATGAAATATCGTCTTTGAGAATGCAGATTCGATCAAAGGCCTGACGCGGAGCCAAGCTCCAGCGTCCCAGGACATTATATGAAATATCGTCTCTGAGAATGCAGATTCGATCAGAGGCCTGACGCGGAGCCAAGCTCCAGCGTCCTAGGACATTATATGAAATATCGTCTCTAAGAATGCATATTCGATCTGAGGCCTGACGCGGAGCCAAGCTCTAGCGTCCCAGGACTTTATATGAAATATCGTCTCTAAGAATGCAGATTCGATCAGAGGCCTGACGCGTAGCCAAGCTCCAGCGTCCCATGACATTATATGAAATATCGTCTCTGAGAATCCAGATTCGATCAGAGGCCTGACGCGGAGCCAAGCTCCAGCGTCCAAGGACTTATATGAAATATCATCTCTGAGAAAGCAGATTCGATTAGAGGCCTGACGCAGAGCCAAGCTCCAGCGTCCCATGACATTATATGAAATATCGTCTCTGAGAATGCAGATTCGATCAAAGGCCTGACGCATAGCCAAGCTCCAGCGTCCAAGGACTTATATGAAATATCGTCTCAGAGAATGCAGATTTGATTAGAGGCCTGACGCAGAGCCAAGCTCCAGCGTCCCAGGACTTTATATGAAATATCGTCTCTGAGAATGCAGATTCGATCAGAGGCCTGATGCGGAGCCAAGATCCAGCGTCCAAGGAGTTATATGAAATATCGTCTCTGAGAATGCAGATTCGATCAGAGGCCTGACGCAGAGCCAAGCTCCAGCGTCCGAGGACTTTATATGAAATATCGTCTCTGAGAATGCAGATTCGATCAGAGGCCTGACGCGGAGCCAAGCTCCAGCGTCCAAGGACTTATATGAAATATCGTCTCTGAGAATGCAGATTCGATTAGAGGCCTGACGCGGAGCCAAGCTCCAGCGTCCAAGGACTTATATGAAATATCGTCTCTGAGAATGCAGATTCGATTAGAGGCCTGACGCGGAGCCAAGCTCCAGGGTCCAAGGACTTATATGAAATATCGTCTCTGAGAATGCAGATTCGATCAGAGGCCTGATGCGGAGCAACGCTCCAGCGTCCCAAGACTTTATATGAAATATCATCTCTGAGAATGCAGATTCGATCAGAGGCCTGACGCGTAGCCAAGCTCCAGCGTCCAAGGACTTATATGAAATATCGTCTCTGAGAATGCAGATTCGATCAGAGGCCTGACGCGGAGCCAAGCTCCAGCGTCCCAGGACATTATATGAAATATCATCTCTGAGAATGCAGATTCGATCAGAGGCCTGACGCGGAGCCAAGCTCCAGCGTCCAAGGACTTATATGAAATATCATCTCTGAGAAAGCAGATTCGATTAGAGGCCTGACGCAGAGCCAAGCTCCAGCGTCCCAGGACTTTATATGAAATATCGTCTCTGAGAATGCAGATTCGATCAGATGCCTGATGCGGAGCCAAGATCCAGCGTCCAAGGACTTATATGAAATATCGTCTCTGAGAATGCAGATTCGATCAGAGGCCTGACGGAGAGCCAAGCTCCAGCGTCCGAGGACTTTATATGAAATATCGTCTCTGAGAATGCAGATTCGATCAGAGGCCTGACGCGGAGCCAAGCTCCAGCGTCCAAGGACTTATATGAAATATCGTCTCTGAGAATGCAGATTCGATTAGAGGCCTGACGCGGAGCCAAGCTCCAGCGTCCAAGGACTTATATGAAATATCGTCTCTGAGAATGCAGATTCGATTATAGGCCTGACGCGGAGCCAAGCTCCAGGGTCCAAGGACTTATATGAAATATCGTCTCTGAGAATGCAGATTCGATCAGAGGCCTGACGCGGAGCCAAGCTCCAGCGTCCCAGGACATTATATGAAATATCCTCTCTGAGAATGCAGATTCGATCAGAGGCCTGACGCGGAGCCAAGCTCCAGCGTCCAAGGACTTATATGAAATATCATCTCTGAGAAAGCAGATTCGATTAGAGGCCTGACGCAGAGCCAAGCTCCAGCGACCCAGGACTTTATATGAAATATCGTCTCTGAGAATGCAGATTCGATCAGAGGCCTGATGCGGAGCCAAGATCAAGCGTCCAAGGACTTATATGAAATATTGTCTCTGAGAATGCAGATTCGATCAGAGGCCTGACGCAGAGCCAAGCTCCAGCGTCCGAGGACTTTATATGAAATATCGTCTTTGAGAATGCAGATTCGATCAGAGGCCTGACGCGGAGCCAAGCTCCAACGTCCAAGGACTTATATGAAATATCGTCTCTGAGAATGCAGATTCGATTAGAGGCCTGATGCGGAGCCAAGCTCCGGCGTCCAAGGACTTATATGAAATATCGTCTCTGAGAATGCAGATTCGATTAGAGGCCTGACGCGGAGCCAAGCTCCAGGGTCCAAGGACTTATATGAAATATCGTCTCTGAGAATGCAGATTCGATCAGAGGCCTGACGGAGAGCCAAGCTCCAGCATCCGAGGACTTTATATGAAATATCGTCTCTGAGAATGCAGATTCGATCAAAGGCCTGATGCGGAGCCAAGCTCCAGCGTCCAAGGACTTATATGAAATATCGTCTCTGAGAATGCAGATTCGATTAGAGGCCTGACGCGGAGCCAAGCTCCAGGGTCCAAGGACTTATATGAAATATCGTCTCTGAGAATGCAGATTCGATCAGAGGCCTGATGCGGAGCAACGCTCCAGCGTCCTAGGACTTTATATGAAATATCATCTCTGAGAATGCAGATTCGATCAGAGGCCTGACGCGTAGCCAAGCTCCAGCGTCCAAGGACTTATATGAAATATCGTCTCTGAGAATGCAGATTCGATGAGAGGCCTGACGCGGAGCCAAGCTCCAGCGTCCCAGGACATTATATGAAATATCATCTCTGAGAATGAAGATTCGATCAGAGGCCTGACGCGGAGCCAAGCTCCAGCGTCCCAGGACTTTATATGAAATATCGTCTCTGAGAATGCAGATTCGATCAGAGGCCTGACGCGTAGCCAAGCTACAGCGTCCAAGGACTTATATGAAATATCGTCACTGAGAATGCAGATTCGATCAGAGGCCTGTCGCGTAGCCAAGCTCCAGCGTCCAAGGACTTATATGAAATATCGTCTCTGATAATGCAGATTCGATCAAAGGCCTGACGCGGAGCCAAGCTCCAGCGTCCCAGGACATTATATGAAATATCGTCTCTGAGAATGCAGATTCGATCAGAGGCCTGACGCGGAGCCAAGCTCCAGCGTCCTAGGACATTATATGAAATATCGTCTCTAAGAATGCATATTCGATCAGAGGCCTGACGCGGAGCCAAGCTCTAGCGTCCCAGGACTTTATATGAAATATCGTCTCTAAGAATGCAGATTCGATCAGAGGCCTGACGCGTAGCCAAGCTCCAGCGTCCCATGACATTATATGAAATATCGTCTCTGAGAATCCAGATTCGATCAGAGGCCTGACGCGGAGCCAAGCTCCAACGTCCAAGGACTTATATGAAATATCATCTCTGAGAAAGCAGATTCGATTAGAGGCCTGACGCAGAGCCAAGCTCCAGCGTCCCATGACATTATATGAAATATCGTCTCTGAGAATGCAGATTCGATCAAAGGCCTGACGCATAGCCAAGCTCCAGCGTCCAAGGACTTATATGAAATATCGTCTCAGAGAATGCAGATTTGATTAGAGGCCTGACGCAGAGCCAAGCTCCAGCGTCCCAGGACTTTATATGAAATATCGTCTCTGAGAATGCAGATTCGATCAGAGGCCTGATGCGGAGCCAAGATCCAGCGTCCAAGGAGTTATATGAAATATCGTCTCTGAGAATGCAGATTCGATCAGAGGCCTGACGCAGAGCCAAGCTCCAGCGTCCGAGGACTTTATATGAAATATCGTCTCTGAGAATGCAGATTCGATCAGAGGCCTGACGCGGAGCCAAGCTCAAGCGTCCAAGGACTTATATGAAATATCGTCTCTGAGAATGCAGATTCGATCAGAGGCCTGACGCGGAGCCAAGCTCCAGCGTCCCAGGACATTATATGAAATATCATCTCTGAGAATGAAGATTCGATCAGAGGCCTGACGCGGAGCCAAGCTCCAGCGTCCCAGGACTTTATATGAAATATCGTCTCTGAGAATGCAGATTCGATCAGAGGCCTGACGCGTAGCCAAGATCCAGCGTCCAAGGAGTTATATGAAATATCGTCTCTGAGAATGCAGATTCGATCAGAGGCCTGACGCAGAGCCAAGCTCCAGCGTCCGAGGACTTTATATGAAATATCGTCTCTGAGAATGCAGATTCGATCAGAGGCCTGACGCGTAGCCAAGCTCCAGCGTCCAAGGACTTATATGAAATATCGTCTCTGAGAATGCAGATTCGATCAGAGGCCTGACGCGGAGCCAAGCTCCAGCGTCCCAGGACATTATATGAAATATCATCTCTGAGAATGAAGATTCGATCAGAGGCCTGACGCGGAGCCAAGCTCCAGCGTCCCAGGACTTTATATGAAATATCGTCTCTGAGAATGTAGATTCGATCAGAGGCCTGACGCGTAGCCAAGCTCTAGCGTCCAAGGACTTATATGAAATATCGTCACTGAGAATGCAGATTCGATCAGAGGCCTGTCGCGTAGCCAAGCTCCAGCGTCCAAGGACTTATATGAAATATCGTCTCTGATAATGCAGATTCGATCAAAGGCCTGACGCGGAGCCAAGCTCCAGCGTCCCAGGACATTATATGAAATATCGTCTCTGAGAATGCAGATTCGATCAGAGGCCTGACGCGGAGCCAAGCTCCAGCGTCCTAGGACATTATATGAAATATCGTCTCTAAGAATGCATATTCGATCAGAGGCCTGACGCGGAGCCAAGCTCTAGCGTCCCAGGACTTTATATGAAATATCGTCTCTAAGAATGCAGATTCGATCAGAGGCCTGACGCGTAGCCAAGCTCCAGCGTCCCATGACATTATATGAAATATCGTCTCTGAGAATCCAGATTCGATCAGAGGCCTGACGCGGAGCCAAGCTCCAACGTCCAAGGACTTATATGAAATATCATCTCTGAGAAAGCAGATTCGATTAGAGGCCTGACGCAGAGCCAAGCTCCAGCGTCCCATGACATTATATGAAATATCGTCTCTGAGAATGCAGATTCGATCAAAGGCCTGACGCATAGCCAAGCTCCAGCGTCCAAGGACTTATATGAAATATCGTCTCAGAGAATGCAGATTTGATTAGAGGCCTGACGCAGAGCCAAGCTCCAGCGTCCCAGGACTTTATATGAAATATCGTCTCTGAGAATGCAGATTCGATCAGAGGCCTGATGCGGAGCCAAGATCCAGCGTCCAAGGAGTTATATGAAATATCGTCTCTGAGAATGCAGATTCGATCAGAGGCCTGACGCAGAGCCAAGCTCCAGCGTCCGAGGACTTTATATGAAATATCGTCTCTGAGAATGCAGATTCGATCAGAGGCCTGACGCGGAGCCAAGCTCCAGCGTCCAAGGACTTATATGAAATATCGTCTCTGAGAATGCAGATTCGATTAGAGGCCTGACGCGGAGCCAAGCTCCAGCGTCCAAGGACTTATATGAAATATCGTCTCTGAGAATGCAGATTCGATTAGAGGCCTGACGCGGAGCCAAGCTCCAGGGTCCAAGGACTTATATGAAATATCGTCTCTGAGAATGCAGATTCGATCAGAGGCCTGATGCGGAGCAACGCTCCAGCGTCCCAGGACTTTATATGAAATATCATCTCTGAGAATGCATATTCGATCAGAGGCCTGACGCGTAGCCAAGCTCCAGCGTCCAAGGACTTATATGAAATATCGTCTCTGAGAATGCAGATTCGATCAGAGGCCTGACGCGGAGCCAAGCTCCAGCGTCCCAGGACATTATATGAAATATCATCTCTGAGAATGCAGATTCGATCAGAGGCCTGACGCGGAGCCAAGCTCCAGCGTCCAAGGACTTATATGAAATATCATCTCTGAGAAAGCAGATTCGATTAGAGGCCTGACGCAGAGCCAAGCTCCAGCGTCCCAGGACTTTATATGAAATATCGTCTCTGAGAATGCAGATTCGATCAGATGCCTGATGCGGAGCCAAGATCCAGCGTCCAAGGACTTATATGAAATATCGTCTCTGAGAATGCAGATTCGATCAGAGGCCTGACGGAGAGCCAAGCTCCAGCGTCCGAGGACTTTATATGAAATATCGTCTCTGAGAATGCAGATTCGATCAGAGGCCTGACGCGGAGCCAAGCTCCAGCGTCCAAGGACTTATATGAAATATCGTCTTTGAGAATGCAGATTCGATTAGAGGCCTGACGCGGAGCCAAGCTCCAGCGTCCAAGGACTTATATGAAATATCGTCTCTGAGAATGCAGATTCGATTAGAGGCCTGACGCGGAGCCAAGCTCCAGGGTCCAAGGACTTATATGAAATATCGTCTCTGAGAATGCCGATTCGATCAGAGGCCTGATGCGGAGCAACGCTCCAGCGTCCCAGGACTTTATATGAAATATCATCTCTGAGAATGCATATTCGATCAGAGGCCTGACGCGTAGCCAAGCTCCAGCGTCCAAGGACTTATATGAAATATCGTCTCTGAGAATGCAGATTCGATCAGAGGCCTGACGCGGAGCCAAGCTCCAGCGTCCCAGGACATTATATGAAATATCATCTCTGAGAATGCAGATTCGATCAGAGGCCTGACGCGGAGCCAAGCTCCAGCGTCCAAGGACTTATATGAAATATCATCTCTGAGAAAGCAGATTCGATTAGAGGCCTGATGCAGAGCCAAGCTCCAGCGTCCCAGGACTTTATATGAAATATCGTCTCTGAGAATGCAGATTCGATCAGAGGCCTGATGCGGAGCCAAGATCCTGCGTCCAAGGACTTATATGAAATATCGTCTCTGAGAATGCAGATTCGATCAGAGGCCTGACGCAGAGCCAAGCTCCAGCGTCCGAGGACTTTATATGAAATATCGTCTCTGAGAATGCAGATTCGATCAGAGGCCTGACGCGGAGCCAAGCTCCAACGTCCAAGGACTTATATGAAATATCGTCTCTGAGAATGCAGATTCGATTAGAGGCCTGATGCGGAGCCAAGCTCCAGCGTCCAAGGACTTATATGAAATATCGTCTCTGAGAATGCAGATTCGATTAGAGGCTTGACGCGGAGCCAAGCTCCAGCGTCCAAGGACTTATATGAAATATCGTCTCTGAGAATGCAGATTCGATCAGAGGCCTGATGCGGAGCAACGCTCCAGCGTCCCAGGACTTTATATGAAATATCATCTCTGAGAATGCAGATTCGATCAGAGGCCTGACGCGTAGCCAAGCTCCAGCGTCCCAGGACTTTATATGAAATATCGTCTCTGAGAATGCAGATTCGATCAGAGGCCTGACGCGTAGCCAAGCTCCAGCGTCCAAGGACTTATATGAAATATCGTCACTGAGAATGCAGATTCGATCAGAGGCCTGTCGCGTAGCCAAGCTCCAGCGTCCAAGGACTTATATGAAATATCGTCTCTGAGAATGCAGATTCGATCAAAGGCCTGACGCGGAGCCAAGCTCCAGCGTCCCAGGACATTATATGAAATATCGTCTCTGAGAATGCAGATTCGATCAGAGGCCTGACGCGGAGCCAAGCTCCAGCGTCCTAGGACATTATATGAAATATCGTCCCTAAGAATGCATATTCGATCAGAGGCCTGACGCGGAGCCAAGCTCTAGCGTCCCAGGACTTTATATGAAATATCGTCTCTAAGAATGCAGATTCGATCAGAGGCCTGACGCGTAGCCAAGCTCCAGCGTCCCATGACATTATATGAAATATCGTCTCTGAGAATCCAGATTCGATCAGAGGCCTGACGCGGAGCCAAGCTCCAGCGTCCAAGGACTTATATGAAATATCATCTCTGAGAAAGCAGATTCGATTAGAGGCCTGACGCAGAGCCAAGCTCCAGCGTCCCATGACATTATATGAAATATCGTCTCTGAGAATGGAGATTCGATCAAAGGCCTGACGCATAGCCAAACTCCAGCGTCCAAGGACTTATATGAAATATCGTCTCAGAGAATGCAGATTTGATTAGAGGCCTGACGCAGAGCCAAGCTCCAGCGTCCCAGGACTTTATATGAAATATCGTCTCTGAGAATGCAGATTCGATCAGAGGCCTGATGCGGAGCTAAGCTCCAGCGTCCAAGGACTTATATGAAATATCGTCTCTGAGAATGCAGATTCGATTAGAGGCCTGACGCGGAGCTGATATGCGATATATTCCATAGCGCATTTAGTAGTTTTTGTTATCATTTACATGACATTATGAGAGATATTTGTGTGAACTTGGTGATTCGGAGCATATTGAAGAAGTTGAAGAAATCATGCAAGTTACAGACGCGAAGAAGATCGGAAGCAGCTGAAGACTGACGACCTTGGCGCGGCCGCGCTGCTTATGGCGCGCCCGCGCTGCTACCCGACGCGACCACTCTGCTAGGAGGAAGTGGCCGCGCTGCTGACAAGACAGAAGAACCAAAGTTGAAGCTGGCGCGCCAGCGCTGCACTTGGCGCGCCCGCGTCGGTCCTTGAGTCGGATTCTTATCCGATTCTGTCTATCCTATTTAGTTTTTATATTTTATTATTATAATTGCACGGGATGTTAAACCCGACTTTATTAGGTTAAATAGGCCGAAAAGGCAGTAGAGAAAGATGTTATGTTATTTTCCAAAGACGTATTTTTCCCTTTTGTTCATCTCACAAACCCTATGGAGAACTAACTCTCCTTTGTTACACTTGGTTCTTTGAAGCCTTCAATTGATTTGGTTGTGAGTATTCTACTCTTGTTCGTCCTTTGTTAATTGTTTCGATCTCCTGAGTTTATTGCTTGATTGCTTATTATTGATTAATCTAGATTGATCACCTAGGTTTATCGATACTAGTCATACTGCTAGGGTTTCCAATTCCAGGTTTGGGGTTGTAGATTCATTGTAGCAAACACAATCTCCATACGCGGTTGCTTGTGGTAGATTGTGAGGGAGATTCGATTGCAAGCTATTTTAACGGGTTGTTGGAATCGCTTGTATCTCATTATAATTCATGCTTGAATGCTATCGCTTTGTTATTCGGTGAAGGTTTTCCCTTGTAATTTGGTGATAAGTGCTTTTAGGACTGGTAGGACTAAAAGCTATTACACGATCTGAATTGAGAACAATTACTGGACATTAGAACTTGAGATTCATAGAATGCGATGATGAACCATCTCAATTGTTGTGCGGATAATTACCTGGTGTGATACTTTCCATCATACATTCACAACCTTTACTTGCAACTTGTTCTGTCACTATTTCTCACACACAAAACTCCCCCTTGAATCGGTTACTTTTGGGTAATAATACTTGCTTTTACAATTGATTCTGTTTCCCTGTGGGTTCGACCCTAACTTACCTACTATACTTGTTATAGTTTGCATCTTAGGAATTTACTTTGATTTGGCATAACGACCTTAGGCCTGTCAAATTTGGCGCCGTTGCCGGGGAAACGGTTAATCTTTGTTCTTGTTTGTTTTATTACCTGTTTGGGTGTGAACCTCTTGCATGGTTCGCACTCGTGCTACTGATCCCCATCTTTTTGCTTTTGATTGGGAAATTGACAGGACATACCACCGCCGTCTTAGAGAACAACACCACCAACCCGATCCAATGGCTGCTAACCAGACGCTGCGAGAGCTGACAGCATCAAACATCACACAGCAGGCACCTGCTGTGACAATTCCTGCTATAGGGGATGACAACCATTTTGAGCTAAAGTCTGGGCTGATTCATCAACTGCCCAAATTCCATGGATTGGCTGGAGAAGACCCCATCAAGCACATGGGGAAGTTTCATAATGTGTGCATGAGCATGAAACCAGCCAATATAACCGAAGCACAGATAAAGATGAGAGCTTTTGGGTTCACGCTGGTCGATGCTGCGGATGACTGGTACTACAGCCTTCCTACTGGGAGCATCGATACTTGGCCTAAGCTCCACAAGGCCTTCCTGGAGAAATTCTTCCCTGCTAAGAAGGAGAACACCTTGAAGAAGGCAATCAGCAATATAGAGCAGGAAGAGGATGAGACCCTCTATGATTACAATGAAAGGTTCAAGAAGCTGTGTGCAAATTGCCCTTTCCATGGCTACAGCACGAAGGACCTAGTCTTATACATCTATGGGGGATTGCTGGAATCTGATAGAAGGATGATTGATGCCGCCTGCGGAGGAAATATTCTGAATGCCACGCCAGAGGGAGCTATGGAGAAGATTCAGGAAATGGCTGAGAGGACTAGGAATTTTGGGAAGTCCACCAGAAAGAAAGGAGTCAACTCGGTAGACTCTAACCAAGCCAATGATATTGCTGAATTGAAGGATATGGTTAGGAGACTCACGCTGAAAGGGACTCCTCAACAACTCAAGGCTTGTGAATTTTGCGGTGATGACTTCCACCCAACTGATGCGTGTCCTACACTCCAGGGAGACACCGCTGAAGTGAGTGCTATAGGTGGAAATGGACCTTAGAGACCCAGACATGACCCCTACTCAAACTCCTACAACCCAGGTTGGCGGGATCACCCAAATTTCAGATGGAGGGATCCACCAAACCAACCACATCAGCAACAACCACCTCCCTACAATCAGAGGCAGCAGGGTAACGCTCCATCTACTGAGTCCATGCTCAATACCCTGACACAGCACTTCACTGCGCATGTTCAGACAACTGAATCGAGCATAAAAGATATACAGAAACAAATGGGGCAAATGGCTGAAGCAATCACGAGAATAGAGGCAAAGACGTCAGGGGGTCTTCCATCTCAAATGGTGGTCAATCCAAGGGAAAACGTCAGTGCTATAACTCTTCGGAATGGAAAGGAGCTGAAAGGTCAGGAAGAAGAGGAGGAAAGCACGCCGGAGTCCAACGCGGCCACGCCCAACACTGGCGCGCCCGCGCCACAGTCTGACGCGCCCGCGCTGACCACTGGCGCGCCCGCGCCTCCTCCTAACGCGCCCACGCCAATGTCTGACTCGCCCACGTCGAGTCCAATCCCGCTTGAATCTGAGCCCTATGTCGATACATATGTACGACCGAATTTTCCCCCTCTCGGGTCGCAGAAACCAAAACCTCCGTTCCCTGAGGCACTTAAGGAGAGGAGGATAATCGATGATTCAGAGCTGTTTGAGACGTTTAGCAAGTGCCAGGTGAACATTCCTCTGCTGAGAATGATAAAAACTGTGCCCAAGTACGCCAAGTTCTTGAAGGAGCTTTGCACAGTGAAGAGGAATCAAAAGCTGAAAGGGAAAAAGAAAGTGAAAGTAAGTGAGCAGGTCTCCGCTGTGTTTCAGAGGAGAATGCCGAAAAAGTGCGCTGATCCAGGTATGGTTACTATCCCTTGTGTCATTGGAGATGTAAAATTTGATAGAGCTATGCTTGATTTGGGTGCTTCCATAAATGTGCTTCCCTACTCACTCTACAAATCACTAGATTTAGGACCTTTGCATGAAACTGGAGTAGTTGTGCAACTAGCTGATAGGTCTAACAAATACCCTAAAGGAGTAGTTGAAGACGTTTTGGTCATGGTCGATAAACTGATTTTTCCAGCAGATTTCTTTGTCCTGGATATGGAACATGATAAGCATGATGCACCTATTCTGTTAGGTAGACCTTTTATTAAAACAGCTAGGACAAAAATTGATTGTGTCTCTGAGACACTAACAATGGAATTTGATGGAGAAAAGGTTGAATTCGATCTCTATAAGGCTATGAAACATCCTGTTGATGACCATTCTCTGTGCTCTATTGATGTGATTGAACCATTAGCTCAAGATCTATTTGATATTTCTAGGGAAGATGAGTTGCAGTCAATTATTGAGAATGATATTGATGAGTCCTATACAGATTTTTCAATCTCATCTAACATGCAGGAATTAGTAGCCCATATGGATATAGAAGGTGAGTCCCCTACTCTTTTGGGCATTGGCCCCAATCTACTGACTCCAAGCGAAGTGCTTGTTCCATCTGTTGTGCAGGCACCTAAAATTGAACTCAAGCAACTCCCTAGTCATCTCAAGTATGCTTTCCTAGGAGTTGATGACACTCTACCAGTTATTGTGTCGAGTAAGCTCTCAGTGGAGCAGGAGGAAAAGTTAGTGGAGGTTCTAAAGGAGTACAAAACTGCATTGGGGTGGACCATCGCTGACATCAAGGGAATCAGTCCATCTACATGCATGCACAAGATCCTGTTGGAGGAAGGAGCTAAGCCATCACGCCAACCACAGAGAAGGCTCAATCCTCCCATGATGGATGTGGTGAAGAAGGAAGTGCTGAAATTGCTATCAGCAAACATGATTTTCCCTATTTCTGACAGTCAGTGGGTGAGTCCTACCCAAGTTGTCCCTAAGAAAGGAGGGATTACAGTTGTGGAGAATCAACAAGGCGAGTTGGTCCCTACCAGGACACAAACAGGTTGGAGGGTGTGCATAGACTATCGCAAGTTGAACACAGTAACCAGGAAGGATCACTTCCCTCTTCCCTTTATTGATCAGATGCTAGAACGCCTTGCTGGGCGCCCCTATTACTGTTTTCTTGATGGATATTCTGGTTACTTTCAGGTGGCTATAGCGCCAGAGGACCAGGAGAAGACCACCTTTACATGTCCTTTCGGTACTTTTGCATATCGCAGGATGCCATTTGGACTATGTAACGCACCCGGGACATTTCAACGATGTATGGTTAGTATCTTCTCTGAGTACATTGAAAATTTCATAGAAGTATTCATGAATGATTTCACAGTACATGGGGATAGCTTTGATACTTGTTTGAGCCATTTGGCACTAGTGTTGAAAAGATGTGTTGAAACTAATCTGGTTTTGAACTCTGAAAAGTGTCATTTTATGGTAGAACAAGGGATTGTTTTAGGTCACATAGTCTCTGCAAAGGGTATTGAGGTCGATAAGGCAAAGATTGATGTAATTCAATCTCTACCTTATCCTACTAATGTGCGCGAAGTTCGTTCTTTTCTAGGCCATGCAGGTTTCTATCGCAGGTTTATCAAAGACTTTTCAAAGATATCCTCACCCTTATGCGAGCTTCTGAAGAAAGATGTGACCTTTGCACTCACACAAGAGTGCAAAGAGGCGTTCGACCAGCTGAAAGGACGCCTCACTAGTGCACCAATCATTCAGGCACCAGACTGGTCTCGCCCATTTGAGATCATGTGTGATGCGAGCGACTATGCAGTGGGAGCAGTGCTAGGCCAAAAAGAGGGAAGAGCCTCTCATGTGATCCATTATGCTTCCATGACTCTGAATGGAGCACAGCGCAACTACTCCACCACTGAGAAAGAAATGCTTGCTGTGGTGTTTGCACTAGAGAAGTTTCGACAGTATCTGCTTGGGGTTAAAGTGATTATTTACACAGATCACGCAGCCCTCCGCTACTTGATGACAAAGAAGGAGACAAAGCCACGATTGATTCGATGGGTCCTGTTGCTCAGCGAATTTGACGTGGAGATTAAGGACAAGAAAGGAGCGGAGAATCTGGTGGTTGACCACTTAAGCAGATTGGTGAATGAGGAGGACAAGCCGGAGTCACAAAAACCCATCTTAGGCACGTTTCCGGATGACACATTATGCAGACTCGAGCACAAAAGCGCACCGGAGTCTGGCGTGCCCACGTCAATAAATGGCGCGCCCGCGCTGATAAATGGCGCGCCCGCGCTGACAAATGGCGCGCCCGCGCTGCTCTTTGGCGCGCCCGCGCTGACCTCCGACGCGGCCGCGTCACTCTCTGACGCGCCCACGCCATTGCTTCTCCGACCATCTCAATCCGTTCTAGGACTTCACTCTGTCAGTCCTTGGTACCGGGACATTGTGAACTACTTAGTTTGTGGGGAATTTCCTCCGGATCACACCAAGGCCCAGACGGAGAAGGTTTGAAGAGAAGCAAACCACTATATTTGGGATGACCCATACCTTTGGAAACATTGTGCAGATCAGGTCATTCGTCGTTGTCTTCCAGATAATGAGGTACGATCTGTTCTTGAATTTTGTCATTCTCAAGCATGTGGGGGACATTTTGGTGCCAATAAAACTGCTAGAAAGGTACTTGAATCTGGATTTTATTGGCCACATATTTTTAAAGATGCTTATTCTTTCTGCAAGGCATGTGATAGGTGTCAAAGAATGGGGAATATCTCCCAAAGGAATGAAATGCAACAATCACCAATGATTTTTTGCGAAATCTTTGATGTTTGGGGCATCGACTTTATGGGACCTTTTCCTAGTTCTTGTGGGAATTTATATATTTTACTTGCGGTGGACTACGTTTCCAAGTGGGTGGAAGCGAAGGCCACCAGGACTGATGATTCTAAAGTTGTGGCAGGGTTCTTGAAAAGCAATATTTTTGCCAGGCATGGTATTCCTAGAGCGCTGATTAGTGACAGGGGTACCCATTTCTGCAACAAAACTGTGACTGCCTTGCTTAAGAAATATCATGTCACACATAGAGTTTCCACCGCATATCATCCACAGACGAATGGCCAAGCAGAGGTGTCAAATAGAGAAATCAAAGCCATTCTTGAGAAGACCGTGAATCCTAACAGGGAGGATTGGAGTTTGAGACTTGATGATGCTTTATGGGCTTATCGCACTGCTTACAAAACTCCAATTGGGATGTCTCCTTTCAGACTTGTCTATGGGAAGGCATGTCATCTTCCTGTTGAGCTGGAGCACAAGGCTTGGTGGGCTGTGAAATAATGCAATATGCAGAGTGACGAGGTTGGAGAACACAGAAAGCTACAGTTGGGTGAGCTCGAGGAGCTACGGTTGGACGCCTATGATAATGCGGCTATCTACAAGGCAAAGACCAAGGCATGGCATGACAAGCACATCAATAGGAAGGACTTTAAAGTTGGTGACAAAGTCCTACTTTTTCAGTCTCGCCTGAAACTCTTCGCTGGGAAGCTCAGGTCAAAGTGGGGGGGACCATACATTGTTGCTGAAGTTTTCCCACATGGAGCTGTAGAGTTATATGACCCGGATAGCCAAAAGAAGTTCAAAGTAAATGGTCAGAGGCTTAAGACATACTATGAAGGGTTCACAAAGGAGGCTATGGATGAGTTAGTTTTGGAGGAGCCACATGCGGAGTTAGAATAGTCAAACAAGGCTTGGTCGAGCCAGCGACATGAAACAAAGGCGCTGCTTGGGAGGCAACCCACTTCGGAGTTAGAATAGTCGAGCCAACAACATACATTCTTTCCTTTAACTCAATTTAATTTTCGAAAAAAAAATAAAAAAAAATAAAAAAAAAACAAAAAAATAAAAAAATAAAAAAAAAAAACAAGAATTTCGACCACGGGCTGGAAAACCCACTTTGGGCCAGCCCGCCAGCTTCAAGCCCATCAGCTCCCCCATCATTATCACCAAAACCCTACCTCCCCCTCATCACCCTCACCAAACACTCTCCTCCCTCACAAAACACTCTCTTCTCTCACCTCACCACAATCCACCCCCACCTGAACCACCGCCCCCCGCACCTCCCTGAAGCCCATTCCGCCGGCGAAGCCCCCACCAGGCCAAGTACAAACCGGCACCGGAGGAATATCGGCGGGCCACACATCGCCGGACCGTTTTCAGAAACGTCCAGATCTGCAGAAAGCCTCGACGCGGCCACGCCGGCCCTAACGCGCCCGCGCTGTCAGAGAAAACCCACCAGAAGCCTGACACCCCGACGCGGCCGCGCTGCACCCAACGCGCCCACGCTGCACATCGACGCGCCCGCGCCACCTCTGACGTGCCCGCGTCTGCCCCCTGCGCCGAGACTTCGCTGTTCTTCGTGAGTTCTTTCCGCTGTTCTTCTTTCGATTCCGATTTCATCGTATTATATATCAAGTATGAGTTCATCGGAGGAGGAGACGAGTAGATCTGATAATGGGTTAGATTTGTCTGATGAGGAATTGGCTATTTACAATAAGGTTAGCTGTGTCAGTTCTACCAAATACTTGCATAGACCGACCCTTCAGAAACTTCAGATGCTAGAGTGTATGCAGAACTGTCTAGCACATGCTGGTATTGGTGACTTTCTGGACGTGGATTCTGTAGGATACCCGGAACTGAGCAAGCAGTTCCTCGCGACATATCATCTTTACCTGGGGGAGAATCGAATTAGAGGGGTTTCGTTCAGATACAATGGCACGACTTACCGGGCTTCTGCAGCACGGTTGCGAAGAGCTTTGGGGGTTACTAAAGCCCCAACTGATGGATGGGTCACAGCTGTGTCCGACCCCGACCTTGTTGCATTCTTCAAAGCGGTGTCTGGAGAGGATTTACTGACCAGCAACGAGTACAACAGCAGGATCACTCATCCTGTCTTCCGGATATTGTGCAAGATCGTTGCTGGGACGTACTATGGGCTTATTACAGATACAAAACTTTCCATGACGCATCTGAGATTTGCCTACAGCGCAGTGCCTACTGCAGATTATACGCCTGACTGGGTTAGGCTCTTTTTCGATGGCCTCGATAGGATCAGAAAGGATCGCAGTGCCGCTGGACCAGAAATGGTTCAGGGCGGCCTTATTACTCGAGTCGCCATTGCTGCGTGCGTTGGGCAAAATGGTTTGGAGGAGCTGGAGGAGACAGAGGTCATCGCGAGGACCTATACTGAGGAGTATCTACGGAGATGTTTGATGCTGGATACTGCACCGGATGGGGGAGCCATTTGGTGCACGGGCAAGAAGAAGGAGCATCAGTTCAGGCTCCCTAAGCCCCTGCCTTGGTCAGAGTCTTGGTCTGACTGGTACATTGAGGCAGATTACTTTCCGACGTCAGTTCTGGGGAGAAGGCGTCGCATGGAGGTGGGCAGCAGCAGTGGCACAGCTGGAGCTGCCACGATGGAGGATGCGCCTAGGGCTCAGCAGGCGTTTGTTCAGGCAGATACACAGGGTTTCACACAGAACCCATATCAGGAGATGCCTGCTTATCAGACCACATTTCAGAGCGGTTGGGATTCTCAACCGACATTTCAGAGCCAGCAGGATACGCATCAGTGGACCCCTTGGCCTGCACAAGCTTCTCAGGATGCCCATCAGCAGCCCCAACAGTGGGGCTACCTGGTTGATCAGATTGGCCTCTTGCGCCAAGATGTGGGGAGTCTGACGACAGTGACAAACCAGATCCTCCACCAGCAGGCCGACATCTTACAGGGCTTCAGCGAGTTCAGAGAGATGAGGGAGGAGCTGCGCCGCATGCGAGAGGACTACTCTCGCCACTATCCACCACCTCAGTGAGTCCTTCTGTTTCCTTTCTCCCTACTTATTTCTGTCTTCTTTCACATTGAGGACAATGCTTCATTCAAGTATGGGGGAGGGAAAGGATTCACATATCATGTACATATTTTATTTCAGCATTATTTGTGTACAGATTCTGCACTTGTTATTTGAAAAAAAAAAGAAAAAAAAAGAAAAAAAAAAGAAAAAAAAAAGAAAAAAAAAATAGAAAGCAATCAAAATCCTGGGATGAGTTGAAAACCTGAAAGGGCGACTCAGGCAAAAAGCAGGTAGTCTGGCGAGCCTTAGGCTTGGCAATATGAGACTTGAGGGAAGTGAGAATGTTTATGTGAGTACCATCTTTGAAAAAAAAATGAGTGGCTTGGTGAAAACCCGAAAGGGCGCCTTGGCAAGATGAGCGTTTAATTTGAGTGATTAGGATTGATCTCTTGGCGAAGGCGACATAAGAAGTGGAGTTATAAGGAGGTTTTCGGGTAGGCCACTGGGAGCTATAAGGTGTAGATGGTTGAGATACAATTGTAATTCTCAGTTCCTATTTTGATTGTCTTTTGAGCTGATTGTTGAGATGGTGAAAACTACTAGTACTTAGTGTTCATTTTCCTTATACTGTATGTGAACCTTTGAGATTTATGATGAGAGTAGGCTAGTTTCTATGCTTACTCGGGACGAGTAAAGGTTTAAGTATGGGGGAATTTGATATGCGATATATTCCATAGCGCATTTAGTAGTTTTTGTTATCATTTACATGACATTATGAGAGATATTTGTGTGAACTTGGTGATTCGGAGCATATTGAAGAAGTTGAAGAAATCATGCAAGTTACAGAAGCGAAGAAGATCGGAAGCAGCTGAAGACTGACGACCTTGGCGCGGCCGCGCTGCTTATGGCGCGCCCGCGCTGCTACCCGACGCGACCACTCTGCTAGGAGGAAGTGGCCGCGCTGCTGACAAGACAGAAGAACCAAAGTTGAAGCTGGCGCGCCAGCGCTGCACTTGGCGCGCCCGCGTCGGTCCTGGAGTCGGATTCTTATCCGATTCTGTCTATCCTATTTAGTTTTTATATTTTATTATTATAATTGCACGGGATGTTAAACCCGACTTTATTAGGTTAAATAGGCCGAAAAGGCAGTAGAGAAAGATGTTATGTTATTTTCCAGAGACGTATTTTTCCCTTTTGTTCATCTCACAAACCCTATGGAGAACTAACTCTCCTTTGTTACACTTGGTTCTTTGAAGCCTTCAATTGATTTGGTTGTGAGTATTCTACTCTTGTTCGTCCTTTGTTAATTGTTTCGATCTCCTGAGTTTATTGCTTGATTGCTTATTATTGATTAATCTAGATTGATCACCTAGGTTTATCGATACTAGTCATACTGCTAGGGTTTCCAATTCCAGGTTTGGGGTTGTAGATTCATTGTAGCAAACACAATCTCCATACGCGGTTGCTTGTGGTAGATTGTGAGGGAGATTCGATTGCAAGCTATTTTAACGGGTTGTTGGAATCGCTTGTATCTCATTATAATTCATGCTTGAATGCTATCGCTTTGTTATTCGGTGAAGGTTTTCCCTTGTAATTTGGTGATAAGTGCTTTTAGGACTGGTAGGACTAAAAGCTATTACACGATCTGAATTGAGAACAATTACTGGACATTAGAACTTGAGATTCATAGAATGCGATGATGAACCATCTCAATTGTTGTGCGGATAATTACCTGGTGTGATACTTTCCATCATACATTCACAACCTTTACTTGCAACTTGTTCTGTCACTATTTCTCACACACAAAACTCCCCCTTGAATCGGTTACTTTTGGGTAATAATACTTGCTTTTACAATTGATTCTGTTTCCCTGTGGGTTCGACCCTAACTTACCTACTATACTTGTTATAGTTTGCATCTTAGGAATTTACTTTGATTTGGCATAACGACCTTAGGCCTGTCAGGAGCCAAGCTCCAGCGTCCAAGGACTTATATGAAATATCGTCTTTGAGAATGCAGATTCGATTAGAGGCCTGACGCGGAGCCAAGCTCCAGGGTCCAAGGACTTATATGAAATATCGTCTCTGAGAATGCAGATTCGATTAGAGGCCTGACGCGGAGCAACTCTCTAGCGTCCCAAGACTTTATATGAAATATCATCTCTGAGAATGCAGATTCGATCAGAGGCCTGTCGCGTAGCCAAGCTCCAGCGTCCAAGGACTTATATGAAATATCGTCTCTGAGAATGCAGATTCGATCAGAGGCCTGACGCGGAGCCAAGCTCTAGTGTCCAAGGACTTATATGAAATATCGTCTCTGAGAATGCAGATTCGATCAGAGGCCTGACGCAAAGCCAAGCTCCAGCGTCCCAGGACATCATATGAAATATCGTCTCTGAGAATGCAGATTCGATCAGAGGCCTGACGCGGAGCCAAGCTCCAGCGTCCAAGGACTTATATGAAATATCATCTCTGAGAAAGCAGATTCGATTAGAGGCCTGACGCAGAGCCAAGCTCCAGCGTCCCAGGACTTTATATGAAATATCGTCTCTGAGAATGCAGATTCGATCAGAGGCCTGATGCGGAGCCAAGCTCCAGCGTCCAAGGACTTATATGAAATATCGTCTCTGAGAATGCAGATTCGATCAGAGGCCTGACGCAGAGCCAAGCTCTAGCGTCCGAGGACTTTATATGAAATATCATCTCTGAGAATGCAGATTCGATCAGAGGCCTGACGCGGAGCCAAGCTCCAGCGTCCAAGGACTTATATGAAATATCGACTCTGAGAATGCAGATTCGATTAGAGGCCTGACGCGGAGCCAAGCTCCAGCGTCCAAGGACTTATATGAAATATCGTCTCTGAGAATGCAGATTCGATTAGAGGCCTGACGCGGCGCCAAGGTCCAGGGTCCAAGGACTTATATGAAATATCGTCTCTGAGAATGCAGATTCGATCAGAGGCCTGATGCGGAGCAACGCTCCAGCGTCCCAGGACTTTATATGAAATATCATCTCTGAGAATGCAGATTCGATCAGAGGCCTGACGCGTTGCCAAGCTCCAGCGTCCAAGGACTTACATGAAATATCGTCTCTCAGAATGCAGATTCGATCAGAGGCCTGACGCGGAGCCAAGCTCCAGCATCCCAGGACTTTATATGAAATATCGTCTCTGAGAATGCAGATTCGATCAGAGGCCTGACGCGTAGCCAAGCTCCAGCGTCCCATGACATTATAAGAAATATCGTCTCTGAGAATGCAGATTCGATCAGAGGCCTGACGCGGAGCCAAGCTCCAGCGTCCAAGGACTTATATGAAATATCATCTCTGAGAAAGCAGATTCGATTAGAGGCCTGATGCAGAGCCAAGCTCCAGCGTCCCAGGACTTTATATGAAATATCGTCTCTGAGAATGCAGATTCGATCAGAGGCCTGACGCGTAGCCAAGCTCCAGCGTCCAAGGACTTATATGAAATATCGTCTCTGATAATGCATATTCGATTAGAGGCCTGACGCGGAGCCAAGCTCCAGCGTCCCAGGACTTATATGAAATATCGTCACTAAGAATGCAGATTCGATCAGAGGCTTGACGCGGAGCAACGCTCCAGCGTCCCAGGACTTTATATGAAATATCATCTCTGAGAATGCAGATTCGATTAGAGGCCTGACGCAGAGCCAAGCTCCAGCGTCCCAGGACATTATATGAAATATCTACTCTGAGAATGCAGATTCGATCAGAGGCCTGACGCGGAGCCAAGCTCCAGCGTCCAAGGACTTATATGAAATATCGTCTCTGAGAATGCAGATTCGATTAGAGGCCTGACGCGGAGCCAAGCTCCAGGGTCCAAGGACTTATATGAAATATTGTCTCTGAGAATGCATATTCGATAAGAGGCCTGACGCGGAGCCAAGCTCAAGCGTCCAAGGACTTATATGGAATATCATCTCTGAGAATGCAGATTCGATTAGAGGTCTGACGCAGAGCCAAGCTCAAGCGTCCCAGGACTTTATATGAAATATCGTCTCTGAGAATGCAGATTCGATTAGAGGCCTGACGCGGAGCCAAGCTCCAGCGTCCCAGGACTTTATATGAAATATCGTCTCTGAGAATGCAGATTCGATCAGAGGCCTGACGCGGAGCCAAGCTCCAGCGTCCAAGGACATTATATGAAATATCGTCTCTGAGAATGCAGATTCGATCAGAGGCCTGACGCGGAGCCAAGCTCCAGCGTCCCAGGACATTATATGTAATATCGTCTCTGAGAATGCAGATTCGATCAGAGGCCTTACGCAGAGCCAAGCTCCAGCGTCTAAGGACTTATATGAAATATCATCTCTGAGAACGCAGATTCGATCAGAGGCCTGACGCAGAGCCAAGCTCTAGCGTCCCAGGACTTTATACGAAATATCGTCTCTGAGAATGCAGATTCGATCAGAGGACTGACGCGGAGCCAAGCTCCAGCGTCCAAGGACTTATATGAAATATCGTCTCTGAGAATGCAGATTCGATGAGAGGCCTGACGCGGCGCCAAGCTCCAGCGTCCAAGGACTTATATGAAATATCGTCTCTGAGAATGCAGATTCGATCTGAGGCCTGACGCGTAGCCAAGCTCCAGCGTCCCATGACATTATATGAAATATCGTCTCTGAGAATGCAGATTCGATCAGAGGCCTGACGCGGAGCCAAGCTCCAGCGTCCAAGGACTTATATGAAATATCATCTCTGAGAAAGCAGATTCGATTAGAGGCCTGACGCAGAGCCAACCTCCAGCGTCCCAGGACATTATATGAAATATCGCCTCTGAGAATGCAGATTCGATCAGAGGCCTGACGCGGAGCCAAGCTCTAGCGTCCCAGGACTTTATATGAAATATCGTCTCTGAGAATGCAGATTCGATCAGAGGCCTGACGCGGAGCCAAGCTCCAGCGTCCAAGGACATTATATCAAATATCGTCTCTGAGAATGCAGATTCGATCAGAGGCCTGACGCGGAGCCAAGCTCCAGCGTCCCAGGACATTATATGAAATATCGTCCCTGAGAATGCAGATTCGATCAGAGGCCTTACGCAGAGCCAAGCTCCAGCGTCTAAGGACTTATATGAAATATCATCTCTGAGAACGCAGATTCGATCAGAGGCCTGACGCAGAGCCAAGCTTTAGCGTCCCAGGACTTTATATGAAATATCGTCTCTGAGAATGCAGATTCGATCAGAGGCCTGACGCGGAGCGAAGCTCCAGCGTCCAAGGACTTATATGAAATATCATCTCTGAGAATGCAGATTCGATCAGAGGCCTGACGCGTAGCCAAGCTCCAGCGTCCAAGGACTTATATGAAATATCGTCTCTGAGAATGCAGATTCGATCAGAGGCCTGAAGCGGAGCCAAGCTCCAGCGTCCCAGGACATTATATGAAATATCATCTCTGAGAATGCAGATTCGATCAGAGGCCTGACGCGGAGCCAAGCTCCAGCATCCCAGGACTTTATATGAAATATCGTCTCTGAGAATGCAGATTCGATCTGAGGCCTGACGCGTAGCCAAGCTCCAGCGTCCCATGACATTATATGAAATATCGTCTCTGAGAATGCAGATTCGATCAGAGGCCTGACGCGGAGCCAAGCTCCAGCGTCCCAGGACATTATATGTAATATCGTCTCTGAGAATGCAGATTCGATCAGAGGCCTTACGCAGAGCCAAGCTCCAGCGTCTAAGGACTTATATGAAATATCATCTCTGAGAACGCAGATTCGATCAGAGGCCTGACGCAGAGCCAAGCTCTAGCGTCCCAGGACTTTATACGAAATATCGTCTCTGAGAATGCAGATTCGATCAGAGGACTGACGCGGAGCCAAGCTCCAGCGTCCAAGGACTTATATGAAATATCGTCTCTGAGAATGCAGATTCGATGAGAGGCCTGACGCGGCGCCAAGCTCCAGCGTCCAAGGACTTATATGAAATATCGTCTCTGAGAATGCAGATTCGATCTGAGGCCTGACGCGTAGCCAAGCTCCAGCGTCCCATGACATTATATGAAATATCGTCTCTGAGAATGCAGATTCGATCAGAGGCCTGACGCGGAGCCAAGCTCCAGCGTCCAAGGACTTATATGAAATATCATCTCTGAGAAAGCAGATTCGATTAGAGGCCTGACGCAGAGCCAACCTCCAGCGTCCCAGGACATTATATGAAATATCGCCTCTGAGAATGCAGATTCGATCAGAGGCCTGACGCGGAGCCAAGCTCTAGCGTCCCAGGACTTTATATGAAATATCGTCTCTGAGAATGCAGATTCGATCAGAGGCCTGACGCGGAGCCAAGCTCCAGCGTCCAAGGACATTATATCAAATATCGTCTCTGAGAATGCAGATTCGATCAGAGGCCTGACGCGGAGCCAAGCTCCAGCGTCCCAGGACATTATATGAAATATCGTCCCTGAGAATGCAGATTCGATCAGAGGCCTTACGCAGAGCCAAGCTCCAGCGTCTAAGGACTTATATGAAATATCATCTCTGAGAACGCAGATTCGATCAGAGGCCTGACGCAGAGCCAAGCTTTAGCGTCCCAGGACTTTATATGAAATATCGTCTCTGAGAATGCAGATTCGATCAGAGGCCTGACGCGGAGCGAAGCTCCAGCGTCCAAGGACTTATATGAAATATCATCTCTGAGAATGCAGATTCGATCAGAGGCCTGACGCGTAGCCAAGCTCCAGCGTCCAAGGACTTATATGAAATATCGTCTCTGAGAATGCAGATTCGATCAGAGGCCTGAAGCGGAGCCAAGCTCCAGCGTCCCAGGACATTATATGAAATATCATCTCTGAGAATGCAGATTCGATCAGAGGCCTGACGCGGAGCCAAGCTCCAGCATCCCAGGACTTTATATGAAATATCGTCTCTGAGAATGCAGATTCGATCTGAGGCCTGACGCGTAGCCAAGCTCCAGCGTCCCATGACATTATATGAAATATCGTCTCTGAGAATGCAGATTCGATCAGAGGCCTGACGCAGAGCCAAGCTCCAGCGTCCCAGGACTTTATATGAAATATCGTCTCTGAGAATGCAGATTCGATCAGAGGCCTGACGCGGAGCCAAGCTCCAGCGTCCAAGGACTTATATGAAATATCGTCTCTGAGAATGCAGATTCGATTAGAGGCCTGACGCAGAGCCAAGCTCCAGCGTCCAAGGACTTATATGAAATATCGTCTCTGAGAATGCAGATTCGATTAGAGGCCTGACACGGAGCCAAGCTCCAGGGTCCAAGGACTTATATGAAATATCGTCTCTTAGAATGCAAATTCGATTAGAGGCCTGATGCAGAGCAACGCTCCAGCGTCCCAAGACTTTATATGAAATATCATCTCTGAGAATGCAGATTCGATCAGAGGCCTGACGCGTAGCCAAGCTCCAGCGTCCAAGGACTTATATGAAATATCGTCTCAGAGAATGCAGATTCGATCAGAGGCCTGACGCGGAGCCAAGCTCCAGCGTCCAAGGACATTATATGAAATATCGTCTCTGAGAATGCAGATTCGATCAGAGGCTTGACGCGGAGCCAAGCTCCAGCGTCCCAGGACATTATATGAAATATCGTCTCTGAGAATGCAGATTCGATCAGAGGCCTGACGCGGAGCCAAGCTCCAGCGTCTAAGGACTTATATGAAATATCGTCTCTGAGAACGCAGATTCGATCAGAGGCCTGACGCAGAGCCAAGCTCCAGCGTCCCAGGACTTTATATGAAATATCGTCTCTGAGAATGCAGATTCGATCAGAGGCCTGACGCGGAGCCAAGCTCCAGCGTCCAAGGACTTAAATGAAATATCGTCTTTGATAATGCAGATTCGATTAGAGGCCTGACGCGGAGCCAAGCTCCAGCGTCCAAGGACTTATATGAAATATCGTCTCTGAGAATGCAAATTCGATAAGAAGCCTGATGCGGAGCAATGCTCCAGCGTCCCAGGACATTATATGAAATATCGTCTCTGAGAATGCATATTCGATCAGAGGCCTGACGCGGAGCCAAGCTCCAGCGTCCCAGGACATTATATGAAATATCGTCCCTGAGAATGCAGATTCGATCAGAGGCCTTACGCAGATTCGATCAGAGGCCTGACGCAGAGCCAAGCTTTAGCGTCCCAGGACTTTATATGAAATATCGTCTCTGAGAATGCAGATTCGATCAGAGGCCTGACGCGGAGCGAAGCTCCAGCGTCCAAGGACTTATATGAAATATCATCTCTGAGAATGCAGATTCGATCAGAGGCCTGACGCGTAGCCAAGCTCCAGCGTCCAAGGACTTATATGAAATATCGTCTCTGAGAATGCAGATTCGATCAGAGGCCTGAAGCGGAGCCAAGCTCCAGCGTCCCAGGACATTATATGAAATATCATCTCTGAGAATGCAGATTCGATCAGAGGCCTGACGCGGAGCCAAGCTCCAGCATCCCAGGACTTTATATGAAATATCGTCTCTGAGAATGCAGATTCGATCTGAGGCCTGACGCGTAGCCAAGCTCCAGCGTCCCATGACATTATATGAAATATCGTCTCTGAGAATGCAGATTCGATCAGAGGCCTGACGCGGAGCCAAGCTCCAGCGTCCAAGGACTTATATGAAATATCATCTCTGAGAAAGCATATTCGATTAGAGGCCTGACGCAGAGCCAAGCTCCAGCGTCCCAGGACATTATATGAAATATCGTCTCTGAGAATGCAGATTCGATCAGAGGCCTGACGCGTAGCCAAACTCCAGCGTCCAAGGACTTATATGAAAATCGTCATTGAGAATGTAGATTCGATTAGAGGCCTAACGCAGAGCCAAGCTCCAGCGTCCCAGGACTTATATGAAATATCGTCACTGAGAATGCAGATTCGATCAGAGGCCTGACGCGGAGCCAAGCTCCAGCGTTAAAGGACTTATATGAAATATCATCTCTGAGAATGCAGATTCGATTAGAGGCCTGACGCAGAGCCAAGCTCCAGCGTCCCAGGACTTTATATGAAATATCGTCTCTGAGAATGCAGATTCGATCAGAGGCCTGATGCGGAGCCAAGCTCCAGCGTCCAAGGACTTATATGAAATATCGTCTCTGAGAATGCAGATTCGATCAGAGTCCTGACGCAGAGCCAAGCTCCAGCGTCCCAGGACTTTATATGAAATATCGTCTCTGAGAATGCAGATTCGATCAGAGGCCTGACGCGGAGCCAAGCTCCAGCGTCCAAGGACTTATATGAAATATCGTCTCTGAGAATGCAGATTCGATTAGAGGCCTGACGCGGAGCCAAGCTCCAGCGTCCAAGGACTTATATGAAATATCGTCTCTGAGAATGCAGATTCGATTAGAGGCCTGACACGGAGCCAAGCTCCAGGGTCCAAGGACTTATATGAAATATCGTCTCTTAGAATGCAGATTCGATTAGAGGCCTGATGCAGAGCAACGCTCCAGCGTCCCAAGACTTTATATGAAATATCATCTCTGAGAATGCAGATTCGATCAGAGGCCTGACGCGTAGCCAAGCTCCAGCGTCCAAGGACTTATATGAAATATCGTCTCTGAGAATGCAGATTCGATCAGAGGCCTGACGCGGAGCCAAGCTCCAGCGTCCAAGGACATTATATGAAATATCGTCTCTGAGAATGCAGATTCGATCAGAGGCTTGACGCGGAGCCAAGCTCCAGCGTCCCAGGACATTATATGAAATATCGTCTCTGAGAATGCAGATTCGATCAGAGGCCTGACGCGGAGCCAAGCTCCAGCGTCTAAGGACTTATATGAAATATCGTCTCTGAGAACGCAGATTCGATCAGAGGCCTGACGCAGAGCCAAGCTCCAGCGTCCCAGGACTTTATATGAAATATCGTCTCTGAGAATGCAGATTCGATCAGAGGCCTGACGCGGAGCCAAGCTCCAGCGTCCAAGGACTTAAATGAAATATCGTCTTTGATAATGCAGATTCGATTAGAGGCCTGACGCGGAGCCAAGCTCCAGCGTCCAAGGACTTATATGAAATATCGTCTCTGAGAATGCAAATTCGATAAGAAGCCTGATGCGGAGCAATGCTCCAGCGTCCCAGGACATTATATGAAATATCGTCTCTGAGAATGCATATTCGATCAGAGGCCTAACGCGGAGCCAAGCTCAAGCGTCCAAGGACTTATATGAAATATCATCTCTGAGAATGCAGATTCGATTAGAGGTCTGACGCAGAGCCAAGCTCAAGCGTCCCAGGACTTTATATGAAATATCGTCTCTGAGAATGCAGATTCGATAAGAGGCCTGACGCGGAGCCAAGCTCTAGCGTCCCAGGACTTTATATGAAATATCGTCTCTGAGAATGCAGATTCGATCAGAGGCCTGACGCGGAGCCAAGCTCCAGCGTCCAAGGACATTATATGAAATATCGTCTCTGAGAATGCAGATTCGATCAGAGGCCTGACGCGGAGCCAAGCTCCAGCGTCCCAGGACATTATATGAAATATCGTCTCTGAGAATGCAGATTCGATCAGAGGCCTTACGCAGAGCCAAGCTCCAGCGTCTAAGGACTTATATGAAATATCATCTCTGAGAACGCAGATTCGATCAGAGGCCTGACGCAGAGGCAAGCTCTAGCGTCCCAGGACTTTATATGAAATATCGTCTCTGAGAATGCAGATTCGATCAGAGGCCTGACGCGGAGCCAAGCTCCAGCGTCCAAGGACTTATATGAAATATCATCTCTGAGAATGCAGATTCGATCAGAGGCCTGACGCGTAGCCAGGCTCCAGCGTCCAAGGACTTATATGAAATATCGTCTCTGAGAATGCAGATTCGATCAGAGGCCTGACGCGGAGCGAAGCTCCAGCGTCCCAGGACATTATATGAAATATCATCTCTGAGAATGCAGATTCGATCAGAGGCCTGACGCGGAGCCAAGCTCCAGCATCCCAGGACTTTATATGAAATATCGTCTCTGAGAATGCAGATTCGATCTGAGGCCTGACGCGTAGCCAAGCTCCAGCGTCCCAAGACATTATATGAAATATCGTCTCTGAGAATGCAGATTCGATCAGAGGCCTGACGCGGAGCCAAGCTCCAGCGTCCAAGGACTTATATGAAATATCATCTCTGAGAAAGCATATTCGATTAGAGGCCTGACGCAGAGCCAAGCTCCAGCGTCCCAGGACATTATATGAAATATCGTCTCTGAGAATGCAGATTCGATCAGAGGCCTGACGCGTAGCCAAACTCCAGCGTCCAAGGACTTATATGAAATATCGTCATTGAGAATGCAGATTCGATTAGAGGCCTAACGCAGAGCCAAGCTCCAGCGTCCCAGGACTTATATGAAATATCGTCACTGAGAATGCAGATTCGATCAGAGGCCTGACGCGGAGCCAAGCTCCAGCGTTAAAGGACTTATATGAAATATCGTCTCTGAGAATGCAGATTCGATCAGAGTCCTGACGCAGAGCCAACACTAGTACAGATTTAACGTATATCAGGTCCAAATTGTCAGGGGTTTATAAAACCCCCTGAAAGATGATTTTTCGGTCAAGGGTTTTTAAAAAAACTCCTGATAGAAGTGTGTTTTTTTTTTAATTAAAAATCGGATATACTCTCTCAGGGGTTAATATTTAACCCACTAGAAACGTCATTTTATCTCGGGAGGGTTTTAAAACCTCCTGAAAGAGGATGCCCGATAAATATTGTAATATAATTCCCGCTTTCTTTCTCGAATTAGATTGGTCTTACTTTTATCCTTAGACAAAACCCGAAAGAATTGAAAACCCTAAAAGAACTGATTTTGTACCCGAGAGAACTGATTTTGTACTCGATCTGGAGAGCTCTCGTCGGAGGTTGATCAATGGCGATCGATGCTTGAAGAGGACGATCGGTGGTGACAATCTCGACATTGGACCGTCAATTGCGAAGGAGGCTCGACGTTTTTCTGTTCGCATCACCAGGCCTTACGCAGAGCCAAGCTCCAGCGTCTAAGGACTTATATGAAATATCATCTCTGAGAACGCAGATTCGATCAGAGGCCTGACGCAGAGCCAAGCTCTAGCGTCCCAGAACTTTATACGAAATATCATCTCTGAGAATGCAGATTCGATCAGAGGCCTGACGCGGAGCCAAGCTCCAGCGTCCAAGGACTTATATGAAATATCGTCTCTGAGAATGCAGATTCGATGAGAGGCCTGACGCGGCGCCAAGCTCCAGCGTCCAAGGACTTATATGAAATATCGTCTCTGAGAATGCAGATTCGATCTGAGGCCTGACGCGTAGCCAAGCTCCAGCGTCCCATGACATTATATGAAATATCATCTCTGAGAATGCAGATTCGATCAGAGGCCTGACGCGGAGCCAAGCTCCAGCGTCCAAGGACTTATATGAAATATCATCTCTGAGAAAGCAGATTCGATTAGAGGCCTGACGCAGAGCCAACCTCCAGCGTCCCAGGACATTATATGAAATATCGCCTCTGAGAATGCAGATTCGATCAGAGGCCTGACGCGGAGCCAAGCTCCAGCGTCCCAGGACTTTATATGAAATATCGTCTCTGAGAATGCAGATTCGATCAGAGGCCTGACGCGGAGCCAAGCTCCAGCGTCCAAGGACATTATATCAAATATCGTCTCTGAGAATGCAGATTCGATCAGAGGCCTGACGCGGAGCCAAGCTCCAGCGTCCCAGGACATTATATGAAATATCGTCCCTGAGAATGCAGATTCGATCAGAGGCCTTACGCAGAGCCAAGCTCTAGCGTCTAAGGACTTATATGAAATATCATCTCTGAGAACGCAGATTCGATCAGAGGCCTGACGCAGAGCCAAGCTTTAGCGTCCCAGGACTTTATATGAAATATCGTCTCTGAGAATGCAGATTCGATCAGAGGCCTGACGCGGAGCGAAGCTCCAGCGTCCAAGGACTTATATGAAATATCATCTCTGAGAATGCAGATTCGATCAGAGGCCTGACGCGTAGCCAAGCTCCAGCGTCCAAGGACTTATATGAAATATCGTCTCTGAGAATGCAGATTCGATCAGAGGCCTGGCGCGGAGCCAAGCTCCAGCGTCCCAGGACATTATATGAAATATCATCTCTGAGAATGCAGATTCGATCAGAGGCCTGACGCGGAGCCAAGCTCCAGCATCCCAGGACTTTATATGAAATATCGTCTCTGAGAATGCAGATTCGATCTGAGGCCTGACGCGTAGCCAAGCTCCAGCGTCCCATGACATTATATGAAATATCGTCTCTGAGAATGCAGATTCGATCAGAGGCCTGACGCGGAGCCAAGCTCCAGCGTCCAAGGACTTATATGAAATATCATCTCTGAGAAAGCATATTCGATTAGAGGCCTGACGCAGAGCCAAGCTCCAGCGTCCCAGGACATTATATGAAATATCGTCTCTGAGAATGCAGATTCGATCAGAGGCCTGACGCGTAGCCAAACTCCAGCGTCCAAGGACTTATATGAAATATCGTCATTGAGAATGCAGATTCGATTAGAGGCCTAACGCAGAGCCAAGCTCCAGCGTCCCAGGACTTATATGAAATATCGTCACTGAGAATGCAGATTCGATCAGAGGCCTGACGCGGAGCCAAGCTCCAGCGTTAAAGGACTTATATGAAATATCATCTCTGAGAATGCAGATTCGATTAGAGGCCTGACGCGGAGCCAAGCTCCAGCGTCCCAGGACTTTATATGAAATATCGTCTCTGAGAATGCAGATTCGATCAGAGGCCTGACGCGGAGCCAAGCTCCAGCGTCCAAGGACATTATATTAAATATCGTCTCTGAGAATGCAGATTCGATCAGAGGCCTGACGCGGAGCCAAGCTCCAGCGTCCCAGGACATTATATGAAATATCGTCCCTGAGAATGCAGATTCGATCAGAGGCCTTACGCAGAGCCAAGCTCCAGCGTCTAAGGACTTATATGAAATATCATCTCTGAGAACGCAGATTCGATCAGAGGCCTGACGCAGAGCCAAGCTTTAGCGTCCCAGGACTTTATATGAAATATCGTCTCTGAGAATGCAGATTCGATCAGAGGCCTGACGCGGAGCCAAGCTCCAGCGTCCCAGGACATTATATGAAATATCATCTCTGAGAATGCAGATTCGATCAGAGGCCTGACGCGGAGCCAAGCTCCAGCATCCCAGGACTTTATATGAAATATCGTCTCTGAGAATGCAAATTCGATCTGAGGCCTGACGCGTAGCCAAGCTCCAGCGTCCCATGACATTATATGAAATATCGTCTCTGAGAATGCAGATTCGATCAGAGGCCTGACGCGGAGCCAAGCTCCAGCGTCCAAGGACTTATATGAAATATCATCTCTGAGAAAGCAGATTGGATTAGAGGCCTGACGCAGAGCCAAGCTCCAGCGTCCCAGGACATTATATGAAATATCGTCTCTGAGAATGCAGATTCGATGAGAGGCCTGACGCGTAGCCAAGCTCCAGCGTCCAAGGACTTATATGAAATATCGTCACTGAGAATGCAGATTCGATTAGAGGCCTAACGCAGAGCCAAGCTCCAGCGTCCCGGGACTTATATGAAATATCGTCACTGAGAATGCAGATTCGATCAGAGGCCTGACACGGAGCCATGCTCCAGCGTCAAAGGACTTATATGAAATATCATCTCTGAGAATGCAGATTCGATTAGAGGCCTGACGCAGAGCCAAGCTCCAGCGTCCCAGGACTTTATATGAAATATCGTCTCTGAGAATGCAGATTCGATCAGAGGCCTGATGCGGAGCCAAGCTCCAGCGTCCAAGGACTTATATGAAATATCGTCTCTGAGAATGCAGATTCGATCAGAGTCCTGACGCAGAGCCAACACTAGTACAGATTTAACGTATATCAGGTCCAAATTGTCAGGGGTTTATAAAACCCCCTGAAAGATGATTTTTCGGTCAAGGGTTTTTAAAAAAACTCCTGATAGAAGTGTGTTTTTTTTTTAATTAAAAATCGGATATACTCTCTCAGGGGTTAATATTTAACCCACTAGAAACGTCATTTTATCTCGGGAGGGTTTTAAAACCTCCTGAAAGAGGATGCCCGATAAATATTGTAATATAATTCCCGCTTTCTTTCTCGAATTAGATTGGTCTTACTTTTATCCTTAGACAAAACCCGAAAGAATTGAAAACCCTAAAAGAACTGATTTTGTACCCGAGAGAACTGATTTTGTACTCGATCTGGAGAGCTCTCGTCGGAGGTTGATCAATGGCGATCGATGCTTGAAGAGGACGATCGGTGGTGACAATCTCGACATTGGACCGTCAATTGCGAAGGAGGCTCGACGTTTTTCTGTTCGCATCACCAGGCCTTACGCAGAGCCAAGCTCCAGCGTCTAAGGACTTATATGAAATATCATCTCTGAGAACGCAGATTCGATCAGAGGCCTGACGCAGAGCCAAGCTCTAGCGTCCCAGGACTTTATACGAAATATCGTCTCTGAGAATGCAGATTCGATCAGAGGCCTGACGCGGAGCCAAGCTCCAGCGTCCAAGGACTTATATGAAATATCGTCTCTGAGAATGCAGATTCGATGAGAGGCCTAACGCGGCGCCAAGCTCCAGCGTCCAAGGACTTATATGAAATATCGTCTCTGAGAATGCAGATTCGATCTGAGGCCTGACGCGTAGCCAAGCTCCAGCGTCCCATGACATTATATGAAATATCATCTCTGAGAATGCAGATTCGATCAGAGGCCTGACGCGGAGCCAAGCTCCAGCGTCCAAGGACTTATATGAAATATCATCTCTGAGAAAGCAGATTCGATTAGAGGCCTGACGCAGAGCCAACCTCCAGCGTCCCAGGACATTATATGAAATATCGCCTCTGAGAATGCAGATTCGATCAGAGGCCTGACGCGGAGCCAAGCTCCAGCGTCCCAGGACTTTATATGAAATATCGTCTCTGAGAATGCAGATTCGATCAGAGGCCTGACGCGGAGCCAAGCTCCAGCGTCCAAGGACATTATATCAAATATCGTCTCTGAGAATGCAGATTCGATCAGAGGCCTGACGCGGAGCCAAGCTCCAGCGTCCCAGGACATTATATGAAATATCGTCCCTGAGAATGCAGATTCGATCAGAGGCCTTACGCAGAGCCAAGCTCCAGCGTCTAAGGACTTATATGAAATATCATCTCTGAGAACGCAGATTCGATCAGAGGCCTGACGCAGAGCCAAGCTTTAGCGTCCCAGGACTTTATATGAAATATCGTCTCTGAGAATGCAGATTCGATCAGAGGCCTGACGCGGAGCGAAGCTCCAGCGTCCAAGGACTTATATGAAATATCATCTCTGAGAATGCAGATTCGATCAGAGGCCTGACGCGTAGCCAAGCTCCAGCGTCCAAGGACTTATATGAAATATCGTCTCTGAGAATGCAGATTCGATCAGAGGCCTGACGCGGAGCCAAGCTCCAGCGTCCCAGGACATTATATGAAATATCATCTCTGAGAATGCATATTCGATCAGAGGCCTGACGCGGAGCCAAGCTCCAGCATCCCAGGACTTTATATGAAATATCGTCTCTGAGAATGCAGATTCGATCTGAGGCCTGACGCGTAGCCAAGCTCCAGCGTCCCATGACATTATATGAAATATCGTCTTTGAGAATGCAGATTCGATCAGAGGCCTGACGCGGAGCCAAGCTCCAGCGTCCAAGGACTTATATGAAATATCATCTCTGAGAAAGCATATTCGATTAGAGGCCTGACGCAGAGCCAAGCTCCAGCGTCCCAGGACATTATATGAAATATCGTCTCTGAGAATGCAGATTCGATCAGAGGCCTGACGCGTAGCCAAACTCCAGCGTCCAAGGACTTATATGAAATATCGTCATTGAGAATGCAGATTCGATTAGAGGCCTAACGCAGAGCCAAGCTCCAGCGTCCCAGGACTTATATGAAATATCGTCACTGAGAATGCAGATTCGATCAGAGGCCTGACGCGGAGCCAAGCTCCAGCATTAAAGGACTTATATGAAATATCATCTCTGAGAATGCAGATTCGATTAGAGGCCTGACGCAGAGCCAAGCTCCAGCGTCCCAGGACTTTATATGAAATATCGTCTCTGAGAATGCAGATTCGATCAGAGGCCTGATGCGGAGCCAAGCTCCAGCGTCCAAGGACTTATATGAAATATCGTCTCTGAGAATGCAGATTCGATCAGAGTCCTGACGCAGAGCCAAGCTCCAGCGTCCCAGGACTTTATATGAAATATCGTCTCTGAGAATGCAGATTCGATCAGAGGCCTGACGCGGAGCCAAGCTCCAGCGTCCAAGGACTTATATGAAATATCGTCTCTGAGAATGCAGATTCGATTAGAGGCCTGACGCGGAGCCAAGCTCCAGCGTCCAAGGACTTATATGAAATATCGTCTCTGAGAATGCAGATTCGATTAGAGGCCTGACACGGAGCCAAACTCCAGGGTCCAAGGACTTATATGAAATATCGTCTCTTAGAATGCAGATTCGATCAGAGGCCTGATGCGGAGCAACGCTCCAGCGTCCCAAGACTTTATATGAAATATCATCTCTGAGAATGCAGATTCGATCAGAGGCCTGACGCGTAGCCAAGCTCCAGCGTCCAAGGACTTATATGAAATATCGTCTCTGAGAATGCAGATTCGATCAGAGGCCTGACGCGGAGCCAAGCTCCAGCGTCCAAGGACATTATATGAAATATCGTCTCTGAGAATGCAGATTCGATCAGAGGCCTGACGCGGAGCCAAGCTCTAGCGTCCCAGGACATTATATGAAATATCGTCTCTGAGAATGCAGATTCGATCAGAGGCCTGACGCGGAGCCAAGCTCCAGCGTCTAAGGACTTATATGAAATATCGTCTCTGAGAACGCAGATTCGATCAGAGGCCTGACGCAGAGCCAAGCTCCAGCGTCCCAGGACTTTATATGAAATATCGTCTCTGAGAATGCAGATTCGATCAGAGGCCTGACGCGGAGCCAAGCTCCAGCGTCCAAGGACTTAAATGAAATATCGTCTCTGATAATGCAGATTCGATTAGAGGCCTGACGCGGAGCCAAGCTCCAGCGTCCAAGGACTTATATGAAATATCGTCTCTGAGAATGCAAATTCGATAAGAAGCCTGATGCGGAGCAACGCTCCAGCGTCCCAGGACATTATATGAAATATCGTCTCTGAGAATGCATATTCGATCAGAGGCCTGACGCGGAGCCAAGCTCAAGCGTCCAAGGACTTATATGAAATATCATCTCTGAGAATGCAGATTCGATTAGAGGTCTGACGCAGAGCCAAGCTCAAGCGTCCCAGGACTTTATATGAAATATCGTCTCTGAGAATGCAGATTCGATAAGAGGCCTGACGCGGAGCCAAGCTCCAGCGTCCCAGGACTTTATATGAAATATCGTCTCTGAGAATGCAGATTCGATCAGAGGCCTGACGCGGAGCCAAGCTCCAGCGTCCAAGGACATTATATGAAATATCGTCTCTGAGAATGCAGATTCGATCAGAGGCCTGACGCGGAGCCAAGCTCCAGCGTCCCAGGACATTATATGAAATATCGTCTCTGAGAATGCAGATTCGATCAGAGGCCTTACGCAGAGCCAAGCTCCAGCGTCTAAGGACTTATATGAAATATCATCTCTGAGAACGCAGATTCGATCAGAGGCCTGACGCAGAGGCAAGCTCTAGCGTCCCAGGACTTTATATGAAATATCGTCTCTGAGAATGCAGATTCGATCAGAGGCCTGACGCGGAGCCAAGCTCCAGCGTCCAAGGACTTATATGAAATATCATCTCTGAGAATGCAGATTCGATCAGAGGCCTGACGCGTAGCCAAGCTCCAGCGTCCAAGGACTTATATGAAATATCGTCTCTGAGAATGCAGATTCGATAAGAGGCCTGACGCGGAGCCAAGCTCCAGCGTCCCAGGACATTATATGAAATATCATCTCTGAGAATGCAGATTCGATCAGAGGCCTGACGCGGAGCCAAGCTCCAGCATCCCAGGACTTTATATGAAATATCGTCTCTGAGAATGCAGATTCGATCTGAGGCCTGACGCGTAGCCAAGCTCCAGCGTCCCATGACATTATATGAAATATCGTCTCTGAGAATGCAGATTCGATCAGAGGCCTGACGCGGAGCCAAGCTCCAGCGTCCAAGGACTTATATGAAATATCATCTCTGAGAAAGCAGATTGGATTAGAGGCCTGACGCAGAGCCAAGCTCCAGCGTCCCAGGACATTATATGAAATATCGTCTCTGAGAATGCAGATTCGATCAGAGGCCTGACGCGTAGCCAAGCTCCAGCGTCCAAGGACTTATATGAAATATCGTCTCTGAGAATGCAGATTCGATCAGAGTCCTGACGCAGAGCCAACACTAGTACAGATTTAACGTATATCAGGTCCAAATTGTCAGGGGTTTATAAAACCCCCTGAAAGATGATTTTTCGGTCAAGGGTTTTTAAAAAAACTCCTGATAGAAGTGTTTTTTTTTTTTAATTAAAAATCGGATATACTCTCTCAGGGGTTAATATTTAACCCACTAGAAACGTCATTTTATCTCGGGAGGGTTTTAAAACCTCCTGAAAGAGGATGCCCGATAAATATTGTAATATAATTCCCGCTTTCTTTCTCGAATTAGATTGGTCTTACTTTTATCCTTAGACAAAACCCGAAAGAATTGAAAACCCTAAAAGAACTGATTTTGTACCCGAGAGAACTGATTTTGTACTCGATCTAGAGAGCTCTCGTCGGAGGTTGATCAATGGCGATCGATGCTTGAAGAGGACGATCGGTGGTGACAATCTCGACATTGGACCGTCAATTGCGAAGGAGGCTCGACGTTTTTCTGTTCGCATCACCAGGGCTCGACGTTTTTTCTGCTGTTGGCTCGATCGGCGGTGACAGCAGGGCTCATCGGAGGTTTTGCTGCTGCTGCTCGGCGGTTTTGCTGCTCTCCAACAGTTCGCATCAGCAGGGACGGAGGTTTTGCTGCTGCTCTGGTGGATTGAAGGTACGTGTCCTCTTCACCCCTCTTTTTATTCATTGTGTTGTTCGATTGTGTTGATGTTCGATTGTGTACTCGACGGTTTGTTCGATTGTGCTCCTTTCTACTTGTTCGATTGCGTATATGCGTCCTTGCCCATGATTCCTTTGATTTAGTATGCTGTCATACTGATTTCTTTGATTTAGTATGCTCCTTTCTACTTGTTCGATTGCAGCTTGTTCGATTGTGTTGTTGTTCGTTGTTGTTCGATGATGGATGAACTATAAACTTATCTGCGTCCTTGCCCATGATTCCTTTGATTTAGTATGCTGTCCAAATCCCTCAAAAAACTAACCAAGTCATCCGACCCCTTCTCCACTACCTTCAATCTAGGTAAAAGAGTCGTTAGAGCGCCTTACTCTGGTCAAACTCTCTGAGAAAGGCTGAATACAGATCATCTTCTGTTGGGAGAGGCATTCGATCTTCAGTCTTACTATTGCCTGCACATTGATATGCTAAATTACCATGTGCATGAATCATAGTTTACTTAATGATCAAAAGCTATTTACAATTAAAAATGCAAGTAAACAACCATACATTATGTTCTCAAGTATCAAAAACAGAAGATGATGCTAGTATAAAAATAACTCAAGTTTCATTGTTCTAGAAAGCAGTTTGATAGTCACCGCATGAAAAGCTAGATCAATTGGGAAAACATGATGCACATCAGTTGCAATTAAGAAACTAATGAAAGGTTTTGAGGTTCCGGTTTTGCCATGTATGATCATTGTATCCTTCCTCTTAATAGAATCCTTGATTGCAGACAAATAAAAGTTTGAATATTTCTGAAGACGGCAATCGGGTTATTGCAGGAAATAACAAGACTTGCACAAGTAAAACTAAACCTTCAATCAAATAATGCAGAGAAATAAAGTAATCAAAATTTTTTTTGGTCTAAGAAAAACAGTATTGAATAAGATGGGTATTTTGTACCTTGAATCTGAGCAGCAGGAGTACTCAAGGTACTGACAACATTGCTCACAAGATGTGCTTGTTGCGCTAATCTCGTTTTCTCCATTTCAAGTTGCTTATTCTGAGCCTCCAAGATTTTGTTTTCCTGAATCAAAACTTTAATGGTTTCGTCCCTCTCTAAAATCATCTTCTGTCCTTCCTTCTTCAAAGCCATTTGCTCCTTCAAAATCCTCTTGATATCTGCATCCTTCTCCATGGTTTCTCGAGAAAGCTGGGCCTTCATTTCCTTCTTCTCCTTCACCAGCACAGCAACCATCTTCGCTAAGTCGTCCTTATAGGTCTTCCTCTCGACATCTGCAGCCAACTTCTCCCTCAACATATTCTTAACCTCCTCACTTTTTGCCATACTAGTTGCACTTCTCGCGTGCTTCGCACGCGAGCGATTGTAAACTGTGCCAAACTACAAATATAACAAATCTTTCTCCAACAGTTGAAATACGAGATCGAATGTCTTTGAGAACAATATCAAACTGCTGCTCCAAGGTTTGCAGCTTCTTCATGCTCAGGGTGTCTAGATCTTGACCTATGTAGTACCTGATCACAATTGCATATACTCGTGATCGATTATCAAATTCGAAGAAAAATATATAGTTAACAGTTGGGGAAGGAAAACAGCAGACATAGAATGGATTAATGGTGAGAGTTGAAGAGGGAGATTAACCTGTGGTTTTTTAGCAGAAGTTCAACCTTCAACTTAAGTTTGGCATATTCATAGGTCCAATGTCCCTATAAACCAAATAAATATAAATAAATAAAAGTTATTGATAAAAAAAAAGTTGTTTCAATTCTCTTAATTCAAGGCAAAAATTACATTGAACCCTTAGTCCACTACTATATTCAATATATGTCTCATGCTGTTGGATTCAGGTTCCTGGGCAAAACAAAACAAAAAAAGATATGAAAGCAAGCTCCATCAAACGAAGAAGGTCTATATATTGATTAAGTTATAATACAGGTAAAAAGAAAGGTCTCTAATCCATTTTTATAGGCGCTTGTCAAATTCTTCACTACAAACGCTTGATTGCTTGTATTGTTACCCTTAGTCTGCTGACTTATTTCTTTAAAAGTTATCACCATTGCACTTTTCTGTCTTCTATCATTTCGGCTTTACCCTAAATCGATCAGAGATATACTTTAAAATATTTGAATCTTGGCTGTAAAAGATTGTCGGATGGAAATGAGGTTATAGTTCCCTAACCATTGAGTTTAATTTTATAGCATAACATTTATATTAGTATTGCCAAAGAATAGTTTAGACTAAGGTTAAACCAAAATCCAAATCCAAGGACTTGATTCTTTCTGTGTAAAAGGAACTTGTACCAGAACTTAACTTCTATGTGTTACAGCTTAAGGTTAATGAAACCAGTCCTTTTATATATATAGATGTAAGGTGTATCTTTATTGAATTCGTATTATTAGTTGACAATTAAACCCCCTGATCCATGTCCCCACAATTTCATATTACTCGTGTTTGTTTTGATTAATGCCTAGCAAAATGCCTATCTGCCTTATGGATTATTTGTTTATTCTGTTTTTTCCTTTCCAAATTTTCCTTAACATGCTAACTATGAAATTCTAAATTTGAAGTTTGGCCATATTAAATAACAAACACATTTGAATTTTTAGATTTCGAAGGTTATTACTTAATTTCAATTAAAATTATAAGAGATCAATGACAATTTTTTTCTCCCTAACTGTACATTTTTCTAAAATTCAATTTCTAAAATATAGATTCAAGTTTAGATTATTCTAATTTTATCTAACAATAGAAAATAAATAAACAAAAAGGCGTTTAATAAGACACTTTAAATGCATCCTTAAATTACAAAGGTAATAATCCTAAATCATTTGAATTTTTTTTTATAATTATGGGCCAGAAACTTATATTTTTAATAAAATTATAATCCAAAAACAAATAATTTAAGAGATGTTGAACGAAATAGGCAAAAGGAATGGAATTTACCTTGTGAAATAGGGCAGGCTCTTTATTCACCACTGAGGCTTACTCACTGCTAATGTGCCAAACTAAAAACCATGGGAGGAAATGGTGTTGTACAAGTTAACATTGGAGGTCACAACAGTAAAGCATTAGCCTCAGCCAATGTAGTTAGCAGCTCCACCAATAGAACTACTGTCCAAACCAGCAAGTATTGGCATGGAAACTTCTGTTTTCCATTTTTCGTCCATTCATGCTCACAACAACACAAAGGGTATCTCTACACTAAGTCCACAACATCATAGATGTTATACTTTATCAAGAATCCGGAAACTTCAAATCAAGACATGGCTATAGAAAACTTGAGATCAGAGATGAAAACCATGGCAACAGCAGTGCATATATGGATGAATCAACAAGCATGAAAGTCGGATATTCATGTTAAATATGAACAAAGTAGATATAACGTACTTGTATATCTCATATAATAACTACAAAGTGTAATTTTTTTTCGAAATAATTGAAATAATTAGGAATTTTGTCATAGGCATTTTGTCAAACATTTTGAGTGCATCATTAAAACATGGAAAACAAGGCAGAATCAAAGAAAATTTTTCCCTATTCCAAATGCAACAACACTTTCTATCTTCAAATAAATAAAATCCTCTCCCCTGAATCTTCAAAAAAAAAAAAAAAATTTGATAAGACCCTGAATCTTCAAATGAAAGGTTAAAACAGCCCCAACTTTAAATCCTCTCCCCTGAGGATCGTATTTGCTGCTGAGTTTAAAATTTGATGTTTTGACATGCTTTACAAACTACGTCGAGCAGAAACTGTGAAGGTACAGTATATACTATTCGAGTAAGATACGTTTTTCTACTTATTTGGAAATTCACCAAGTCTGAAATTTATACATTGTGCTGCTGTTCCATTGTGCTTCTTTTCCCTGACATTGCTCTTGTATTCACCAAGTCTGTTGGTCAAATTGACAGATTGTTTGATTGTCGATCTGCTGCTGCTGTGCGATCTGCTGCTGCACAAGGGGTTGTCGAGAGAAGCTGTTGGGGTTTCGGGTTCATCCAACAGCAAGCTGCAAGGTATAGCAGGGTCTTTCGCCCTCAAATAGTATTGTTGATGTGTTTTTATTCATTTTTGGTTAGACACTAAGTAGTACGTGTATCGCAGGTTCATTGGTCTTCAAACATTGCTCTTGTATTTGATTGGTGATTTGCGCCTGATCGAGGTTGGTATCTTTTGGTTAAATTTTGAAATTAATTTTCTGAATTGAAATTTCTATTATGTCAATGTCAATTTGAAGCATAATTTACAAGTGGAGTTCTATTCTAGGGATAATATGAATTTGCTCAACAAAATTTATTCAAGTTGTTGAAATAAACTTTAGTTGGTGTGAACTAAGAGAACAAAGTTTGAAGTTAGGATGACACTTTTTATAGTTTCTAGATAGAAATTTGAGAGAGCTTCTATGACTATTGCGTTGTGTAGATTGTTTCTGTTTGGTTTTTTAGTTTCATTGAATACTTTCATTATTAGGAGCTTCTATGACTCTTACTTTTTGGCTAAATATCATATACATATTTTCTTATTGAATTAGTTATAGGTAATATATTGATTACCTTTTTTTTAAATGGTAAAAAGGGTATGATGGATCGGAAATGGATGGCTATGAATCGTATGAGTAAAGAGTATAGAGAAGGAGTTAATGATTTTATTCGGTTTGCGACGGAGAATGCTAATAACCCTAGTAAAATACAATGTCCATGTACAAAATGCTTCAACACTGGGAGTTTACCAATTATTGAAGTAAAAAATCATTTGAGAATGCGTGGGATTGATCAAACCTACACCCGATGGATATGGCATGGTGAGAAGGAGATGCCAACTAATGATGTGGATGAAATGTACGCAAGTGAGGGTGATCGACTAGAAGAAATGGCACAAGCAGTCGAGGATAACTTCACTGATCGTCCTCAAATCATGGAGAACTTATTAAGTGATGCTAAAGAACCGCTATATCCATCATGCTCAAAGTTTAAGAAATTGTCCGCTGTTTTAAAACTTTATAATCTTAAAGCATCACATGGCTGGAGTGATAGGAGTTTTACAGCCTTGCTTGAACTTTTGAAAGAGATGCTTCCCGAAAATAATGTGCTTCCTGATTGCACTTATGATGCAAAGAAAGTTATTCGCTCTTTGGGGATGGATTATGAGAGGATCCACGCTTGTCCTAATGACTGTATCTTGTACCGAAAAGAACATGAATCGCTTGACTCTTGTCCAAATCCGCATTGTCGTGCATCACGATACAAGCGAGAAGGTGTTCCAGCAAAGGTGGTATGGTATTTTCCTATAATACCGCGCTTCAAACGCTTATTTTCACATGCAGAAGATGTAGAGAAGTTGAGATGGCATGAAAAAGGGCAGAGTAGTGATGGTAAGTTAAGGCATCCAGTGGACTCGCCACAATGGAAAGCTATTGACTATTTATTCCCTGAATTTAGTGGTGATCCTAGAAACTTGCGGCTTGCATTATCGTCTGATGGGATTAACCCTTTCAGCCATCAGTCGAGCACTCATAGTACTTGGCCAGTTATTCTTGTAATTTATAACCTCCATCCCTCGTTATGCATGAGTCGGAAGTATATGATGCTCTCATTGTTGATTTCGGGTCCGAAACAGCCGGGCAATGATTTAGACGTCTACTTGTCCCCACTTGTTGATGATTTGAAGCTGCTATGGAGCCAAGGTGTCGAAGTATTTGATGCAAGTGTTCGTGAAACCTTTAACTTGCGGGCAATGTTATTTTGTACCATTAATGACTTCCCAGCATACGGTAATTTGTCTGGTTATAGTGTTAAAGGGCATGAGGCATGTCCTATTTGTCATACTCAGACTGATCATATGTGGTTGAAACATGGGCGAAAGACCGTATATCAAGGGCATCGTCGATTTTTGCCTGCAACTCATCGCTATCGTAAGCTCAAAAAGGCCTTCAACAATAAATCTGAAGAACGCAGGGCTCCAGAGCCACTGACGGGTCAGCAAATACTTGCCATTGTGAAGGATTTGAATATCATGTACGGAAAGAAACGTGATACGCCATTGCCGTCGAAAGGGTGGAAAAAGAAGTCAGTATTTTTTACCCTTCCGTATTGGGAGCATTTGTACGTAAGACATTGTCTTGACGTAATGCATATTGAGAAGAATGTATGTGACAGCTTAATTAGCACCCTATTAAATGTGAAGGGAAAAAGTAAAGATGGCATTAACGCGAGGTTAGACATGAAAGACATGGGCATTAGATCAGAATTGGCACCACAGGAGGGTGAAAAACGCACCTACCTTCCTCCTGCATGCTATACCCTCTCTAAGAAGGAGAAAACTGCGTTCTGTAAGTTTTTTCTCGAGGTAAAAGTTCCTTCTGGCTTTTCATCAAATGTTCAAAGTCTTGTGAATATGAAGGAGCTGAAGTTTCAGGGAATGAAATCTCATGATTGTCATATTTTCATTCAAGAGCTACTTCCTATTGCGATACGTGGCATTTTACCTAAACATGTTCGAAATGCCATTACCCGTCTTTGTTTTTTCTTCAAAAAGATATGCAATAAAGTTATTGATCCAGAAGAGTTGGAGAATTTACAAGTTGATCTAGTTGTGACGTTATGTCAACTTGAAATGTACTTTCCGCCATCATTTTTTGATATAATGGTTCATTTAACCGTTCACCTTGTAGAAGAGATAAGATTTTGTGGGCCCGTCTACCTTCGATGGATGTATCCATTTGAGAGGTATATGAAAGTTTTGAAAGGCTTTGTTAAGAATCGATATCGACCTGAAGCTTCCATGGTTGAGCGATACATTGTTGAAGAGGCTGTGATGTTTTGTAATGAGTACTTAGCTGATGTTGATCCTACAGGGATTCCGAAGTTTCTGCAGATCAAGGTAAATGCTGGGAAAGGGAGAATAGGTGGACAACTTGTTGAAATAACTCCTACCATGCTACATCAAGCCCATCTATATGTCCTTCACAACTCCAAAGAAGTGGAAAGCTATGTAGAAGAGCATATGTCTTATGTAAGAAGCCAGTGTTTGACTCGTAAAAGTGAGAAGTGGGTCACAACTGAACATAATCGTTTGTTTAGTAGTTGGTTACGTAGGCGGATACTTGATGTGATGAAAGAATCTCCTGAGTCAGTTTCACCCATGTTGAAATGGTTATCTCAAGAACCTTCGTATTTTGTGAAATCGTACACAGCATATGAGATAAATGGATGCACTTTCTACACAAAAGAACAAGATGAGAAGAGTACAGTGCAAAATAGCGGTGTTGCTGTGGTGGCTGAAGCGATGCATATAGCTAGTGCAAGAGACACAAACTACATCTTTAGAAGCACATCATATTATGGGGTTATTGAGCACATATGGGAGTTGGATTTCACGCACACAACGATACCAGTCTTTTGTTGTAGATGGGTGGATTCTACGACTGGAGTACGACTAAATGAGTTGGGGTTCATTCAGGTTGATCTTAATAGAGTTGGGCATAAGAATGATTCTTTTATTTTAGCCTCACAAGCAAAGCAAGTCTTTTATGTTCCCGACCCTTCGGATCATAAGTGGTCCATTGTGATCAAAGCAAAGGAGAAACATTTAGATGATCAGACTGAAAAAGATGATGAATCAGATTCATCAGTAGTTATGCCAGCCGCTGAGATAAATGTTAATGAAGATGTGATTTACTTACGTGATGATCATGAAGAAGGAATCTGGATCAATGAAGAGATGTCGTCCACACAACAGAGAGGCGGTTCGAAAAGAAAGAGAACAAATTGATTTGTGAATTACAATTCTTTTGATTATATATTTGTGAAATAGTAGTAGACTATTCTTCCACTTGTATTTATTTTTCGTACCCTACATGGATTATTTATTTAATGTGATTATTATATTGTGTTTTTTGTTTATAAAAAAACATGAGATGCATCCAAATTTTTCATTCTCGTTATTTGAATGAATTAATATCCATCCTATTTTTAGATGGCGGATGAATCTAGCTTGGTGCAAGATGGTGATGATAGTGTTGGTCAGAAGCGTCGAAGAGGTGCCCATATTATGAAAATGATTGATAAAAAGCCAAGCTCCAGCGTCCCAGGACATTATATGAAATATCATCTCTGAGAATGCAGATTCGATCAGAGGCCTTACGCAGAGCCAAGCTCCAGCGTCTAAGGACTTATATGAAATATCATCTCTGAGAACGCAGATTCGATCAGAGGCCTGACGCAGAGGCAAGCTCTAGCGTCCCAGGACTTTATATGAAATATCGTCTCTGAGAATGCAGATTCGATCAGAGGCCTGACGCGGAGCCAAGCTCCAGCGTCCAAGGACTTATATGAAATATCTCCTCTGAGAAAGCAGATTCGATTAGAGGCCTGACGCAGAGCCAAGCTCTAGCGTCCCAGGACATTATATGAAATATCGTCACTGAGAATGCAGATTCGATCAGAGGCCTGACGCGGAGCCAAGCTCCAGCGTCCCAGGACTTTATATGAAATATCGTCTCTGAGAATGCAGATTCGATCAGAGGCCTGACGCGGAGCCAAGCTCCAGCGTCCAAGGACATTATATGAAATATCGTCTCTGAGAATGCAGATTCGATCAGAGGCCTGACGCGGAGCCAAGCTCTAGCGTCCTAGGACTTGATATGAAATATCGTCTTTGATAATGCAGATTTGATTAGAGGCCTGACGCGGAGCCAAGCTCCAGCGTCCAAGGACTTATATGAAATATCGTCTTTGATAATGCAGATTTGAATAGAGGCCTGACGCGGAGCCAAGCTCCAGCGTCCCAGGACATTATATGAAATATCGTCACTGAGAATGCAGATTCGATCAGGGGCCTGACGCGGAGCCAAGCTCCAGCGTCCCAGGACTTTATATGAAATATCGTCTCTGAGAATGCAGATTCGATCAGAGGCCTGACGCGGAGCCAAGCTCCAGCGTCCAAGGACATTATATGAAATATCGTCTCTGAGAATGCAGATTCGATCAGAGGCCTGACGCGGAGCCAAGCTCCAGCGTCCTAGGACTTTATATGAAATATCGTCTTTGATAATGCAGATTTGATTAGAGGCCTGACGCGGAGCCAAGCTCCAGCGTCCAAGGACTTATATGAAATATCGTCTTTGATAATGCAGATTTGAATAGAGGCCTGACGCGGAGCCAAGCTCAAGCGTCCAAAGACTTATATGAAATATAATCTCTGAAAATGCAGATTCGATTAGAGGCCTGGCGCAGAGCTAAGCTCCAGCGTCCCAGGACATTATATGAAATATCGTCTCTGAGAATGCATATTCGATCAGAGGCCTGACGCGGAGCCAAGCTCAAGCGTCCAAGGACTTATATGAAATATCATCTCTGAGAATGCAGATTCGATTAGAGGCCTGACGCGGAGCCAAGCTCCAGCGTCCAAGGACATTATATGAAATATCGTCTCTGAGAATGCAGATTCGATCAGAGGCCTGACGCGGAGCCAAGCTCTAGCGTCCTAGGACTTGATATGAAATATCGTCTTTGATAATGCAGATTTGATTAGAGGCCTGACGCGGAGCCAAGCTCCAGCGTCCAAGGACTTATATGAAATATCGTCTTTGATAATGCAGATTTGAATAGAGGCCTGACGCGGAGCCAAGCTCCAGCGTCCCAGGACATTATATGAAATATCGTCACTGAGAATGCAGATTCGATCAGGGGCCTGACGCGGAGCCAAGCTCCAGCGTCCCAGGACTTTATATGAAATATCGTCTCTGAGAATGCAGATTCGATCAGAGGCCTGACGCGGAGCCAAGCTCCAGCGTCCAAGGACATTATATGAAATATCGTCTCTAAGAATGCAGATTCGATCAGAGGCCTGACGCGGAGCCAAGCTCCAGCGTCCTAGGACTTTATATGAAATATCGTCTTTGATAATGCAGATTTGATTAGAGGCCTGACGCGGAGCCAAGCTCCAGCGTCCAAGGACTTATATGAAATATCGTCTTTGATAATGCAGATTTGAATAGAGGCCTGACGCGGAGCCAAGCTCAAGCGTCCAAAGACTTATATGAAATATAATCTCTGAAAATGCAGATTCGGTTAGAGGCCTGACGCAGAGCTAAGCTCCAGCGTCCCAGGACATTATATGAAATATCGTCTCTGAGAATGCATATTCGATCAGAGGCCTGACGCGGAGCCAAGCTCAAGCGTCCAAGGACTTATATGAAATATCATCTCTGAGAATGCAGATTCGATTAGAGGCCTGACGCAGAGCCAAGCTCAAGCGTACCAGGACTTTATATGAAATATCGTCTCTGAGAATGCAGATTCGATCAGAGGCCTGACGCGGAGCCAAGCTCCAGCGTCCCAGGACTTTATATGAAATATCGTCTCTGAGAATGCAGATTCGATCAGAGGCCTGACGCGGAGCCAAGCTCCAGCGTCAAAGAACTTATATGAAATATCATCTCTGAGAATGCAGATTCGGTTAGAGGCCTAACGCGGAACCAAGCTCCAGCGTCCTAGGACTTTATATGAAATATCGTCACTGAGAATGCAGATTCGATTAGAGGCCTGACGCAGAGCCAAGCTCCAGCGTCCCAGGACTTATATGAAATATCGTCACTGAGAATGCAGATTCGATCAGAGGCCTGACGCGGAGCCAAGCTCCAGCGTCAAAGGACTTATATGAAATATCATCTCTGAGAATGCAGATTCGATTAGAGGCCTGACGCAGAGCCAAGCTCCAGCGTCCCAGGACTTTATATGAAATATCGTCTCTGAGAATGCAGATTCGATCAGAGGCCTTATGCGGAGCCAAGCTCCAGCGTCCAAGGACTTATATGAAATATCGTCTCTGAGAATGCAGATTCGATCAGAGTCCTGACGCAGAGCCAAGCTCCAGCGTCCCAGGACTTTATATGAAATATCGTCTCTGAGAATGCAGATTCGATCAGAGGCCTGACGCGGAGCCAAGCTCCAGCGTCCAAGGACTTATATGAAATATCGTCTCTGAGAATGCAGATTCGATTAGAGGCCTGACGCGGAGCCAAGCTCCAGCGTCCAAGGACTTATATGAAATATCGTCTCTGAGAATGCAGATTCGATTAGAGGCCTAACGCGGAGCCAAGCTCCAGCGTCCCAGGACATTATATGAAATATCGTCTCTGAGAATGCAGATTCGATCAGAGGCCTGACGCGGAGCCAAGCTCCAGCGTCTAAGGACTTATATGAAATATCGTCTCTGAGAACGCAGATTCGATCAGAGGCCTGACACAGAGCCAAGCTCCAGCGTCCTAGGATTTTATATGAAATATCGTCTTTGATAATGCAGATTTGATTAGAGGCCTGACGCGGAGCCAAGCTCCAACGTCCAAGGACTTATATGAAATATCGTCTTTGATAATGCAGATTTGATTAGAGGCCTGACGCGGAGCCAAGCTCCAGCGTCCAAGGACTTATATGAAATATCGTCTCTGAGAATGCAAATTCGATAAGAGGCCTGATGCGGAGCAACGCTCCAGCGTCCCAGGACTTTATATGAAATATGGTCTCTGAGAATGCATATTCGATCAGAGGCCTGGCGCGGAGCCAAGCTCAAGCGTCCAAGGACTTATATGAAATATAATCTCTGAGAATGCAGATTCGATTAGAGGCCTGACGTAGAGCTAAGCTCCAGCGTCCCAGGACATTATATGAAATATCGTCTCTGAGAATACATATTCGATCAGAGGCCTTACGCGGAGCCAAGCTCAAACGTCCAAGGACTTATATGAAATATCATCTCTGAGAATGCAGATTCGATTAGAGGCCTGACGCAGAGCCAAGCTCAAGGGTCCCAGGACTTTATATGAAATATCGTCTCTGAGAATGCAGATTCGATCAGAGGCCTGACGCGGAGCCAAGCTCCAACGTCCCAGGACTTTATATGAAATATCGTCTCTGAGAATGCAGATTCGATCAGAGGCCTGACGCGGAGCCAAGCTCCAGCGTCAAAGGACTTATATGAAATATCATCTCTGAGAATGCAGATTCGGTTAGAGGCCTAACGCGGAACCAAGCTCCAGCGTCCTAGGACTTTATATAAAATATCGTCACTGAGAATGCAGATTCGATTAGAGGCCTGACGCAGAGCCAAGCTCCAGCGTCCCAGGACTTTTTATGAAATATCGTCTCTGAGAATGCAAATTCGATCAGAGGCCTGACGCAGAGCCAAGCTCCAGCGTCCAAGGACTTATATGAAATATCGTCTCTGAGAATGCAGATTCGGTTAGAGGCCTAACGCGGAGCCAAGCTCCAGCGTCCTAGGACTTTATATGAAATATCGTCATTGAGAATGCAGATTCGATTAGAGGCCTGACGCAGAGCCAAGCTCCAGCGTCCCAAGACTTTATATGAAATATCGTTTCTGAGAATGCAGATTCGATCAGAGGCCTGACGCGGAGCCAAGCTCCAGCGTCCCAGGACTTTATATGAAATATCGTCTCTAAGAATGCAGATTCGATCAGAGGCCTGATGCGGAGCCAAGCTCCAGCGTCCAAGGACTTATATGAAATGTCGTCTCTGAGAATGCAGATTCGGTTAGAGGCCTAACGCGGAGCCAAGCTCCAGCGTCCAAGGACTTACATGAAATATCGTCCCTGAGAATGCAGATTCGATCAGAGGCCTGACGCGGAGCCAAGCTCAAGCGTCCCAGGATATTATATGAAATATCGTCACTGACAATGCATATTCGATCAGAGGCCTGACGCGGAGCCAAGCTCCGGCGTCTCAGGACTTTATATGAAATATCGTCTCTGAGAATGCAGATTCGATCAGAGGCCTGACGCGGAGCCAAGCTCCAGCGTCCAAGGACTTATATGAAATATCGTCTCTGAGAATGCAGATTCGGTTAGAGGCCTAACGCGGAGCCAAGCTCCAGCGTCCTAGGACTTTATATGAAATATCGTCACTGAGAATGCAGATTCGATTAGAGGCCTGACGTAGAGCCAAGCTCCAGCGTCCCAAGACTTTATATGAAATATCGTCTCTGAGAATGCAGATTCGATCAGAGGCCTGACGCGGAGCCAAGCTCCAGCGTCCCAGGACTTTATATGAAATATCGTCTCTAAGAATGCAGATTCGATCAGAGGCCTGATGCGGAGCCAAGCTCCAGCGTCCAAGGACTTATATGAAATGTCGTCTCTGAGAATGCAGATTCGGTTAGAGGCCTAACGCGGAGCCAAGCTCCAGCGTCCAAGGACTTACATGAAATATCGTCCCTGAGAATGCAGATTCGATCAGAGGCCTGACGCGGAGCCAAGCTCAAGCGTCCCAGGATATTATATGAAATATCGTCACTGAGAATGCATATTCGATCAGAGGCCTGACGCGGAGCCAAGCTCCAGCGTCCCAAGACTTTATATGAAATATCGTCTCTGAGAATGCAGATTCGATCAGAGGCCTGACGCGGAGCCAAGCTCCAGCGTCCCAGGACTTTATATGAAATATCGTCTCTGAGAATGCAGATTCGATCAGAGGCCTGACGCGGAGCCAAGCTCCAGCGTCCAAGGACTTATATGAAATATCGTCTCTGAGAATGCAGATTCGGTTAGAGGCCTAACGCGGAGCCAAGCTCCAGCGTCCAAGGACTTATATGAAATATCGTCCCTGAGAATGCAGATTCGATTAGAGGCTTGACGCGGAGCCAAGCTCAAGCGTCCCAGGACATTATATGAAATATCGTCAATGAGAATGCATATTCGATCAGAGGCCTGACGCGGAGCCAAGCTCCAGCGTCCAAGGACTTATATGAAATATCATCTCCGAGAATGCGGATTCGATCAGAGGCCTGACGCGTAGACAAGCTCCATCGTCCCAGGACTTTATATGAAATATCGTCTCTGAGAATACAGATTCGATCAGAGGCCTGACGCGTAGCCAAGCTCCAGCGTCTAAGGACTTTTCTGAAATATCGTCACTGAGAATGCAGATTCGATAAGAGGCTTGACGCGGAGCCAAGCCCCAGCGTCCAAGGACTTATATGAAATATCATCTCCGAGAATGCAGATTCGATTAGAGGCCTGACGCAGAGCCAAGCTCCAGCGTCCCAGGACTTTATATGAAATATCGTCTCTGAGAATGCAGATTCGATCAGAGGCCTGACGCGGAACCAAGCTCCAGCGTACCAGGACTTTATATGAAATATCGTCTCTGAGAATGCAGATTAGATTAGAGGCCTGACGCGGAGCCAATCTCCATCTTCCAAGGACTTATATGAAATATCGTCTCTGAGAATGCAGATTCGATTAGAGGCCTAACGCGGAGCCAAGCTCCAGCGTCCAAGGACTTATATGAAATATCGTCCCTGAGAATGCAGATTCGATCAGAGGGCTGACGCGGAGCCAAGCTCCAGCGTCCCAGGACATTATATGAAATATCGTCTCTGAGAATGCATATTCGATCAGAGGCCTGACGCGTAGCCAAACTCCAGCGTCCAAGGACTTATATAAAATATCGTCTCTGAGAATGCAGATTCGATCAGAGGCCTGACGCGGAGCCAAGCTCCAGCGTCCCAGGACATTATATGAAATATCGTCTCTGAGAATGCAGATTCGATCAGAGGCCTAACGCGGAGCCAAGCTCCAGCGTCCCAGGACATTATATGAAATATCATCTCTGAGAATGCAGATTCGATCAGAGGCCTGACGCGGAGCCAAGCTCCAGCGTCCCAGGACTTTATATGAAATATCGTCACTGAGAATGCAGATTCGATCAGAGGCCTGTCGCGTAGCCAAGCTCCAGCGTCCAAGGACTTATATGAAATATCGTCTCTGAGAATGCAGATTCGATCAGAGGCCTGACGCGGAGCCAAGCTCCAGCGTCCCAGGACATTATATGAAATATCGTCTCTGAGAATGCAGATTCGATCAGAGGCCTGACGCGGAGCCAAGCTCCAGCGTCCCAGGACATTATATGAAATATCGTCTCTAAGAATGCATATTCGATCAGAGGCCTGACGCGGAGCCAAGCTCTAGCGTCCCAAGACTTTATATGAAATATCGTCTAAGAATGCAGATTCGATTAGAGGCCTGACGCGTAGCCAAGCTCCAGCGTCCCATGACATTATATGAAATATCGTCTCTGAGAATTGTTGTTGCAGGAGTTGGTCAAGTAATGAAATAGATATCAAATAAAGTTCAGATAGACTCCTCTGTCTCAGCAAATAAATACAAGACCCTCCCGTTGTAGTAAGAGAAAAGTCAGGATCGAATCCACGAGGAAGCACGTCAGCAGTTCTTAGGTAGTTGTAAATTCTCACAGACACAGCAGCAGAAAGGCAGAAACAAACACAGAAACAGAAATAAACCCGGCAAGGGCAACTAAAACAAAAGCAAATAAACAAACTAAAGCAGAAATATAAAGCAAAGTAAAACAAAGAACAAGAGCGAAACAGAAAGTAAGTTGAGGTCACAGAAGCTACTCGAAGTCGAGTAACTGTCCTCTAGGTCGACAAAGGCGGTAATGAAAACAGAAAACAGAAAACAAAAGCAAACAACTCGACGAAGATCAGGCAACTCGACCTCGACAAGACCAACTCGAGATCGACAAGAAAAGAGCAAAGACAGAAACTGTAAATCGACGAAAACAGAAAGAAATCAACTCGACCTAGACTAACTCTCCTCGACCTCGACAAAGGTGTACTCGAGATCGACAAAAACTGGTCTATGTCGACAAGAACAGAAAACACAAAATTGCAGATTTTTGACAGAATTCAGAAATTTGACAGAAATTAACTTCAATATATTAAAAGACCCCCAAGGCTAGGGTTTGTTGTGAGCGGAATCTGCCATGTTTTACAATAACTTTTATATCGATTTCTGTATAAATTGCATTCATTTGGGCTAAGATAGTACAGAATCTATGTAGTTTATGTTTATTTGTCAAATTATGGAATCTACACCAGTTTCTGTTTAATTCGCAGAAATCGAGCCATTTACAGCAATTCTACAGAAGGTCGGAAAAGCTCGGAAAATCACTACAGAAGTCCAAGGTGAAAGCAGCGGAACAAGTCTGAGAGCCGAGGCTACTCGAGATCGAGTAGGCTTACTCGACCTAGACAAGCCTGTCCGAGCACACCTTGGTCGACAGACTTTGATCGAGCAAGCCAGCAACACTAGCTCCGGACTCAACTCGACCTCGACGAGCCACTGGTCGAGGTCGACAGAAACCCTAAGTCATGCCCGGAGTCGACGAGGAGAAGAGTTGCCCGAGAAGCCGAGGACGAGAATCCGAGCACAGATCTACTCGATCTCGAACTACGCCTGGTCGAGATCGACAAGAGCCAGAGTCCAGATCAGAGCCCATCGAGGAGAGACGCTCAAGAAACCCTAGTCGGCGAGCCAGTCTACTCGACATCGACAAGGGTTACTCGAGGTCGACGAGCACCAGTGAACCCAGTCCGAGCCAGACCGAGTAGACCAACTCGAGGAGGTCCAGTCGACAGAGCCAACTCGACATCGACGAGCCCTACTCGAGGTCGACAAGCACCAAATGAGCCAAGACGAGCCCCATCGAGCACCAGCTAGCCGAGACGACGAATCCTTGTCGAGGTCGACAAGACCTACTCGAGGTCGAGTAAAGCCGACTTCCAGAATCTTCTCGACTTGTCTAGTCCGAGTAGATTTGATGTTCCTTGGTGCCGAAGGCGAAGATCTATCCGAAGTTGATCAGATTCTATCTATGGAAGGAAGATATATCAAGATGAAGACATGTTTCCTTAATTAGTTTTATCTCTTTCCTTATGGATTTAATTCCATTAAACATTTATTTATCATTAAGGCTTTTTTGATAGAAATTAGATATAGATAGAAGATCTTTTCCTAGATTAGCTAGGGGAAGATAGCTATAAATAAAGCCCATGGGGCTGGTTTTTTATTCATTCCAAGTTACAATTCAATTCAGAGACAAGAAGTAGTTTAGGAGTTCTAAGGTTTTTAAGGTTTTGGCAGTTTGCGACAGTTGATTGCCAAGATTGTAAAAGGCTTTGAATTTAGTTTATGCAATTCAGTTTCTTTCATCAATTCAATGTCTGCGATTGCGATGAGGCGTGAGTAGTCCACCCACTTCTGGGGCTGGGGTGAGCCCGACGGTGGCCATGTGAGGCGATGCAATAAAGGTCAGATCTTTATGCAATTTGTCTTCTATCCCTAAAAGCATGATTCTTTTGCGAGAGTTGAAGGTGATCCTTTTTTGTATTATTGAAGTGAAAGTGATCTTAATGCAACTTGGATTAATTATGTGAAAAAGGGTTAGTAACAATTAGGGTTTATGCGAGAGCCTCTATATGCCTAGTTGTTAATAACGAAAGTTATTTGATGGAAAGCATGATCTTTTATGCCTTTATGTGTTGTTTTGCATGGTTATCATTGTGGTGTTGAAACCCTAGCCTTGGAGGTCTTTTAATATATTGAAGTTAATTTCTGTCAAAGTTCTGAGTTCTGTGTTTCGAGATTTTGCAATTTAAATTTCTGTTTTTAAGTTTCTGTTCTCATCGACATAGACGAAGCTTCGTCGATCTCGAGTACCTGTCGTCGAGGTCGAGTAGGGGTTTGTCTAGGTCGAGTTAGTTGTTTTCTGCTTTCGTCGATTTACAGTTTCTGTCTTTGCTTTCCTTTGTCGAAGTCGAGTACCTCTTGTCGAGGTCGAGTTGCCCTTGCCGGGATTTCTTGTCTGCTGTGATTGTCGACTTACTGTTGTCGATTGCCGTGGTCGATCTCGAGTAGGAGCTTGTCGAGATCGACGAGACTGTTGCTTTGCTTTTCGTTGCTGCTTTACTTCTGTTTTGCCTTTGCTTTGCTTTGTTTTATTTTTGTCTTTATTTATTATTTGCTTTTGTTTTAGTTGCCCTTGGTTATTTCTGTTTCTACTTCTGTGTTTCTGTGCTTTTTTGCTGCTTCTGTGAGAATTTACAGCTACCTGAGAAACGCTGACGTGCTTCCTCGTGGATTCGATCCTGACTTTCTCTTACTGCATTGGAGGAGTCTTGTATTTATTTGCTGAGGCATAAGTCTGGTTTGATCTATTTCATTATATTTCATACTTGATCTATTTCATTATATTTCATACTCGATTTCATTATATTTCATAAGTCAGTTCTCACTGTTTCTTTGAGTGAATTCGCAGGTGTATGCATCGTTCTGGTCAAACACCTAAGTTTGACGCCTTAGACGAACCGGAGCGCTACCTACACATCCACTCTAAACTCAAAAGGATCATGGAGAACAACGAAACACAGGAGCAGCTGATACAGAGGCTTACCAGGGATCAAGCCGCCAGAGATGCTGCTCTCGCCACTGAGAGAGCAGCCAGGGAACAAGCAGCTGAGCGCGCGAGGCAAGCAGAAGCTGAGCTTGCCCAATATCCAACCAGTGCTGAGGATTACATGCACCCAACACTCGTCGTGCCTGAATCGGCGATCCTAATCCCTGAAAACTCTTTTGAAATTCGCACTCAATTTCTTATAGAGCTTAAAAATAATGCCTTTTATGGTAAATTTAATGAGTGCCCTCTTGAACATATTACTAACTTTCATGATATGTGTCGTACTCTTGCTGAAGGTACCACTCTGGAATATGTCAAGATGAAAGCTTTCCGCTGGTCGCTCGCTGGACCTGCACTGAAATGGCTGGAAGGGCTGAAACCAAGATCACTAACAACCTGGGCCCAAGTAGAGCAAGAGTTTATGAACAAATTCTTCCCACCCGCCAAAACAGCACATCTCCGCCAGAAAATCACTGCCTTCAAACAGAAGCAAGGGGAACCGCTGGCAAAGGCATGGGAACGCTACAAGGATCTTCTGCGATCTTTCCCTACTCATGGACAGCCACCCTACGTCATTCAGGAGATCTTCTTCAACTCTCTTGATCAAGTCACTAAGGACAGAATCAACCATTATACTCGCTGTGAGTATCTGACAATGCCGCCAAGTGACGCGTGGGGAGTGCTAGAAAAGCTCACTACTTACGACAACAAGTATGGGTCTACTGCAACTTATTAGGAGAACCCATACGCCAGGCCAGCACCATCCATGCCCCTATATGAGCCAGCAAAGGAGATCGATCCAGACGTTAGGGAGCAGTTCTACAGAGATCAGAATAAGAAGCTGATCAAGCAAGTAAAATATCTCTCTATCGATCGGCCTTGCATTGAATGCGGATCGCAGCGGCACACCACTACTGAGTGCCCACACATCGAGCAAGTCAGGATGGCAGAGCATCATGAGGAGGCTGCTTACGCAGGGGGTCCAAATCGCTATATGGGGGACCAAAGGTTTCAGCAACCACAATGGAACCAAGGTGTCCCTAGGAACCCCCCGCCCTACAGAGCTCCAGGACATCCTGAAAGGGACCAGAAAAAGGATGATATACAGACAGTCCTGGAGGAGATGCGGAGGAATCACGCTGAAACTAGGCAATCTTTCAACTCCGTCTACACTCAGATGCAAGGTGTCAACTCTAGGCTTGGGGAAATTGATACCTGGCGGAAAACAGTTGATACACAGATTGGTCAGCTGGCAGCAGGAATTCCTAGACAGTCAGGCGCTCTCCCTGGATCTTCAGAACCAAATCCGAAGGGAAAGACTGGACACATCGCTGCTGTAAAACTCAGGAGCGGCCATCAACTTCAAGAGCCAGAGGTCGGGAAGCAGCAGGACGAGGAACAGCAAGTCGACCTCGACAAGACAGTAGTCGATCTCGACAAAGCCGTGGTCGACCTCGACAAAGGACTTGTCGACCTCGAGGAGAAATTGCTAGAAACTTCGTCTGCGCCAAACAGCAACTCGACTGGGCCCAAACTGGTCGATGTCGACAAAGGCCTTGTCGATGTCGAGGAGCCCCAGATCGACAAAGAGAAATCTACAGCAACTCCGACGTCTGTTCTGGCTCCGATTCAGAAAAAGAAGCTGCCTTTCCCAACAAAATCTCTAAAGGACCCAGCGGATAAAAAGTTTCAGCGCTTCATCAAGATGCTTCAGAAGCTCAACGTCACCATTCCATTTACAGAAGCTCTCAAGGAAATGCCTTCCTATGTCAAGTTCCTGAAGGAGATTCTGAGCAAAAAGCGATCGATGGCAGAAATCACAGAGGAGTGCAGCCATCTGGACATATTGGAGAAGAGGCCGGATCCAGGTAAGTTTGCTATAACTATTGGATTTGGTCCATACAAAATTAATGCCCTATGTGATCTTGGAGCTAGTGTTAGTATTATGCCTTTAACGATTTGGTCCAAGATTAAGATAGGTGCACTGGAGCCTGTGGATGCTAGACTGTATATGGCCAACAACACGGTGGTCATTCCAACAGGCATGGTGGAAAATGTCCCAGTACAAGTAGGTAAATTCTTCGTTCCTGCTGATTTCTTAATTATTGATATGCAAGAAGACCCTGCTTGTCCAATTATTCTAGGGAGACCATTCTTGGCGACGGTGGATGCCAATATAAGCGTACGGAAAGGAGTGCTCACTTTCAACATCAGCGATGAAGTGATTGAGTATTCTTTCAACAAAACTGAACAGCATACGGGTCCCATGGAAGAAGTCAAATCTATCTCAGCTGGCTACATCACCTGCGGGGAACCCAAGGTCAGAAATATGACCCCTGAGGAGATAGAAAAGAGGGACATAGAGGCCCAGGTGGAGGAGATCATGGCAATCCTTAAGGAGAACAAAGGAGCTAAGTATGGGGTCAAGTGTTGTTGCAGGAGTTGGTCAAGTAATGAAATAGATATAAAATAAAGAACAGACTGACTCCCCTGTCTCAGCAAATAAATACAAGACTTCCTCCCGTTATAGTAAGAGAAAAGTCAGGATCGAATCCACGAGGAAGCACGTCAGCAGTTCTTAGGTAGCTGTAAATTCTCACAGAAGCAGCAGCAGAAAGACAGAAACAGAAATAAACCCGGCAAGGGCAACTAAAACAAAAGCAAATAACAAACCAAAGACGGGAATAAAAGCAAAGCAAAGCAAAGGCAAAACAGAAGCAAAGCAGAAACGAAAAGCAAACATAGGGTCTCGTCGATCTCGACAAGGAGCTACTCGAGATCGACTACAGTAACTCGACAGAAAGTGAAAATCGACAAGAAATAGAGGAAATCAACTCGACTAAGACCAACTCCTACTCGATCTCGACTAGATGCAACTCGAGATCGACAAAGGCTACGTCTATGTCGACTAAAAACAGAAACTTTAAAAGACAGGAATATAAAATTGCAGAATTAAAGACAAATGCAGGTTTTCGACAGAACTCAGAAATTCGACTGTAAACTGAATGTAAAAGACTTCCAAGATTGGGGTTTGCAACGACAATAACCAAGCATGCATAGGGCAGAATCAAACAGATTATCATGTGAATCGCATTAAAGGACTAAGCTCTCGCCTTTTCCAACAATTAGACAACTCTCTCAAGAAACCCTAATTGTCTCTACCGATTTTATGTTTATAATCCAAGTTGTTAGCATGGATCTCCATTAGATGGGCAATAAACACATCAACAAGTAGGAAAACGCTCAAAACATGATAAAGGTCGGATCTTTACCTCAATTATGCATGGCTATCGTCGGGCTCGCCCCAACCCTAAAAGTGGGTTGACTACTCGCTCTTCATCGCAAACTCAGACATCATTGATTGGAAGAAAACAACTTGCATAAAACTATATTCAATGATTTTACAATCCCGGCAATCAACTCTCGTCAATGCCAAAACCCTAAAACCTTCGAATCTCCTAAACTTTCTCTGTGGAACTAACTACTTCTCTTCGAAATTGAATGAATGAAAAACTAGCCCCATGGGCTTTATTTATAGTGATCTATTCCTTGCTAGTCAAGGATTAAATCTTCTATCTCTATCTAAAATTATATCTAAATGCATAAAAAGATAAATATATGTTTAAATGGAAATAAATCCATAAGGGGAAAGATAAAACTAAATATGGAAATATGTCTTCATGTTGATAGATATTGTTTCCTTTGATAGAACTTGATAGTTTCGGATAGAGTTCAGCAATTTCGCGCCCAAGCAATCCAAATCCTACTCGGACAAGCCACGTCGAGAAGCTTCTGGACACGGCTCTTGTCGACCTCGACCACGGCTCCTCGAGGTCGAGTAAGGTGGCTTAGCTTGGCTGACTCCTGCTCAATGTGGCTTGGATCTGGGTTCACTGGGCTCGTCTACTTCGAGTTGACCTAGTCGACCTCGAGTTGTCTGGCTCGCCGACTAGGGTTTCTCGAGTAGATCTCCTCGAAGGGCTCGGACATGCTCGCTGGCTCTTGTCGACCTCGACGACCGCTTCTCGATGTCGAGTAGGATTTTTCGTCGACAAGGCCTTCTCGGGCTGGTGTGCTCGACAGGTCGGATCTGGACTCGGGTCTTTGTCGATCTCGACAAGTCTTCATCGAGATCGAGTAGGGCTAGGGTTCTTGACTACCTCGGACAGCTTCTCCTCGTCGACCCCGGGTGGTCTGTCTCGGCTTCGTCGACCTCGACCAGGGCTTGTCGAGGTCGAGTTGGGTCCCGGAGCCTGGGTGGTCTGGCTTCTCGAGCAGTGCCTGTCGACTAGGCCTGCTTGTCTAGGTCGAGTAAGGTCACTCGAGATCGAGTAGACCTGGCTTCCAGAATTGTTCCGCTGCTTTGACCTTGGCCTTCTGTAGTGATTCTCCGAGCTTTTCCGACCTTCTGTAGAATTGCTGTAAACGCCTCGATTTCTGCGATTTAAACAGAAACTGGTGTAGATTCCATAATTTTGGTAAATAAACATTAATTACACCTATTCTGTACTGTTCTAGCCCAAATGAATGAAATGCATGCAGAAATCGATATGAAAGTTGCTGTAAAACATGGCAGATTCCGCTCACAACATCAAGCCGAGTCTACTCGAGGTCGACCAAACCCTCGTGGGATGTCATCCGGGGGCATCGTATGAAGAAGCTTGAACCTCCCTGGGTGGATGCTCCATGGCTCCTTCCATCCATCTTCCTGGGCTCCAGCTGGCATGCATACCTCATCATCATACCTCTTCCGCTTCATAGGTTGACTTATTTGTGTATCTCCATCACAGCAGAACGGTGGAGAGGGAAGAGATATTTCCTCCTCATCCTGCGGAGCAGCATGCCACTTTGCTAGGACCCCATACTTGAACACAAACATCGATTGCTCAAAATTGTCGGGGATAGCTTCCACCTTGTAAGGTAAAAGCGACCTTGAAGCACCATGGGCAACGACGTCCGAATTTTGCGTTGGTGGCTCTTCTTCTTCTTGGGATCCTTCCAAAGATTCTTCAAAGATAGATAGTGAAATAGAAATAGAGGAAGGACATACTTGGGTTTCTGTGGTACAGACGATTTTGGCTAGCGTTTCTGGATCAGTTCCTCCAGAATGTGTATATGTCGAGTCCAGGTAATGTTCCCATCTACGCAACACAAGCTTAGCTTCTGCCTGCCTCACACGCTCAACTGCTTGTTCCCTCGCTGCTCTCTCAGCGGCGAGAGCAACATCTTTGGCGGCTAGAGCAGCATCTCTGGCGGCTAGATCCCTGGTAAGCCTTTGTATCAGCTGTTCTGGTGTTTCTGCGGCCGCCATGGCTCTTTTCAGTTTAGAATGTATGTGTAGGATGCGTTCCGGATCATCTTAAGGTGTCAAACTAAGGTGTTTGACCAGAACGGCGCATACATCTGCGAATTCACTCAAAGAAACAATGAGAACTGACTACCTAAGGCGCGATTGATTGCTTCCCCGGCAACGGCGCCAATTTGTTGTTGCAGGAGTTGGTCAAGTAATGAAATAGATATAAAATAAAGAACAGACTGACTCCCCTGTCTCAGCAAATAAATACAAGACTTCCTCCCGTTATAGTAAGAGAAAAGTCAGGATCGAATCCACGAGGAAGCACGTCAGCAGTTCTTAGGTAGCTGTAAATTCTCACAGAAGCAGCAGCAGAAAGACAGAAACAGAAATAAACCCGGCAAGGGCAACTAAAACAAAAGCAAATAACAAACTAAAGACGAGAATAAAAGCAAAGCAAAGCAAAGGCAGAACATAAGCAAAGCAGAAACGAAAAGCAAACAAAGGGTCTCGTCGATCTCGACAAGGAGCTACTCGAGATCGACTATAGTAACTCGACAGAAAGTGAAAATCGACAAGAAACAGAGGAAATCAACTCGACTAAGACCAACTCCTACTCGATCTCGACTAGATGCAACTCGAGATCGACAAAGGCTACGTCTATGTCGACTAAAAACAGAAACTTTAAAAGACAGAAATATAAAATTGCAGAATTAAAGACAAATGCAGGTTTTCGACAGAACTCAGAAATTCGACTGTAAACTGAATGTAAAAGACTTCCAAGATTGGGGTTTGCAACGACAATAACCAAGCATGCATAGGGCAGAATCAAACAGATTATCATGTGAATCGCATTAAAGGACTAAGCTCTCGCCTTTTCCAACAATTAGACAACTCTCTCAAGAAACCCTAATTGTCTCTACCGATTTTATGTTTATAATCCAAGTTGTTAGCATGGATCTCCATTAGATGGGCAATAAACACATCAACAAGTAGGAAAACGCTCAAAACATGATAAAGGTCGGATCTTTACCTCAATTATGCATGGCTATCGTCGGGCTCGCCCCAACCCTAGAAGTGGGTTGACTACTCGCTCTTCATCGCAAACTCAGACATCATTGATTGGAAGAAAACAACTTGCATAAAACTATATTCAATGATTTTACAATCTCGACAATCAACTCTCGTCAATGCCAAAACCCTAAAACCTTCGAATCTCCTAAACTTTCTCTGTGGAACTAACTACTTCTCTTCGAAATTGAATGAATGAAAAACTAGCCCCATGGGCTTTATTTATAGTGATCTATTCCTTGCTAGTCAAGGATTAAATCTTCTATCTCTATCTAAAATTATATCTAAATGCATAAAAAGATAAATAAATGTTTAAATGGAAATAAATCCATAAGGGAAAAGATAAAACTAAATATGGAAATATGTCTTCATGTTGATAGATCTTGTTTCCTTTGATAGAACATGATAGTTTCGGATAGAGTTCAGCAATTTCGCGCCCAAGCAATCCAAATCCTACTCGGACAAGCCACGTCGAGAAGCTTCTGGACACGGCTCTTGTCGACCTCGACCACGGCTCCTCGAGGTCGAGTAAGGTGGCTTGGCTTGGCTGACTCCTGCTCGATGTGGCTTGGATCTGGGTTCACTGGGCTCGTCTACTTCGAGTTGACCTAGTCGACCTCGAGTTGTCTGGCTCGCCGACTAGGGTTTCTCGAGTAGATCTCCTCGAAGGGCTCGGACATGCTCGCTGGCTCTTGTCGACCTCGACGACCGCTTCTCGACGTCGAGTAGGATTTTTCGTCGACAAGACCTTCTCGGGCTGGTGTGCTCGACAGGTCGGATCTGGACTCGGGTCTTTGTCGATCTCGACAAGTCTTCATCGAGATCGAGTAGGGCTAGGGTTCTTGACTTCCTCGGACAGCTTCTCCTCGTCGACCCCGGGTGGTCTGTCTCGGCTTCGTCGACCTCGACCAGGGCTTGTCGAGGTCGAGTTGGGTCCCGGAGCCTGGGTGGTCTGGCTTCTCGAGCAGTGCCTGTCGACTAGGCCTGCTTGTCTAGGTCGAGTAAGGTCACTCGAGATCGAGTAGACCTGGTGTTGTGAGCGAAATCTGCCATGTTTTACAGCAACTTTTATATCGATTTCTGTATACATTTCATGCATTTGGGCTAAGATAATACAGAATAGGTGTAATTAATGTTTATTTGCCAAATTATGGAATCTACACCAGTTTCTGTTTAAATCGCAGAAATCGATGCGTTTACAGCAATTCTACAGAAGGTCGGAAAAGCTCGGAAAATCACTACAGAAGGCCAAGGTCAAAGCAACGGAACAATTCCGAAAGACAAGGCTAGTCGACATAGTCTAGGTCTACTCGACCTAGACAAGACTTGGCCGACTAAGTCTTGGTCGACAGAACCTGATCGAGAAGCTAAACCAAGCCAGACTCCGGAGTCTACTCGACATCGACAACCACTAGTCGAGGTCGACGAAGCCCCAGCAACCACACCCGGAGTCGACGAGGAGAAGCTGTCCGAGGAAGTCGAGAACCCTAGCCCTACTCGATCTCGATGAAGACTTGTCGAGATCGACAAAGCCCCGAGTCCAGATCCGGCCTGTCGAGCACACCAACCTGAGGAGGCCTTGTCGATGACCAGAACCTACTCGACATCGATGAGAGCGTGGTCGAGATCGACGAGGACCCTGAGAGCCATGTCCGAGCCAGGCCGAGGAGATCCACCCGAGAAGCCTAGTCGATGACCCACCCTTGTCAAGGTCGACTAGGTCAACTCGAGATCGACGAGCACCCAGGAGCCCATGTCTGAGCCACATCGAGCAGAGCAAGCCGAGACGAGCCAGCCTACTCGACCTCGACGAGCCCTACTCGAGGTCGACAAGAGTCCAGTTCCAGAAACTTCTCGACGTGGCCTGTCCGAGTAGAATTGGGTTACTTGGGTCCGAAGCATCGAAGATCTATCCAGTTCTATCCGATTCTATCTATGGAAGGAGCAAGATCTATCAAGACATGAAGACCTACCTAAATTAGTTTATCTTTTTCCTTTTAGATATAATTCCATTATGTTATTTATTTATCTTTTAAAGCATTAGATATAGATAGAATATCTTTTCCTAGAATAGCTAGGGAATGATAGCTATAAATAAAGCCCTAGGGGCTGGTTTTTCAATCATTCAATTTCAGAGAAGACAGTTAGTTCCACAGAGACGGTTTAGGGAGTTTGAGGTTTTTAGGGTTTTGGCGGTTTGCGAGAGTTGATCGCCGGAATTGTAAAGGCTTTAAATTTAGTCAATGCAAGTTATTTCTTTCAAATCAAAGATGTCTGAATTTGCAATGAAGAGCGAGTAGTCCACCCACTTCTAGGGTTGGGGCGAGCCCAACGATAGCCATGCAGAATTGAGGTAAAGATCGAACCTTTATCATATTTTGAGCATTTACCTACTTGTTGATGTGTTTATTGCCCATCTATTGGAGATCCATGCTAACAACTTGGATTATAAACATAAAATCGGTAGAGACAATTAGGGTTTCTTGAGAGAGTTGTCTAATTGTTGGAAAAGACGAAAGCTTAATCCTTTAATGCGATTTATATGATAATCTGTTTGATTCTGCCTTATGCATGCTTGGTTATCGTTGTTGCAAACCCCAATCTTGGAAGTCTTTTTCATACAGTTTACAGTCGAAAATCCCAAAAAGCACTTGTTCTTTACTTTCTTTATTTTCTTTCTTGTTTTTTATTCGTTTTATTTCTGCCCTGTCTACTCGATCTCGACTACCTTTAGTTGACCTCGAGTACGCTGATCTTCGACCTAGAGTCGCTGTAGCTTACTGTGTGCAGATCGACGAGAGCCCAACTCGACTTCGACGAAGGCCAACTCGATCTCGAGTAGACCTCTTGTCGAGATCGACCAACTTTACTCGACCTGTGCTGCTGTGTTCGACTGTCCGAGCTTCTGTCGACTTACTCTTTTTCGAGCTCGAGGACCCCTGTAGTCGACTTCTGACCATGAGAATTCGCTGCTGCCTAGGATCCGCTGACATGCTTCCTCGTGGATCGATCCTGACTTCCGCTGCTGCATCAGGAGGAGGTCTTGTATTTTATTTTGCGTGGGCATAGTCTTGTTTAATTTATACTCTATATTTTAAACTCGATTTCCTCCTACAACAAAATTGGCGCCGTTGCCGGGGAAGCTATCATCCGCGCCTTAGGTAGTTAATTCTCACATTTTCCTTGAGTTAATTAGCAGGTGTATGCGTCGTTCTGGTCAAACACCTGAGTTTGACGCCTTAGACGAACCGGAACGCCTCTTTCATATCAGAGCTCAACTGCAAAGAGCCATGGCGGACGCTGAGACACAAGAACAACTGATCCAGAGGCTTAGGGCGGAAATAGAAGCCAACAATGCCGCTCTCGCCGCTGAGAGAGCATCAAGGGAACAAGCACAAGCTGAGCTTGCCCAGTATCCAACCACTGCTGAGGACTATATGCATCCAACGCTCGTCGTGCCTGAATCGGCGATTCTTATCCCTGAAAACTCTTTTGAAATTCGCATTCAATTTCTTATAGAGCTTAAAAATAATGCCTTTTATGGTAAATTTAATGAGTGCCCTCTTGAACATATTACTAACTTTCATGATATGTGTCGTACTCTTGCTGAAGGTACCACTCTGGAATATGTCAAGATGAAAGCTTTCCGCTGGTCGCTCGCTGGACCTACACTGAAATGGCTGGAAGGGCTGAAACCAAGATCACTTACCACATGGGCCCAAGTAGAGCAAGAGTTTATGAACAAATTCTTCCCACCCGCCAAAACAGCACATCTCCGTCAGAAAATCACCGCCTTCAAACAGAAGCAAGGGGAACCGCTAGCAAAGGCATGGGAACGCTACAAGGACCTTCTGCGATCTTGCCCTACTCATGGACAGCCGCCCTATGTCATTCAGGAGATCTTCTTCAACTCTCTTGACCAAGTCACCAAGGACCGAATCAATCACTATACTCGCTATGAGTATCTGACAATGCTGCCAAGTGACGCATGGGGTGTACTGGAAAAGCTCACCAACTATGACAACAAATATGGGTCTACTGCAAACTATGAGGAGAACTCCTACGCCAGGCCAGCACCATCTATGCCACTGTATGAGCCAGCAAAGGAAATCGACCCGGATGTCAGGGAGCAGTTCTACAGAGACCAGACTCGCAAGCTCCTCAAGCAAGTCAAATATCTTTCTGTCAACCAGCCTTGCATCGAATGCGGATCACAGAGGCACACCACTACTGAGTGCCCACATACAGAGCAAGTCAGGATGGCAGAAACACATGAGGAGGCAGCATATGCTGGGGTCCTAATCGCTATATGGGGGATCAAAGGCCTTATCAACAGCAATGGAACCAAGGTCCTCCCAGGAACCCTCCGCCATACAGAGCTCCAGGACATCCAGAGAGAGATCAAAGGAAGGATGACCTGCAGCTGATCCTTGAGGAGATGCGACGAAATCAGGGTTCCATCAACAACCAGTTCCAGAGCATCACCACCAAATTTGGGGAACTGGACATCTGGAAAAGAGGAATTGAGACTCAGATGGGACAGATCGCTGCACAGATGCCACGACCGTCCGGCAAGCTCCCTGGGCAGACATAACCAAATCCTAAGGGGACAACTGGACACGTCGCAGCTATCAAACTCAGGAGTGGGCATCAACTACACGAGCCAGAGGTCGGAAAACAGCCGAGCCAAGCAGAACAACAACTCGAGGTCGACAAACCCGTACTCAATGTCGACAAGACACTAGTCGACCTCGACAAGACTCAACTCGACCAAGACAAGAATCAAAGCTCGGACTCCACTGCGCAGACCAGCAACCCGAGGTCGACGAGCCAACTCGAGGTCGACAAGACCTTAGTCGATCTCGACAAGCCGGTGGTCGAAGTCGAGGAGCCCCTGGCCGATGTCGACAAATCTGCAGCGCCTCCGACAGCTGATCTGGCTTCGAAACAGAGAAAAACACTTCCTTTCCCTTCTAAATCTCTGAAAGATCCCACTTCTGGTAGATTTAATAGATTTGTTAATATGTTGCAAGAGCTTAACTTTTCTATTCCTTTTACAGAAGCCTTGCAAGAGATGCCTGGATATGTCAAATTCCTGAAGGAAATCCTGAGCAAGAAGCGGTCCATCTCAGAGATCGCAGGCGAATGCAAAGTACTCCACTTCCCTGAAAAGAAGCCAGATCCAGGTAAGTTTTCTGTTACTGTGGGTTTTGGTCAATACAAGTATGATTCTTTATGCGATTTAGGAGCAAGTGTGAGCATTATGCCTTTATCAATCTGGCGTAAAGTTAAAATAGGATGCATAGAACCTGTGGATGCTAAATTATATATGGCAAATAATACAGTAGTAATCCCTACAGGAATAGTTGAAAATGTTCCAGTCCAGGTTGGAAAATTCTTTGTGCCAGCTGATTTCCTTATTATTGATTGTGCTGAAGATCCTACTAGTCCTATTATTCTTGGTAGACCATTTTTAGCTACTGCAGATGCCAGGATTAGTGTTAAGAATCGATCGCTCACCTTCACCATCGGCGATGAGGTTTTGGATTTCTCTTTTGGCCCTGCAAAAGAGGAGATTTCTTGGCTGGAGGTGAAAAGCATCAGCATCGACGGGACTGAGCAAACAGCAAAGGAGGGAGCCAGAGCTGTACTCGAGGTCGACAAGGCGTACTCGACCTCGACAAGACCCCTACTCGACTTCGACGAGTCTTCGTCGATCTCGACCACCACTGCTGAACCTGAGACTTGCCCAGAGCCTAAGTATGGGGTCCCCCTACTCGACCTCGACCACCAGTACTCGACATCGAGTAGCCCTATGCCCAAAAAGTTCTGTTTTGGGTCCGAACAGGTAAGTTCAGGTATGGACTCCACTCCCCCTCAGTCCATAAATAAAAATTTTAATGATTTGAATGGAGCTAAAACATCGTGGCGAGAAAATTTGCAGAAACTGAAGGCTACAAGGAAGAAAAAGAAGGAGAAAGGAGATGATGCAAGCAACCCCTTATCAGCTGAGCTTGCATACTACCATCAGGACCTAGATGATCCAGGAGAAGGGCCAGGCATGAGCGGGCCCCACAAAAATGGTCCTTGAGCGCAAACGGAGAAGTCGGCCTAGCGACTCTAAAATCTAGAGCATGTATTTAAAACTTTATGAACTTTTTGGACACTTTGAACTTTGGTTTTGTTTTTTTTGGGTTTTTTTTGTTTTTGTTTTTGGGTTTTGAGGTTTCATGTCTTCTTAAGAATGCTTCATATGGATAGTCTTGTTTTTGGTGTAGAATCTAACACTTGTAGGTCAGGCCAGCATATAAGGATCGCGAAAGGTGGAGAAGGAAGTCCCTGAAAATCAGTCGGAATCGACGAAGGCCAAGTCGACGACGACGACGAAGAGAAGCCCAGACGCTACTCGACATCGAGTGGGCCCACTCGAGGTCGACAAACCTAGATTGCTTCTCGACTTCTGAAACCACTAGACGCAGAGCAAAGCCAACTCGAGATCGAGTAAGGCGTACTCGATCTCGACCAGCAGTCTACTCGACTTACGCAGTATTGTGCTCTTCGACATGATCTTGTGAGTTCCTTCCTTTACTCTTGTTTTTGATTTTTTTTACAGTGAGGACACTGTAATGTTTAAGTATGGGGTGGGGGAAGGGCTTACATTATGCATATTTTCCATTTATTTGATCATATTTGACATATATGCATTATTTCTTGGAATTGCTACATGGCTATTTTGGAAAGCATTATTTTGAATTATGTGCTTATATACATGATTTCCAAAAGTCTTGAAAAATGACCCCAATGACCCCTATTGAAATTTTTGAATAATGTCATGGAAGCTTATATTGGACTCGACGATGCAAAATTGGATTCATTAGAGATATAGCATGAAATTGCCTAGTAAAGGGAAGTCACAATGAAGTGCATATTTTCTTGAAAACCATGAAAGGAGGTAAAATTTGAAATTGCTTTTGACATGCTGCATGATAAAATGATGGAGGACTTTATATTTCCATATAATGCTCATATTGTTATATCCTAACCTTACCTATGCTTATGCATCACAAAAGCCATAAATATGCCTTATTTCAAATATCTCCACATGATCTAAATATTTGCCATTTTTTACCTTATCCGGGGATTATGTTGAGAATGATGTTACATTATGGAGATGTTATATGGTTGTTGTGTTGTTATCATATATGGAGTTTGGTGGGAAATTGTTTGAAATATATGGAAAATTTAATGAGTGAAAGAAAATCCAATCACCTCAGGAGATAAAGGTAGATTGACCCTGCTCTCTGAGATAATAGTTTGGAGAGATGGGACACATTGTGAGGAGTCCGATGCACTAAGTATCCGGGGCCATTCATGACACCCATGTTTGCGACTCGCGAGAAGGCAGTGCTGAGGTTAGAGAGGTAAAAGCATTATTGTTGAGAAAAGCATTATGAAAGGTGATGAATCAAAGGAAGAAAGAATGTGGAAATTCAAATTTGGAAAAACTCCATTTCCCCGGATCATAAAAGCACCACATTGCCACAAATTGCCCACCTTTAGCCTTTTACCAATTCTACTCCTTCATGAGCTAAATTAAAGTCTTCTTGATTATCAATGCTTTGTCACGTATGAATTGTTTGTGCATAACCCTCCTTTTGTGAGTAGATGTTGCTTTTACATATTTGCACATGCATGGATCTGTGACACTAGTACCTTTTCGAGGATGGTAATTGACTTCAGGGTTATATAAGAATGAATCTAAGATGTTGAGAGTTTTGAATTCTTCCCCTGAATGACAATTAAAAGTATTGCTTGAGGACAAGCAAGCTTAAGTATGGGGTGTTTGTTGTGAGCGAAATCTGCCATGTTTTACAGCAACTTTTATATCGATTTCTGTATACATTTCATGCATTTGGGCTAAGATAATACAGAATAGGTGTAATTAATGTTTATTTGCCAAATTATGGAATCTACACCAGTTTCTGTTTAAATCGCAGAAATCGATGCGTTTACAGCAATTCTACAGAAGGTCGGAAAAGCTCGGAAAATCACTACAGAAGGCCAAGGTCAAAGCAGCGGAACAATTCCGAAAGACAAGGCTAGTCGACATAGTCTAGGTCTACTCGACCTAGACAAGACTTGGCCGACTAAGTCTTGGTCGACAGAACCTGATCGAGAAGCTAAACCAAGCCAGACTCCGGAGTCTACTCGACATCGACAACCACTAGTCGAGGTCGACGAAGCCCCAGCAACCACACCCGGAGTCGACGAGGAGAAGCTGTCCGAGGAAGTCGAGAACCCTAGCCCTACTCGATCTCGATGAAGACTTGTCGAGATCGACAAAGCCCCGAGTCCAGATCCGGCCTGTCGAGCACACCAACCCGAGGAGGCCTTGTCGATGACCAGAACCTACTCGACATCGATGAGAGCGTGGTCGAGATCGACGAGGACCCTGAGAGCCATGTCCGAGCCAGGCCGAGGAGATCCACCCGAGAAGCCTAGTCGATGACCCACCCTTGTCGAGGTCGACTAGGTCAACTCGAGATCGACGAGCACCCAGGAGCCCATGTCTGAGCCACATCGAGCAGAGCAAGCCGAGACGAGCCAGCCTACTCGACCTCGACGAGCCCTACTCGAGGTCGACAAGAGTCCAGTTCCAGAAAGTTCTCGACGTGGCCTGTCCGAGTAGAATTGGGTTACTTGGGTCCGAAGCATCGAAGATCTATCCAGTTCTATCCGATTCTATCTATGGAAGGAGCAAGATCTATCAAGACATGAAGACCTACCTAAATTAGTTTATCTTTTTCCTTTTAGATATAATTCCATTATGTTATTTATTTATCTTTTAAAGCATTAGATATAGATAGAATATCTTTTCCTAGAATAGCTAGGGAAGGATAGCTATAAATAAAGCCCTAGGGGCTAGTTTTTCAATCATTCAATTTCAGAGAAGACAGTTAGTTCCACAGAGACGGTTTAGGGAGTTTGAGGTTTTTAGGGTTTTGGCGGTTTGCGAGAGTTGATCGCCGGAATTGTAAAGGCTTTAAATTTAGTTAATGCAAGTTATTTCTTTCAAATCAAAGATGTCTGAATTTGCAATGAAGAGTGAGTAGTCCACCCACTTCTAGGGTTGGGGCGAGCCCAACGATAGCCATGCAGAATTGAGGTAAAGATCGAACCTTTATCATATTTTGAGCATTTACCTACTTGTTGATGTGTTTATTGCCCATCTATTGGAGATCCATGCTAACAACTTGGATTATAAACATAAAATCGGTAGAGACAATTAGGGTTTCTTGAGAGAGTTGTCTAATTGTTGGAATAGACGAAAGCTTAATCCTTTAATGCGATTTATATTATAATCTGTTTGATTCTGCCTTATGCATGCTTGGTTATCGTTGTTGCAAACCCCAATCTTGGAAGTCTTTTTCATTCAGTTTACAGTCGAAAATCCCAAAAAGCACTTGTTCTTTACTTTCTTTATTTTCTTTCTTGTTTTTTATTCGTTTTATTTCTGCCCTGTCTACTCGATCTCGACTACCTTTAGTCGACCTCGAGTACGCTGATCTTCGACCTAGAGTCGCTGTAGCTTACTGTGTGCAGATCAACGAGAGCCCAACTCGACTTCGATGAAGGCCAACTCGATCTCGAGTAGACCTCTTGTCGAGATCGACCAACTTTACTCGACCTGTACTGCTGTGTTCGACTGTCCGAGCCTCTGTCGACTTACTCTTTGTCGAGCTCGAGGACCCCTGTAGTCGACTTCTGACCGTGAGAATTCGCTGCTGCCTAGGATCCGCTGACACGCTTCCTCGTGGATCGATCCTGACTTCCGCTGCTGCATCAGGAGGAGGTCTTGTATTTTATTTTGCGTGGGCATAGTCTTGTTTAATTTATACTCTATATTTTAAACTCGATTTCCTCCTACAACACCTGGCTTCCAGAATTGTTCCGCTGCTTTGACCTTGGCCTTCTGTAGTGATTCTCCGAGCTTTTCCGACCTTCTGTAGAATTGCTGTAAACGCCTCGATTTCTGCGATTTAAACAGAAACTGGTGTAGATTCCATAATTTTGGTAAATAAACATTAATTACACCTATTCTGTACTGTTCTAGCCCAAATGAATGAAATGCATGCAGAAATCGATATGAAAGTTGCTGTAAAACATGGCAGATTCCGCTCACAACAAACACCCCATACTTAAGCTTGCTTGTCCTCAAGCAATACTTTTAATTGTCATTCAGGGGAAGAAATTAAAACTCTCAACATCTTAGATTCATTCTTATATGTCCCTGCAATCAATTACCATCATTGAAAAGGTACTAGTGTCACAGATTCATGCATGTGCAAATATGTAAGAGCAACATCTACTCACAAAAGGAGGGTTATGCATAAACAATTCATAAGTGACAAAGCATTGATAATCAAGAAGACTTTAATTTAAGCTCAAATAAGGAGTAGATTGGTAAAAGGCTAAAGGTGGGCAATTTTTGGCAATGTGGTACTTTTGATCCGGGGAAATGGAGTACTTTCCAAACTTTTAGTTTCATTCCACATTCCTTCTCCATAATATTCATCACCCTTCATAATGCTTTTCTCAATAATAATGCTTTTACCTCTCTGACCTTGGCACTGCCTTCTCGCGAGTCGCAAACATGGGTGTCATGAATGGCCCCGGATACTTAGTGCTTTGGACTCCTCACAATGTGTCCCATCTCTCCAAACTATTATCTCAGAGAGCAGGGTCAATCTACCTTTATCTCCTGAGGTGATTGGATTTTCTTTCACTCATTAAATTTTCCATATATTTCAAACAATTTCCTTCCAAACTCCAATATAATGATTTTAATCACAACAACCATATAACATCTCCATAATGTAATCCTCATTCTCAACATAATCCCCGGATAGGAAATAAGGTAAAGAATGGGCAATATTTAGATCATGTGGAGCAATAATTTGAAATAAGGCATATTATGGCTTTTGTGATGCATAAGCATAGGTAAGGCTAGGATATAACAATATGAGCATTATATGGAAATATAAAGTCCTCCATCATCTTATCATGCAACATGTCAAAAGTAATTTCAAATTTTACCTCCTTTCATGGTTTTCTCAAATTTTGGAAAACATGCATGTAAGAACATAAATCAATAATGAATTCCAAAATAGCCATGTAGCAATTCATGAGATAAACTTTAAATAATGCACAAATAATGTCAAATATGGCAATTATGCATGAAGTAAGCCCTTCCCCCACCCCATACTTAAACATTACAGTGTCCTCACTGTATATATATAAAAAAAACAAGGTAAAGGAAGGAACTCACAAGACATGTGTGCAGAGCCCCAAAATTTCGAATGGAACACCTCCTAGTCCGAGTAAGCTCTGGTTCTATCCATTGACCTGAAAAGTAGAAGACATATACCAAAAAATAGAAACAAAAACAAAAAACAATGTCCAAAACCAAAAACAAAACAAAGTCTCAAAAGTCCTAAAAAGTCTATGTACATGCTCTAGATTTTATAGTCGCTAGGCCGACTTCTCCATTAAGCATTAGCATGGCTCATCTTTGTCCGGAGGTATAGGTGGATCTGGTGGTTCCTCCGGTAGTGGGAAGCGTGGGATGTCATCCGGGGGCATCGTATGAAGAAGCTTGAACCTCCCTGGGTGGATGCTCCATGGCTCCTTCCATCCATCTTCCTGGGCTCCAGCTGGCATGCATACCTCATCATCATACCTCTTCCGCTTCATAGGTTGACTTATTTGTGTATCTCCATCACAGCAGAACGGTGGAGAGGGAAGAGATATTTCCTCCTCATCCTGCGGAGCAGCATGCCACTTTGCTAGGACCCCATACTTGAACACAAACATCGATTGCTCAAAATTGTCGGGGATAGCTTCCACCTTGTAAGGTAAAAGCGACCTTGAAGCACCATGGGCAACGACGTCCGAATTTTGCGTTGGTGGCTCTTCTTCTTCTTGGGATCCTTCCAAAGATTCTTCAAAGATAGATAGTGAAATAGAAATAGAGGAAGGACATACTTGGGTTTCTGTGGTACAGACGATTTTGGCTAGCGTTTCTGGATCAGTTCCTCCAGAATGTGTATATGTCGAGTCCAGGTAATGTTCCCATCTACGCAACACAAGCTTAGCTTCTGCCTGCCTCACACGCTCAACTGCTTGTTCCCTCGCTGCTCTCTCAGCGGCGAGAGCAACATCTTTGGCGGCTAGAGCAGCATCTCTGGCGGCTAGATCCCTGGTAAGCCTTTGTATCAGCTGTTCTGGTGTTTCTGCGGCCGCCATGGCTCTTTTCAGTTTAGAATGGATGTGTAGGATGCGTTCCGGATCATCTTAAGGTGTCAAACTAAGGTGTTTGACCAGAACGGCGCATACATCTGCGAATTCACTCAAAGAAACAATGAGAACTGACTACCTAAGGCGCGATTGATTGCTTCCCCGGCAACGGCGCCAATTTGTTGTTGCAGGAGTTGGTCAAGTAATGAAATAGATATAAAATAAAGAACAGACTGACTCCCCTGTCTCAGCAAATAAATACAAGACTTCCTCCCGTTATAGTAAGAGAAAAGTCAGGATCGAATCCACGAGGAAGCACGTCAGCAGTTCTTAGGTAGCTGTAAATTCTCACAGAAGCAGCAGCAGAAAGACAGAAACAGAAATAAACCCGGCAAGGGCAACTAAAACAAAAGCAAATAACAAACTAAAGACGAGAATAAAAGCAAAGCAAAGCAAAGGCAGAACATAAGCAAAGCAGAAACGAAAAGCAAACAAAGGGTCTCGTCGATCTCGACAAGGAGCTACTCGAGATCGACTATAGTAACTCGACAGAAAGTGAAAATCGACAAGAAACAGAGGAAATCAACTCGACTAAGACCAACTCCTACTCGATCTCGACTAGATGCAACTCGAGATCGACAAAGGCTACGTCTATGTCGACTAAAAACAGAAACTTTAAAAGACAGAAATATAAAATTGCAGAATTAAAGACAAATGCAGGTTTTCGACAGAACTCAGAAATTCGACTGTAAACTGAATGTAAAAGACTTCCAAGATTGGGGTTTGCAACGACAATAACCAAGCATGCATAGGGCAGAATCAAACAGATTATCATGTGAATCGCATTAAAGGACTAAGCTCTCGCCTTTTCCAACAATTAGACAACTCTCTCAAGAAACCCTAATTGTCTCTACCGATTTTATGTTTATAATCCAAGTTGTTAGCATGGATCTCCATTAGATGGGCAATAAACACATCAACAAGTAGGAAAACGCTCAAAACATGATAAAGGTCGGATCTTTACCTCAATTATGCATGGCTATCGTCGGGCTCGCCCCAACCCTAAAAGTGGGTTGACTACTCGCTCTTCATCGCAAACTCAGACATCATTGATTGGAAGAAAACAACTTGCATAAAACTATATTCAATGATTTTACAATCCCGGCAATCAACTCTCGTCAATGCCAAAACCCTAAAACCTTCGAATCTCCTAAACTTTCTCTGTGGAACTAACTACTTCTCTTCGAAATTGAATGAATGAAAAACTAGCCCCATGGGCTTTATTTATAGTGATCTATTCCTTGCTAGTCAAGGATTAAATCTTCTATCTCTATCTAAAATTATATCTAAATGCATAAAAAGATAAATAAATGTTTAAATGGAAATAAATCCATAAGGGGAAAGATAAAACTAAATATGGAAATATGTCTTCATGTTGATAGATATTGTTTCCTTTGATAGAACATGATAGTTTCGGATAGAGTTCAGCAATTTCGCGCCCAAGCAATCCAAATCCTACTCGGACAAGCCACGTCGAGAAGCTTCTGGACACGGCTCTTGTCGACCTCGACCACGGCTCCTCGAGGTCGAGTAAGGTGGCTTAGCTTGGCTGACTCCTGCTCAATGTGGCTTGGATCTGGGTTCACTGGGCTCGTCTACTTCGAGTTGACCTAGTCGACCTCGAGTTGTCTGGCTCGCCGACTAGGGTTTCTCGAGTAGATCTCCTCGAAGGGCTCGGACATGCTCGCTGGCTCTTGTCGACCTCGACGACCGCTTCTCGATGTCGAGTAGGATTTTTCGTCGACAAGGCCTTCTCGGGCTGGTGTGCTCGACAGGTCGGATCTGGACTCGGGTCTTTGTCGATCTCGACAAGTCTTCATCGAGATCGAGTAGGGCTAGGGTTCTTGACTACCTCGGACAGCTTCTCCTCGTCGACCCCGGGTGGTCTGTCTCGGCTTCGTCGACCTCGACCAGGGCTTGTCGAGGTCGAGTTGGGTCCCGGAGCCTGGGTGGTCTGGCTTCTCGAGCAGTGCCTGTCGACTAGGCCTGCTTGTCTAGGTCGAGTAAGGTCACTCGAGATCGAGTAGACCTGGCTTCCAGAATTGTTCCGCTGCTTTGACCTTGGCCTTCTGTAGTGATTCTCCGAGCTTTTCCGACCTTCTGTAGAATTGCTGTAAACGCCTCGATTTCTGCGATTTAAACAGAAACTGGTGTAGATTCCATAATTTTGGTAAATAAACATTAATTACACCTATTCTGTACTGTTCTAGCCCAAATGAATGAAATGCATGCAGAAATCGATATGAAAGTTGTTGTAAAACATGGCAGATTCCGCTCACAACATCAAGCCGAGTCTACTCGAGGTCGACCAAACCCTCGTCGAGGTCGACCACCACTGGGCACCGCCAGATCCGCCTTCGTCGATGAGCAAGCCACCCGGAGCAGAAACCTACTCGAGGTCGACCAGACTTGTCGACGTCGACCAGACCGCGGCCAACTCGACTCCTGCCTCCTCGACACAGAAGCCGCCTGACAGCCCATCTCTAGTCGAGATCGACAAGCAGCTTGTCGAGATCGACCACTCTTCGACGGCCTCGGCTTCTTCTTCCTCGACACTGGCGACTCCAGGAGCAGGGCCCTACTCGAGGTCGACCACCAGCCTACTCGAGGTCGACCAGACTTCTTCCTCGACTTCGGCCTCTTCGACCAGACCACCACCAGATCCAGCAGACTCGTCGATCTCGAGGAGCCCTAGTCGAGATCGACCAAATACAGTGGTGCCCGATTCCGTTTCTGCAAAGGTGAGCCAAGGTATGGATCTTTCTTCTCCTATTTCCATTAAAGATTTATCTATACATGGGAGAGGTCTGCCTTGGTATGTGCGATTGTGCAGGATTTCCAATGATGAGCCTAAGGAGTATGAAGTTGGAGACAAGCTCTATGTCTCTAAATCAAAGGATCATTGGTTTCCAAACAAGTTCAACAAGAAGCGGATGGGACCATTTGTGGTGAACAAGATCCATTCTGGAGGATTACAGCTGATGGACAAGAATGGAGTCTTATTTGAGGCCCAAGCTACATGGGCTCTGCAGATGCCACCTTGAGCATAAATGGAAAGTCGGCCTAGCGACTATAAAATCTAGAGCATGTACATAGACTTTTTAGGACATTTTGAGACTTTGCTTTGTTTTGGTTTTTGGTTTTGGACATTGTTTTTGGTTTTTTTCTATTTTTGGTATATGTCTTCTACTTTTCAGGTCTATGGATAGAATCCAGCTACATTAATACTCGGACTGGGAGGTGTTCCATTCAACTTTATGCAGCTCTGCACACATGTCTTGTGAGTTTCTTTCTTTACCCTTGTTTTTTATACAGTGAGGACACTGTAATGTTTAAGTATGAGGTGGGGGAAGGGCTTACTTTGTGCATATTGATCATATTTATTTGACATTATGTGTGCATCTTTAAAGTTTAATTTTGAATTGCTACATGGCTATTTTGGAATGCATTATTTGAATTATGTGCTTATATGCATGTTTTCCAAAAGTCTTGAGAAAAATGACCCCCATTAAAAATTTTGAATTGCTTCATGGCTATTTTGGAATGCATTATTTGAATTATGTGCTTATATGCATGTTTTCTAAAAGTCTTGAGAAAAATGACCCCCATTAAAAATTTTGGAAAATTTTGAATAATGTCATGGAAGCTTATATTGAACTCGACGATGCAAAATTGGATTCATTAGAGATATTGCATGAAATTGCCTAGTAAAGGGAAGTCACAATGAAGTGCATTATTTCTTGAAAACCATAAAAGGAGGAAAAGTTTGAAGTTGCTTTTGACATGTTGCATGATAAGATGATGGAGGACTTTATATTTCCATATAATGCTCATTGTTTATAATCCTAGCCTTACCCATGCTTATGCATCACAGAAGCCATAATATGCCTTATTTCATATATTGCTCCACATGATCTAAATATTGCCATTCTTTACCTTATTTCCTTATCCGGGGATTATGTTGAGAATGATGTTACATTATGGAGATGTTATATGGTTGTTGTGATTATTATCATATTTGGAGTTTGGAAGGAAAATGTTTGAAATATATGGAAAATTTAATGAGTGAGAAAAAATCCAATCACCTCAGGAGATAAAGGTAGATTGACCCTGCTCTTTGAGATAATAGTTTGGAGAGATGGGACACATTGTGAGGAGTCCAAAACACTAAGTATCCGGGGCCATTCATGACACCCATGTTTGCGACTCGCGAGAAGGCAGTGCTGAGGTCAGAGAGGTAAAAGCATTATTATTGAGAAAAGCATTATGAAAGGTGATGAATCAATTGAGAAAGAATGTGGTATGAAATTCAATTTGGAAATACTCCGTTTCCCCGGATCATTAGCGCCACATTGCCAGAAATTGCCCACCTTTTAGCCTTTTACCAATCAACACCACAACGATAACCATGCAAAACAACACATAAAGGCATAAAAGATCATGCTTTCCATCAAATAACTTTCGTCATTACCAACTAGGCATATAGAGGCTCTCGCATAAACCCTATTTGTTACTAACCCTTTTTCACATAATTAATCCAAGTTGCATTAAGATCACTTTCGCTTCAATAATACAAACAAGGATCACCTTCAACTCTCGCAAAAGAATCATGCTTATAGGGAAAGAAGATGAATCGCACAAAAATCTGACCTTTATCGCATCGCCTCACATGGCCACCGTCGGGCTCACCCCATCCCCAGAAGTGGGTGGACTACTCACGCCTCATTGCAATCACAGACATTGAATTGATGAAAGAAACTTGCATTAAAAACTATATTCAAAGCCTTTTACAATCTTGGCAATCAACTTTCGCTATAAGCCAAAACCCTAAAAACCTTAGAACTCCTAAACTACTCTGAATGGAACTAACTACTTCTCTCTGAATTTGAATTGGAATTGAATTGAGCCACTAGGGCTTTATTTATAGTGATCAAACCCCGCTAATCAAGGAAATAATCATCTATCTCTATATCTAAATCTATATCTACTTGCTAAAAAGATAAATAAATACAATAAAGGAATTAAATCAAAAAGGAAAAAATAAATCTAAATTAGGTAGTATGTCTTCATGTTGATAGATCTCGTCTTCCATGGATAGAACTTGATAGAATCGGCAATCTTCACACCCAAGCAATCCCAAGTCGAGTAGGATTCGGCAAACCGAGTAACGCGGCTTCGGACTTTGCTCGTCGATCTCGACCAGGCCCTTGTCGACCTCGACCAACCCTTGTCTGTCTCGACCAGCCCTTGTCTGTCTCGACCAGCCCTCATCTGTCTCGAGTAGAGGTGGTCTGCGTCTTCGTCCTCGACTTCTCGGCTCGGCACAGCTCGTCGACTCCGGACATGGCTCGTCGATCTCGACCAAGTCTACTCGAGATCGAGTAGGGTTCCGGGAGTCGGGTTGTCTCTGACTCAGTCTCCTCGATCAGCTCTGCTCGACAAGGTGTGGTCGACCAGGGCTCGTCGAGATCGAGTACATGCTAGTCGATCTTGAGTAGAGTTTTCTCAGCTTTCTGCTCTGTTCTTAAAACGCACTTTCCCGAGTCCTCGTTCGTCGGATTGACGCATATGACCATGCGTTGGAAAGCTCTTTCCGAGCGCTACAACTCTCATGAAGACATCAAAGCTTGATTCAGAACGAAAAATGGTGAAAAATGGCGAAAAATGGCGTTTTCCCCAGCTGCAACATCCTTAGCTTCTCCATGAGTTTCCTTTAAGCTCCAAAGTGCGTCCGATTTCTGCGAAATATAACCAAAACTTGTGTAGACCTCCATATATTGCAAATAAGTGTAAACTACACAGATTCTGTATTATTCTAACCTAAATGCATGCAATGTATGCAGAAATCGATATAAAAGTAAATGTAAAACATGGCAAATTAGGCTCACAACAAACACCGCATACTTAAGCTTGCTTGTCCTCAAGCAATACTTTTAATTGTCATTCAGGGGAAGAAATCAAAACTCTCAACATATTAGATTCATTCTTATATAACCCTGCAATCAATTACCATCCTCGAAAAGGTACTAGTGTCACAGATCCATGCATGTGCAAAATATATCAAAGCAACATCTACTCACAAAAGGAGGGTTATGCACAAACAATTTATACGTGACAAAGCATCGATAATCAAGAAGACTTTAATTTAAGCTCATGAAGGAGTAGATTGGTAAAAGGCTAAAAGGCGGGCAATTTCTGGCAATGTGGTGCTTTTGATCCGGGGAAATGGAGTATTTCCAAATTGAATTTCATACCACATTCTTTCTCATATGTTTCATCACCTTTCATATTGTTTTTCTCAATAATAATGCTTTTACCTCTCTAACCTCAGCACTGCCTTCTCGCAAGTCGCAAACATGGGTGTCATGAATGGCCCCGGATACTTAGTGCTTTGGACTCCTCACAATGTGTCCCATCTCTCCAAACTATTATCTCAGAGAGCAGGGTCAATCTACCTTTATCTCCTGAGGTGATTGGATTTTCTTTCACTCATTAAATTTTCCATATATTTCCAACAATTTCCTTCCAAACTCCAAATATGATAACAACACAAACACCATATAACAACTCCATAATGTAACATCATTCTCAACATAATCCCCGGATAAGGTAAAGAATGACAATTATTTAGATCATGTGGAGCAATATATGAAATAAGGCATATTATGGCTTTTGTGATGCATAAGCATAGGTAAGGCTAGGATTATAAACATATGAGCATTATATGGAAATATAAAGTCCTCCATCATTTTATCATGCACCATGTCAAAAGCAATTTCAAATTTTACCTCCTTTCATGGTTTTCAAGAAAATATGCACTTAATTGTGACTTCTCTTTACTAGGCAATTTCATGCTATATCTCTAATGAATCTAATTTTGCATCGTCGAGTTCAATATAAAGCTTCCATGACATTATTCAAAAAAATTTAATGGGGGTCATTTTTCTAAATTTTGGAAATCATGCATGTAAGCACATAACTCAATAATGAATTCTAAAATAGCCATGTAGCAATTCCAAGAAATAATGCACATATATATCAAATATGATCAAATATGCACAAAGTAAGCCCTTCCCCCACCCCATACTTAAACATTACAGTGTCCTCACTGTATAAAAACAAGGTAAAGGGTAAAGAAAGAAACTCACAAGACATGTGTGCAGAGCCGCTAGATTTCGAATGAAAGCACCTCCTAGTCCGAATTTCTTGGTTCTATCCATGGACCTGAAAAGTAGAAGACATATACCCAAAATAGCAACAAAAAAAACCAAAAACAATGTCTCAAATGTCCTAAAAAAGTCTATGTACATGCTCTAGATTTTATAGTCGCTAGGCCGACTTTCATTAATGTTCAAGGTGGCATCTGTAGAGCCCATGTAGCTTGGGCCTCAAATAAGACTCCATTCTTGTCTATCAACTGTAATCCTCCAGAATGGATCTTGTTCACCACGAACGGTCCCATCCGCTTCCTGTTGAATTTGTTTGGAAACCAATGATCCTTTGATTTAGAGACATAAAGCTTGTCCCCAACTTCATACTCCTTAGGCTCATCATTGGAAATCCTGCACAATCGCACATACCAAGGCAGACCTCTCCCATGTATAGATAAATCTTTAATGGAAATACGAGAAGAAAGATCCATACCTTGACTTACCTTTGCAGAGACGGAATCGGGTACCACTGTATTTGGTCGATCTCGACTAGGGCTCCTCGAGGTCGACGAGACTGCTGGTTCTGGTGGTGGTCTGGTCGAAGAGGCAGAAGTCGATGAAGACTGGGTCTGGTCGATCTCGACGAGCTTGGTCGATCTCGACAAGGTTTCTGGTCCTGGTGTCTGCAGCGTCGAGGAAGGTGCCGTCGAGGAAAGGGGCTTGTCGACATCGAGTAGCCTACTCGAGGTCGAGTAGGGCTCTGGCTCTGGTGGCTTGCTCCTCGAGAAAACAGGGTCTGGTGGCGCCGTCTGGTGGTCGACCTCGACAAGCCTACTCGAGGTCGAGTAGGGCTTTGGTCCTGGAGTCACCATCGTCGAGGAAGGTGCCGTCGAGGAAGATGGCTCTGGTGGTGCAGAGTGCTGGTCGACCTCGACAAGCCTTGTCGAGATCGACGAGGGTTATCCGTCTGGTTGCTGCGGCATCGAGGAAGTAGGATCTGGGCTCCTCGATCGGTGGTCGACCTCGACCAGTCTACTCGAGGTCGAGTAGGGTGGTTCCTCCGGTTGGCTGCTCGACGAAGCTGGCTCTGGTGGAGTCTCCGTGGTCTGGTCGAGATCGACTAGGTTTCTACTCGATGTCGAGGAGCCCTGGTCGATCTTGACCCCATACTTAGCTCCTTTGTTCTCCTTAAGGATTGCCATGATCTCCTCCACCTGGGCTTCCATGTCCCTCTTTTCCAGCTCCTCAGGGGTCATATTCCCGACCTTGGGTTCCCCGCAGGTGATGTAGCCAGCTGAGATAGATTTGACCTCTTCCATCGGACCCGTATGCCTTTCAGTTTTGTTGAAGGAATACTCAATTACTTCATCGCTGATGTTGAAGGTGAGCACTCCTTTCCTTACGCTTATGTTGGCATCCACCGTCACCAAGAATGGTCTCCCTAGAATAATTGGACAAGCAAGATCTTCTTGCATATCAACAATTAAGAAATCAGCAGGGACGAAGAATTTACCTACTTGTACTGGGACATTTTCCACCATGCCTGTTGGAATGACCACCGTGTTGTTGGCCATGTAAAGTCTAGCATCCACAGGCTCCAGGGCACCTATCTTAATCTTGGACCAAATCGTTAAAGGCATAATACTGACACTAGCTCCAAGATCACATAGGGCATTAATTTTGTATGGACCAAATCCAATAGTTATAGCAAACTTACCTGGATCCGGCCTCTTCTCCAATATGTCTAGATGGCTGCACTCCTCTGTGATTTCTGCCATCGATCGCTTTTTGCTCAGAATCTCCTTTAGGAACTTGACATAGGACGGCATTTCATTGAGAGCTTCTGTAAAGGGGATGGTGACGTTGAGCTTCTGAAGCATCTTGATGAAGCGCTGAAACTTTTTCTACGCTGGGTCCTTTAGAGATTTTGTGGGAAAAGGCAGCTTCTTTTTCTGAGTTGGAACCAGAACAGACGTGGGAGTTGCTGCAGATTTCTCGACCAGGGGTTCCTCGACATCGACAAGGGTCTTGTCGACATCGACCAGATTGGGCCCAGTCGAGTTGCTGTTCGGTGCAGACGAAGATTCTGGCAATTTCTCCTCGAGGTCGAGTAAGCTCTTGTCGAGGTCGACCAGATGCTTGTCAAGATCGACTACTGTCTTGTCGAGGTCGACTTGCTGTTCCTCGTCATTCTGCTGCTTTCCAACCTCTGGCTCTTGCAGTTGATGGCCGCTTCTGAGTTGTACAGCAGCGATGTGTCCAGTCTTTCCCTTCGGATTTGGTTCTGAAGATCCAGGGAGAGCGCCTGACTGTCTGGGGATTCCCGCTGCTAGCTGACCGATCTGTGTATCAACTGTTTTCCGCCAGGTATCAATTTCCCCAAGCCTAGAGTTGACACCTTGCATCTGAGTATATACGGAGTTGAAAGATTGCCTAGTTTCTGAGTGGTTCCTCCGTATCTCCTCCAGGACTATCTGTATATCATCCTTTTTCTGTTCCCGTTCCGGATGTCCTGTGGCTCTGTAGGGTGGGGGGTTCCTAGGGAAACCTTGGTTCCATTGTGGTTGCTGAAACCTTTGGTCCCCCATGTAGCGATTGGGACCCCCTGCGTAAGCTGCATCCTCATGATGCTCTGCCAACTTGACTTGCTCTGCATGTGGGCACTCAGTAGTGGTGTGCCGCTGCGATCCGCATTCAATGCAAGGCCGGTCGACAGAGAGATATTTCACTTGCTTGATCAGCTTCTTATTCTGGTCTCTGTAGTATTGCTCCCTAACATCTGGATCAATCTCCTTAGGAGGCTCATATAGGGGCATGGATGGTGCTGGCATGGCGTATGGGTTCTCTTCATAGGTTGTAGTGGACCCATACTTATTGTCGTAGGTAGTGAGCTTCTCCAGCACTCCCCATGCGTCACTTGGAGGCATTGTTAGATACTCATAGCGAGTATAATTGTTGATTCTGTCCTTAGTGACTTGATCCAGAGAGTTGAAAAAGATCTCCTGAATGATGTAGGGCGGCTGTCCATGAGTAGGGCAAGATCGCAGAAGTTCCTTATAGCGCTCGCATGCCTTTGCCAGCGGTTCCCCTTGCTTCTGTTTGAAGGCAGTGATTTTCTGGCGGAGATGTGCTGTTTTGGCGGGTGGGAAGAATTTGTTCAGGAACTCTTGCTCTACTTGGGCCCAGGTCATGAGTGATTTTGCTTTCAGCCCTTCCATCCATTTCAGTGCAGGTCCAGCGAGAGACCAGCGAAAAGCTTTCATCTTGACATATTCCAAAGTTGTACCTTCAGCAAGAGTACGGCACATGTCAGAAAAGTTTGTAATATGTTCAAGAGGACACTCATTAAATCTACCATAAAAGGCATTATTTTTAAGCTCTATAAGAAATTGAGTGCGAATTTCAAAAGAGTTCTCAGGGATTAGAATCGCCGATTCAGGCACGATGAGCGTGGGATGCATGTAATCCTCAGCGATGGTTGGGTATTGGGCAAGCTCAGTTTCCGCTTGCCTTGCGCGCTCATTGGCTTGTTCCCTTGCTGCTCTCTCAGTGGCGAGAGCAGCATCTCTGGCGGCTAGATCCCTGGTAAGCCTCTGTATCAGTTGCTCCTGTGTTTCAGTGGCCGACATGGCTCTTTGCACTTTATTTCTGACGTGTAAAAGGCTCTCTGGGTCGTCCAAGCCGTAATACTCAGGTGGGAGACCAGAACGGCGCATACACCTGAAAAGTAACTCAAAGAAACAGTGAGAACTAACTACCTAAGGCGCGATTGATAGCTTCCCCGGCAACGGCGCCAATTTGTTGTTGCAGGAGTTGGTCAAGTATTGAAATAGATATCAAATAAAGTTCAGATAGACTCCCCTATCTCAGCAAATAAATACAAGACTCCTCCCGTTGTAGTAAGAGAAAAGTCAGGATCGAATCCACGAGGAAGCACATCAGCAGTTCTTAGGTAGCCGTAAATTCTCACGGACACAGCAGCAGAAAGGCAGAAACAAACACAAAAACAGAAATAAACCCGGCAAGGGCAACTAAAACAAAAGCAAATAAACAAACTAAAGCAGAAATATAAAGCAAAGTAAAACAAAGAACAAGAGGGAAACAGAAAGTAAGTCGAGGACACAGAAGCTACTCGAAGTCGAGTAACTGTCCTCTAGGTCGACAAAGGCAGTAATGAAAACAGAAAACAGAAAACAAAAGCAAACAACTCGACGAAGATCAGGCAACTCGACCTCGACAAGACCAACTCGAGATCGACAAGAAAAGGGCAAAGACAGAAACTGTAAATCGACGAAAACAGAAAGAAATCAACTCGACCTAGACTAACTCTCCTCGACCTCGACAAAGGTGTACTCGAGATCGACAAAAACTGGTCTATGTCGACAAGAACAGAAAACACAAAATTGCAGATTTTCGACAGAATTCAGAAATTTGACAGAAATTAACTTCAATATATTAAAAGACCCCCAAGGCTAGGGTTTCAACACCACAACGATAACCATGCAAAACAACACATAAAGGCATAAACGATCATGCTTTCCATCAAATAACTTTCGTCATTAACAACTAGGCATATAGAGGCTCTCGCATAAACCCTATTTGTTACTAACCCTTTTTCACATAATTAATCCAAGTTGCATTAAGATCACTTTCGCTTCAATAATACAAACAAGGATCACCTTCAACTCTCGCAAAAGAATCATGCTTATAGGGAAAGAAGATGAATCGCACAAAAATCTGACCTTTATCGCATCGCCTCACATGGCCACCGTCGGGCTCACCCCAGCCCCAGAAGTGGGTGGACTACTCACGCCTCAATGCAATCGCAGACATTGAATTGATGAAAGAAACTTGCATTAAAAACTATATTCAAAGCCTTTTACAATCTTGGCAATCAACTTTCGCTGTAAGCCAAAACCCTAAAAACCTTAGAACTCCTAAACTACTCTGAATGGAACTAACTACTTCTCTCTGGATTTGAATTGGAATTGAATTGAGCCACTAGGGCTTTATTTATAGTGATCAAACCCCACTAATCAAGGAAATAATCATCTATCTCTATATCTAAATCTATATCTACTTGCTAAAAAGATAAATAAATACAATAAAGGAATTAAATCAAAAAGGAAAAGATAAATCTAAATTAGGTAGTATGTCTTCATGTTGATAGATCTCGTCTTCCATGGATAGAACTTGATAGAATCGGCAATCTTCACACCCAAGCAATCCCAAGTCGAGTAGGATTCGGCAAACCGAGTAACGCGGCTTCGGACTTTGCTCGTCGATCTCGACCAGGCCCTTGTCGACCTCGACCAACCCTTGTCTGTCTCGACCAGCCCTTGTCTGTCTCGACCAGCCCTCGTCTGTCTCGAGTAGAGGTGGTCTGCGTCTTCGTCCTCGGCTTCTCGGCTCGGCACAGCTCGTCGACTCCGGACATGGCTCGTCGATCTCGACCAAGTCTACTCGAGATCGAGTAGGGTTCCGGGAGTCGGGTTGTCTCTGACTCAGTCTCCTCGATCAGCTCTGCTCGACAAGGTGTGGTCGACCAGGGCTCGTCGAGATCGAGTACATGCTAGTCGATCTCGAGTAGAGTTCTCTCAGCTTTCTGCTCTGTTCTTAAAACGCACTTTCCCGAGTCCTCGTTCGTCGGATTGACGCATATGACCATGCGTTGGAAAGCTCTTTCCGAGGGCTACAGCTCTCATGAAGACATCAAAGCTTGAATCAGAACGAAAAATGGTGAAAAATGGCGTTTTCCCCAGCTGCAACATCCTTAGCTTCTCCATGAGTTTCCTTTAAGCTCCAAAGTGCGTCCGATTTCTACGAAATGTAACCAAAACTTGTGTAGACCTCCATATATTGCAAATAAGTGTAAACTACACAGATTCTGTATTATTCTAACCTAAATGCATGCAATGTATGCAGAAATCGATATAAAAGTAAATGTAAAACATGGCAAATTAGGCTCACAACAAGAATGCAGATTCGATCAGAGGCCTGACGCGGAGCCAAGCTCCAGCGTCCCAGAACTTTATATGAAATATCGTCTCTGAGAATGCAGATTCGATCAGAGGCCTGACGCGTAGCCAAGCTCCAGCGTCCAAGGACTTATATGAAATATCGTCACTGAGAATGCAGATTCGATCAGAGGCCTGTCGCGTAGCCAAGCTCCAGCGTCCAAGGACTTATATGAAATATCGTCTTTGAGAATGCAGATTCGATCAGAGGCCTGACGCGAAGCCAAGCTCCAGCATCCCAGGACATTATATGAAATATCGTCTCTGAGAATGCAGATTCGATCAGAGGCCTGACGCGGAGCCAAGCTCCAGCGTCCCAAGACATTATATGAAATATCGTCTCTGAGAATGCATATTCGATCAGAGGCCTGACGCGGAGCCAAGCTCTAGCGTCCCAAGACTTTATATGAAATATCGTCTCTAAGAATGCAGATTCGATCAGAGGCCTGACGCGTAGCCAAGCTCTAGCGTCCCAGGACTTTATATGAAATATCGTCTCTGAGAATGCAGATTCGATCAGAGGCCTGACGCGTAGCCAAGCTCCAGTGTCCAAGGACTTATATGAAATATCGTCACTAAGATTGCAGATTCGATCAGAGGCCTGACGCGGAGCTAAGCTCCAACGTCCCAGGACTTTATATGAAATATCGTCTCTGAGAATGCAGATTCGATCAGAGGCCTGACGTGGAGCCAAGCTCCAGCGTCCCAGGACTTTATATGAAATATCATCTATGAGAATGCAGATTCGATCAGAGGCCTGACGCGGAGCCTAGCTCCTGCGTCCCAGGACTTTATAAAAAATATCGTCACTGAGAATGCAGATTCGATCAGAGGCCTGACGCGGAGCCAAGCTCCAGCGTCCAAGGACTTATATGAAATATCGTCTCTGAGAATGCAGATTCGATCAGAGGCCTGACGCGGAGCCAAGCTCCAGCGTCCTAGGACTTTATATGAAATATCGTCTCTGAGAATGCAGATTCGATCAGAGGCCTGACGCGGAGCCAAGCTCCAGAGTCCCAGGACTTTATATGAAATATCGTCTCTGAGAATGCAGATTCGATCAGAGGCGTGACGCGTAGCCAAGCTCCAGCGTCCAAGGACTTATATGAAATATCGTCACTGAGAATGCAGATTCGATCAGAGGCCTGACGCGGAGCCAAGCTCCAGCATCCAAGGACTTATATGAAATATCATCTCTGAGAATGCAGATTCGATCAGAGGCCTGACGCAAAGCCAAGCTCTAGCGTCCCAGGACTTTATATGAACTATCGTCTTTGAGAATGCAGATTCGATCAGAGGCCTGACGCGGAGCCAAGCTCCAGCGTCCCAGGACTTTATATGAAATATCGTCTCTGAGAATGCAGATTCGATCAGAGGCCTGACGCGGAGCCAAGCTCCAGAGTCCCAGGACTTTATATGAAATATCGTCTCTGAGAATGCAGATCCGATCAGAGGCCTGACGCGGAGCCAAGCTCCAGCGTCCCATGACTTTATATGAAATATCGTCTCTGAGAATGCAGATTCGATCAGAGGCCTGACGCGTAGACAAGCTCTAGCGTCCCAGGACTTTATATGAAATATCGTCTCTTAGAATGCAGATTCGATTAGAGGCCTGTCGCGTAGCCAAGCTCCAGCGTCCAAGGACTTATATGAAACATCGTGTCTGAGAATGCAGATTCGATCAGAGGCCTGACGCGGAGCCAAGCTCCAGCGTCCCAGGACATTATATGAAATATCGTCTCTGAGAATGCAGATTCGATCAGAGGCCTGACGGGGAGCCAAGCTCCAGCGTCCCAGGACATTATATGAAATATCGTCTTTGAAATGCATATTCGATCAGAGGCCTGACGCGGAGCCAAGCTCTGGCGTCCCAGGACTTTATATGAAATATCGTCTCTAAGAATGCAGATTCGATCAGAGGCCTGACGCGTAGCCAAGCTCTAGCGTCCCAGGACTTTATATGAAATATCGTCTCTGAGAATGCAGATTCGATCAGAGGCCTGACGCGTAGCCAAGCTCCAGCGTCCAAGGACTTATATGAAATATCGTCACTGAGAATGCAGATTCGATCAGAGGCCTGTCGCGTAGCCAAGCTCCAGCGTCCAAGGACTTATATGAAATATCGTCTTTGAGAATGCAGATTCGATCAGAGGCCTGACGCGGAGCCAAGCTCCAGCGTCCCAGGACATTATATAAAATATCGTCTCTGAGAATGCAGATTCGATCAGAGGCCTGACGCGGAGCCAAGCTCCAGCGTCCCAAGACATTATATGAAATATCGTCTCTGAGAATGCATATTCGATCAGAGGCCTGACGCGGAGCCAAGCTCTAGCGTCCCAGGACTTTATATGAAATATCGTCTCTAAGAATGCAGATTCGATCAGAGGCCTGACGCGTAGCCAAGCTCTAGCGTCCCAGGACTTTATATGAAATATCGTCTCTGAGAATGCAGATTCGATCAGAGGCCTGACGCGTAGCCAAGCTCCAGCGTCCAAGGACTTATATGAAATATCGTCACTGAGAATGCAGATTCGATCAGAGGCCTGACGCGGAGCTAAGCTCCAACGTCCCAGGACTTTATATGAAATATCGTCTCTGAGAATGCAGATTCGATCAGAGGCCTGACGTGGAGCCAAGCTCCAGCGTCCCAGGACTTTATATGAAATATCATCTCTGAGAATGCAGATTCGATTAGAGGCCTGACGCGGAGCCTAGCTCCTGCGTCCCAGGACTTTATAAAAAATATCGTCACTGAGAATGCAGATTCGATCAGAGGTCTGACGCGGAGCCAAGCTCCAGCGTCCAAGGACTTATATGAAATATCGTCTCTGAGAATGCAGATTCGATCAGAGGCCTGACGCGGAGCCAAGCTCTAGCGTCCTAGGACTTTATATGAAATATCGTCTCTGAGAATGCAGATTCGATTAGAGGCCTGACGCGGAGCCAAGCTCCAGCGTCCCAGGACTTTATATGAAATATCGTCTCTGAGAATGCAGATTCGATCAGAGGCCTGACGCGTAGCCAAGCTCCAGCGTCCAAGGACTTAATATGAAATATCGTCTCTGAGAATGCATATTCGATCAGAGGCCTGACGCGGAGCCAAGCTCCAGAGTCCCAGGACTTTATATGAAATATCGTCTTTGAGAATGCAGATTCGATCAGAGGCCTGACGCGGAGCCAAGCTCCAGCGTCCCATGACTTTATATGAAATATCGTCTCTGAGAATGCAGATTCGATCAGAGGCCTGACGCGTAGACAAGCTCCTGCGTCCCAGGACTTTATATGAAATATCGTCTCTGAGAATGCAGATTCGATCAGAGGCCTGACGCGGAGCCAAGCTCCAGCGTCACAGGACATTATATGAAATATCGTCTTTGAGAATGCATATTCGATCAGAGGCCTGACGCGGAGCCAAGCTCCAGAGTCCCAGGACTTTATATGAAATATCGTCTCTGAGAATGCAGATTCGATCAGAGGCCTGACGCGGAGCCAAGCTCCAGCGTCCCATGACTTTATATGAAATGTCGTCTCTGAGAATGCAGATTCGATCAGAGGCCTGACGCGTAGACAAGCTCTAGCGTCCCAGGACTTTATATGAACTATCGTCTTTGAGAATGCAGATTCGATCAGAGGCCTGACGCGGAGCCAAGCTCCAGCGTCCCATGACTTTATATGAAATATCGTCTCTGAGAATGCAGATTCGATCAGAGGCCTGACGCGTAGACAAGCTCCAGCGTCCAAGGACTTATATGAAATATCGTCACTGAGAATGCAGATTCGATCAGAGGCCTGTCGCGTAGCCAAGCTCCAGCGTCCAAGGACTTATATGAAATATCATCTCTGAGAATGCAGATTCGATCAGAGGCCTGACACAAAGCCAAGCTCTAGCGTCCCAGGACTTTATATGAACTATCGTCTTTGAGAATGCAGATTCGATCAGAGGCCTGACGCGGAGCCAAGCTCCAGCGTCCCAGGACTTTATATGAAATATCGTCTCTGAGAATGCAGATTCGATCAGAGGCCTGACGCGGAGCCAAGCTCCAGAGTCCCAGGACTTTATATGAAATATCGTCTCTGAGAATGCAGATCCGATCAGAGGCCTGACGCGGAGCCAAGCTCCAGCGTCCCATGACTTTATATGAAATATCGTCTCTGAGAATGCAGATTCGATCAGAGGCCTGACGCGTAGACAAGCTCTAGCGTCCCAGGACTTTATATGAAATATCGTCTCTTAGAATGCAGATTCGATTAGAGGCCTGTCGCGTAGCCAAGCTCCAGCGTCCAAGGACTTATATGAAACATCGTGTCTGAGAATGCAGATTCGATCAGAGGCCTGACGCGGAGCCAAGCTCCAGCGTCCCAGGACATTATATGAAATATCGTCTCTGAGAATGCAGATTCGATCAGAGGCCTGACGGGGAGCCAAGCTCCAGCGTCCCAGGACATTATATGAAATATCGTCTTTGAAATGCATATTCGATCAGAGGCCTGACGCGGAGCCAAGCTCTGGCGTCCCAGGACTTTATATGAAATATCGTCTCTAAGAATGCAGATTCGATCAGAGGCCTGACGCGTAGCCAAGCTCTAGCGTCCCAGGACTTTATATGAAATATCGTCTCTGAGAATGCAGATTCGATCAGAGGCCTGACGCGTAGCCAAGCTCCAGCGTCCAAGGACTTATATGAAATATCGTCACTGAGAATGCAGATTCGATCAGAGGCCTGTCGCGTAGCCAAGCTCCAGCGTCCAAGGACTTATATGAAATATCGTCTTTGAGAATGCAGATTCGATCAGAGGCCTGACGCGGAGCCAAGCTCCAGCGTCCCATGACTTTATATGAAATATCGTCTCTGAGAATGCAGATTCGATCAGAGGCCTGACGCGGAGCCAAGCTCCAGCGTCCCAAGACATTATATGAAATATCGTCTCTGAGAATGCATATTCGATCAGAGGCCTGACGCGGAGCCAAGCTCTAGCGTCCCAGGACTTTATATGAAATATCGTCTCTAAGAATGCAGATTCGATCAGAGGCCTGACGCGTAGCCAAGCTCTAGCGTCCCAGGACTTTATATGAAATATCGTCTCTGAGAATGCAGATTCGATCAGAGGCCTGACGCGTAGCCAAGCTCCAGCGTCCAAGGACTTATATGAAATATCGTCACTGAGAATGCAGATTCGATCAGAGGCCTGACGCGGAGCTAAGCTCCAACGTCCCAGGACTTTATATGAAATATCGTCTCTGAGAATGCAGATTCGATCAGAGGCCTGACGTGGAGCCAAGCTCCAGCGTCCCAGGACTTTATATGAAATATCATCTCTGAGAATGCAGATTCGATTAGAGGCCTGACGCGGAGCCTAGCTCCTGCGTCCCAGGACTTTATAAAAAATATCGTCACTGAGAATGCAGATTCGATCAGAGGTCTGACGCGGAGCCAAGCTCCAGCGTCCAAGGACTTATATGAAATATCGTCTCTGAGAATGCAGATTCGATCAGAGGCCTGACGCGGAGCCAAGCTCTAGCGTCCTAGGACTTTATATGAAATATCGTCTCTGAGAATGCAGATTCGATCAGAGGCCTGACGCGGAGCCAAGCTCCAGCGTCCCAGGACTTTATATGAAATATCGTCTCTGAGAATGCAGATTCGATCAGAGGCCTGACGCGTAGCCAAGCTCCAGCGTCCAAGGACTTAATATGAAATATCGTCTCTGAGAATGCATATTCGATCAGAGGCCTGACGCGGAGCCAAGCTCCAGAGTCCCAGGACTTTATATGAAATATCGTCTTTGAGAATGCAGATTCGATCAGAGGCCTGAGGCGGAGCCAAGCTCCAGCGTCCCATGACTTTATATGAAATATCGTCTCTGAGAATGCAGATTCGATCAGAGGCCTGACGCGTAGACAAGCTCCTGCGTCCCAGGACTTTATATGAAATATCGTCTCTGAGAATGCAGATTCGATCAGAGGCCTGACGCGGAGCCAAGCTCCAGCGTCACAGGACATTATATGAAATATCGTCTTTGAGAATGCATATTCGATCAGAGGCCTGACGCGGAGCCAAGCTCCAGAGTCCCAGGACTTTATATGAAATATCGTCTCTGAGAATGCAGATTCGATCAGAGGCCTGACGCGGAGCCAAGCTCCAGCGTCCCATGACTTTATATGAAATGTCGTCTCTGAGAATGCAGATTCGATCAGAGGCCTGACGCGTAGACAAGCTCTAGCGTCCCAGGACTTTATATGAAATATCGTCTCTGAGAATGCAGATTCGATCAGAGGCCTGACGGGGAGCCAAGCTCCAGCGTCCCAGGACATTATATGAAATATCGTCTTTGAAATGCAGATTCGATTAGAGGCCTGTTGCGTAGCCAAGCTCCAGCGTCCAAGGACTTATATGAAACATCGTGTCTGAGAATGCAGATTCGATCAGAGGCCTGACGCGGAGCCAAGCTCCAGCGTCCCAGGACATTATATGAAATATCGTCTCTGAGAATGCAGATTCGATCAGAGGCCTGACGGGGAGCCAAGCTCCAGCGTCCCAGGACATTATATGAAATATCGTCTTTGAAATGCATATTCGATCAGAGGCCTGACGCGAAGCCAAGCTCTGGCGTCCCAGGACTTTATATGAAATATCGTCTCTAAGAATGCAGATTCGATCAGAGGCCTGACGCGTAGCCAAGCTCTAGCGTCCCAGGACTTTATATGAAATATCGTCTCTGAGAATGCAGATTCGATCAGAGGCCTGACGCATAGCCAAGCTCCAGCGTCCAAGGACTTATATGAAATATCGTCACTGAGAATGCAGATTCGATCAGAGGCCTGTCGCGTAGCCAAGCTCCAGCGTCCAAGGACTTATATGAAATATCGTCTTTGAGAATGCAGATTCGATCAAAGGCCTGACGCGGAGCCAAGCTCTAGCGTCCCAGGACATTATATGAAATATCGTCTCTGAGAATGCAGATTCGATCAGAGGCCTGACGCGGAGCCAAGCTCCAGCGTCCCAAGACATTATATGAAATATCGTCTCTGAGAATGCATATTCGATCAGAGGCCTGACGCGGAGCCAAGCTCTAGCGTCCTAGGACTTTATATGAAATATCGTCTCTAAGAATGCAGATTCGATCAGAGGCCTGACGCGTAGCCAAGCTCTAGCGTCCCAGGACTTTATATGAAATATCGTCTCTGAGAATGCAGATTCGATCAGAGGCCTGACGCGTAGCCAAGCTCCAGCGTCCAAGGACTTATATGAAATATCGTCACTGAGAATGCAGATTCGATCAGAGGCCTGACGCGGAGCCAAGCTCCAGCGTCCTAGGACTTTATATGAAATATCGTCTCTGAGAATGCATATTCGATCAGAGGCCTGACGCGGAGCCAAGCTCCAGAGTCCTAGGGCTTTATATGAAATATCGTCTCTGAGAATGCAGATTCGATCAGAGGCCTGACGCGTAGCCAAGCTCTAGCGTCCAAGGACTTATATGAAATATCGTCACTGAGAATGCAGATTCGATCAGAGGCCTGAGGCGGAGCCAACCTCTAGCATCCAAGGACTTATATGAAATATCATCTCTGAGAATGCAGATTCGATCAGAGGGCTGACGCAGAGCCAAGCTCCAGCGTCCCAGGACTTTATATGAACTATCGTCTCTGAGAATGCAGATTCGATCAGAGGCCTGACGCGGAGCCAAGCTCCAGCGTCCCAGGACTTTATATGAAATATCGTCTATGAGAATGCAGATTCGATCAGGGGCCTGACGCGGAGCCAAGCTCCAGCGTCCCAGGACATTATATGAAATATCGTCTTTGAGAATGCATATTCGATCAGAGGCCTGACGCGGAGCCAAGCTCCAGAGTCCCAGGACTTTATATGAAATATCGTCTCTGAGAATGCAGATTCGATCAGAGGCCGGACGAGGAGCCAAGCTCCAGTGTCCCAAGACATTATATGAAATATCGTCTCTGAGAATGCATATTCGATCAGAGGCCTGACGCGGAGCCAAGCTCTAGCGTCCCAGGACTTTATATGAAATATCGTCTCTAAGAATGCAGATTCGATCAGAGGCCTGACGCGTAGCCAAGCTCTAGCGTCCCAGGACTTTATATGAAATATCGTCTCTGAGAATGCAGATTCGATCAGAGGCCTGACGCGTAGCCAAGCTCCAGCGTCCAAGGACTTATATGAAATATCGTCACTGAGAATGCAGATTCGATCAGAGGCCTGACGCGGAGCTAAGCTCCAACGTCCCAGGACTTTATATGAAATATCGTCTCTGAGAATGCAGATTCGATCAGAGGCCTGACGTGGAGCCAAGCTCCAGCGTCCCAGGACTTTATATGAAATATCATCTCTGAGAATGCAGATTCGATTAGAGGCCTGACGCGGAGCCTAGCTCCTGCGTCCCAGGACTTTATAAAAAATATCGTCACTGAGAATGCAGATTCGATCAGAGGCCTGACGCGGAGCCAAGCTCCAGCGTCCAAGGACTTATATGAAATATCGTCTCTGAGAATGCAGATTCGATCAGAGGCCTGACGCGGAGCCAAGCTCTAGCGTCCTAGGACTTTATATGAAATATCGTCTCTGAGAATGCAGATTCGATCAGAGGCCTGACGCGGAGCCAAGCTCCAGCGTCCCAGGACTTTATATGAAATATCGTCTCTGAGAATGCAGATTCGATCAGAGGCCTGACGCGTAGCCAAGCTCCAGCGTCCAAGGACTTAATATGAAATATCGTCTCTGAGAATGCATATTCGATCAGAGGCCTGACGCGGAGCCAAGCTCCAGAGTCCCAGGACTTTATATGAAATATCGTCTTTGAGAATGCAGATTCGATCAGAGGCCTGACGCGGAGCCAAGCTCCAGCGTCCCATGACTTTATATGAAATATCGTCTCTGAGAATGCAGATACGATCAGAGGCCTGACGCGTAGACAAGCTCCTGCGTCCCAGGACTTTATATGAAATATCGTCTCTGAGAATGCAGATTCGATCAGAGGCCTGACGCGGAGCCAAGCTCCAGCGTCACAGGACATTATATGAAATATCGTCTCTGAGAATGCATATTCGATCAGAGGCCTGACGCGGAGCCAAGCTCCAGAGTCCCAGGACTTTATATGAAATATCGTCTCTGAGAATGCAGATTCGATCAGAGGCCTGACGCGGAGCCAAGCTCCAGCGTCCCATGACTTTATATGAAATGTCGTCTCTGAGAATGCAGATTCGATCAGAGGCCTGACGCGTAGACAAGCTCTAGCGTCCCAGGACTTTATATGAAATATCGTCTCTGAGAATGCAGATTCGATCAGAGGCCTGACGGGGAGCCAAGCTCCTGCGTCCCAGGACATTATATGAAATATCGTCTTTGAAATGCAGATTCGATTAGAGGCCTGTCGCGTAGCCAAGCTCCAGCGTCCAAGGACTTATATGAAACATCGTGTCTGAGAATGCAGATTCGATCAGAGGCCTGACGCGGAGCCAAGCTCCAGCGTCCCAGGACATTATATGAAATATCGTCTCTGAGAATGCAGATTCGATCAGAGGCCTGACGGGGAGCCAAGCTCCAGCGTCCCAGGACATTATATGAAATATCGTCTTTGAAATGCATATTCGATCAGAGGCCTGACGCGAAGCCAAGCTCTGGCGTCCCAGGACTTTATATGAAATATCGTCTCTAAGAATGCAGATTCGATCAGAGGCCTGACGCGTAGCCAAGCTCTAGCGTCCCAGGACTTTATATGAAATATCGTCTCTGAGAATGCAGATTCGATCAGAGGCCTGACGCATAGCCAAGCTCCAGCGTCCAAGGACTTATATGAAATATCGTCACTGAGAATGCAGATTCGATCAGAGGCCTGTCGCGTAGCCAAGCTCCAGCGTCCAAGGACTTATATGAAATATCGTCTTTGAGAATGCAGATTCGATCAAAGGCCTGACGCGGAGCCAAGCTCCAGCGTCCCAGGACATTATATGAAATATCGTCTCTGAGAATGCAGATTTGATCAGAGGCCTGACGCGGAGCCAAGCTCCAGCGTCCCAAGACATTATATGAAATATCGTCTCTGAGAATGCATATTCGATCAGAGGCCTGACGCGGAGCCAAGCTCTAGCGTCCTAGGACTTTATATGAAATATCGTCTCTAAGAATGCAGATTCGATCAGAGGCCTGACGCGTAGCCAAGCTCTAGCGTCCCAGGACTTTATATGAAATATCGTCTCTCAGAATGCAGATTCGATCAGAGGCCTGACGCGTAGCCAAGCTCTAGCGTCCCAGGACTTTATATGAAATATCGTCTCTGAGAATGCAGATTCGATCAGAGGCCTGACGCATAGCCAAGCTCCAGCGTCCAAGGACTTATATGAAATATCGTCACTGAGAATGCAGATTCGATCAGAGGCCTGTCGCGTAGCCAAGCTCCAGCGTCCAAGGACTTATATGAAATATCGTCTTTGAGAATGCAGATTCGATCAAAGGCCTGACGCGGAGCCAAGCTCCAGCGTCCCAGGACATTATATGAAATATCGTCTCTGAGAATGCAGATTCGATCAGAGGCCTGACGCGGAGCCAAGCTCCAGTGTCCCAAGACATTATATGAAATATCGTCTCTGAGAATGCATATTCGATCAGAGGCCTGACGCGGAGCCAAGCTCTAGCGTCCTAGGACTTTATATGAAATATCGTCTCTAAGAATGCAGATTCGATCAGAGGCCTGACGCGTAGCCAAGCTCTAGCGTCCGAGGAAATTTTATATGAAATATCGTCTCTGAGAATGCAGATTCGATCAGAGGCCTGACGCGTAGCCAAGCTCCAGCGTCCAAGGACTTATATGAAATATCGTCACTGAGAATGCAGATTCGATCAGAGGTCTGACGCGGAGCCAAGCTCCAGCGTCCTAGGACTTTATATGAAATATCGTCTCTGAGAATGCATATTCGATCAGAGGCCTGACGCGGAGCCAAGCTCCAGAGTCCTAGGACTTTATATGAAATATCGTCCCTGAGAATGCAGATTCGATCGGAGGCCTGACGCGTAGCCAAGCTCCAGCGTCCAAGGACTTATATGAAATATCGTCACTGAGAATGCAGATTCGATCAGAGGCCTGAGGCGGAGCCAAGCTCTAGCATCCAAGGACTTATATGAAATATCATCTCTGAGAATGCAGATTCGATCAGAGGGCTGACGCAGAGCCAAGCTCCAGCGTCCCAGGACTTTATATGAACTATCGTCTCTGAGAATGCAGATTCGATCAGAGGCCTGACGCGGAGCCAAGCTCCAGCGTCCCAGGACTTTATATGAAATATCGTCTATGAGAATGCAGATTCGATCAGGGGCCTGACGCGGAGCCAAGCTCCAGCGTCCCAGGACATTATATGAAATATCGTCTCTGAGAATGCATATTCGATCAGAGGCCTGACGCGGAGCCAAGCTCCAGAGTCCCAGGACTTTATATGAAATATCGTCTCTGAGAATGCAGATTCGATCAGAGGCCTGACGCGTAGACAAGCTCTAGCGTCCCAGGACTTTATATGAAATATCGTCTCTGAGAATGCAGATTCGATGAGAGGCCTGTCGCGTAGCCAAGCTCCAGCGTCCAAGGACTTATATGAAACATCGTGTCTGAGAATGCAGATTCGATCAGAGGCCTGACGCGGAGCCAAGCTCCAGCGTCCCAGGACATTATATGAAATATCGTCTCTGAGAATGCAGATTCGATCAGAGGCCGGACGAGGAGCCAAGCTCCAGCGTCCCAGGACATTATATGAAATATCGTCTTTGAAATGCATATTCGATCAGAGGCCTGACGCGGAGCCAAGCTCTAGCGTCCCAGGACTTTATATGAAATATCGTCTCTAAGAATGCAGATTCGATCAGAGGCCTGACGCGTAGCTAAGCTCTATCGTCCCAGGACTTTATATGAAATATCGTCTCTGAGAATGCAGATTCGATCAGAGGCCTGACGCGTAGCCAAGCTCCAGCGTCCAAGGACTTATATGAAATATCGTCACTGAGAATGCAGATTCGATCAGAGGCCTGTCGCGTAGCCAAGCTCCAGCGTCCAAGGACTTATATGAAATATCGTCTTTGAGAATGCAGATTCGATCAGAGGCCTGACGCGGAGCCAAGCTCCAGCGTCCCAGGACATTATATGAAATATCGTCTCTGAGAATGCAGATTCGATCAGAGGCCTGACGCGGAGCCAAGCTCCAGCGTCCCAAGACATTATATGAAATATCGTCTCTGAGAATGCATATTCGATCAGAGGCCTAACGCGGAGCCAAGCTCTAGCGTCCTAGGACTTTATATGAAATATCGTCTCTAAGAATGCAGATTCGATCAGAGGCCTGACGCGTAGCCAAGCTCTAGCGTCCCAGGACTTTATATGAAATATCGTCTCTGAGAATGCAGATTCGATCAGAGGCCTGACGCGTAGCCAAGCTCCAGCGTCCAAGGACTTATATGAAATATCGTCACTGAGAATGCAAATTCGATCAGAGGCCTGACGTGGAGCTAAGCTCCAACGTCCCAGGACTTTATATGAAATATCGTCTCTGAGAATGCAGATTCGATCAGAGGCCTGACGCGGAGCCAAGCTCCAGCGTCCCAGGACTTTATATGAAATATCATCTCTGAGAATGCAGATTCGATCAGAGGCTTGACGCGGAGCCTAGCTCCTGCGTCCTAGGACTTTATAAAAAATATCGTCACTGAGAATGCAGATTCGATCAGAGGCCTGACGCGGAGCCAAGCTCCAGCGTCCAAGGACTTATATGAAATATCGTCTCTGAGAATGCAGATTCGATCAGAGGCCTGACGCAGAGCCAAGCTCCAGCGTCCCAGGACTTTATATGAACTATCGTCTCTAAGAATGCAGATTCGATCTGAGGCCTGACGCGGAGCCAAGCTCCAGCGTCCCAGGACTTTATATGAAATATCGTCTCTGAGAATGCAGATTCGATCAGAGGCCTAACGCGGAGCAAAGCTCCAGCGTCCCAGGACATTATATGAAATATCGTCTCTGAGAATGCATATTCGATCAGAGGCCTGACGCGGAGCCAAGCTCCAGAGTCCCAGGACTTTATATGAAATATCGTCTCTGAGAATGCAGATTCGATCAGAGGCCTGACGCGGAGCCAAGCTCCAGCGTCCCATGACTTTATATGAAATATCGTCTCTGAGAATGCAGATTCGATCAGAGGCCTGACGCGTAGACAAGCTCTAGCGTCCCAGGACTTTATATGAAATATCGTCTCTGAGAATGCAGATTCGATCAGAGGCCTGTCGCGTAGCCAAGCTCCAGCGTCCAAGGACTTATATGAAACATCATGTCTGAGAATGCAGATTCGATCAGAGGCCTGACGCGGAGCCAAGCTCCAGCTTCCCAGGACATTATATGAAATATCGTCTCTGAGAATGCCGATTCGATCAGAGGCCTGACGTGGAGCCAAGCTCCAGCGTCCCAGGACATTATATGAAATTTCGTCTTTGAAATGCATATTCGATCAGAGGCCTGACGCGGAGCCAAGCTCTAGCGTCCCAGGACTTTATATGAAATATCGTCTCTAAGAATGCAGATTCGATCAGAGGCCTGACGCGTAGCCAAGCTCTAGCGTCCCAGGACTTTATATGAAATATCGTCTCTGAGAATGCAGATTCGATCAGAGGCCTGACGCGTAGCCAAGCTCCAGCGTCCAAGGACTTATATGAAATATCGTCACTGAGAATGCAGATTCGATTAGAGGCCTGACGCGGAGCCAAGCTCCAGCGTCCTAGGACTTTATATGAAATATCGTCTCTGAGAATGCAGATTCGATCAGAGGCCTGACGCGGAGCCAAGCTCCAGCGTCGCAGGACTTTATATGAAATATCGTCTCTGAGAATGCAGATTCGATCATAGGCCTGACGCGGAGCCTAGCTCCAGCGTCCCAGGACTTTATATGAAATATCGTCTCTGAGAATGCAGATTCGATCAGAGGCCTGACGCGGAGCCAAGCTCCAGCGTCCAAGGACTTATATGAAATATCGTCTCTGAGAATGCAGATTCGATCAGAGGCCTGACGCGGAGCCAATCTCCAGCGTCCCAGGACTTTATATGAAATATCGTCTCTGAGAATGCAGATTCGATCAGAGGCCTGACGCGGAGCCAAGCTCCAGAGTCCCAGGACTTTATATGAAATATCGTCTCTGAGAATGCAGATTCGATCAGAGGCCTGACGCGTAGCCAAGCTCCAGCGTCAAAGGACTTATATGAAATATCGTCACTGAGAATGCAGATTCGATCAGAGGCCTGACGCGGAGCCAAGCTCCAGCGTCCAAGGACTTATATGAAATATCATCTCTGAGAAGGCAGATTCGATCAGAGGCCTGACGCAGAGCCAAGCTCCAGCGTCCTAGGACTTTATATGAAATATCGTCTCTGAGAATACAGATTCGATCAGAGGCCTGACGCGGAGCCAAGCTCCAGCGTCCCAGGACTTTATATGAAATATCGTCTCTGAGAATGCAGATTCGATCAGAGGCCTGACGCGGAGCCAAGCTCAAGCGTCTAAGGACTTATATGAAACATCGTCTCTGAAAATGCAGATTCGATTAGAGGCCTGACGCGGAGCCAAGCTCCAGCGTCCAAGGACTTATATGAAATATCATCTCTGAGAATGCAGATTCGATCAGATGCCTGACGCGGAGCCAAGCTCCAGCGTCCCAGGACATTATATGAAATATCATCTCTGAGAATGCATATTCGATCAGAGGCCTGACGCGGAGCCAAGCTCAAGCGTCCCAGGACTTTATATGAAATATCGTCTCTGAGAATGTAGATTCCATCAGAGGCCTGACGCGGAGGCAAGCTCCAGCGTCCAAGGACTTATATGAAATTTCGTCTCTGAGAATGGATATTCGATCAGAGGCCTGACGCGGAGCCAAGCTCTAGCGTCCCAGGACTTTATATGAAATATCGTCTATGAGAATGCAGATTCGATCAGAGGCCTGACGCGGAGCCAAGAACCAGCGTCCCAGGACATTATATGAAATATCGTCTCTGAAAATGCATATTCGATCAGAGGCCTAACGCGGAGCCAAGCTCTAGCGTCCCAGGACATTATATGAAATATTGTCTATGAGAATGCAGATTCGATCAGAGGCCTGACGCGTGGCCAAGCTCTAGCGTCCCAGGACTTTATACGAAATATTGTCTCTGAGAATGCAGATTCGATCAGAGGCCTGACGCAGAGCCAAGCTCCAGCGTCCTAGGACTTTATATGAAATATCGTCTCTGAGAATACAGATTCGATCAGAGGCCTGACGCGGAGCCAAGCTCCAGCGTCCCAGGACTTTATATGAAATATCGTCTCTGAGAATGCAGATTCGATCAGAGGCCTGACGCGGAGCCAAGCTCAAGCGTCTAAGGACTTATATGAAACATCGTCTCTGAGAATGCAGATTCGATTAGAGGCCTGACGCGGAGCCAAGCTCCAGCGTCCAAGGACTTATATGAAATATCATCTCTGAGAATGCAGATTCGATCAGATGCCTGACGCGGAGCCAAGCTCCAGCGTCCAAGGACTTTATATGAAATATCGTCTATGAGAATGCAGATTCGATCAGAGGCCTGACGCGGAGCCAAGAACCAGCGTCCCAGGACATTATATGAAATATCGTCTCTGAGAATGCATATTCGATCAGAGGCCTAACGCGGAGCCAAGCTCTAGCGTCCCAGGACATTATATGAAATATTGTCTATGAGAATGCAGATTCGATTAGAGGCCTGACGCGTGGCCAAGCTCTAGCGTCCTAGGACTTTATACGAAATATTGTCTCTGAGAATGCAGATTCAATTAGAGGCCTGACGCGGAGCCAAGCTCTAGCGTCCTAGGACTTTATACGAAATATCGTCTCTGAGAATGCAGATTCGATCAGAGGCCTGACACGGAGCCAAGCTCTAGTGTCCCAGGACATTATATGAAATATCGTCTGTGAGAATGCATATTCGATCCGTGGCCTGACGCGGAGCCAAGCTCTAGCGTCCCAGGACTTTATATGAAATATCGTCTCTGAGAATGCAAATTCGATCAGAGGCCTGACGCGGAGCCAAGCTCCAGAGTCCCAGGACTTTATATGAAATATCGTCTCTGAGAATGCAGATTCGACTCAGAGGCCTGACGCGTAGCCAAGCTCCAGCGTCCAAGGACTTATATGAAATATCGTCACTGAGAATGCAGATTCGATCAGAGGCCTGACGCGGAGCCAAGCTCCAGCGTCCAAGGACTTATATGAAATATCATCTCTGAGAATGCAGATTCGATCAGAGGCCTGACGCAGAGCCAAGCTCCAGTGTCCTAGGACTTATATGAAATATCATCTTTGAGAATGCAGATTCGATCAGAGGCCTGACGCAGAGCCAAGCTCCAGCGTCCTAGGACTTTATATGAAATATCGTCTCTGAGAATACAGATTCGATCAGAGGCCTGACGCGGAGCCAAGCTCCAGCGTCCCAGGACTTTATATGAAATATCGTCTCTGAGAATGCAGATTCGATCAGAGGCCTGACGCGGAGCCAAGCTCAAGCGTCTATGGACTTATATGAAACATTGTCTCTGAGAATGCAGATTCGATTAGAGGCCTGACGCGGAGCCAAGCTCCAGCGTCCAAGGACTTATATGAATATCATCTCTGAGAATGCAGATTCGATCAGATGCCTGACGCGGAGCCAAGCTCCAGCGTCCCAGGACACTATATGAAATATCATCTCTGAGAATGGATATTCGATCAGAGGCCTGACGGGGAGCCAAGCTCTAGCGTCCCAGGACTTTATACGAAATATCGTCACTGAGAATGGATATTCGATCAGAGGCCTGACGCGTAGCCAAGCTCCAGCGTCCAAGGACTTATATGAAATATCGTCACTGAGAATGCAGATTCGATCAGTGGCCTGTCGCGTAGCCAAGCTCCAGCGTCCAAGGACTTATATAAAATATCGTCTTTGAGAATGCAGATTCGATCAGAGGCCTGACGCGGAGCCAAGCTCCAGCGTCCCAGGACATTATATGAAATATCGTCTCTGAGAATGCAGATTCGATCAGAGGCCTGACGCGGAGCCAAGCTCCAGCATCCCAAGACATTATATGAAATATCGTCTCTGAGAATGCATATTCGATCAGAGGCCTGACATGGAGCCAAGCTCTAGCGTCCTAGGACTTTATATGAAATATCGTCTCTAAGAATGCAGATTCGATCAGAGGCCTGACGCGGAGCCAAGCTCTAGCGTCCCAGGACTTTATATGAAATATCGTCTCTGAGAATGCAGATTCGATCAGAGGCCTGACACGGAGCCAAGCTCCAGTGTCCCAGGACATTATATGAAATATCGTCTCTGAGAATGCATATTCGATCTGAGGCCTGACGCGGAGCCAAGCTCTAGCGTCCCAGGACTTTATATGAAATATCGTCTTTGAGAATGCAGATTCGATCAGAGGCCTAACGCGGAGCCAAGCTCTAGCGTCCCAGGACATTATATGAAATATTGTCTATGAGAATGCAGATTCGATTAGAGGCCTGACGCGTGGCCAAGCTCTAGCGTCCTAGGACTTTATACGAAATATTGTCTCTGAGAATGCAGATTCAATTAGAGGCCTGACGCGGAGCCAAGCTCTAGCGTCCTAGGACTTTATACGAAATATCGTCTCTGAGAATGCAGATTCGATCAGAGGCCTGACACGGAGCCAAGCTCTAGTGTCCCAGGACATTATATGAAATATCGTCTGTGAGAATGCATATTCGATCCGTGGCCTGACGCGGAGCCAAGCTCTAGCGTCCCAGGACTTTATATGAAATATCGTCTCTGAGAATGCAAATTCGATCAGAGGCCTGACGCGGAGCCAAGCTCCAGAGTCCCAGGACTTTATATGAAATATCGTCTCTGAGAATGCAGATTCGACTCAGAGGCCTGACGCGTAGCCAAGCTCCAGCGTCCAAGGACTTATATGAAATATCGTCACTGAGAATGCAGATTCGATCAGAGGCCTGACGCGGAGCCAAGCTCCAGCGTCCAAGGACTTATATGAAATATCATCTCTGAGAATGCAGATTCGATCAGAGGCCTGACGCAGAGCCAAGCTCCAGTGTCCTAGGACTTATATGAAATATCATCTTTGAGAATGCAGATTCGATCAGAGGCCTGACGCAGAGCCAAGCTCCAGCGTCCTAGGACTTTATATGAAATATCGTCTCTGAGAATACAGATTCGATCAGAGGCCTGACGCGGAGCCAAGCTCCAGCGTCCCAGGACTTTATATGAAATATCGTCTCTGAGAATGCAGATTCGATCAGAGGCCTGACGCGGAGCCAAGCTCAAGCGTCTATGGACTTATATGAAACATTGTCTCTGAGAATGCAGATTCGATTAGAGGCCTGACGCGGAGCCAAGCTCCAGCGTCCAAGGACTTATATGAATATCATCTCTGAGAATGCAGATTCGATCAGATGCCTGACGCGGAGCCAAGCTCCAGCGTCCCAGGACACTATATGAAATATCATCTCTGAGAATGGATATTCGATCAGAGGCCTGACGGGGAGCCAAGCTCTAGCGTCCCAGGACTTTATACGAAATATCGTCACTGAGAATGGATATTCGATCAGAGGCCTGACGCGTAGCCAAGCTCCAGCGTCCAAGGACTTATATGAAATATCGTCACTGAGAATGCAGATTCGATCAGAGGCCTGTCGCGTAGCCAAGCTCCAGCGTCCAAGGACTTATATAAAATATCGTCTTTGAGAATGCAGATTCGATCAGAGGCCTGACGCGGAGCCAAGCTCCAGCGTCCCAGGACATTATATGAAATATCGTCTCTGAGAATGCAGATTCGATCAGAGGCCTGACGCGGAGCCAAGCTCCAGCATCCCAAGACATTATATGAAATATCGTCTCTGAGAATGCATATTCGATCAGAGGCCTGACATGGAGCCAAGCTCTAGCGTCCTAGGACTTTATATGAAATATCGTCTCTAAGAATGCAGATTCGATCAGAGGCCTGACGCGGAGCCAAGCTCTAGCGTCCCAGGACTTTATATGAAATATCGTCTCTGAGAATGCAGATTCGATCAGAGGCCTGACACGGAGCCAAGCTCCAGTGTCCCAGGACATTATATGAAATATCGTCTCTGAGAATGCATATTCGATCTGAGGCCTGACGCGGAGCCAAGCTCAAGCGTCCCAGGACTTTATATGAAATATCGTCTTTGAGAATGCAGATTCGATCAGAGGCCTGTCGCGTAGCCAAGCTCCAGCGTCCAAGGACTTATATGAAATATCGTCTTTGAGAATGCAGATTCGATCAGAGGCCTGACGCGGAGCCAAGCTCCAGCGTCCCAGGACATTATATGAAATATCGTCTCTGAGAATGCAGATTCGATCAGAGGCCTGACGCGGAGCCAAGCTCCAGCATCCCAAGACATTATATGAAATATCGTCTCTGAGAATGCATATTCGATCAGAGGCCTGACATGGAGCCAAGCTCTAGCGTCCTAGGACTTTATATGAAATATCGTCTCTAAGAATGCAGATTCGATCAGAGGCCTGACGCGGAGCCAAGCTCTAGCGTCCCAGGACTTTATATGAAATATCGTCTCTGAGAATGCAGATTCGATCAGAGGCCTGATGCGGATCCAAGCTCCAGCGTCCCAGGACTTTATATGAAATATCGTCTCTGAGAATGCAGATTCGATCAGAGGCCTGACGCGGAGCCAAGCTCTAGCGTCTCAGGACTTTATATGAAATATCGTCTCTGAGAATGCAGATTCGATCAGAGGCCTGACGCGTAGCCAAGCTCCAGCGTCCAAGGACTTATATGAAATATCGTCACTGAGAATGCAGATTCGATCAGAGGCCCATGACGCGGAGCCAAGCTCCAGCGTCCAATGACTTATATGAAATATCGTCTCTGAGAATGCAGATTCGATTATAGGCCTGACGCGGAGCCAAGCTCCAGCGTCCAAGGACTTATATGAAATATCGTCTCTGAGAATGCAGATTCGATCAAAGGCCTGACGCGGAGCCAAGCTCCAGAGTCCCAGGACTTTATATGAAATATCGTCTCTGAGAATGCAGATTCGATCAGAGGCCTGACGCGTAGCCAAGCTCCAGCGTCCAAGGACTTATATGAAATATCGTCACTGAGAATGCCGATTCGATCAGAGGCCTGACGCGGAGCCAAGCTCCAGCGTCCAAGGACTTATATCAAATATCATATTTGAGAATGCAGATTCGATCAGAGGCCTGACGCAGAGCCAAGCTCCAGCGTCCTAGGACTTTATATGAAATATCGTCTCTAAGAATGCAGATTCGATCAGAGGCCTGACGCGGAGCCAAGCTCTAGCGTCCCAGGACTTTATATGAAATATCGTCTCTGAGAATGCAGATTCGATCAGAGGCCTGATGCGGATCCAAGCTCCAGCGTCCCAGGACTTTATATGAAATATCGTCTCTGAGAATGCAGATTCGATCAGAGGCCTGACGCGGAGCCAAGCTCTAGCGTCTCAGGACTTTATATGAAATATCGTCTCTGAGAATGCAGATTCGATCAGAGGCCTGACGCGTAGCCAAGCTCCAGCGTCCAAGGACTTATATGAAATATCGTCACTGAGAATGCAGATTCGATCAGAGGCCCATGACGCGGAGCCAAGCTCCAGCGTCCAATGACTTATATGAAATATCGTCTCTGAGAATGCAGATTCGATTATAGGCCTGACGCGGAGCCAAGCTCCAGCGTCCAAGGACTTATATGAAATATCGTCTCTGAGAATGCAGATTCGATCAAAGGCCTGACGCGGAGCCAAGCTCCAGAGTCCCAGGACTTTATATGAAATATCGTCTCTGAGAATGCAGATTCGATCAGAGGCCTGACGCGTAGCCAAGCTCCAGCGTCCAAGGACTTATATGAAATATCGTCACTGAGAATGCCGATTCGATCAGAGGCCTGACGCGGAGCCAAGCTCCAGCGTCCAAGGACTTATATCAAATATCATATTTGAGAATGCAGATTCGATCAGAGGCCTGACGCAGAGCCAAGCTCCAGCGTCCTAGGACTTATATGAAATATCATCTCTGAGAATGCAGATTCGATCAGAGGCCTGACGCAGAGCCAAGCTCTAGCGTCCCAGGACTTTATATGAAATATCGTCTCTGAGAATATAGATTCGATCAGAGGCCTGACGCGGAGCCTAGCTCCAGCGTTCCAGGACTTTATATGAAATATCATCTCTGAGAATGCAGATTCGATTAGAGGCCTGACGCGGAGCCAAGCTCAAACGTCTAAGGACTTATATGAAACATCGTCTCTGAGAATGCAGATTCGATTAGAGGCCTGACGCGGAGCCAAGCTCCAGCGTCCAAGGACTTATATGAAATATCATCTCTGAGAATGCAGATTCGATCAGAGGCCTGACGCGGAGCCAAGCTCCAGCGTCCCAGGACATTATATGAAATATCGTCTCTGAGAATGCATATTCGATCAGAGCCCTGACGCGGAGCCAAGCTCAAGCGTCCCAGGACTTTATATGAAATATCGTCTCTGAGAATGTAGATTCGATCAGAGGCCTGACGCTGAGCCAAGAACCAGCGTCCCAGGACATTATATGAAATATCGTCTCTGAGAATGCATATTCGATCAGAGGCCTGACGCGGAGCCAAGCTCTAGCGTCCCAGGACATTATATGAAATATTGTCTATGAGAATGCAGATTCGATCAGAGGCCTGACGCGTGGCCAAGCTCTAGCGTCCCAGGACTTTATACGAAATATTGTCTCTGAGAATGCAGATTCGATCAGAGGCCTGACGCGGAGCTAAGCTCCAGCGTCCCAGGACTTTATATGAAATATCGTCTCTGAGAATGCAGATTCGATCAGAGGCCTGACACGGAGCCAAGCTCCAGTGTCCCAGGACATTATATGAAATATCGTCTCTGAGAATGCATATTCGATCCGAGGCCTGACGCGGAGCCAAGCTCTAGCGTCCCAGGACTTTATATGAAATATCGTCTTTGAGAATGCAGATTCGATCAGAGGCCTGACGCGTAGCCAAGCTCTAGCGTCCCAGGACTTTATATGAAATATCGTCTCTGAGAATGCAGATTCGATCAGAGGCCTGACGCGTAGCCAAGCTCTAGCGTCCCAGGACTTTATATGAAATATCGTCTCTGAGAATGCAGATTCTATCAGAGGCCTGATGCGGAGCCAAGCTCCAGCGTCCCAGGACTTTATATGAAATATCGTCTCTGAGAATACAGATTCGATCAGAGGCCTGACGCGGAGCCAAGCTCCAGCGTCCCAGGACTTTATATGAAATATCGTCTCTGAGAATGCAGATTCGATCAGAGGCCTGACGCGTAGCTGTTGTGAGCGGAATCTGCCATGTTTTACAGTAACTTTTATATCGATTTCTGTATACATTTCATGCATTTGGGTTAAGATAGTACAGAATCTGTGTAGTTTATGTTTATTTGCCAAAATTATAGAATCTACACCAGTTTCTGTTTAAATCGCAGAAATCAAGGCATTTACAGCAATTCTACAGAAGGTCGGAAAAGCTCGGAAAACCACTACAAAAGTCCAAGGTCAAAGCAGCGGAACAAATCGGAGAGTCAAGTCTAGTCGACATCGAGTAACCCTACTCGATCTAGACGAGCCATGGCCGAGCAGCCTTGGTCGAGCACACCCTGATCGAGCAAGCCAGACACCCAGACTCCGGACCCTACTCGACCTCGACAAGCCTTGGTCGAGGTCGACGAAGCCTAGTCCCCATGTCCGGAGTCGACAAGGAGAAGAGCCGAGCTTGCCGAGGAGATCCACCCGAGGACGACCAGGAGACTCGCTGCCGCGGAAAGAAGGACTCGCTGCCGCGGAAAGAACCACTCGCTGCCAGCGGATGGAGTCCATCGAGGAGAGTCACTCGAGAAACCCTAGTCGGCGAGCAAAGTTACTCGAGGTCGACTAGGGCTTGTCGAGATCGACAAGACCCTGAGTCCATGTCCGAGCCACTCGACCACACCAACCCGAGGAGGCTTAGTCGACGGAGCCATCTTTGTCGAGATCGATGAAGGCTACTCGAGGTCGACGAGCACCACGAGCCCAGACGAGCCACATCGAGCAGAGCTAGCCGACAAGTCGAGCCGAGCAACCCTACTCGAGGTCGACAAGACCTTGTCGAGGTCGAGTAGATACCGTTTCCAGAAACTTCTCGACGAGCCCTTGTCCGAGTAGAATTGAGTTGCTTGGTCGCGAAGGATCGAAGTTCTATCCGAAGTCTATCAAGTTCTATCTATGGAAGGCTGAATCTATCAAGATGAAGACATGTTACCTAATTAGTTTTACCTTTTCCTTATGGATTTAATTCCATTAAAACATTTATTTATCTTTTAATCAATTTAGATATAGATAGATATCTTCTTTCCTAGATTAGCTAGGGAATGAAGGCTATAAATAAAGCCCATGGGGCTCAGTTTTATTTATCATTCAAGACACAATTAGTTAGTTCCATTCAGATACAGTTTAGGAGTTTGAGGTTTTTAAGGTTTTGGCGGTTTGCGAAAGTTGATTGCCAGGATTGTAAAAGTCTTGAATTTAGTTTTTAATGCAAGTTTCTTTCATCAATTCAATGTCTGCGATTGCGATGAGGGGTGAGTAGTCCACCCACTTCTGGGGCTGGGGTAAGCCCGACGGTGGCCATGTGAGGCGATGCGATAAAGGTCAGATTTTTATGCGATTTGTCTTCTATCCCTATAAGCATGATTCTTTTGCGAGAGTTGAAGGTGATCCTTGTTTGTATTATTGAAGCGAAAGTGATCTTAATGCAACTTGGATTAATTATGTGAAAAAGGGTTAGTAACAATTAGGGTTTATGCGAAGCCTCTATATGCCTATTTGTTAATGACGAAAGTTATTTGATGAAAAGCATGATCTTTTATGCCTTTATGTGTTGTTTTGCATGGTTATCGTTGTGGTGTTGAAACCCTGGCCTTGGAGGTCTTTTAATATATTGAAGTAAATTTCTGTTAAATTTCTGAATTCTGTCGAAAATCTGCAATTTCTGTCTTTTACTGTTCTTGTCGACATAGACTAGTTTTTGTCGATCTCGAGTACACCTTTGTCGAAGTCGAGTAGTGCTGGTCTAGGTCGAGTTGATTTGCTTCTGTCTTTCGTCGATTTTTACTTTCTGTAGTCTGTGTCGAGTACCTCTTGTCGATCTCGAGGAGAGGTGGTCGAGATCGAGTACGCTTTGTTCGTCGAGTTGATTGCTTTTGTTTTCTGTTTTCTGTTTTCATTACTGCCTTTGTCGACCTAGAGGACAGCTTGTCGACTTGGACCAGCTTCTGTGTCCTCGAGTTACTTTCTGTCTTTGCTCTTTGCTTTCTTTGCTTTTATTTCTGTCTTTAGTTTGTTTCTTCGCTTTTATTTTATTTGCCCTTGCCGGGATTATTTGTTTCTGTTTTATTTCTATTTCTGCTTCTGTGCTTTTCTGCTGCTGTTGTGAGAATCTGATAGCTACCTGAGAACTGTTGACGTGCTTCCTCGTGGATTCGATCCTGACTTTCTCTTACTACAATGGGAGGAAGTCTTGTATTTATTTGCTGAGACAGGGGAGTCTATCTGAACTTTATTTGATATCTATTTCAATACTTGACCAACTCCTGCAACAACAAATTGGCGACGTTGCCGGGGAAGCAATCATTCGCGCCTTAGGTAGTCGGATCTCACTGTTTCTATGAGTTACTTTTCAGGTGTATGCGCCGTTCTGGTCTCCCACCTGAGTATTACGGCTTAGACGACCCAGAGCGCCTTTTACACGTCAGAAATAAACTGCAAAGAGCCATGTCGGCCGCTGAAACACAGGAACAGCTGATCGCTGGGCTCACCGGGGATCTAGCCGCCAGGGATGCTGCTCTCGCCGCTGAGAGGGCAGAAAAGGAACAAGCACAAGCTGAGCTTGCCCAATATCCAACCACTGCTGAGGATTATATGCATCCCACGCTCGTCGTGCCTGAATCGGCGATTCTTATCCCTGATAATTCTTTTGAAATTCGCACTCAGTTTCTTATTGAGCTCAAAAATAATGCCTTTTATGGTAGATTTAATGAGTGCACTCTTGAGCATATTACCAACTTTGCTGATATGTGCCGTACTCTTGCTGAATGTACAACTTTGGAATATGTCAAGATGAAAGCTTTTCGCTGGTCTCTCGCTGGGCCTGCATTGAAATGGCTGGAAGGGCTGAAACCAAAATCACTTACAACCTGGGCCCAAGTAGAGCAAGAGTTTCTGAACAAATTCTTCCCACCTGCCAAAACAGCACATCTCCGCCAGAAAATCACCGCCTTCAAACAGAAGCAAGGGGAACCGCTGGCAAAGGCTTGGGAGCGCTACAAGGAACTTCTGCGATCTTGCCCTACTCATGGACAGCCGCCCTACGTCATTCAGGAGATCTTCTTCAACTCTCTGGATCAAGTCACTAAGGACAGAATCAACCATGATACTCGCTATGAGTATCTGACAATGCCGCCAAGTGACGCATGGGGAGTGCTGGAGAAGCTCACTACCTACGATAACAAGTATGGGGCTACTTCAAACTATGATGAGAACTCCTATGCCAGACCAGCACCATCTATGCCACTTTATGAGCCAGCAAAGGAGATCGACCCAGATGTCAGAGAGCAATACTACAGAGACCAGAATAAGAAGCTCCTCAAGCAAGTGAAGTATCTCTCTATCAACCAGCCTTGCATAGAATGCGGATCGCAAAGGCACACCACTACTGAGTGCCCACACACAGAGCAAGTCAGGATGGCAGAACATCATGAGGAGGCAGCCTATGCTGGGGTCCTAATCGTTATATGGGGGATCAAAGGCCCTATCAACAGCAATGGAATCAAGGTCCCCCTAGGAACCCCCCGCCCTACAGAGCTCCAGGACATCCAGAGAGGGATCAAAGGAAGGATGATCTGCAGCTGATCCTTGAGGAGATGCGACGAAATCAGGGTTCCATCAACAACCAGTTCCAGAACATCACCAACAAATTTGGAGAACTGGACATCTGGAAAAAGGGGATTGAGGCTCAGATAGGACAGATTTCTGCACAGATCCCACGACAGTCCGGCAAACTCCCTGGGCAAACAGAACCAAATCCTAAGGGAAAATCTGGGCACGTCGCTGCTGTAAAGCTTAGGAGCGGGCATCAACTGCAAAAGCCAGAGAAGCAGAACAACGAAGAACAGCAAGTCGAGGTCGACAAACCCGTCGTCGATCTCGACCACAGCCTAGTCGACCTCGACAAAGGTCTACTCGAGGTCGAGGAGAAATCTCCAGAATCTTCGTCTGCGCCAAACAGCAACTCGACTGGGCCCAATCTGGTCGATGTCGACAAAGGTCTGGTCGATGTCGAGGAGCCCCTAGTCGAGAAATCTGCAGCAACTCCGACGTCTGTTCTGGCTCCGACTCAGCAAAAGAAGTTGCCTTTCCCCACGAAATCTCTAAAGGATCCAGCGGAGAAAAAGTTTCAGCGCTTCATCAAGATGCTTCAAAAACTAAATGTCACCATACCCTTCACATAAGCTCTCAATGAAATGCCGTCCTATGTCAAATTCCTGAAGGAGATTCTGAGCAAAAAGCAATCAATGGCGGAAATTACAGAGGAGTGCAGCCAGCTGGAAATACTGGAAAAGCGGCCGGATCCAGGTAAGTTTGCTATAACTATTGGATTTGGTCCATACAAAATTAATGCTTTATGTGATCTTGGAGCCAGTGTCAGTATTATGCCTTTAACGATTTGGTCCAAGATTAAGATAGGTGCCCTAGAGCCTGTGGATGCTAGACTGTACATGGCCAACAACACGGTGGTCATTCCAACAGGCATGGTGGAAAATGTCCCAGTACAAGTAGGTAAATTCTTCGTCCCTGCTGATTTCTTAATTATTGATATGCAAGAAGATCCTGCTTGTCCAATTATTCTAGGGAGACCATTCTTGGCGACGGTGGATGACAACATAAGCGTAAGGAAAGGAGTGCTCACCTTCAACATCAGTGATGAAGTAATTGAGTATTCCTTCAACAAAACTGAAAGGCATACGGGTCCGATGGAAGAGGTCAAATCTATCTCAACTGGCTACATCACCTGCGGGGAACCCAAGGTCAGAAATATGACCCCGGAGGAGCTGGAAAAGAGGGACATAGAGGCCCAGGTGGAGGAAATCATGGCAATCCTCAAGGAGAACAAAGGAACTAAGTATGGTGTCAAGATCGACCAGGGCTCCTCGACCTCGAGTAGAACCCTAGTTGATCTCGACCAGACCAAAGCGACTCCACCAGCACCAGCTTCGCCGAGCAGCAAGCCAGAGGAGCCGATCTACTCGACCTCGAGTAGACTTGTCGAGGTCGATAAGAAGTGCCCTGACTCGACTCCATCCTCTTCGACACAGAAGCCGCCCGACGAACCAGCCTCGTCGATCTCGACTAAGCTTGTCGAGGTCGACCACCAATCGACGCCACCAGACCCTGTTTTCTCGAGGAGCAACCCACCAGGAGGAAAACCCTCGTCGACCTCGAGTAGCCTTGTCGAGGTCGACCACCGCCTGACTTCCTCGATGCCATCTTCCTCGACGATGCAACCACCAGTGCCAGAGGCCAACTCGAGGTCGACCAGCCAACTCGAGATCGACAAGCCATCTTCTTCCTCTACGCTGCAGACACCAGGACCAGAGCCCTTGTCGAGGTCGACCAAGCTCGTCGAGATCGACCAGACCCTGTCTTCGTCGACTTCTGCCTCTTCGACCAGACCACCACCAGGGCCAGCAGACTCGTCGATCTCGAGGAACCCTAGTCGAGATCGACCAAACACAGTAGTCCCCGATTCCATCGCTGCGAAAGTCAGCCAAGGTATGGATCTTTCTTCTCCTATTTCCATTAAAGATTTATCTATACATGGGAGAGGTCTGCCTTGGTATGTGCGATTGTGCAGGATTTCCAATGATGAGCCTAAGGAGTATGAGATTGGAGACAAGCTCTATGTCTCTAAATCAAAGGATCATTGGTTTCCAAACAAATTCAACAAGAAGCGGATGGGACCGTTCGTGGTGAACAAGATCCATTCTGGAGGACTACAGCTGATGGACAAGAATGGAGTCCTATTTGAGGCCCAAGCTACATGGGCCCTACAGATGCCACCTTGAGCTAAATGGAAAGTCGGCCTAGCGACTATAAAATCTAGAGCATGTACATAGACTTTTTAGGACATTTGAGACTTTGTTTTTGGTTTTTGGTTTTGAACATTGTTTTTTGGTTTTTGTTGTTTCTATTTTTGGGTATATGTCTTCTACTTTTCAGGTCCATGGATAGAACCTAAGCTTACTTGGACTAGGAGGTGCTCCATTCTAAATTATGCAGCTCTGCACACATGTCTTGTGAGTTTCTTTCTTTACCCTTTTACCTTGTTTTTATACAGTGATGACACTGTAATGTTTAAGTATGGGGTGGGGGAAGGGCTTACTTTGTGCAATATTTGCCATATTTGACATTATGTGTGCATTATTTCTTTGAATTGCTACATGGCTATTTTGGAATGCATTATTGCTTTATGTGCTTATATGCATGTTTTCCAAAATTTGAAGAAAAATGACCCCCATTAAATTTTTTTGAATAATGTCATGGAAGCTTATATTGGACTCGACGATGCAAAATTGGATTCATTATAGATATAGCATGAAATTGCCTAGTAAAGGGAAGTCACAATGAAGTGCATTATTTCTTGAAAACCATGAAAGGAGGTAAAATTTGAAGTTGCTTTTGACATATTGCATGATAAGATGATGGAGGACTTTATATTTCCATATATGCTCATATTGTTATAATTCCTAGCCATACCTATGCTTATGCATCACAAAAGCCATAAATATGCCTTATTTCAAAATATTGCCCCACATGATCTAAATATTGCCATTCTTTACCTTATTTCCTATCCGGGGATTATGTTGAGAATGATGTTTCATTATGGAGATTACCATATGGTGTTTGTGTTGTGATTATTATCATTATTGGAGTTTGACGGGAAATTGTTTGAAATATATGGAAAATTTAATGAGTGAAAGAAAATCCAATCACCTCAGGAGATAAAGGTAGATTGACCCTGCTCTCTGAGATAATAGTTTGGAGAGATGGGACACATTGTGAGGAGTCCAAAGCACTAAGTATCCGGGGCCATTCATGACACCCATGTTTGCGACTCGCGAGAAGGCAGTGCTAAGGTCAGAGAGGTAAAAGCATTATTATTGAAAAAAAGCAATATGAAAGGTGATGAAGCAAAGAAAGAAAGAATGTGGAATGAAACTCAAAGTTTGAAAGTGATCCATTTCCCCGGATCATGAAAGCACCACATTGCCAGAAATTGCCCACCTTTAGCCTTTTACCAATCTACTCCTTCATGAGCTTAAATTGAAGTCTTCATGATTATTAATGCTTTGTCACGTATAAATTGTTTGTGCATAACCCTCCTTTTGTGAGTAGATGTTGCTTTTACATATTTGCACATGCATGAATCTGTGACACTAGTACCTTTTCAAGGATGGTAATTGACTGCAGGGACATATAAAAAATGAATCTAAGATGTTGAGAGTTTGAATTCTTCCCCTTATTGACAAATAAAAGTATTGCTTGAGGACAAGCAAGCTTAAGTATGGGGTGTTTGTTGTGAGCGGAATCTGCCATGTTTTACAGTAACTTTTATATCGATTTCTGTATACATTTCATGCATTTGGGTTAAGATAGTACAGAATCTATGTAGTTTGTGTTTATTTGCCAAAATTATGGAATCTACACCAGTTTCTGTTTAAATCGCAGAAATCAAGGCATTTACAGCAATTCTACAGAAGGTCGGAAAAGCTCGGAAAACCACTACAAAAGTCCAAGGTCAAAGCAGCGGAACAAATCGGAGAGTCAAGTCTAGTCGACATCGAGTAACCCTACTCGATCTAGACGAGCCATGGCCGAGCAGCCTTGGTCGAGCACACCCTGATCGAGCAAGCCAGACACCCAGACTCCGGACCCTACTCGACCTCGACAAGCCTTGGTCGAGGTCGACGAAGCCTAGTCCCCATGTCCGGAGTCGACAAGGAGAAGAGCCGAGCTTGCCGAGGAGATTGTTGTTGCAGGAGGATGGTCAAGTATGAAATAAATGTAAAATATAGATCATACTGACTTCCCTGTCTCAGCAAATAAATACAAGACTTCCTCCCGTTGTAGTAAGAGTAAAGTCAGGATCGAATCCACGAGGAAGCACGTCAGCAATTCTCAGGTAGCTGTAAATTCTCACAAGCAGCAGTAGAAAAGACAGAAACGCAGAAACAAAGGCAGAAAAGAAACCAACAAATAAACCCGACAAGGGCAACTGAAATAAAAGCAAATAACAAAGAAAGACAGAAATAAAAGCAAAGCAAAGCAAAGGCAAAACAGAAGCAAAGACAGAAAGTAACTCGAAGACACAGAAGCTACTCGATCTCGAGTAAGCTGTCCTCTATCTCGACAAAAGCAGTAATGAAAACAGAAAACAGAAAACAAAACAAACAACTCGACGAAAACCAGGCAACTCGATCTCGACCACAAGCTTGTCGAGATCGACAAGAGTGACTCGACACAGAAACTGGAAATCGACTAAGAAACAGAAAACTAACTCGACCTAGATCAGCCCTTACTCGACTTCGACAAAGGTTAACTCGAGATCGACGAAGGTCTTGTCTATGTCGACTAAAATAAAAACTTGAAAGAACGTAAATTGCAATTGCTCAAACCCAAACTCAGCTTTTTGACAGAAAATAAACTCAATATATAAAAAGACCTCCAAGGCCAGGGTTTCGACACCACAATGATAACCATGCAAAACAACACATAAAGGCATAAAAGATCATGCTTTCCATCAAATAACTTTCGTTATTAACAAATAGGCATATAGAGGCTCTCGCATAAACCCTAATTGTTACTAACCCTTTTTCACATAATTAATCCAAGTTGCATTAAGATCACTTTCGCTTCAATAATACAAACAAGGATCACCTTTAACTCTCGCAAAAGAATCATGCTTTTAGGGATATAAGACAAATCGCATAAAAATCTGACCTTTATCGCATCGCCTCACATGGCCACCGTCGGGCTCACCCCAGCCCCAGAAGTGGGTGGACTACTCACGCCTCATCGCAATCGCAGACATTGAATTGATGAAAGAAACTCAATTGCATAAACTAAATTCAAAGCCTTTTACAATCTTGGCAATTGATGAGCGGTTTTTAGTCGCATAAACCGTATCAAAATAAAACTCAAACCAACAAACTAGTATAGCAAGTAAGTAAGAGGTCGATCCCACAGAGAATCAAGTATTTCTCAGCAATATGTATTTACCAATTAGTAGAAATGGGGGTTTTTGGTGATTGAAATAAGAAAGAAAACAAAATAAACTATAAACAAAATTGATGCAAAACAATTTAGAGAAGATCGCTCTACTTACAACTATCCACTTTATTTGGTTGAATTGATATTGTAACTTCCTCTTGTCCTTTTAGTCTTCCTATGAATGCCCTTGTCCCGACCTAATATAGTTACTAGTCCAATCAGTCCTAGAAACCCTTATCAATCGAACAGTCCCTAAAGAAGGATTTAACCCAATTGATAGCTTTAAGTTCAGAGATTAACCAAGGTATTTGCAGTCCCTAAAGAGGGATTTAACAACACATCCAACTTCCTACTCATTCAATTAGTTCAATCAGCCCTAAAGGAACAAGTTTGCCACTTAGGTTAAGGTTCACAATCAGGAATCTACAAAACCTTAGCGATTGAATTGATCTAACAAGTTGGCCAGACGAGATAGAACAAATCAATAATCAATCAAGCACAAAGAAGTTGAAGCATTCAAATATAGGAAATAAGGAACAAGATTCAGAAACTCACAATCAATCCAAATAAAGCTTCAAATTGCAAGTAGAACGAAGAGAGTTTAGTCGCCCATGGCGAACATCGCTCTCTCTCCACTTGTATGATAGAACGTAAGAATAGAATGGAAGTTAATGAAAAATAACATAAAAGGCCTAATTAAAAGCATCCAAGTCGGCCTCAAAGTGAATAAATTAGAAACTAGGGTTTTTTCCATCAAAACGGCGCGCGGCAGTACGTGCGGCGGGCGCCGCAAACCATGCGGCGGGCGCAGCATGAATACCGCCCCTGGCGGCGGGCGCGGCAAACCATGCGGCGGGCGCAGCAAACCATGTGGCGGGCGCTGCATTGGTCTTTCACGGAAATTCCGTTTTGAATCAGCTCTCGACGTCAACATGAAAGTTGTAGCCCTCTGAAAGAGCTTTCCAACGCATGGTCATAATAGTCGATCGGACAACCGAGGCCTCCAGAAAGTGCAAAACAAGTTCAGCATGTCTCGCGACAACTTCTGCAGACTTGTTCTTCGTTTAGGTTCGCTTCTTCTTCTCAGGACCTCTTGAGATCTTCATGTAAGCTTCTTCGATCAACTAGACATTCTCATCCAATGCGTTATGAACCCATGTCTCCTCCTCGGATCCACGATTACCTGAAATAATCAATAAAAGCGTGTAGATTCCGATTCCACCAACATAGAGAGCAAATATGCAAATTGTAATCAAATCATCGATGAAATGCATCTTAAATAAGCTAAATGCAACCTATTATTCCTACCTAAATGCATGCTATCAAACTCCCCCACACTTAACCTTTGCTTGTCCTCAAGCAATGATAGAATGAACATGAATCAACGCATCCCACAGGAAATCCCTTCAAGTTTCAACCTCATCAAAAAGCAACATCATAGCAGGTGAAAACATAAACCAAGCAAACAAACGTCATAGCATGTATTCCAGTGATCAAAGCTTAGAAGTAGACATCATCCAACCTCACCCGAAATATGTGTTTCACTCATGTGTTTAGGCTTTTAAGTACAACTCTCAACTCAAACCAATAATGCACTAAGCTCATAGACATTGACCCCCATATCACCAATTAACTACCGAAATGTCATTACTTGCGGGACACAATAAAGAAAATAAAATTCAACACTTTTTTTTTTCTTTTCTTTGTCTTTCTTTCTCTTTTTTTTCTTTTTCTTGTCTTGGTGCTTTCCTTACGCGAAGCGCAAACATGGGTGTCATGAATGGCCCCGGTCTATCAACACCTCAACTATTAATATGAAGTCCACTTGAACACCTTTTGACGCGAGTTGCAAACATGGGTGTCATGAATGAACCTGGTTACTCAATGATCAAGCTTTCTTTCCTAGTGGATAGTTTTCAACACCTTTTTGCGCGAATCATACCCATGGGTGTCATGCATAGATCCGGTTACTAAGTGCATCAACCATTGCCACCTTATTCACTAAATATGCAAAAAATCAAATAATAGACTCAAAATATAAACATAAACTCCGCAAGCAACAAACATGTGAGTCGGTCTTTAGAAATAGATACTGCAGTCAATGCCAAGAGGTAGCAACACTAGGAGAGTAATTCACACAATTGAGCAAAAGAATTCCAAATAAGGCCAAACATCCTCACAGGGTCATGTTTTTAGGACTTCAATCATACTTTAGCTCAATCATACATGCTCAATTATATTTGCTAGCTCATGTTCCACAAAAATCAAATACAGACAAAAATCAAAACATCCAGAACTCCATGGGATTTTTATGAATCATGCTTGAAATTTAAAATAGAGGACAAACTAAGTCAGATGGGTATTTAATAACACTTAAATGCAATGCATGATATTTTTGGATTTTTTCATATGCAGTATATGAATAAAAATAAACATGACAACATAAATAAACATGATAACATAAGTAAACATGATATCATAAGTAAACATGATATGCAAATTCTATATATATGCAATGCAATCCCTCCCCCACACTTAAACCTTTCATTGTCCTCAATGAAACATAAAAGACAACAAAAAATAAAAACATAGAGAAAGAGATGAATGAAATACTCACAATGTGGTGGAAGGGGCGATATAGGTCGGATCTGAGCATTGCGCGCGTCGGGTTAAAGAAAACTAGCTAACTAGGAATTGAAATAACTAAAACTTACCTCGGGTTGCCTCCCGAGAAGCGCCTCTCTTTAATGTCATTGGCTTGACTTATTCTCAATCTCAAGACCTTATTTCTCAGACATTGTCAAGGCCCTCAGTAACATATCATATTCCTGTGCACACATCTTGCAAAGCACATCATAGCACAATAAATTGAAAGCATAAAATGTGGAACTCAAGAACCCTTTCAATCTATCAAATAGTCTAGTATGACTCTCTGCAAAAGGAATATGATACCACCAACACAGTTCCGCTGGTGGCTTCTCAAAATAGCAATCAAAAGGATCAACATAATCACCATTACCTTCAAGATTGCAAAAGTTTACCTTTATTATCTCTTGAGCCTCAGTTGATGGCTCTAGACTTGGTTCGTCAATGGGCGAGCTCAGAATGGATGGTGCAGATGGAGTAGGAGACACATCACATGTAACCTCATGCGTCGACTCATGAGATTCCAAGCCAAGAAGCACTAGACCATCTCCTCCATCATCTAAGAAACTATCGTTGTCTGCAACCAATTCCTCATCTTCTTCTTCGAAGCTCCTTTCTTTCTCACCTTTTGCACTTAGAATTTGAATGAGTTGGTTCATTTGTTCCTCCAATTTTCCGATTCGGCTCATGTTTCTTTCCTCTAATTTTTTACAGCGGCTCATTTGTTCTTCTTCCAACTGCTGCAACACTTGTGTGAGAGTTTGGATTGATACTTCCCGTTCAACCCGTCGACTCATGTTGCCGAAAAAATCCCAAATCTCAAAGAGTCCCATATCCAATAGGCCTCCATTACTCATGGACTCAGCAAGATTTCGTGTTTCAGCATTCATCCCATCAAATATGCAAACACACATCTCCCGCACACCATATTGATAACCCCATGAACCAAGGTCATTAACATACTCATGCAATCTAGTAAAATATTGGTGAAAGTTCTCACCTTCAAACTGCAACAATCTCAACATCTTGAAAAAGTTAGTAGCAAGGGTGTTGTGAACCGTAAGATAGGTTCACAACAAAGTTAGATATATGCACAAAAATCAATAAATACACAAAACAAAGAAATAAACTTGATTCCCCGGCAACGGCGCCAATTTGATGAGCGATTTTTAGTCGCATAAACCGTATCAAAATAAAACTCAAACCAACAAACTAGTATAGCAAGTAAGTAAGAGGTCGATCCCACAGAGAATCAAGTATTTCTCAGCAATATGTATTTACCAATTAGTAGAAATGGGGGTTTTTGGTGATTGAAATAAGAAAGAAAACAAAATAAACTATAAACAAAATTGATGCAAAACAATTTAGAGAAGATCGCTCTACTTACAACTATCCATTTTATTTGGTTGAATTGATATTGTAACTTCCTCTTGTCCTTTTAGTCTTCCTATGAATGCCCTTGTCCCGACCTAATATAGTTACTAGTCCAATCAGTCCTAGAAACCCTTATCAATCGAACAGTCCCTAAAGAAGGATTTAACCCAATTGATAGCTTTAAGTTCAGAGATTAACCAAGGTATTTGCAGTCCCTAAAGAGGGATTTAACAACACATCCAACTTCCTACTCATTCAATTAGTTCAATCAGCCCTAAAGGAACAAGTTTGCCACTTAGGTTAAGGTTCACAATCAGGAATCTACAAAACCTTAGCGATTGAATTGATCTAACAAGTTGGCCAGACGAGATAGAACAAATCAATAATCAATCAAGCACAAAGAAGTTGAAGCATTCAAATATAGGAAATAAGGAACAAGATTCAGAAACTCACAATCAATCCAAATAAAGCTTCAAATTGCAAGTAGAACGAAGAGAGTTTAGTCGCCCATGGCGAACATCGCTCTCTCTCCAATTGTATGATAGAACGTAAGAATAGAATGGAAGTTAATGAAAAATAACATAAAAGGCCTAATTAAAAGCATCCAAGTCGGCCTCAAAGTGAATAAATTAGAAACTAGGGTTTTTTCCATCAAAACGGCGCGCGGCAGTACGTGCGGCGGGCGCCGCAAACCATGCGGCGGGCGCAGCATGAATACCGCCCCTGGCGGCGGGCGCGGCAAACCATGCGGCGGGCGCAGCAAACCATGCGGCGGGCGCTGCATTGGTCTTTCACGGAAATTCTGTCTTGAATCAGCTCTCGACGTCAACATGAAAGTAGTAGCCCTCTGAAAGAGCTTTCCAACGCATGGTCATAATAGTCGATCGGACAACTGAGGCCTCCAGAAAGTGCAAAACAAGTTCAGCATGTCTGGCGACAACTTCTGCAGACTTGTTCTTCGTTTAGGTTCGCTTCTTCTTCTCAGGACCTCTTGAGATCTTCATGTAAGCTTCTTCGATCAACTAGACATTCTCATCCAATGCGTTATGAACCCATGTCTCCTCCTCGGATCCACGATTACCTGAAATAATCAATAAAAGCGTGTAGATTCCGATTCCACCAACATAGAGAGCAAATATGCAAATTGTAATCAAATCATGGATGAAATGCATCTTAAATAAGCTAAATGCAACCTATTATGCCTACCTAAATGCATGCTATCAGCAATCAACTGTCGCAAACCGCCAAAACCTTAAAAACCTTAGAACTCCTAAACTACTCTACTTGAATTGTCTTGTTGTAACTTGAATGATGAATAAAACTGAGCCCCATGGGCTTTATTTATAGCCATCCTTCCCTAGCTAATCTAGGAAAGAATCTTCTATCTATATCTAAATTCTATCTAAAAAGCCTTAATGATAAATAAATGTTTAATGGAATTAAATCTAAAAGGAAAGGATAAAACTAAATAGGGAAACATGTCTTCATCTTGATATATCTTCCTTCCATAGATAGAATCTGATCAACTTCGGATAGATCTTCGCCTTCGGCACCAAGGAACATCAAATCTACTCGGACTAGACAAGTCGAGAAACTTCTGGAACACGGCCTTAGTCGACCTCGAGTAGGTCTCCTCGACCTCGAGTAGAGCTGGCTCGTCGACTGGGCTTCCTCGACTAGATCTGCTCGATGTGGCTCGGACATGGTCACTGGTGCTCCTCGACCTCGAGTAAAGCTCCTCGATGTCGAGTAGGATTAGGTTATCGACAAAGCTTCTCGGGCGGATCTCCTCGGCCTGGCTCGGATCTTGGACTCAGGCTCGTCGATCTCGACAAAGGTTAGTCGAGATCGAGTTGGGGTAGCTCGGATTCTCGTCCTCGGCTTCTCGGACAGCTTCTCCTCGACGACTCCGGGTGGTGGCGCTGAGGCTTCGTCGACCTCGACCTCGACCGGAGCTCGGGTGGTCTGGCTCCTCGAGCGGGCCTGCTCGACCATGTCGGCTCGGACATGGCTTGTCGATGTCGACCAGGTCTACTCGAGATCGAGTAGCCTGGGTTCTCAGTCTTGTTCCGCTGCTTTGACCTTGGACTTCTGTAGTGATTTTCCGAGCTTTTCCGACCTTCTGTAGAATTGCTGTAAATGACTCGATTTCTGCGAATTAAACAGAAACTGGTGTAGATTCCATAATTTGGCAAATAAACATAAACTACATAGATTCTGTACTATTCTAGCCCATATGAATGCAAATGTATACAGAAATCGATATAAAAGTTGTTGTAAAACATGGCAGATTCAGCTCACAACAGAGATCCACTCGAGGACGACCAGGAGACTCGCTGCCGCGGAAAGAACCACTCGCTGCCAGCGGATGGAGTCCATCGAGGAGAGTCACTCGAGAAACCCTAGTCGGCGAGCAAAGTTACTCGAGGTCGACTAGGGCTTGTCGAGATCGACAAGACCCTGAGTCCATGTCCGAGCCACTCGACCACACCAACCCGAGGAGGCTTAGTCGACGGAGCCACCTTTGTCGAGATCGATGAAGGCTACTCGAGGTCGACGAGCACCACGAGCCCAGACGAGCCACATCGAGCAGAGCTAGCCGACAAGTCGAGCCAAGCAACCCTACTCGAGGTCGACAAGACCTTGTCGAGGTCGAGTAGATACCGTTTCCAGAAACTTCTCGACGAGCCCTTGTCCGAGTAGAATTGAGTTGCTTGGTCGCGAAGGATCGAAGTTCTATCCGAAGTCTATCAAGTTCTATCTATGGAAGGCTGAATCTATCAAGATGAAGACATGTTACCTAATTAGTTTTATCTTTTCCTTATGGATTTAATTCCATTAAAACATTTATTCATCTTTTAAGCAATTTAGATATAGATAGATATCTTCTTTCCTAGATTAGCTAGGGAATGAAGGCTATAAATAAAGCCCATGGGGCTCAGTTTTATTCATCATTCAAGACACAATTAGTTAGTTCCATTCAGATACAGTTTTAGGAGTTTGAGGTTTTTAAGGTTTTGGCGGTTTGCGAAAGTTGATTGCCAGGATTGTAAAAGTCTTGAATTTAGTTTTTAATGCAAGTTTCTTTCATCAATTCAATGTCTGCGATTGCGATGAGGCGTGAGTAGTCCACCCACTTCTGGGGCTGGGGTGAGCCCGACGGTGGCCATGTGAGGCGATGCGATAAAGGTCAGATTTTTATGCGATTTGTCTTCTATCCCTATAAGCATGATTCTTTTGCGAGATTTGAAGGTGATCCTTGTTTTTATTATTGAAGCGAAAGTGATCTTAATGCAACTTGGATTAATTATGTGAAAAAGGGTTAGTAACAATTAGGGTTTATGCGAGAGCCTCTATATGCCTATTTGTTAATGACGAAAGTTATTTGATGAAAAGCATGATCTTTTATGCCTTTATGTGTTGTTTTGCACGGTTATCGTTGTGGTGTTGAAACCCTGGCCTTGGAGGTCTTTTAATATATTGAAGTAAATTTCTGTTAAATTTCTGAATTCTGTCGAAAATCTGCAATTTCTGTCTTTTACTGTTCTTGTCGACATAGACCAGTTTTTGTCGATCTCGAGTACACCTTTGTCGAAGTCGAGTAGTGCTGGTCTAGGTCGAGTTGATTTGCTTCTGTCTTTCGTCGATTTTTACTTTTTGTAGTCTGTGTCGAGTACCTCTTGTCGATCTCGAGGAGAGGTGGTCGAGATCGAGTACGCTTTGTTCGTCGAGTTGATTGCTTTTGTTTTCTGTTTTCTGTTTTCATTACTGCCTTTGTCGACCTAGAGGACAGCTTGTCGACTTCGACCAGCTTCTGTGTCCTCGAGTTACTTTCTGTCTTTGCTCTTTGCTTTCTTTGCTTTTATTTCTGTCTTTAGTTTGTTTCTTCGCTTTTATTTTATTTGCCCTTGCCGGGATTATTTGTTTCTGTTTTATTTCTGTTTCTGCTTCTGTGCTTTTCTGCTGCTGTTGTGAGAATCTGATAGCTACCTGAGAACTGCTGACGTGCTTCCTCGTGGATTCGATCCTGACTTTCTCTTACTACAACGGGAGGAAGTCTTGTATTTATTTGCTGAGACAGGGGAGTCTATCTGAACTTTATTTGATATCTATTTCAATACTTGACCAACTCCTGCAACAACAGTAGCCAAGCTCCAGCGTCCAAGGACTTATATGAAATATCGTCACTGAGAATGCAGATTCGATCAAAGGCATGACGCGGAGCCAAGCTCCAGCGTCCAAGGACTTATATGAAATATCATCTCTGAGAATGCAGATTCGATTAGAGGCCTGACGCAGAGCCAAGCTCCAGCGTCCCAGGACTTTATATGAAATATCGTCTCTGAGAATGCAGATTCGATCAGAGGCCTAACGCGGAGCCAAGCTCCAGCGTCCAAGGACTTATATGAAATATCGTCTCTGAGAATGCAGATTCGATCAGAGGCCCATGACGCGGAGCCAAGCTCCAGCGTCCAATGACTTATATGAAATATCGTCTCTGAGAATGCAGATTCGATTAAAGGCCTGACGCGGAGCCAAGCTCCAGCGTCCAAGGACTTATATGAAATATCGTCTCTGAGAATGCAGATTCGATCAGAGGCCTGACGCGGAGCCAAGCTCCAGCGTCCAATGAATTATATGAAATATCGTCTCTGGGAATGCAGATTCGATTAGAGGCCTGACGCGGAGCCAAGATCTAGCGTCCAAGGACTTATATGAAATATCGTCTCTGAGAATGCAGATTCGATCAGAGGCCTGACGCGGAGCCAAGCTCCAGCGTCCCACGACATTATATGAAATATCGTCTCTGAGAATGCATATTCGATCAGAGGCCTGACGCGGAGCAAAGCTCAAGCGTCCCAGGACTTTATATGAATTATCGTCTCTGAGAATGTAGATTCGATTAGAGGCCTGACGCGGAGCCAAGCTACAACGTCCCGCGTCCAAGGACTTATATGAAATATCGTCTTTGAGAATGCAGATTCGATCAGAGGCCTGACGCAGAGCCAAGCTCCAGCGTCCAATGACTTATATGAAATATCGTCTCTGAGAATGCAGATTCGATCAGAGGCCTAACGCTTAGCCAAGCTCCAGCGTCCCAGGACTTTATATGAAATATCGTCTCTGAGAATGCAGATTCGATCAGAGGGCTGACGCGGAGCCAAGCTCCAGCGTCCCAGGACTTTATATGAAATATCGTCTCTGAGAATGCAGATTCGATCAGAGGCCTGATGCGTAGCCAAGCTCCAGCGTCCTAGGACTTATATGAAATATCGTCTATGAGAATGCAGATTCGATCAGAGGCCTGACGCGGAGCCAAGCTCCAGCGTCCATGGACTTATATGAAATATCATCTCTGAGAATGCAGATTCGATCAGAGGCCTGACGCAGAGCCAAGCTCCAGCGTCCCAGGACTTTATATGAAATATCGTCTCTGAGAATGTAGATTCGATCAGAGGCCTGACGCGGAGCCACGCTCCAGCGTCCCAGGACTTTATATGAAATATCGTCTCTGAGAATGCAGATTCGATCAGAGGCCTAACTCGGAGCCAAGCTCCAGTGTCCAAGGACTTATATGAAATATCGTCTCTGAGAATGCAGATTTGATCAGAGGCTTGACGCGGAGCCAAGCTCCAGCGTCCCAGGACTTTATATGAAATATCGTTTCTGAGAATGCAGATTCGATCAGAGGCCTGACGCGGAGCCAAGCTCCAGCGTCCAAGGACTTATATGAAATATCGTCTTTGAGAATGCAGATTCGATCAGAGGCCTGATGCAGAGCCAAGCTCCAGCGTCCCAGGACTTTATATGAAATATAGTCTCTGAGAATGCAAATTCGATCAGAGGCCTGACGCGGAGCCAAGCTCCAGCGTCTAAGACTTGTTGTAAGAAGTTTCCGAAGAGATGAATAAAAGGGCACTCTAACCGCTTTATATAATTTTTGCGGGGGCGACTAAGCTTTTTGTTTCATAAAACTTCTTGGAAATCATACATAGTACTTTTTTAGATTATCAACATTCCATGTTTTGTTCAGAACGATGCCTTCAGGGGTGCTGAGCTTGTATGCTCCTTTTTGAACTTCTTTCACGATCTCATATGGTCCTTCCCAGTTGGGGTCCAGTTTCCCTCCCGAGGTAGTTTGACGGAGCACAAAATCTCCTTCCTTGAGATTTCGCGGGTGGATTCGTCTATCCCGATATTTAGATAGCCTCCTCTTGTATTCTTGCTCCTTCAAGGCTGTTGTCTTCCTGCGCTCCTCTATGAGATGGAGTTCGAGTTCTAATGCTTCATCGTTGGTCTCTTGGTTGTATGCCATTATTCGTGCTGAAGGAACCAATCTTTCAACTGGGATGACCGCGTCCATACCAAAGACTAAAGAAAACGGGGTTTCTCCAGACGGAGTCTTTGCTGACGTGCGGTAAGACCAGAGCACTAAAGGTAGAAGTTCTGCCCATCGCTCCTTTGCTGTGTTCCCGAGTTTCTTTTGTATCCCATACAGTAATTGTCAATTGGTTGTTTCTACCTGCCCGTTCGTCTGCGGGTGAGCCACAAACGAAATTTTGAGGTTTATGCCCAGACCAACGCAGAAATCTCTAATTGTTTCGCAATCAAATTGAGGTCCATGATCGGTGATTATCGAGTCGGGTACTCCGAAATGGCAGACAATATTCTTCCATAAGAATCTCCTCACCTTTTCCGCAGTGATTAATCCCATTGCTTCGGCCTCCACCCACTTTGTGAAATAATCAACCAAAACTAATGCATATTTTAACTGACCGGGGGCAGTAAGAAATGGACCTAGAATGTCCATTCCCCAGACAGAAAAAGGGAAAGCACCAGTTATACTTTTTAGTACCTCGGAAGGGCGGTGGATCAAATTTCCAAACCTCTGACACGCGTCGCATTTTTTGATATAATCTTGAACATCCCACTTCATAGTTGGCCAATAATATCCTAGCCTGGTTGCTTTGGCTACAACAGCCCTCCACCCTTGGTGGTGCGCACAAACTCCATCATGTAACTCTTCTACAACGAGGCTTCCCTCCTTTGTTGAAACGCACAACAGATCTGGGAGACAGTAGCCTCTCTTGTATAGCTTCCCCTCCCTGATGGTGAATCGAGAGGATTTTGCAATTACCTTCTTAGCAGCATCTCTTTCTTCGGGTAGGACGCCCTTGCCCAGATAGTCCGCGATTGGCGCTCTCCAATCTTCCATTTCAATTTCCTGCACTTTATAGACTTCCTGGATAAGTCTTCGACTGTTCATCCTTTCTAGGATCACTTCCTTTCCTACTTCCTCAGGCATAACAGCTCCCAGCCGAGCTAACGCGTCCACCTGCTGATTGTCACCTCTGGGAACAGCTGTTAGGCAAAAACTTAAGAAAGCTTTTGACAACGCCCGTGCCTTTCTTTGATAATCAGGCATTAAACCAGTTTTTGCTTCATATTCTTCTGTTATTTGCCGCGTCACTACTTCCGAATCGTTGTAGACTGATACCTGCCTGGCACCTTTGACCAAAGCTACCTCTAATCCTACGAGCAGGGCTTCGTATTCAGCCTCATTATTTGTAGCTTGGAAGTCCAATTTATAAGCGTAATTATATTGTCGTTCATCAGGTGCCGTGAGTGTAACCCCTGCTCTGCACCCATCTTTTTTGGCCGCACCATCTACCCTGAGCGTCCATTCACTTTTTTCTGTTTGAGCATTCAATTCAAAATTGGTTTCGCCTATAAAATCGGCTAAAACCTGTGCCAGAGCTGCCTTCCGCGGAGTATATTCGATTTCAAATTCTGTCAGCTCGACTATCCACTTCATCATTCTCCCTGATAGGCATGGGGAGTGGAGGATTTGACGCATTGGCAAGTCAGTCATTACCCGGATAAGGTGGTCCTGGAAATATGGCCTCAACCTTCTTGCCGCGAATTCTAGACATAAAATCATTTTCTCCACTGGTTCATACCGCGTTTCAGCATCCTGTAGCACACGACTGATGTAATAAACTAGATACTTTTCTTCTCGCGTCAAAACTGCACTGATAGTGACGTTCTTAACTGACAGGTATAGATGTAGAGCTTCTTGTTTCTCGGGTTGATGGAGAGTGGGGAGTGTTGACAAGAAAACTTTCAAACTACCGAATGCTTTCTGTAACTCGGGAGTCCACTGTATCGGTCCCTTTTTCTTGAGTAATGCAAAGAAAGGTAATGACTTGTCCGCCAGGTAGGAGCAAAAACGGCTTAAGTAGTTTACTGCTCCGTTTAAAGACTGCAATTCTTTGATCGTCCGCGGTGGTTGAAGGTTTTGAATTGCCGTGATTTTTTCGGGATTAACATCAATTCCTCGATGGCTAATCATGAAACCAAGGCATTTCCCGGAATCAACCCCAAAGACACACTTTTCCGTGTTCAAGTTCAAACCTCCTATGCGAAGGGAATCAAAAGTCTCCTGCAAATCTGCCGCGTGGTCCTCTGCCTTCTCGCTCTTGACCACGATATCATCCACATAAATTGATACATTCCTACCAATCTGATCACGGAAAATTCTATCAACTGCCCTTTGAAATGTTGCTCCTGCATTCCTAAGTCTGAAAGGCATGACGCAGTAGCAAAATATCCCCTGGTTGGTGATGAAGGTAGTAGCTTTCTTATCTGAAGGGTTCAAGTTTATCTGATTGTATCCAGAGTAAGCATCAAGAAAACTAAGGACCTTATTACCCGCGGTTCCATCGACGAGTTCATCTATGGACGGTAATGGGTAACTGTCCTTGGGACAGGATTTGTTAAGGTCAGTGAACTCGATGCACATCCTCCATTTCCCATTAGATTTCTTCACTAAAACCACGTTTGAGAGCCAATCTGAGTCTTCTACTTCCTCTATGAACCCTACTTCCAAAAGCTTATCAGTTTCTTCTTTTGTCGCGGCAGCCTTCTCAGGAGCCATCTTCCTCTTCTTCTGTATTATGGGTTTTGTTCCTGGACGAATTCTTAAGGTATGCAAAGCTATCGCGGGTGGGACTCCTAGCAGATCTCGCGGAATCCATGCAAAAATGTCTCTTGACTTTGTTATGATTTCTAGGACTCGAACTCTTTCTACTGTCTCCAATGCCTGTCCCAAATATACTTTCTCCTCAGGGTTTGGGAAAGGCGTGTATGTAACTCTTTCATTCGTGGTTGATATTTTTGCTTCTGTCGGCCTCACCTCTAGTTCAGCCTCTGAAAGTTCTATCGAATCGTTGTCCCCGACCACGGATTCACAATTTTCACTAATACACATCACTTCTCTGCTCTTCTTGATAGAAGTTAGGTAACAGCTTCTACTTTCCGGTTGTTGACCGCGAACCTCACCAATTCCTCCTCCGGGTAAAGGGAACTTTCCCACAAAGTGGTAAATTGAAACTACCATTTGGAACTTATAGAGCGAGACGCGACCCGGCAAGGCATTATATACAGTAGGAATCTTTACTACTGTGAATACAAAACTTTCCACGCGTCTTTTTGGGGCCGTCCCCAAAACAACTGTAAGCTCAATCGTGCCTGCTACTTGTACCTCTCCTCCTGAGAACGTGATTAGCGTTCCTGAATATGGCTTTAACGATGCTGCGGATATCCCCATTTGAGAAAATGCCTCCCATGACAGGATATCAACTGATGACCCAGTATCAATAAATACTCTTTGACTGTCTTGGCGGCTATCTGAGCATGAATGACTAGAGGGTCTGAGTGCGGCATCCTTACTTCCTCAGCATCTTTTGGGGAAAAGGAAATGTTTTCATGTTGTGCAAAAGAAATTCTTCTACTTGATGCGGACGGAGGTTGCCTTCCTTCTCTTTCGTAATTTCTTTTTTCCTGTCTACTGAACCCTGCCAAGGAGAAGCCTCTTGCGAGGGTATTGATGAAACCCTCAGGTTCCGGTATTTGGCCTGCTTCTGATTTTCGAGCTTCTCTCTGATTGACAGATCTCTGAACTGCAGGTGTATAGTTGTGTCTATCTCCGCGTCCTCTTCTTCCCCTCCCCCTTGCTCGGTTATGGAAAGGGGGATCTCTATGCTGACCCTGTTGCCTGAAATATCGGTCCTACTGATTACGAGAGTCGTCAAACCTGGGGTTTCGGTCCTCCCACTGTGGTCTCTGGTTAGGTCGATTCTCCCTTCTTGGTGGAGATCTCATGTCGTGATTTCCATATCGGTTATCTCTCGGATGATAGGAACGCGGGTGATCTTCCCTGTGACGGGATCCTTGCCCTCTTTCTGAATTCATATGCACTTCATCACGGCGAGGATGAAAATCTACCGCTTCTGAATGATGTCTAGGCGGCTTATCTTTCTCTTTTCTGAATTTTCCAGTAAGCTTCCCAAAGAGACCTGGATTCCCTGTATTTGCCTTAGAGCTGGACGCGGCTGCTTTTTCTGCCTCAATCAGCTTTGACACCCGCTCCCTTAAGTCATCGTAACTAGTTGGCTTCTTCCGAAAGAGGTACGTCTTGAAGTCTCCTTCTGCTAAATTACCCATGAGTATGATGATTGCCGATTCATGATTAAAGTTGGGGATTTGGACTACCATGCTGGTAAAACGAGTGAAGAAGTGTCCCAAGGATTCCCCACCTCCTTGCCTAATGGAATCCAGGTCGAGCATGGTTTTCTTTCTCGATCGCGCACTTCCGAAATGGGACGTGAAGATGTGGGACATCTGGGCAAAATTGGTTACAGAACCTTTTGGAAGATTTGTGAACCAGGTGAGCGTGATCTTTGTTAAGGTTGAAGGGAACGTTCTACACAACATGGCATCATTATATTTGTTTATTCCCGTTGCGGTCGTAAAGTGGCAAAGATGATCTTCAGGATCAGTCGTCCCATCATATTTCATGAGGTTCACATCTCTCCACCGTTTTGGTACTGTCGCGGAACAAATTCCCTGGGTAAACACCGATGGAAAAACCGCTGGTGTGTTTTCGTTTCTCTTTTCCGCTGAGTCGGATTTTATAGAGGTGGAAACATTTGTTGACCTTTCTCCGCGTCGATGTTTATTCTCTCGATGCCACTGATCATTCTGCTATGTCTGGCGCGGTATTTCCTGATTCTGAAAACCATAGTTCCAGTTGCCAGGATTATCGTACGCAGTGTTATATCTGTCAAAATTTCCATACTGTTCTTCCTGTCGATAATTCCCATCTTGACGCGGATTCTATCCCCACTGATCATAATAAAAGTATTAAGACTGCTCTTCCTGAAAGGGGTTGGGTTGCTCGCGACGTGCTTCATAGTACCAGAAGTTCTGTGGTATGTATCCTCCTTCCAGTCCATTCTGATTGCTATGATGATGTGGAGGGGTACTGAGGTGCTGATCTCCCATTTCGCCATCCGGATTTGGTGGTGGTGTTAATGGGATATACATGCTTGAGGACTCCTAATCCTGGTGAATCCCTGGGCTCATATCCTGAGTCGGATTGTTTTGGCTATCACTCATCTTCTTAGTGTTGCGAATTTTTCCAAGGGTCTGAGGGTCTTTGTCTGATATTATCGAAAAGAACTTTTTTAAGAGAACCCCTTAGTGTGAGGGGGTTCCCACAGACGGCGCCAGTGAAAAAGCTCGATCCAACATGGTCACCATTTTTAGTGGGACCCGGGAATCTACCTGGTGAAGTGTTCAATATTCCCAACGGGCTTAGTTGACCCGCATCGAAATAATCGACGCGGCCCAACCTGTGCCGCGGGAAGAAATCTAACAATGAGTCTGAAACATTATTCCCTTATCGAGTTTTTTCTGGACAATTCGAGAAATTGGTCTGCTTACCTGTTTTCGTTGATTATCTTGAGGACTAACAACAACAGACTCTTAATTCTAGTGAAAATTTTTACTAAGGATGAACAAGGTCTATATCCGTGGAGCAAGTCCAGTGAAAGGCTTCGATTTTACTATGATATAGATTCTTTGGTGACGCGTACGGTTTCCTCTCCTATTCCTCCTTGCTGCCAGTTTCTTTCTTAAGTTCACTTGGCCTTGATCCACTCCCTCTTTCTCCTTCCATCCCGAAATGTCCTCCCCTCTTAATGAAGTTTCTCGCTTTTATAGGTCCTGGACGGTCACGAATGTTGTGCCACGTGGTGTTCGCCATTCGACACGTGTTCTACTCGTGGGGTGTGGGCATGGCCGCCATGTGCCTACTCTTTTATATCCGCGGATGACCGTGCTGGAGTTAGCCTTTGGACATTTGTCCGCGGACGGTATTTATGATAATGTGATTATCTTGTTTTGCAAATCGGTTGGTGTTCTTCACTTTATTATTTTTATATTCTTACAGATGTTTCTAATATTGGTTTAGTCAGTTCCCCAAAGGGTTGAAGTCATTAGCATCTATTGTGACAACAATGGTGTCATTTCTCATTCCAAAGAACCTGGCTCTAATACCAAATCCAGACACGTACTCAAGAAGTATCACATCATACAAGACCAGGTCCAGTAAGATGATGTGAAGCTGTGAAAAATACACACGGATGACAATATTGCGGATCCGTTATCTAAACCTCTTCCCAAGCCCAAGTATGATAGTCACGCTAGAGCTAAGGGACTCAAGTCCATTGGTGAATGGATTTGATTTATATGTTTAAAACATTAGATATTGGTCAAGATTGTTGAAACATATTTGCATCATGTTTTTTTGAAATAAAATTTCACTATTATTCAATTATGATTTAGAATTGAATAAAATGTCCTAATAATTTATGATTATCAAATAGGATCGCTGCGAAAGTCGTGGTGGTTGAAACCCTATTAAGTGAACTGATATTATGAATTATGTTTTTCCGTAGTCTGAATCATTAAATGGGACATAAATTATTTAATATAGACTATTATACAAGTTTATTGATGGCGCTAAGTTTCACGAGCTATAGGGACATGGAGATGTCTAATCAATTGTGTAGACAAGTATGGGTCGGTGGATACTTGTTGGACAGACCTGCCTTAAGATTTTTCCAATAAGTTGAAGAATTTAAGGTTAAAATATTATTAGTAGGTTCCTCAGACATGAGTGTGATATCCCTCTCACTTAATGATTGGTAGCCTTTGACACTGTCAACCGCTGATCCGTAAAAGGCATTCATAAAGGCAGTGATTATGGTTGCTAAAATTTAAGTGGGAGCTATAGTCACGCAAGATTGGAGAAGTCCTCCTATTCTGGATATTTGGATATCTAAGTAGGAATAATGTTCTGGCCACTCGAAGAGTAAGAACTGTAAAATGCATGGCCATGCTCAAATGGATTAATACGTAATCATTTGTTTATTTGACAGCTCAAGCTCGGGATCGAGAATTAATTTGAATATGGATAACATTAGATGCTATCATATCGTCAAATTGAACATTAAGTGACAAAGGAATTGAAACCGCACATCCACTTGAGGACAAGTGGGAGATTGAAGGAATTGGTGTCCTTTAATTGATGTGTAAAATACTAATGATATAATAGGATTAAAATGGAGATTTATAATCTGAATAATTTAGGTAATTATAGTGCTTTGCTAGAAGCCAACTATAATTTATAGATTAAATTATATTTAATCTATTGCTATTTTATTCAGGTCCTATAAGATCACACACAAAGAGTACTAAGAATTGGATAATTGATTAATAATAATAATAATAAGTTATTATTGTTGATATAGTTTATGGATAGAAGATAAAAGATAAAGGTGACTTATTAGGAATAAGTTGACCTAGTTTCTACAATATATAAGGAGAGACTTATTGAGAATAAGTCTTAACTCTTAACCTAATATTGGATTGTACGTGTGTCTCCAAAACCTCTCCCACCACAAATCGCTAGCCTCCCTAACCCTTAGGGTGTGAGTTGCAAATCCTTCGATCATTCGTTCTAGCAAACAGAGACAAGGAGATCCAATCTCGATTTCGTGTGGACCAAGTAGAGGAGTCGCGCTTGAGGCTCTTTTCTTCAAAGGTGATTTCGAATCAAGGTTCCGCACAAGAAATGTACGACTTTTCCCCTCTATATTGTTCATATCAATTCATGCATGAGACCCCGAATTAGATGTTAGAAAATAGTTTTCTACCCTTCCGCTGTGCATCTAATTTTCCTACAACATCCACCAAAACGAGACGTAAAAGCCGAGCCCCCACACTCGTCCTCCTGCATGCCACTCTTCACCGCCAACTGTACACTTCCCTCTGCCCTAAACCCCCCTATAAAACCCTCCATTAACGATCTCGATCCACCACCACCACCATCACCCGTCGATCGACGAGCAAATCCACAACAATGGGCTTCAAAGCGAGTCTCCCGATCCTCCTGGTTCTCCTCTCCCTCATGGCCTCCTCGGCCCTCTCCCTCCGCCTCCTTGGCGACGACCTCATCAACCCCTCCCGCGACCCCCGCCAGGCTGAGGTCCGTCGCTGCCAGGGCTTCGGCCAGATCCGCCGCTGCCTTGAGAGCTGCGAGAGGAGGTCTTCCCGCCGCGGCGATGATGATGTCGTGGTGCTTCTTGAGGATGACCTCGACAACCACCACGAAGATCTCGCTGAGCGCCAGCTCGAACGGTGTCAGCTCCGCTGCCAGAGGCAACAAGGCGGTCGCCAGCTTCGCGCCTGCCGAGAGAGGTGCGACGAGCAATTCCAGCGCCAGAGCCAGAGAGTTCGCTATGAAGGTAAATATATTCATTTGTAATCATAGAAGTTGCCGTGTTTTCTATCGGTCGGGATAAAAAACCTGTTTTGAATAATGTCATACATCAAATCCGCATCTCGATCCTTATCCGTGTCGATTGATCTTCCTGCATAGATTAGAAAGAGGCGGGGTTTGCTCCCCGAAGGAGCCTCCGACGCCCAAGTCAGAGAGTGTGTCGGCTGATCGAAGCCCCACTAACCCTAGTAGTTCAATCACATATATATAGTGAGAATTAGGGTTTACCTGGTAAAAGACGATTATGCCCCTGGACATCGTATGTAATTACTTTTGCTCTATCAATTGCCCCTCGGGTTTCCTTATCACGATCTAGTGATGAGGGAAGACGAATAACACGAGTAATGCTTGCCCCTTGTCTGAGTTGTATCCTGCAAGCTTCAACATTCTCAACCGAATAACATGATATAAAGCAATTGGTGCGTCATTAACTGATCAACTGGAATGTACGGTTCAAAATGATTAGATGAATTCTTTGCCATAAATGAGAGACGGCGTGACGTTCTCGTTTGAATTTTATTTATGATTGACAACTTGATTGTTTTCATTGAGGTTGGGCATTTCGCCTTAAATGACATTCTTATTGCTTGATTTCGAGTTTTGCTGGCCCTTAACGGCGTTGTTATGGCTTAGACTTAGCTTTAGGTGGTCTTAAGTGACGTTTTCGTTGGCCATGAGTGGCGCTCTTTGGCCATGAGTGGCGATTCGTTGGCCATGAGTGGCGATCTGTTGGCCTTGATTGGCGATCATTTGGCCTTGAGTGGCGATTCGTTGGCCATGAGTGGCGATTCATTGGCCTTAATTGGCGATCTATTGGCCTTGATTGGCGATCTATTGGCCTTGATTGGCGATTCGTTGGCCATGAGTGGCGATCTATTGGCCGTGAGTGGCGATTCGTTGGCCATGAGTGGCGATCTATTGGCCGTGAGTGGCGATTCGTTGGCCATGAGTGGTGATCTGTTGGCCTTGATTGGCGATCATTTTGGCCATGAGTGGCGATTCGTTAATTGCTTTTTATGGCTTTGATATAATGTTATTCTATATATAAATGCGCATATAAGCATTTCGAGAATTTATGTATCACCGATGCAATTAACCATGCAATATAATTAACTAAAGAATAAACTTGTCATCACAATGGAAAAAAATAGAGAACTTAGCTTTTAGGTCTCATATGGACCGGCCGGGCGTGACGTGTTGTTCTTCCAAGTGAGATATTATGAAAGTTGGGCCCTTTTCCGCAATTGTATTAAGCATATGGACTGGGCTGTGATTTCCAAGATTTTTGGGCTGACTTTGTAATTAATCCCAATTGACAAAGTAACGCCCGATTAATTACTTTGTAATTGCAAAGTAACGTTTCTTCCTATCGTCTTCCTCGCAGGGTTTGAAGGCGGCGGCGGCGGCGCAAGACTTCAACGCAGATCCTCGGCGACGAATCGAACCCGACGAGGGGTCCTTGCAATGTCGAGCGATGGGTGCGAGGCAGTGGTGCGACTGGGCTCGAACGTGGGTTGGCGACATCGTGGCTCAGTGAAAGGAGATGCCCTGTAACGACGGCTATGGTGAAATCCTCAAACCAGATCCATCCAAAGTCGCAAAGGGAGAGGCAGAGGAGGCCGGAATCGGCGGCTATGGCCCGATCCCAGGCCAGATCCAACCGAAATCGCGCAGAGAGAGGCATAAGAGGCTGGAATCCGCGGCTATATGGTGCAAGACGAACATGATAAGATAACCGATGACATTGTTGCTAAGGTTCTAGCATGAGAGGGCTCGGATCTGGTGAGCCGCTATGCCCTTCGTCTTCCGCTTCAAGATCGACGATGCCCCCTGCTAGAATCTGTGGGCGAAGGCGATAGGAGGGCGGTCGACAGAGGCACTCCCCTGGAGCCGCCCGCCGCTTCATTCCGCCTCACAAATCATCGATCTTCGTTGCTTTTTTTTAATTGAGAGATCCGATCTCGGCTTTTTGATCGAATTCCCACGGACGGCGCCAAATGTCATACATCAAATCCGCATCTCGATCCTTATCCGTGTCGATTGATCTTCCTGCATAGATTAGAAAGAGGCGGGGTTTGCTCCCCGAAGGAGCCTCCGACGCCCAAGTCAAAGAGTGTGTCGGCTGATCGAAGCCCCACTAACCCTAGTAGTTCAATCACATATATATAGTGAGAATTAGGGTTTACCTGGTAAAAGACGATTATGCCCCTGGACATCGTATGTAATTACTTTTGCTCTATCAAATAACATTTAAATTAATTTAATTAATGTTTTTATGATATATTTTCCTATTATTAATCGATTCTATTGTGCATTTTGACCTTAAAAACTATTGGAATACATTAATTATTATCCTAATTTTTCCTATTTTATTATTCATCAAAATTGTCAAATTTTACAAAAATAAAATCCTATGCAGTTTATGATATCGAAAAAATTGTAGTTATTATGATCAAGAGATAAAATTACATCCAAAGTGTTGCATTTTTTTTCAAAAAAAATAATGCATTATTGATTCCGGTGTCAATATCCCTACAATATAACAGCAAAATAACCTTTCTGTAAAAGATTTAGCCACGTGTCAGGTCAGCAATTTTCGGAGTTTTTTTTTTTCATTTTCTCCTTTTTGCCCCTCTCTTCTTTAAATCCTAAACGAACGATTGAAGACGGTTTTTCTCATATGCGGTTCCTTCCAGGTTCATATTTCGCTCTTCGTCCTTTTCTCTCTCTCCTTTGTCCTCCAATTTCATGTAGATGGAACGAGAAGCCGGTTCAACACCCACCGCCCTAGACGCCGATTTGGGTTCGAACAAAGAATGAAGAGTTCAGCACCAAAATTACTGGTGAGGTTCGCAGCCAGGCACTTGCTGTTGCTGCCCTTTGAATTTGTATGTTCCTTAATCAGCTTTCAGATTCACTTTTGGGTTGATTCTGATGATTTGTAATTTGGGGCTCTTGAATTAGGGCAGTTGATGGAGGAAGCGGGTAAATTTAACCCTGAAATTTGCCCTTGATTTGAAGATTTCAAGAGTTCTTGGGTTTTTTTGTTTGGGGACAACCGGAAAAGGATGCTAGAAGTTCCCGTTCTGAGCGGGTGAAGGAGCGGAACGCAGCCAGACTCAGCACAGCCCTGCACACGTCGTTACTTCCTCATGAGCGAGTACCGTCTCGGTTGTTTCCATTAGGTATGTCCCGACCTTTCCCCAAATTTTAAGTCCTCAATTAACTCTTCTTTCAACTGAGAATTTAATTTTTGCCCTCAAATTTTCAACTGCCTGTCTTTTTTGCCTTTTGCAATTGGTAAATTTTGGGGCTAATTGCCATTGCGTCGTCTCCTCCTCCGATTCACCCTCCAAATTCCTTTCAATATCAATTAAAACATCAGGTCAGTTTCACTTACTCTTCTCATTTTCTTCAGTTTTCCTTGTACTGTGTATTAGGTTTCTGAATGAATCGGAATTTCGAACTGAAAAATACTAATTGATTTATGATTAGATCGTAATGAGCTTATTTGTATCATTTCTCAACAAAATTAAGTTCAAACTCTCCTCTTCCTTTCATCAATTCAGTTTAGCGTGAAACTAACCCTTTTAATCTCTGTTGTATAAGAATTAGTTTCATTTAGATTGTTTTTCATTTTGCCTAGGACATGTTTTGATTATAATTGAATGGCTAATTTGTTGTATTGGAATAATCTTCTTACCAAGCTTATTAAAATCTCGATCCGGATCTAAGAATGATTCTATGATCAAAATATGGCAGGACACTACGAATCGGAGGTAAAAGCTATGCAAGAGGATTGAGTACACAATTAGAGCTTGGTATTTACAATTCCAGAATCTAATGGTACCTTCATGTTTGCACTTTTGTAAATGATAACTCCAATTGACTTGAATAGAAAGTACTTGACCGACCATTAGTAAGGCTATGTGCGTATGTGATAGTTATTTCCGGTGTGTGTTTGTTCAAACCTCTTGCATTAAATTCTCTTATGTTTCCTTCTTGAACTGTACTTTTGAACTTCTGGTATGAATAGGATAACACTCCAGGGTGAATTCAGTGAAGTTATGGCTGATTCATTGCACAGACAATTGCTTAGTAATGAAAAGTCCTATATTTAACTAAACAAGTAAAAACGAGTGTTTCTCACAGGAATTTGAGATCGGCTGGAGTGAAATTTGGCGATGGCGGAGTGGCTGCTTTCCCTGCAACTCGATGATTCAGAGAACAAAGAGGAAGGGGAGTGTGGGTTCCGCCCTTGCATTTCCATGGAAGCAGCTAAAAATTCATTGCCTTCCAGAACTCAAGTTCGCATCTTTTCTCTCTTTCCCCTTCAATTTGCATAATTGCATAAGCCAAGTTTCATAAAATCACTTGCTAAGTTGGTCTTGGGTGGTCATTTGTTGATGGATTAGGTTTAATTGAAACAATCAAGCAACTCACGAGACGTTTGCAACTGTGTAAATTCAGCTTTATGTTTCGAATTCAATCCTGATGAATTTGCAAGTTATGAATTTTGTTTGGCTCTCATTTCATCTTTCAGACGATTATGGATGATATTCTATCAATAGCAAAAGTTGGTGGTGCTGGCGGATCATACTCCTATAGCGCCTTACAGAGATTGGACTAATTGTGGTCTAATATATGCACTCCTGCTGTTTGCAGGAGGATGGTCAAGTATGAAATAAATATGAAATATAGATCAGACTGACTTCCCTGTCTCAGCAAATAAATACAAGACTTCCTCCCGTTGTAGTAAGAGAAAAGTCAGGATCGAATCCACGAGGAAGCACGTCAGCAGTTCTCAGGTAGCTGTAAGGTCTCACAAAGGTAGCAGAAAAGACAGAAACAAATAAACCCGGCAAGGGCAACTAAAACAAAAGCAAAGACAGAAAGTAAAGCAAAGCAAATAACTCGACAGCAGCTAAGTCGACAACAGCAAAGAACTCGACCAGACAACTCGACCAAGTTTTGTCGACACAGAAGTCCTCGATATCGAGAAGTACTCGACACAGAAGGCTTATCGACAAGATGTTCTCGACAAGACACAGATCGACAAGAACAGAAGGCAAAAAAACTAGATCTCGACAAAAAGAACTCGACGTCGACAAGATATGTCGATATCGACAACTTTGGTCGATCTCGAGAAGTAACAGAAAACTAAATTGCAAAGCTTTTCGAACACAGAACGCGAATTTCGATGAAATAAATCAATAAACTTAAAGACTTCCAAGGCTAGGGTTTCAACACCACAACGATAACCATGCAAAACAACACATAAAGGCATAAAAGATCATGCTTTCCATCTAAATAACTTTCGTTATTAACAAATAGGAATATAGAGGCTCTCGCATAAACCCTAATTGTTACTAACCCTTTTCACATAATTAATCCAAGTTGCATTAAATTCACTTTCGCTTCAACAACACAAACAAGGATCACCTTCAACCCTCGCAAAAGAATCATGCTCATAGGGATAGAAGATGGATTGCATAAAAATCTGACCTTTATCGCATCGCCTCACATGGCCACCGTCGGGCTCACCCCAGCCCCAGAAGTGGGTGGACTACTCACGCCTCATCGCAATTGCAGACATTGAATTGATGAAAGAAACTTGCATTAAACTAAATTCAAAGCCTTTACAATTCCGGCAATCAACTCTCGTAAACCGCCAAAACCTTAAAAACCTCAAACTACTAAACTGTATCTGAATGGAACTAACTACTTGTCTTCCTCTGAAATTGGATGATATGTTCTGGTCCCTCCATAAAACCAGCCCCCATGGGCTTTATTTATAGGCTTCTAATCCTTGCTAATCTAGGATATAACATCTATATCTATATCTAAAAACTATATCTAAAACTTTGATGATAAATAAATAACATAATGTAATTAAATAAACTAGATAGACTAGGATTATATCTAATGTGTGGACATCTTCTTTGGTCTTGATAGATCTTGATAGATTCGGATAGAGTTCATCGAATCTTTACTTGCAAGCAATCTCTCTCTCGGACTTCTCCTCGATCTCGGACACTGGGAGTGCTCGACAAATCTTCTCGACATCGGCTTCTGGACTCCTCGACAAAATCTTCTCGACATGACTCCTCGACATCGACAAGTTCTCGATGTCGATAACATTTTCGTCTCGTCGATTAGAACACATGTCGAGTTGGTGACTTGTCGATGTCGACAACTTTCCTCGACATCGAGTAGATTTCTCAGCTTCCAGCTCTGTTCGTAAAACGCACTTTCCCGCTGCCTCGGTTGTCGGATTGACGCATATGACCATGCGTTGGAAAGCTCTTTCCGAGGGCTACAACTCTCATGAAGACATCACAGCCTGATTCAGAATGATGAAAACCAGAAATTTGCCTTCTCTCCAGCTGCACCATTCTTGGCTTCTCCATGACTTTCCATTAAGCTCCAAAATGCGTCCGATTTCTGCGAAATATAACAAAAACTTGTGTAGACCTCCATATATTGCAAATAAGTATAAATTACACAAATTCTGTATTATCTAAGCCCAAATGAATGCAATGTATGCAGAAATCGACATAAAAGTAAGTGTAAAACATGGCAAATTAGGCTCACAACAACTGCCCCATACTTAAGCTTGCTTGTCCTCAAGCAATACTTTTACTTGTCATTCAGAGGAAGAATTCAAAACTCTCAACATCTTAGATTCATTCTCATATAACCCTGCAATCAATTACCATCCTTGAAAAGGTACTAGTGTCACAGATTCATGCATGTGCAAATAAAAGCAACATCTACTCACAAAAGGAGGGTTATGCAAAAACAGTTCATGTGACAAAGCATTGATAATCAAGAGGACTTTAATTTAAGCTCAAATAAGGAGTAGATTGGTAAAAGGCTAAAGGTGGGGAATTTCTGGCAATGTGGTGCTTTTGATCCGGGGAAATGGAGTATTTCCAAGCTTGAGTTTCCACATTCCTTCTCCATATGATTCATCACCTTTCATAATGCTTTTCTAAATAATAATGCTTTTACCTCTCTGACCTTGGCACTGCCTTCTCGCGAGTCGCAAACATGGGTGTCATGAATGGCCCCGGATACTTAGTGCCTTGGACTCCTCACAATGTGTCCCATCTCTCTAAAATATTATCTCAGAGAGCAGGGTCAATCTACCTTTATCTCCTGAGGTGATTGGATTTTCTTTCACTCATTAAATTTTCCATATATTTCAAACAATTTCCTTCCAAACTCCAATAATGATAATAATCACAAACACCATATAACATCTCCATAATGTAACATCATTCTCAACATAATCCCCGGATAGGGTAAAGAATGGCAAATATTTGGATCATGTGGAGCAATAATTGAAATAAGGCATATTATGGCTTTTGTGATGCATAAGCATAGGTATGGCTAGGATTATAAACATATGAGCATTATATGGAAATATAAAGTCCTCCATCATCTTATCATGCAACATGTCAAAAGCAACTTCAAATTTTACCTCCTTTCATGGTTTTCAAGAAATAATGCACTTCATTGTGACTTCCCTTTACTAGGCAATTTCATGCTATATCTCTAATGAATCCAATTTTGCATCGTCGAGTTCAATATAAGCTTCCATTACATTTTTCAAAAAATTTCAAATGGGGGTCATTTTTCTCAAATTTTGGAAAACATGCATATGAGCACATAATTCAAATAATGCATTCCAAAATAACCATGTATAAGCATTTCCAAGAAATAAATTCTAACTGTGCACACATAATGTCAAATAAATAAAATATGCATAAAGTAAGCCCTTCCCCCACCCCATACTTAAACATTACAGTGTCCTCACTGTATAAAAAACAAGGGAAGAGAAAGGAACTCACAAGACAGGTGTGCAGAACGTCGAAAAATCAAGCGAAGAAGATGCTGCAGTGCTTGTCGATCTCGTGAACTCTTGTCGATCTCGAGAACTTGTCGATGTCGACAACATCTCCTCGACATCGAGTTCTTCCTCCTGCCTCCAGGGTGATCTTCTCGACCACAGGCTTGCTCGATGTGGTTTGTCGATGTCGAGTTCCTTGCCTCATGTCGACAAGACTGTAGCTTTTTTCTCATACCTGCAGGATTCGTTAGAAAAGAAATACCCACAATAGTATAATCCTAAAAATAATGTCCAAAACCTAAAGCAAACAAAAACAATGATGTCCAAAAAGTCTTAAAATAAAAGTCTATTTACAAGCTCTAGATTTTATAATCGCTAGGCCGACTTTCATTTATGCTCAAGGTGGCATCTGCAGTGCCCATGTAGCTTGGGCCTCAAAGATTTTATAATCGCTAGGCCGACTTTCATTTATGCTCAAGGTGGCATCTGCAGTGCCCATGTAGCTTGGGCCTCAAATAAGACTCCATTCTTGTCCTTTAGCTGGATCCCTCCTGAATGGATCTTGTTCACCGTGAATGGTCCCATCTTCTTCTTATTGAATTTGTTAGGGAACCAATGATCCTTTGATTTAGAGACATAGACCATGTCTCCAACTTCATACTCCTTAGGCTCATCATTGGAAATCCTGCACAATCGCACATACCAAGGCAGACCTCTTCCATGTATAGATAAATCATTGATGGAAATAGGAGAAGAAAGATTCATACCTTGGCTTACCTTCGCAGAATCGGGATCGGGAACCACTGGATCTTGTCTATCTCGAGTAACATTACTCGACATCGATGAAGTTGGCTCATCTGGTGGACTACAAGTCGAGGAAGGAGAAGTCGAGGGGACCAAAATCTTGTCGATATCGACAAGATTTGTCGACGTCGAGTTGTTTTCAGCTCCAGGTGGTGGACTGCTCGAAGATGGTGAAGTCGAGGAGACCCTGATCTTGTCGACATCGACAAGGGTTGTCGACGTCGAGGAGTTGCTGTCTTCAGGTGGACTCTTCGTCAAGGAAGGTGGTGTCGAGGACCCCAGGATCTTGTCGATATCGACAAGATTTGTCGATGTCGAGTTGTCCTCAATTCCCTGTGGCTTGCTCGTCGATGAAGTGGTGGTCGAGGAGATCAGGATCTTGTCGACATCGACAAGATTTGTCGATGTCGAGGACATCTTCTCGATTTTTAGGTGATTGCTCAACGATGTTGGTGGAGATTTCTGATCTTTGTCGATGTCGACTATGTCGAGGAGTTTTTGTCGACTTCAACCCCATACTTGCATCCTTTGTTCTCCTTGAGAATTGTCATGATCTCCTCCACCTGGGCCTCCATGTCCCTCTTTTCCAGCTCCTCCGGAGTCATATTTCTGACCTTGGGTTCCCCGCAGGTGATGTAGCCAGCTGAGATAGATTTGACCTCTTCCATGGGACCTGTATGCCTTTCAGTTTTGTTAAAGGAATAATCAATGATCTCATCACTGATGTTGAATGTGAGCACCCCTTTCCGTACGCTTATATTAGCATCCACCGTTGCCAAGAATGGTCTCCCTAGAATAATTGGACAAGCAGGATCTTCTTGCATATCAATAATTAAGAAATCAGCAGGGACGAAGAATTTACCTACTTGTACTGGGACATTTTCCACCATGCCTGTTGGAATGACCACCGTGTTGTTGGCCATATATAGTCTAGCATCCACAGGCTCCAAGGCACCTATCTTAATCTTGGACCAAATCGTTAAAGGCATAATACTAACACTAGCTCCAAGATCACATAGGGCATTAATTTTGTATGGACCAAATCCAATAGTTATAGCAAACTTACCTGGATCCGGCCGCTTTTCCAGTATGTCCAGCTGGCTGCACTCCTCTGTGATTTCTGCCATTGATCGCTTTTTGCTCAGAATCTCCTTCAGGAACTTGACGTAGGACGGCATCTCATTGAGAGCTTCTGTGAAGGGTATGGTGACGTTGAGCTTCTGAAGCATCTTGATGAAGCGCTGAAACTTTTTCTCCGCTGGGTCCTTTAGAGATTTCGTGGGGAAAGGTAGCTTCTTTTTCTGATTTGGAGCCAGAACAGACGTCGGAGGTGTTGCAGTCTTATCGACATCGACATGGGACTTCTCGACATCGACAACTTTCCTCGATGTCGAGTTGTTGTTCAGTGCAGAGGTTGGTCGATCAGAGGAGTTGTCGACATCGAGGAGAGGGTTCTCGACATCGACAATGTTCTCGACCTCGACAAGATCTTCGTCGACGTCGAGTTGCTGTTCAGCGCTGTCCTGCTGCTTTCCGACCTTTGGCTCGCTTAGTTGATGACCGCTTCTGAGCTTTACAGCAGCGACGTGTCCAGATTTTCCCTTAGGATTTGGTTCTGAAGATCCAGGAAGAGCGCCTATCTGTCTAGGGATTCCCGCTGCCAGCTGACCAATCTGTGTATCAACTGTTTTCCGCCAAATATCAATTTCCCCAAGCCTAGAGTTGACACCTTGCATCTGAGTATAGACGGAGTTGAAAGATTGCCTAGTTTCAGCGTGATTCCTCCGCATCTCCTCCAGGATTGTCTGTGTATCATCCTTTTTCTGATCCCTTTCAGGATGTCCTGGAGCTCTGTAGGGCGGGGGGTTCCTAGGGACACCTTGGTTCCATTGTGGTTGCTGAAACCTTTGGTCCCCCATATAGCGATTTGGACCCCCTGCGTACGCTGCTTCCTCATGATGCTCTGCCAATCTGACTTGCTCGCTGTGTGGGCACTCAGTAGTGGTGTGCCGATGCGATCCGCATTCAATGCAAGGCCGGTTGACAGAGAGATATTTGACTTGCTTGAGCAGCGTCTTATTCTGGTCTCTGTAGAATTGCTCCCTAACGTCTGAATCAATCTCCTTTGAAGGCTCATATAGGGGCATGGATGGTGCTGGCCTGGCGTATGGGTTCTCTTCATAAGTTACAGTAGACCCATACTTGTTGTCGTACGTAGTGAGCTTCTCTAATACTCCCCATGCGTCACTTGGCGGCATTGTCAGATACTCATAGCGAGTATAGTTGTTGATCCTGTCCTTAGTGACTTGATCCAGAGAGTTGAAGAAGATCTCCTGAATGATGTAGGGCGGCTGTCCATGAGTAGGGCAAGATCGCAGAAGTTCCTTGTAGCGCTCCCATGCCTTTGCCAGTGGTTCCCCTTGCTTTTGTTTGAAGGCAGTGATTTTCTGGCGGAGATGTGCTGTTTTGGCGGGTGGGAAGAATTTGTTCATAAACTCATGCTCTACTTGGGCCCAGGTTGTGAGTGATCTTGCTTTCAGCCCTTCCAGCCATTTCAGTGCAGGACCAGCGAGAGACCAGCGGAAAGCTTTCATCTTGACATATTCCAAGGTTGTACCTTCAGCAAGAGTACGGCACATATCAGAAAAGTTGGTAATATGCTCAAGAGGACATTCATTAAAATTCCCATGAAAAGCATTTTTTTTAAGTTCAATTAGAAATTGAGTGCGAATTTCATAGGAGTTTTCAGGGATAAGAATCGCCGATTCAGGCACGACGAGCGTGGGATGCATATAATCCTCAGCAGTAGTTGGATATCGGGCAAGCTCAGCTTCTGCTTGCCTCGCGCGTTCAGCTTCTTGTTCCCATCTTGCTCTCTCAGCGGCGAGAGCAGCATCCCTGGCGGCTAGATCCCTGGTGAGCCTTGCGATCAGCTGTTCGTTTGTTTCAGCGTCCGCCATTGCTCTTTGCAGTTGAGCTTTGATGTGGAAAAGTCGTTCCGGTTCGTCTAAGGCGTCAAACTCAGGTGTTTGACCAGAACGACGCATACACCTGCGAGTTCACTCAAAGAAACAGTGAGAACTGACTACCTAAGGCGCGATTGATAGCTTCCCCGGCAACGGCGCCAATTTGTTGTTTGCAGGAGGATGGTCAAGTATGAAATAAATATGAAATATAGATCAGACTGACTTCCCTGTCTCAGCAAATAAATACAAGACTTCCTCCCGTTGTAGTAAGAGAAAAGTCAGGATCGAATCCACGAGGAAGCACGTCAGCAGTTCTCAGGTAGCTGTAAGGTCTCACAAAGGTAGCAGAAAAGACAGAAACAAATAAACCCGGCAAGGGCAACTAAAACAAAAGCAAAGACAGAAAGTAAAGCAAAGCAAATAACTCGACAGCAGCTAAGTCGACAACAGCAAAGAACTCGACCAGACAACTCGACCAAGTTTTGTCGACACAGAAGTCCTCGATATCGAGAAGTACTCGACACAGAAGGCTTATCGACAAGATGTTCTCGACAAGACACAGATCGACAAGAACAGAAGGCAAAAAAACTAGATCTCGACAAAAAGAACTCGACGTCGACAAGATATGTCGATATCGACAACTTTGGTCGATCTCGAGAAGTAACAGAAAACTAAATTGCAAAGCTTTTCGAACACAGAACGCGAATTTCGATGAAATAAATCAATAAACTTAAAGACTTCCAAGGCTAGGGTTTCAACACCACAACGATAACCATGCAAAACAACACATAAAGGCATAAAAGATCATGCTTTCCATCTAAATAACTTTCGTTATTAACAAATAGGAATATAGAGGCTCTCGCATAAACCCTAATTGTTACTAACCCTTTTCACATAATTAATCCAAGTTGCATTAAATTCACTTTCGCTTCAACAACACAAACAAGGATCACCTTCAGCCCTCGCAAAAGAATCATGCTCATAGGGATAGAAGATGGATTGCATAAAAATCTGACCTTTATCGCATCGCCTCACATGGCCACCGTCGGGCTCACCCCAGCCCCAGAAGTGGGTGGACTACTCACGCCTCATCGCAATTGCAGACATTGAATTGATGAAAGAAACTTGCATTAAACTAAATTCAAAGCCTTTACAATTCCGGCAATCAACTCTCGTAAACCGCCAAAACCTTAAAAACCTCAAACTCCTAAACTGTATCTGAATGGAACTAACTACTTGTCTTCCTCTGAAATTGGATGATATGTTCTGGTCCCTCCATAAAACCAGCCCCCATGGGCTTTATTTATAGGCTTCTAATCCTTGCTAATCTAGGATAGAACATCTATATCTATATCTAAAAACTATATCTAAAACTTTGATGATAAATAAATAACATAATGTAATTAAATAAACTAGATAGACTAGGATTATATCTAATGTGTGGACATCTTCTTTGCTCTTGATAGATCTTGATAGATTCGGATAGAGTTCATCGAATCTTTACTTGCAAGCAATCTCTCTCTCGGACTTCTCCTCGATCTCGGACACTGGGAGTGCTCGACAAATCTTCTCGACAACGGCTTCTGGACTCCTCGACAAAATCTTCTCGACATGACTCCTCGACATCGACAAGTTCTCGATGTCGATAACATTTTCGTCTCGTCGATTAGAACACATGTCGAGTTGGTGACTTGTCGATGTCGACAACTTTCCTCGACATCGAGTAGATTTCTCAGCTTCCAGCTCTGTTCGTAAAACGCACTTTCCCGCTGCCTCGGTTGTCGGATTGACGCATATGACCATGCGTTGGAAAGCTCTTTCCAAGGGCTACAACTCTCATGAAGACATCACAGCCTGATTCAGAATGATGAAAACCAGAAATTGGCCTTCTCTCCAGCTGCACCATTCTTGGCTTCTCCATGACTTTCCATTAAGCTCCAAAATGCGTCCGATTTCCGCGAAATATAACAAAAACTTGTGTAGACCTCCATATATTGCAAATAAGTATAAATTACACAAATTCTGTATTATCTAAGCCCAAATGAATGCAATGTATGCAGAAATCGACATAAAAGTAAGTGTAAAACATGGCAAATTAGGCTCACAACAACTGCTCAGACTAGTAGGTACTTGTATGATGCATTAGATAGAAGTTTCAAGGCATGAGAAGCGGGCCATATCCCAGTCCAATTTTGTGGCCTCAAACGGAGAGATGATGAAGAGTTTCTACCTGCTTATTTTGTCCAATCTCTGCCTTACTAAAGAGTTTGAGGTGATTTCTTTTCTTATATATGAACAGTCACATATTCTGGCTTGGCGGTTTGAATTACCAGCTCCATATGTCAGATACAGAGTTAAGGAATCTTGTGGCTAACAAAAAGTGGGACATGCTCATCAACATCGATCAGGTATATGAAAAACTAACAATATACCTTGCTTTGTTAAAATAAATTTTTAGTATCCCCTGGAATGCAACATAAAAAGGGTGAAAATGGATTGATCTTGACACACAACATAACTCTTACTTTGTTGCTAATTTTACAGGATTTTCACGGGGATATGGTGTGTGTAGCAGCTAATCAAAGAGCTTCACAGTGGACATGTATTCGACGGATGGGAAGAAGACCCTATTGACTTTCCACCAACTTACAAGTATGAGATTAACTCGGATAAATATATTGGCGAAAATCCTAATGAAGGGGAAAAGAAGAGATCACGAGCTTGGTGAGTACAAAGCTATTCAAATTTAAAAGCTTAAATAACTGCATTGAGAAAGGGTTAGACATAGGCAATGCCTATGACACTCTTGTATTATGCTGATGCCTTCGTAGAAAAGAGAGGGTATGAATTTGTACAAAAGAATGAGAACGATAAAAATCTTCCCCTATATAGCGAATCATTTCTAAATGAATCTTGTATAGTAGGTGTGATCATGTTCTATGGCCAGGCAAGGGAATAAAGCAGCAATTCTAGAGAATACAGAACTGTAGACATTAGGATGTCCGATCACTGGCATGTTAGTTCCATGTTGATCTCTATCGAAATCGAAGCATTGGATCAGCGAAAGCTTCACAAGTCTTCAAACGAAGGCTTCACTCACTGACACCGCTTTGGAGGATGTGTTTATCAAAGTTGCATGTGAGACACAACACAAGCCTTCAAACGTTCTCATGATTATCAGCTGACACACTTCAATTTTTCCCGTTCGTGATTGCCGTGATGGGCGTCATGTTTCTTGTGTCGATAACTTGAAAGGTTTTCTCAAGGTAAGTTTCTTGTGTTCTTCTGATTGTCAATTTCTTTTCCAAAACCTTCAATTTGATCTTAGAAGTGTATAAATTACTTGATTACAAATACAGTGCAGATTGTGAATTTATGATGTCATTTTTAATACCGGATGATGAAGTTCAAAGAGACCACTTCCGATATATGATTAATCAGTCATCCATTCTATATTTGATTGCCATTGCCAAAGATTTATGATCTGATTTCATAAGGATAGTAGTTTAATCTGTGCAAATAGGGAGTGGTAATTGGTGAGATTGCCATTTGTTTTTTAAATCACCAATCCAATTTGTCACACCTTTTCTTGATGACTTGGTAATCCGCTATCTTCCCTTAACCAACCATACACTCTGGGTTGAGATTTGGTAAAGTTTTACTGCATAGGATATTAATTATCAAAATATGTAAAAGTACTTATCAGAGGCATTGCTCTTTATTTGAATGATCATGCATTCATGAAATTCTCAATTTGTGATTCTACATTTGGTTGATAATGTCTTTTTGTTTGTTGCAGCTACCATCTCCAGGTGAGGAAACCCAAATGCTACTCACATAATAGATCTCCTCCTCCCACTGGCTACCTGTCTTGCAAAAGAGAGTGTATCTTGGTTCTGTTTGGTTTCGTTTTTATGTCTTACGGAGCACACAAAGGTCATTCTCAAGAGTGTGCAGCTATATAGCGTCGCAATGCACATAAATTCGAGTAAAATGTGTATATACGTATACTTCTCATGGCTATATCAGCCTATATGACATCTACTGTTTAATGAAGCTCACTCCTTAGACTGATAAATCTGCCTACCCGACATTTCTTGTGTTGATGATGGTATTTGAATAAGCTTTTTGCTAAGAATGTGATCACTGATCACTCATCATATTGATTCATTTATTAAGGAACTTGTGTGCAATGCCTGGATACAAGTTCAAAGACCAAGCACTTAATCAAACGGTTGATTTGGTGATTTTACTCACTACATGGCACATGAATATCCACATTACACATACCATAGATAGTCTATAAGATATTTGAACTCGTATCATCTAAAATGCAAACATTCGAAAAATAATATAAATATACATTAATTTTAAAAATCCCATGAGCTGATTAATTTTAAAAATCGTATTAGCTAGTTCTAATTAATACTCCGTATATTATTTTTTAAAAAATTATATCACATATTTAACAAAATCCCACATCAAATTTACCATTTACCACTCTGATTTACATTTGTGATAGTAGAGATCCACACTCGTGTTTAGGGTAATTTGGATGCAAACAAAAGAAATAATGATAATGATTTATAGTATGTGGCCATGTGGGACCCAAATTATATAACATGGCATTGACCCAATATAATAAGCAGGCAGCCGAAGGTACGACGAGAACGAAGAGGACATGTACAATCCCCGCCGAGACCCTCAACAACAATTCCGTGAATGCCGCAGAAGATGCGAGAGGCAAGAGCAGGGCGGACGCCAGCAACGCCGGTGCGAGGAGCGATGCGAGGAGCAGCTCGAGAGGCAGGAGAGGAGGGGCAACGATGAAGCCGAGATGTCCAACCCCCGCCGAGACCCTCAACAACGCTTCCGTGAATGCCGAAGAAGGTGCGAGAAGCAAGAGCAAGGTGGGCGTCAACAACGCCGATGCGAGGAGCGATGTGAGGAGCAACTCGAGAGGCAAGAGAGGAGGGGCAACGATGAGGAGGTAGAGACCGAGATGTCAAACTTAACCCCCGTCGAGACCCTCAACAACGCTTCCGTGAATGCCGAAGGAGGTGCGAGAGGCAAGAGCAAGGCGGGCGCCAGCAACGCCGATGTGAGGAGCAATGCGAGGAGCAGCTCGAGAGGCAGGAAAGGAGGGGCAATGACATCGAGGAAGAGACCGAGATGTTTAACCCCCGTAGGGACGACCCTCAACAACGCTTCCGTGAATGCCAAAGGAGGTGCGATAGGCAAGAGCAGGGTGGGAGACAGCAACGCCGGTGCGAAGAGCGATGCGAGGAGCAGCTCGAGAGGCAACAAGAAGGCGGTGGACGTGGTAGGCAAACAAGGGTGATATAGAGGCTATGCCGCCAGCAATGCCAACAGAGAGGCCAAGGGTACGAGTGCGAGAGGCGGTGCCAGCGCCAGTCCGGCCATGGCATCGTGGCTTGATCGACTCGGGGATGAATGGCTCTACATCTATAGCTTCTTTTGTTGAAGCGGGATGGATAATGAATAAAGTTTGCGAGCCGTTATATAATGAGCCATGTACGTAACGGCTCTTTTTTTTTCATTCCTTTTTGGAGTTTTCTTTTGCCATGTGACATAATGTATCTCGATGAGATAAATAAAATAGTATGCTTGAAGTGTGGTAATTGATTTGCTTTTTGTGTTAATTGACCTCCGCTCCTCCGCTGATTATAATTACTGAAACCCGACCAGCATAGGATAAAACTCTAAATTGAAAAAGATTTCCTACAAAAAACACAGCAACCTTAACAATCTAATTAAAAAAAATGCTAAAATAATTTTTTTTTAAAAAATTAGAGTCTTATCATATATTAAAAAATTTAAAAAAAAAAATTAGAGTCTTATCTGCACCTTGGGCATAGGAAACCTTTTTTTTTCATAAGGGCTTTAGGCAAGATGTCGGTATGACTATTGACAAGATAATTTCACCTTAATTGCCACACGTCCTTTTTATTTTTTCCGAACACATTGCAAAAAGGCCCAAAACTCTCTTTTCCCAAATCGAAACCTAAATCTGTCGAACGAATTGTACGTTTTGATCGAAAACAACCTAAAATCGATGAAATTAATTAAAATATCAATTGATCGGCACACGAATGGGTCTATCGCTCGCTTTACATGATTATCGAATTGCGATTTTTGGTCTTCTTTCGAAAAAACCGTCGAAGGAAGGAGCTCAGCAGATACGAACGAGGTTCATGAATAAGCTCGGCAGGTTTAGACGAGGTGAATAAGTAACCTCGGCGCATAAAAACGAGGTTATGACGGAGCCTCGTCTAGCTTTTGCGAGGTATATATATATATATATAATGACCCTTTTGAAGTTCTTGTTTGAAGCCCCATTGACATAAGCTGAGCTCAGTAAATACCCTCGGCTTCTGTTGTTGAGGTTAAGGTAGAAGCTCGACTTCTGTTGTTGAGCTTAATGAAGAAGCTCGACTTCTGTTGTTGAGCTTAATGAAGAAGCTCGACTTCTGTTTTTGAGCTTAATGAAGAAGTTCGGCTTTAGTTGTTGAGGTTAATGAGGGAGCTCGGCTTCATTGACACGTAATGCATAAATTCATTAAATTGTGTAGAGGTATATATGTGTGATGGATCTTGTTATAATGCAAACTCATATGCTTCTAAGAATGAGACATACTAAATGACTAAATCAGTTTAGAAAATGTTGTTTTCCTCACTTTTGGTTGCAACTCTCAATAACTAAATCAATATCATAACTTTATCCAAATAGTAAATTAGTTGTTCTTAAGCAGACATGAAACAAATTAATGCATATTTTAATGTTTTATCTTACAGTAATTGAAACAATTGGCCACTTCCCACCTATTTTTGTATAAATATATTAAGATTATTTATGATGAACTTTAACTGCTAAATTGTTATCAAATGTATATTTTTTGTGCTTCATACTAATATTTATATTTAACACCACAAACATTATACAAATAACCTTTTTCTTGCTTCTATTGATTCTGAAATTTAATTTATCGTCATTGTAATAAAGAAAGATGATGTTTATTCAAATTAATATGATATATTATGATTTCTAATATTAATTTTAAAATGATTAAATTAAATAAATGAGTAATGTTAATCTAAAAAGGATATTTCTAATCTAACGGATGACTAAGCCTATATTGACTAAATTACATCAAAATGATTAAATTAATCTAAAAGGTAATGTTACATCAAAATGATTAAATTAAATAAATAATTAAATTAAATAAATAAGTAACGTTAACCTAAATTGACTAAGTTGAGTTCAAACGATGGATCCAAATCATGGAAACCAATCAAAACAGCAACCGGGTGATGAAGGTGTTGATGTAAGTTTTAATTTTATAGCAAGATTCAATTTCTATACCTTAATTTGTACGCCATATGGGTTGATTGGCCCTCCAATAACTAATTTTCCTTTTTAGATTAACATTACTCGTTTATAACAAGATCCATCACACATATCTCTACACAATTTAATGAATTTATTCATTACATGTCAATGAAGTCGAGCTCCCTCATTAACCTCAACAACAGAAGCCGAGCTTCCTTATTAAGCTCAACAACAGTAGCCGAGCTTCTTCCTTAACCTCAACAACAGAAGCCGAGGTTATTTATTGAGCTCGGCTTATGTCAATGGGGCTTTAGACAAAGATCTTCAAAAGGGTCATTATGTTTGGGTGTAAAAATTCACCCTTTACTAAAAAGTTACCTTATACGCTCGTGAGATTATTTTCGTGAAAGCCTTCACGCAATGGTTCGTATATTATATGCGAGAGCATGTTTGGTGACGATAATCAAACACGTAAGGAGTGCGCGAAATGTGTTACATATCAAATACACCATTTTAGGGTACTACAAGCTCACAAACTAAAGTATATAAATTTAGTACAATAGTCGATCATACAATATAAAAAAAATAGTTAAGTTGTCGTGAGCACAAATTCCGTCATTTGGGTGGCAACTGGCAAGTTCCTCGGATTCAGCTGGTTATTCAATCTGCAAAAGTAATACAGGGTTAAGTTAGTGGGTTATAAGGAAAAAATCCACATGGGCTTTTGAATTATAATGATGGCCCAATATAATCCCAAAATGAAAGACCAGCCAAATAAATGGCTGCTGCGTTTTTTTTAGGGAAAATGACCAAGAATAATACCAACTATCAACCGTGAACCAAAAATAATACAAACTTTCAAAATTACCAATTGGTATACAAACTATAGCCCATTAAACCGATTTTGATATCATGGCTAAAATTCATAAATGAAAAAATAATTTAAACTAGAGATATAATTAATGAGAAGTGTGGGAATTTTTTGTAAATTTGTGAGAATCTAGATGAACATTCATCGTCTTCTTCGTGCTTTGCCGGGGAGTCGAGGACCGGCCGACTGGGGCTGCGGCGGGAGGTGGAGTGGCGGGAGCCAGAGGGGGAGTCGCTGGAGCGGGAGTAGCCGGGGGAGTGGCCGGAGCAGGCGGGGTGGGGGGGTCGCCGGTGGCGGAGAGGGAGGTGGGGCGGCCGTCGGCGGCTGGTCGATGTGGGTGGAGCGGCGGTCACTAGTGGCAGGGGAGGATGCAGGCGGAGTAGTAGAAGGAGGGGGAGAGGAGGTGGGAGGAGATTGGGTGGCCGACGGCGAGGAGGACGGGGAGCTGGCCGGAGTCTGGGCACGCCGAGGAGGTAGGAAATGGAGATGAACAGTGACAATTTTTCTCCGATTTTACAAAATTTTCCCGAACTTCTTGTTAATTATATTTTGAGTTTAAATTATTTTTTCGTTTAAAATTTTAGTCATGGTATCAAAATCGGTTTAATTGGCTATAGTTTGTATACCAATTGGTAATTTTAAAAGTTCGTATTATTTTTGGTTCACGGGTGATAGTTGGTATTATTCTTGGTCATTTTTCCTTTTTTTTAAAGCCAGAATCAAAGGAAGGTAAAAAAAACAAACAAACAAACCGTTAAAAGTAAACTCCGTGAAAGGATCAACTAGAAAAGAAGAAAATCCATCAATATCTTCAAAAAGGGAAGTTAGGATCTGTACGTGTGTATTGGAAGAGGGTAAGAATATCTTCAGAGTACACATAACATAAACATAAGGAAGGTAGGGATCTGTTGGCCTCCTAATTTTTCCCTATAAAAGAGGTTGATTTTCTGGGCTGCAGGAGGCTGGACGGATACGCCTACAGAGAAAAAAAAAAAGAACAAACACAGTAAACACAAAAACGCCAAACAACAAGAAGAAGGTAGCTCTCTCTCTATCTCCGGGGGGTTCCTACTGATCCCGAGACCCCGCACTTGAAAACCTTACGAGCTTTTCTCGTGGCCTGGGTCTCGGGGTCGTCAAATCACTCTCCAGCAAGTCAAAGGATCGTCAAAAATCGACTCTTGAAACCCCGCCCTTGAAAACCTTACGAGCTTTTCTCGTGGCCTGGTTTCGGAGTCATCAAATCACTCAAATCAAGTCAAAGTGCTGCAGAAATCAATTCTTGAAACCCCGCCCTTGAAAACCTTACGAGCTTTTCTCGTGACCTGGGTTTCGGAATCATCAAATAGCCCTAAAAGAGGGTGAAACGCTGCTGGATTTTTCCTAAACTAAGCGACTAATTCAAGCAGACAAATTGCAAGCAATCTCATACAAGGCTAAAGAAAAGAAAATTCACTGCAGCCACAAACAGATTTTCAAATAATGCACAAAGCAGCATCATTAAATTGGAATCAGTTTCTATCCCAAGCAAATCAAATAAATTGGTGCCCTACACTAAGCAAACCAGGCTTTTGTGAGAACATCCAAAGCAAAGGCGCTGATTTCTACCGGCGCTGATTTCTACCTAAAGAGGCTAAACTTTGTAGAGGAGCGAAACCAACATCAAATTTCTGATCTAAACAAAATCCCAAGTCAAAGAAGTTCAAGCATCCGGATTTCGGAGTCACAATTGGCCTAAAAGCCTGGCGAAACTCTGATGGAATTTCTACTAAGCCTCAAAGGGCTTAATACCAAATTCAATACAAAAGCCCTAAACCGCCAATGGCACAAAGATTGACTTAAGCTATTCTGTCACGTTGGCATCACAAACATATTCGGATTGATACAAAATTGCAGTCATTGCAGGAAGTTAAAAAAAACAAAAAAAAAGGGAAACGTTGCTCAAATTGTCCTAAACAAGCCCGCTGATTCACACATCAGTAGAAGAAGATTCAAAGAGAACATATTTTCTTCACAAATCGAATCAGTCCAAACTAACTAGGTTACTGCAAAAAGAAATAATCAAGCAGGCTCTTTCTCTACTGTTTCAGACAAAAGCACAAGGCATATGCAGTATGTCTTCCTATCCTCGGCTATTCTAAACTAAATTACAAATTTCAAACAAAAGAAAGCAAACGGCAGAACCAAAAAATAATAATCAAATCTTCAGTAAAAAAAAAGAAGTTGATTGAGAATCTGGATTTGGAAGACAAATTAGCTAAGAAGTCAGGCCAACTATTAAGTTTGACGTTTTTTTTTCCGGAAAATTAAGCACACCTTAGCAGTGGCCGCTTCTGAAGACTTCGATTGTGGGGTTGGATGAGCTGGGTCGCGCACCTCTTCCTGTCAACGCTCAAAGTCGTGATTGCTTGATCTTTTCCTCCTACTCCCGCTGTCAATCGACCCCAATTTCGAAAACCCTAAAATCACAGATTTGGGAAAAATCAGTCAAGGGTGGAAATTAAACACTAAATTGAGAGGGGTTCGATAGAGAATCCGAAATCTAGGCCAAGAATCACCTAAAGGTCAGATTGAATGTCAACTTTGGGGTTGAAATTTGTATTAAGGAGAAAAGGAAAGAAAGGCCCTACGGCGTACCTGGGCACGGGATCTCTTCGGTTCCTAGCCGCCATTGCTCTGTCCGCACCTTTGATCCGCCCGGGCTCCGCCCTCTTCAGTTTCAGTTGACCGAGATCGGACCTCCAAGGCGGTTGAAGTTGTGGGGTACGGCGCTTTCTTCGATCGCTCAGGGGAGAGAGACTGAGTGTATGAAGAACATCGAATGAAGCAATGTAGTAGTTCTGTACTAACTAACACAAAACAAAAAGTTTTGGGATGGGCAAACAAATCCGAGCCGTGGCCGGTTAGAACAAATTGAACGGGCTCCGTAATAAAAAAAAATGGGCTGAAGTGCTCAACTTTGAATCAGCTTAATTAAAAAAAAAATGGAGCAAAAGAAGTCATGTAAGCATACATACATATATGTTTGCCAGATTGCAAAAAGAACTAGGCCTTTTGTTTCTTGTGTGCAATCACAAAACTTACCCACTCACATAAAAGAATTATAATCATCACAAATTAGAAATTGAGTTTAACAAAATCACAAACTTAAACTCGTAAAATTTCATTGCCGGTTTATTCTAGGGGGTCGTTTTCAAAGTTGCCTTCTAAATGAGGAAAAAGAAAATAGAGTCAAAACCCTAAATCAAATTTCTCTCAAATTTAAACGGTTCCTTAAAAAAGAACTACGTGAAGACTTGATGCTCTTTTATGAGTTACGTAGGAAGTCCGATAAGAGAAATATTGGATTCAGTCGCCCATTTCAAATCAAATTAAATTGGTTCTTAAAAGAACTACGTAAAGACTTGACGCCTCATATCGGCTACGTAGGTAACCCGATATTAAATACTAAAATTATATCGGGTATGGTCATCAACCTCTAAATTCACTTTTCAATGAATACGAGGTCAAAGTCCAACCAAATTAAATAATTGGTTCCTAAAAGAACTAGGGGTGGTTTGATCCCGTTCCAAACGGGTACGTAGGACACCCGACAAAAAGCTCAAGCTCGTCGGGTTCAATCATTAAAACCAAAAAAATAAAATCAATTCAAATACTCTGAACTACGTAAGGCTTGATTCTCTTCCAAGAGATACGTAGGCAACCCGTTAAAATTCGGGTGCAGCTCAAATCACCAAAATCACTGAAGTCTTGGTGTCGATGCAACTTCGAATCAAGAGGATAACCAAAAGGGGTCGAACTCAAATTATAAAAAATTAAATAAAATATGTTCTACAATTATTCGCACATTTTTGTTCAACATATTTTTGGCACGCCCAGTGGGACCCTTTTTGCCTTTTCATCTCTTAGTTGTGTTGATACTAATGTTTGCCTATTTCTTTTTGTTATCACGAAATGGCACCAAGAGTTATGATCAACTTTAACGAACTGCCAGCAACTTTCCTCGTGGAGGGCGGTCGCTGGGTGAGAAGGAGGTCATTCAAGGTTCAATTTGATGTGACCAGGGAATACATCATGGCTGAGATCGCAACTAACAACAGCTTTGAGGCCATCCAGGAAGATGTAGCCGACGGAAATGAGCCCACCCCTGAGACTGCTCGTGGGCCAATCATTCGGGTTATCAAGAGAAGTGGTAACCCAGTGAAGGTTTCAAAGCCAGCTGTGAATGAGGCAAAGAAGAAGAACAAACCTCGCAGGAAGAGGGGGCGTAAGTGTGGCTCCCAACGCGGAAAAACTGGAGCTCTTCGCAAATTGGCTCGTTCCCCTGCTTTGGAACTAGCCAACGCAACGTTGTGGAGTGCTGCTAAGGATCTGCTTGCCAGCTCGAGACAAGTCTTGGTTGGGTCAATTCCTGTGGACTTGGACAATGTAGCTCAAGTTCTGGTCACCTCTTATTCCGATGGGGAGTCAGAAGGGATGTCCTCAAATGTGAAGGCTAAAAAAGCCAAGGTTCTAGAGGCTGAGGTATCAAAGCCTACTAACCCTCAAAAGGAGGCGTCGAAGGTTTCTCATGCCCAGGGGAAAGGAAAGGGTCTGAAATCAACGTCACTTCCGAACCAAAAATGTGAACAACGGGTGACAAGGTCTATGTCTAAGGCCGAGTCATATGCTGAAGTGACAACCCAATTGTCGAACCAAGAAATTGTTCAAGAAGAAAAGCAGGGTTCCCCGCTATATTTGGATTCTACTTCTCTATTTCAAGAGGAGGATTTTCCACTAGTTATAAGCGAAGGTGGATCATCTGACGACTCTGAAGAGGAAGTGGAAAGCATGCCATTTTTAGTGACTGGGCAACAAGCACCGAAGAGCAACTCCAGGAACTACAAAAGAAGCTAGAGGAGAAAGACACTCAAATTAAATTGCTCATGGACCGGCTTCAACAGCAAAGTTCGGAGAACAGGCAAGAGCGAAATTCGGAGGTCAGACAAGAGACCCCTAACACGGGAGAAAGTAGTGCTTCTATCTCTCCTCAGGAAATAAAAGAATGGATCGCACAAGGGATCCGGGAATTCAAGATTTCTCAGAGTCCGCCTGTGATTGGCTACAGAAAGCCTTATCCTGCAGAGTTTGACGCCATCCCATTTCCTCCGAATTATCAGAGGCCAAACTTTGACAAATTCGATGGGATTAACGGGTCACCTCGTGAACACTTGGCTCACTTTTATTTAGCGTGCGAAGAAACCGCCTTAAGTGATCCTCTATTGATCAGGCAGTTTGTCCAGTCATTACAAGGGTCGGCCTTCACTTGGTATACACAGCTTCAGCCAGAGTCTATCCATACATGGGATGACTTACAAAAAGAATTCTTGGCTCAATTTGTGAGCTCGAAAGCTAGAGTCTCCATTATGGACTTGGAAAACACCCAACAAAGGTCAAATGAGTCAGCTAATGACTTCATCGCAAGATGGAGAAGTTTGAGACTGCAATGCTCAGAGAAATTGAGCGAAGAAGCGTGTGTGCAGTTGTGCGTCAACAATCTACTTCCCGAGCTTGCAATTCGTGTTAGAAGTGCGGAGCCTCGTTCTTTCGATACCTTGGTTTCAAAGGCTTGCAATGTTGAGCGGCAACTGGCTCAACGCAAGCTCACAACGAACCGGCCTCAAATTAATGAAGGAAGGAGGGATGAAAACAAAAATCCCACAAAGAAAGGAGATTCCATGGCTACCTTCATTAAGCCTCAAGGAAAATCCTCAGGGAGCAACTCAAAGTCACAAGGGAAGACCCAAACTAGATAGCCGGCTAAAAGACTATCTCTCGAGGAGAGAAAGCAGAAAAAATATCCCTTTGACGATGAGGATGTAAGAGGGATATTCAACGAATTGATGGCTGCAAAAATGTTGTCACTCCCAAAACCGAAAAGGCCGAACGAGGCTAATAAGACAAGTGATCCGAAATACTGCCCTTACCATCGCATTGTTAGTCACCCAATTGAAGACTGTTACGTATTCAAGGATATCGTCGAGAGGATGATTAACAAGAGAGAGATTGAAATGGAGGGATCAAGCTCAAAAGGCCAAGCAGCCTCGTCAAACCCCGTCTCTATAGTAGAAGAGGTTGAGTTTGTTCCTGCACTAGATGACATCCCTACGGTGTCACTACCCCCGAGGGCAGTCCCGGTGCAATTTCAGCTGCGTGACAAAGTGCGCACTGTATGGGCATATCCTGACATGCCAAGGGACGAACCAGGCCGCCCGACCTTATTCGAGGTCCTAATGCAGTCAAACATCAAAGAATCGCTCTCGCATGATGGAGATGGTGATGATGGTTCTGAGTGGCAGGTCTGTCTAAGTCGAAAGAAGTCTCACCCAAGGAGTACCCGACACAGCAGACATGTGGGCTTCAGAATGGTTGGTAGAAATCCCAAGAAGAAAAACAAAAAGAGAAATAAGAAGAAGAACAAGAAGGACAAGAAACCAGAAGATGATTCTGATGAAGAGTATATCCAGCCTATACGCCAGATCTTTACTCTGAAGGACTTTATTCCGAAAGAGCTCCTGGAAAATGATTTTTCTTAAGAGGAGTTATTTTGGGAAGAAGAAGTTATTCAATGTTGCATGGTCACATGAGCCGAAAAAGTTGTGGAAGAAGAGTTAGAGGCTGATGAAGTTACTCTTCGTTCGGGAAAAAATTTGCTACCTCCTAAGCCCAAGGAAAAAGGGAAAGGGAGGGGGTCACTTGTCAATGAGACTCCAAATGCTGCAAATTCTGAAGAGGCGGTTGCAAAGGAAGCTCCCACATTGGCTCAGAAAGACCAGGAAGCTGGGACATCCGTCCAAAAAGATGTCGTGCCACGGAGGCCTGTGTTGCTCCGTAAAGCTTCTTTTAAGGAGCAAGTGAAGTACGATATGATCGGCCATTTAAAGCGCATTCCAGCACGCTTAAGTGTATATGATGCATTGCAAATGTCCCCCGAGTTAAGGAAAGCCTTAATTCAAGCTCTCATGGATCCGGAAGATTATAAAGATCAAGTGGATCAAGCGGAGGTTGATGAGGTGACTTTACCCGCTTCATCTCAATGTGCTTCATGTATGGCATCTGTAACTTTCTCTGATGAAGACCTCCAATTAGGAAGCGCCGATCACAATAGACCCTTATATGTCACGGGTACGATTGGAGATGCGAAAGTCAACAGAATCCTGCTGGATTGTGGGTCTGCGGTGAATCTATTACCTTTACGGGTCTTGGAAGCAATGGGACTGACCGTCGATCATCTGTCGCCCACATTGCTTACCATTCAAGGTTTCAACCAGGTGGGACAAAAAGCTTTGGGCGTCATTGCCTTGAAAGTGGTTCTAGACGATCTCTACAAGGATGCTCTTTTCCATGTCATCGACGCTGAAACCTCCTATAACACTTTGCTAGGGACGCCATGGCTCCATGCCAGCAAGTCGATTGCTTCTACAATTCATCAGTGCTTGAAGTACACTGATGAAAATGGAAATGAAAGGACTATCCTTGGCGATAGCGATCCTTTTCAAGGTGAAAGCGTTAATTACGCAGACGCCAAATTCTACAAGACTGTGCACTCTAACTCCAATCCGCGGGTGGAAGCGAAAGAGGAGGGTAAAAGTGACAGTCCTCGAAAGGGAGCAAGGGCCCAAGAAGAGTCTCCGTCACCCAAGGTCTCTCTTCTCCGAAGAAAGGAGGAGCCAGAGACATGTCCAAAGGTGTTATTCAAATATACACCCAAGGATAAGAGACAACCCGGCCAGAAACCATTGAGTGCAGCAGAGAAGGCTATGCACTCTCTAATGACAAGCTAAACTTGTCCTCTCCGTAAAATCAACCAATCTATTCCAAAGAAGAAGTTGGTCATTCAAAGACATTTCGAAGATAAAAGAAACGAAAACGTAAGGGTGGTGTTCAAGGGTGAATCTTCTAAGGCACAAGCCGATCGAGCCTTTTCAAGGCATCAAAAGGCCATCAAAGTCAAGGCGACAAGACCTCTACTGAAAAGCAAAGCTTCGCGGAAATCCCTCAATGAGATCTCGATGGATGATCTACAAATCTCTCAAGAGGGGGAGTTATTGTCTGCTAAAGTCTTGGAGCCTATGACTCTAACAAGCCAGGAGCAAAATATGTTCTCTCAAGACGCAACAAATGCACCTCGAGTCTCGGTCTTCGAAAGACTTGGGACAAGTGCTCCAAGAGCTTCTGTGTTCGACAGGCTTGAAAGAGTTAACATGCTTAAGAACAAGACGGCCAACACCAAGAAGACCAGAAAGTGGAAGCTGAAGAATAAGAAGCCAGAAACCTCCACTTACGAAGATTAGGATCCCATTGATGCTCAAACAGAATAAGTAAATATGGTGTTGACCTATACAAGGAGTGAGCCAAGTGAAGATCCTCAGGATTTTCTTAATGTGGTCCAACCCACTCCGCCAGAAATGGAAGATGGGGGTCAAGCTACGATCGACAAACTACAAGAGTTTAACTTGGGGACTACAGAAGATCCTGCCCGTATTCGTTAGTGCTTTGCTAACAGAAGAAGAAAGAGGATCATACAAGCATCTTCTCAACGAATATAGAGATGTATTTGCTTGGGGATATCAAGACATGCCTGGTTTGGATCCTAAGGTGGCTATGCACAAGCTATCTGTCTCCGAAGAGGAAAAGCCAGTAAAGCAAGCTCAACGTCGTTTTTGGCCCAAGCTGACAGTGCAGATTAAAGCTGAAGTCAACAAGCTCATTGAGGCTGGATTCATTCGTGAGGTCCAATACCCAATCTGGTTGGCGAACATTGTTCCCGTCAAGAAGAAGAACGGCCAACTACGTATCTGTGTGGATTTTTGGGACTTAAATGAAGCATGTCCCAAGGATGAATTCCTTCTTCCGATAACCGAGTTATTGGTTGATTCCACTACGGGTTTTCAAGCCTTATCCTTCATGGATGGATTCTCAGGGTATAATCATATTAAAATGCATCCCGAAGACGAAGAGTTAACAGCTTTCCGAACACCTCTAGGCACGTATTGCTATACAGTAATGCCTTTTGGTCTGAAAAATGCGGGAGCGACCTATCAAAGAGCCATGACGGTGATCTTTCATGATCTGCTTCATAACACCATTGAGTGTTATGTGGACGACCTAGTGGTGAAAACAATGAAAAGAGAGGATCATTTGGACGATCTCAAGAGAATATTCGAGAGGTTGCAAAAACACCAATTGAAGATGAATCCCCTCAAATGTGCCTTTGGTGTGACATCTGGCAAGTTTCTTGGCTTCATTGTTCGAGGACGGGGAATAGAAATTGACCCCGATAAAATCAAGGCAATCGTGCAAATGCCAGCCCCGAGGAATCTCCGTGAGTTGCGAGGTCTACAGGGAAAACTTGCCTACATCCGGCATTTCATTTCAAATCTGACGGGGAGGTGTCAGCCCTTTCTAAGGTTGATGAAGAAAGATGTTCCATTCATATGGGACCAAGCCTGTCAAAATGCTCTCGACAGCATCAAGAAATACTTGACTGACCCGCCAGTCCTCATGGCACCGGTTCAGGGAAAACCCTTAATCTTGTACACCGCGAGTCTTGAGCGGTCGTTAGAGGCAATGTTAGCCCAAAATAATGATGAAGGAAAGGAAAATTCCTTGTACTACATCAGTCGAACGATGGTTGGGGTAGAACTAAATTATCCTGCTATGGAGAAGATATGTCTAGCGTTGATCTTTGCTATCCAAAAGCTACGACATTATCTCTTGCCTCATCAAATCACATTAATCTCCAGAGCTGATCCTTTGCGATACATTTTGTCCAAGACGGTGTTGTTAGGAAGACTAGCTAAATGGGCTATGCTTCTGGCTCCATTTGACATCAAGTTTGTGCCTCAAAAGCGGTCAAGGGTCAAGTCATAGTTGATTTCTTAGCCGCCCATCCTACTCCCGATAACAAGGAGTTAGTGGATGATTTGCCAGATGAAGAAGTCTTCATGACGGAAGAAAAATCTTGGCAGCTATACTTCGATGGCGCTGCAAAGAGAAGAGGGTCCGGAGTAGGCATAGTATTCATCACCCCAACCGAGGGAATAGTGCCTCATTCATTTTCTCTTTTAGAAAACTGCACAAACAACATGGCAGAGTATGAGGCACTCATCATTGGCTTAGAGGTAGCTCTTAAGATGAACGCTGACCCATTAAAGGTGTTTGGTGACTCTTAGTTAGTAATCAGGCAGCTGAACGGTCAGTATGAAGTCAAAAACACAAATTTGCTTCTTTTGCATCAAAGAGCCAGGCATCTCATGCACCAGTTCCGTCGGATAGAAGTTGTGCATATATCAAGGTCCGAAAATGACCAAGCTGATGCATTGGCTAAATTGGCCGCGTCACTGACATTGCCAAGTGAACGAGAAATCAAAATCACAATAGGGGAGCGACATTTGCTTATGTCAGCTTTGAAGCGATCAGAGCCTACAGAAGAGGCGGATGTCGTTTCCGTATACGAAATTGAAGAAGAAACAGATTGGCGACAACCGCTCGTTGAGTATCTTCGTCATGGAGTCCTTCCCGATGATGCTAAAAAGAGAGTGGATGTTAAAAGGCGAGTGTCAAGGTTCCTACTTAGGAATGACACTTTGTATCGAAGGACATTCGACGGAATATTATTAAGATGTTTGTCGAATGAAGAAGGCAAATATATCCTTGCAGAAACCCATGCTGGGGTATGCGGGGCGCATCAAGTTGGTCCTAAATTAGCTAATCAAATCAAACGATTGGGCTATTATTGGACGACAATGGTGAAAGATTCCATGGATTTCGCTAAGGCTTGTCACACATGCCAAATTCACAACGACTTCATACACCAGCCTCTTCAATTGTTACACCCGACGACTTTGTCCTGGCCATTTAATGCGTGGGGGCTTGACGTTATAGGGTGTATAAAGCCATCGTCCTCTCGAGGACACCAGTATATTCTGACTGCTACGGATTACTTCTCAAAATGGGCAGACGTCATACCATTGAAAAAGTGGGAGCTAAGGAGGTCGCTAATTTCATAAGGACTCACTTGATCTATCGATATGGAGTTCCTTCAAAAATCATTTCAGACAACGCTCTCTACTTCAAAAATCAGATGCTGGTGAAGTTGAGCGAGAAGTTTGGGTTTAAGCATAGCTTCTCAACGAGCTATAACCCGCCATCAAATGGTCAAGCTGAGGCATTTAATAAAGTGCTATGCAAGATCCTAAAGAAGATGGTGTCAAAATCCAAAAGAGATTGGCATGAACGGCTACCGGAGGCACTATGGGCTTATCGGACAACAACACGCACATCAACTGGTTGTACGCCTTACAACCTGGTCATTGGGTCTGAAGCTGTTTTACCCTTAGAAATTCAGTTGCCATATCTCAGAGTTACAGTTCAGCTCACCGACCTGGAAGAGAATGTCAAGATTCGTCTGGCCGAGCTCGAAGCATTGGATGAGCACCGGCTAGCAACACAACAAAAACTTGAAATCTACCAAGCCCAAGTGGCTGGGGCATTCAATAAAAGGGTCAAATTTCGCTCATTCGTTGTTGGTGACCTGGTCCTTACCATAAGCCGACCAATTGTGATCAACCGAAAATCCCATGGAAAATTTGAGGCAAAATGGGAAGGTCCTTATGTGGTGACCAAAGTGGTATACTCCTGCGTGAATGGAAAATTCGTGAAGAGATATTTCACGTGAAGCCTCTAGAGTCAAACTACACAGAACTACGTCATGACTTGATCTCCAATAAGGAGTACGTAGGATGTTTGACATCCAAGAAGGTCAAATTCAGTCGTGCAAAAAAAAAAACTGGGTTCGCAAATGATTGTCGAAGCATTTGGGAAACTCTTCCTAGAAGGTGGGCCCAGATGATTTGAGTGATGCGGTAAAAAAAAAGATCCCAGTAAAATCTAAGCAGAAGTATGGACTTGAAGTTAGTCCGAAACCGAAGCACCCTGTCGTATAAGTGAAGAAAAGGGTGCCCAAATGAACTACGAATGGCTTGATCCCTCATAAAGAGGGTACGTAGGCAATCTAGATAGTCAAGAATGCTAGATGCAGCCCCAAAAACAAAAACAACACCAATCTTCCCCTTTCAGTGGGAATACAAGTGTACTGTCTTGAGGTTGGCCAGTGATGATCAAAATTGCGCCTATTGAGGATAAAGCGCCCTATATGCGAGTTTCATACTGTTCCATCACAAAGGCCAAAGCAAATGAGGTCAAAAGATCACAACGAACTTTGAATGTGTTCGACAAGTTTCTCACAAATTCAAAGTTCGGGGGCATCTGTTTGGGTGTAAAAATTCACCCTTTACTAAAAAGTTACCTTATACGCTCGTGAGATTATTTTCGTGAAAGCCTTCACGCGATGGTTCGTATATTATATGCCAGAGCATGTTTGGTGACGATAATCAAACACGTAAGGAGTGCGCGAAATGTGTTACATATCAAATACACCATTTTAGCGTACTACAAGTTGTTGTAAGGAGGAAATCGAGTATGCAAAATTGAAATATAAATAAAATATGGCAAACCAGATTCCGTCCCTTGCAAATAATTACAAGACCTCCACCTGATTTAGTAGTGGGAAGTCAGGATCGATCCACGAGGAAGCGTGTCAGCGGATCCTAGGCAGCAGAAGAATCTCACTCGATTTCGACTCCAAGGAACAACTCAATATTGACTAGAGGCAGTCAATATTGACTTAGTTCAGTCGATTTTGGGCAGCTTTCAGCAAGCCGATCAATTTCTGGTCAGGGTCACTCAATATTGACTTAGGTCAGTCAAAATCGACTGGTTCTTCCTCAAAATCGACCTGTTCAGAGACACAAACGAGCATCGATCTTCTGGATCGAGAGTCAGAAGTCAATATTGACCTATAGGGGTCAATATCGAGTAGGGCAACAGTAGAAAAAAAATATAAAAAAATAAAGAACAAAGCTTTTGTAGATTTCGGAATAAACTTTATATAAAAGAAAACTTCCAAGATCGGGGTTTGCAACGACAATAACCAAGCATGCATAAGGCAAGATAAATAACGATAATCATGCAAATTGCATCGAAGGATCAAGCTTTCGCCTTTTCTAACAATTAGACAACTCTTTCAAGAAACTCTAATTGTATCTACCGATTTTATGTTTACAATCCAAGTTGTTAGCATGGACCTCCATTAGATGGGTAATAAACACATAACAAGTAGTAGATGCTCAAAACATGATAAAGGTCGGATCTTTACCTCAAATACGCATGGCTATCGTCGCGCTCGCCCCAACCCTAGAAGTAGGTAGACTACTCGCGCTCCATCGCAATCGCAGACATTGTTGATTGAAAAGAAACTACTTGCATTAAATTAAACCATACAGAGCTTACAACCAAAGGAAGCCAATTCCGCTCTTGCTTCACAAACTTCTCTTGGCCTCCACTCTTGTTGTTGCAGGAGTAAATCAAGTATTGAAATAGATATCAAATAAAATTCAGATAGACTCCCCTGTCTCAGCAAATAAATACAAGACTTCCTCCCGTTGTAGTAAGAGAAAGTCAGGATCGAATCCACGAGGAAGCACGTCAGCAGTTCTCAGGTAGCTGTAAATTCTCACAAACAGCAGCAGAACAGACAGAAACACAGACAGAAATAGAAACAGAAATAAACCCGGCAAGGGCAACAAAAACAAAAGCAAATAACAAACTTAAAGACAGAAAGTAAAGAAAAGGAAGTAAAGAACAAAGCAAAACAGAAGCGAAGCAGAAACTAAAAGCAAGGACACAGAAGCTACTCGATCTCGAGTACAGCTCCTCTATCTCGACAAGACAGTCACGAAAACAGAAAACAGAAAACAAAGGCAATCAACTCGATGAAGACCAGGCAACTCGACCTCGACAAAGACAACTCGAGATTGACAAGAGTAACTCGACAGAAAGTAAAAATCGACGAAAACAGAAGCAAATCAACTCGACCTAGACGAAGCCCTACTCGATCTCGACCACAGCTTACTCGAGATCGACAAGCATTACTCTATGTCGACAAGACAGACAGAAAACTGTAAATTGCAGAATTTAAAGACAAACGCAGATTTTCGACAGAAATAAACTCAATATATAAAAAGACTCCCAAGGCCAGGGTTTCAACACCACAACGATAACCATGAAAAACAACACATAAAGGCATAAAAGATCATGCTTTCCATCAAATAACTTTCGTCATTAACAATTAGGCATATAGAGGCTCTCGCATAAACCCTAATTGTTACTAACCCTTTTTCACATAATTAATCCAAGTTGCATTAAGATCACTTTCGCTTCAATAACACAAACAAGGATCACCTTCAACTCTCGCAAAAGAATCATGCTCATAGGGATAGAAGACAAATCGCATAAAAATCTGACCTTTATCGCATCGCCTCACATGGCCACCGTCGGGCTCACCCCAGCCCCAGAAGTGGGTGGACTACTCACGCCTCATCGCAATAACAGACATTGATTGAAAAGAAGAAACTTGCATTAAAACTAAATTCAAAGCCTTTTACAATCCTGGCAATCAACTTTTGCTGTAAGCCAAAACCCTAAAAACCTTAGAACTCCTAAACTACTCTACTTGTATCTCTGAATGGAATTAACTACTTGTGTCTGAAATTGAATCTGAACTGGAATTGTGTTCTGGAATTGAATAAAAAACTAGCCCCATGGGCTTTATTTATAGCCTTCATTCCCTAGCTAATCTAGGAAAGATGATATCTATCTATATCTAAAAAAGCTTAAAAGATAAATAAAAGACATAATGGAATTAAATCAACTAGGAAAAGATAAAACTAATTAAGGTAGGTCTTCATGTCTTGATAGATTCCCTTCCATAGATAGACTTTGATGGATGTAGGATAGATCTCGGCCAAATCTGGATAGAATCTTCCGCCTTCGGCATCAAGGAACTCCAAGTCTACTCGGACTGGACTTGTCGAGAAGTTTCTGGAACGCGGCTCTACTCGACCTTGACAAGGGCTCGTCGACCTCGAGTAGGGTTCTTGTCGGTTGGACTCCTCGGGTGTCTTCTGCTCGATGTGGCTCGTCATGGCTTCCTGGGCTCTTGTCGACCTCGACCACTCCTCGTCGATGTCGAGTAGGAGGGGCTTGTCGACTGGGTTTGCTCGGGTAGGTCTAGTCGACTGGCTCGGATCTGGACTCAAGGTCTTGTCGATCTCGACAAGCCCTAGTCGACCTCGAGTAAGATTTGCCGACTAGGTCTTGTCGAGTTGCTCTGTCCGCTGGCAGCGAGTGGCCTCTTCCGCGGCAGCGAGTGATCCCTTCCGCTGCAGCGAGTGCTCCTGGTCGTCCTCGCTTTGTCCTCGGGCAGCGTCTCCTCGTCGACTCCGGACATGGCGTCTGGGCTTCGTCGACCTCGACCAGGGCTTGTCAAGGTCGAGTTGGGTTCCGGAGCTCGGGTTGCTGGCTCTCTCGATCAGGCTCTGTCGACAAGGTTGTGCCCGGACATGCTCGTCTACGTTGAGTAGGCCTACTCGAGATCGAGTAGCCTTGGTTCATAAACTTATTCCGCTGCTTTGACCTTGGACTTCTGTAGTGGTTTTCCGAGCTTTTCCGACCTTTGGTAGAATTGCTGTAAAATGCCTCGATTTCTGCGAATTAAACAGAAACTGGTGTAGATTCCATAATTTGATAAATAAGCATAACCTACGTAGATTATGTACTATCTTAGCCCAAATGCATGAAATTTATACAAAAATCGATATAAAAGTTACTATAAAACATGGCAGATTCAGCTCACAACAAACACCCCATACTTAAGCTTGCTTGTCCTCAAGCAATACTTTTAATTGCCATTCAGGGGAAGAATTCAAACTCTCAACATCTTAGATTCATTCTTATATAACCCTGCAATCAATTACCATCCTCGAAAAGGTACTAGTGTCACAGATTCTTGCATGTGCAAATATGTAAAAGCAACATCTACTCATAAAAGGAGGGTTATGCACAAATAATTTTTATGTGACAAAGCATTGATAATCAAGAAGACTTTAATTTAAGCTCATGAAGGTGTAGATTGGTAAAAGGCTAAAGGTGGGTAATTTTTGGCAATGTGGTGCTTTTATGATCCGGGGAAATGGAGTACTTTCCAAACTTGAGTTTCATACCACATTCTTTCTTCCTTTGATTCATCACCTTTCATAATGCTTTTATTCATAACAATGCTTTTACCTCTCTGACCTCAGCACTGCCTTCTCGCGAGTCGTAAACATGGGTGTCATGAATGGCCCCGGATACTTAGTGCTTTGGACTCCTCACAATGTGTCCCATCTCTCCAAACTATTATCTCAGAGAGCAGGGTCAATCTACCTTTATCTCCCGAGGTGATTGGATTTTCTTTCACTCATTAAATTTTCCATATATTTCAAACAATTTCCTTCCAAACTCCAATAATGATAATAATCACAACACAAGACACCATATAACATCTCCATAATGTAACATCATTCTCAACATAATCCCCGGATAGGGTAAAGAATGGCAATTATTTAGATCATGTGGAGCAATATTTGAAATAAGGCATAATATGGCTTTTGTGATGCATAAGCATAGGTAAGGCTAGGAATACAACATATGAGCATTATATGGAAATATAAAGTCCTCCATCATTTTATCATGCAACATGTCAAAAGCAACTTCAAATTTTACCTCCTTTCATGGTTTTCAAGAAAATATGCACTTCATTGTGACTTCCCTTTACTAGGCAATTTCATGCTATATCTCTAATGAATCTAATTTTGCATCGTCGAGTTCAATATAAGCTTCCATGACATTAATCAAAATTACCAATGGGGGTCATTTTTCTCAAATTTTGGAAAACATGCATATATAAGCACATAAATCAATAATGAATTCCAAAGTAGCCATGTAGCAATTCAAAGAAATAATGCACCAATAATGTCAAATATGATCAATATGCACAAAGTAAGCCCTTCCCCCACCCCATACTTAAACATTACAGTGTCCTCACTGTATAAAACAAGGTAAAGGGTAAAGAAAGAAACTCACAAGACATGTGTGCAGAGCTGCAAAAATTTCGAATGGAGCACCTCCTAGTCCGATTTTGCCTTGGTTCTATCCATTGACCTGAAAAGTAGAAGACATATACCCATAATAGAAACAACAAAAACCAAAGAAATGTTCAAAAACCAAAAACAAAGTCTCAAAATGTCCTAAAAAAGTCTATGTACAAGCTCTAGATTTTATAGTCGCTAGGCCGACTTTCATTAATGCTCAAGGTGGCATCTGCAGAGCCCATGTAGCTTGGGCCTCAAATAAGACTCCATTCTTGTCCATCAGCTGTAATCCTCCAGAATGGATCTTGTTCACCACGAACGGTCCCATCCGCTTCTTGTTGAATTTGTTTGGAAACCAATGATCCTTTGATTTAGAGACATAGAGCTTGTCTCCAACTTCATACTCCTTAGGCTCATCATTGAAAATCCTGCACAATCGCACATACCAAGGCAGACCTCTCCCATGTATAGATAAATCTTTAATGGAAATAGGAGAAGAAAGATCCATACCTTGACTCACCTTCGCGGAGACGGGATCGGGGACCACTGTATTTGGTCGATCTCGACGAGGACTGGTCAATCTCGACAAGACTGCAGGCTCTGGTGGTGGTCTGGTCGAAGATTCAGAAGTCGACGAAGACAGGGTCTGGTCGATCTCGACGAGCCTGGTCGACCTCGACAAGGGCTCTGGTCCTGGTGTCTGCAGCGTCGAGGAAGGTGCCGTCGAGGAAGACGTGGTCTTGTCGATCTCGACAAGGCTACTCGAGATCGAGTAGCCTTCTCCTCCTGGTGGCTTGCTCATCGAGGAAGGCGGGGCTGGGCTCTCCGAGTGGTGGTCGATCTCGACAAGGGTGGTCGAGATCGACAAGGGCTCTCCTGGCTCTGGTGGTGCGCTCGAGGAAGCAGGGACTGGTGGTTCCGAGTTGTGGTCGACCTCGACGAGGCTTGTCGAGATCGACGAGCCTGGTTTCTCTGATCCGCTGCTCGACGATGCTGGCTCTGGTGGAGTCTCCTTGGTCTGGTCGAGATCGACTAGGGCTCTACTCGATGTCGAGGAGCCCTGGTCGATCTTGACCCCATACTTAGTTCCTGTCAAGGCATCCGAAAAATAATTAATCCACAATGACTTACCTTGGTCTGTGTCGATGGGATTCTCTGTGTTCTCTTTGAGGATTGCCATGATCTCCTCCACCTGGGCCTCCATGTCCCTCTTTTCTATCTCCTCAGGGGTCATATTTCTGACCTTGGGTTCCCCGTAGGTGATGTAGCCAGCTGAGATAGATTTGACCTCTTCCATGGGACCTGTATGCCTTTCAGTTTTATTAAAGGAATACTCAATTACCTCATCGCTGATGTTGAAGGTGAGCACTCCTTTCCTTACGCTTATGTTGGCATCCACCGTCGCCAAGAATGGTCTCCCTAGAATAATTGGACAAGCAGGATCTTCTTGCATATCAACAATTAAGAAATCAGCAGGGACGAAGAATTTAGCTACTTGTACTGGGACATTTTCCACCATGCCTGTTGGAATGACCACCGTGTTGTTGGCCATGTATAGTCTAGCATCCACAGGCTCCAGGGCACCTATCTTAATCTTGGGCCAAATCGTTAAAGGCATAATACTAACACTAGCTCCAAGATCACATAGGGCATTAATTTTGTATGGACCAAATCCAATAGTTATAGCAAACTTACCTGGATCCGGCCTCTTCTCCAATATGTCCAGATGGCTGCACTCCTCTGTGATTTCTGCCATCGATCGCTTTTTGCTCAGAATCTCCTTCAGGAACTTGACGTAGGACGGCATTTCATTGAGAGCTTCTGTGAAAGGGATGGTGACGTTGAGCTTCTGAAGCATCTTGATGAAGCGCTGAAACTTTTTCTCCGCCGGGTCCTTTAGAGATTTTGTGGGGAAAGGCAGCTTCTTTTTCTGAGTTGGAGCCAGAACGGATGTCGGAGTTGCTGCAGATTTCTCGACCAGGGGCTCCTCGACATCGACCAGACCTTTGTCGACATCGATCAGATTGGGCCCAGTCGAGTTGCTGTTCGGCGCAGACGAAGATTCTGGCAGTTTCTCCTCGAGGTCGAGTAAGCTCTTGTCGAGGTCGACCAGATGCTTGTCGAGATCGACTACTGTTTTGTCGAGGTCGACTTGCTGTTCCTCGTCATTCTGCTGTTTCCCGACCTCTGGCTCTTGCATTTGATGGCCGCTTCTGAGTTTTACAGCAGCGATGTGTCCAGTCTTTCCCTTAGGATTTGGTTCTGAAGATCCAGGGAGTGTGCCTGACTGTCTGGGGATTCCTGCCGCTAGCAGACCAATCTGTGTATCAACTTTTTTCCGCCAGGTATCAATTTCCCCAAGCCTAGAGTTGACACCTTGCATCTGAGTATAGACGGAGTTGAAAGATTGCCTAGTTTCTGAGTGGTTTCTCCGTATTTCCTCCAGGACTGTCTGTATATCATCCTTTTTCTGGTCCCTTTCTGGATGTCCTGGAGCTCTGTAGGGCGGGGGGTTCCTAGGGACACCTTGGTTCCATTGTGGTTGTTGAAACCTTTGGTCCCCCATGTAGCGATTGGGACCCCCTGCGTAAGCTGCATCCTCATGATGCTCTGCCAGCCTGACTTGCTCTGCATGTGGGCACTCAGTAGTGGTGTGCCGCTGCGATCCGCATTCAATGCAAGGCCGGTCGACAGAGAGATATTTCACTTGCTTGATCAGCTTCTTATTCTGGTCTCTGTAGTATTGCTCCCTAACATCCGGATCGATCTCCTTAGGAGGCTCATATAGGGGCATAGATGGTGCTGGCCTGGCGTATGGGTTCTCCTCATAGGTTGCAGTAGACCCATACTTGTTGTCGTAGGTAGTCAGCTTCTCCAGCACTCCCCATGCGTCACTTGGCGGCATTGTCAGATACTCATAGCGAGTATAATGGTTGATTCTGTCCTTAGTGACTTGATCAAGAGAGTTGAAGAAGATCTCCTGAATAACGTAGGGTGGCTGTCCATGAGTAGGGCAAGATCGCTGAAGTTCCTTGTAGCGCTCTCATGCCTTTGCCAGCGGTTCCCCTTGCTTCTGTTTGAAGGCAGTGATTTTCAGGCGGAGATGTGCTGTTTTGGCAGGTGGGAAGAATTTGTTCAGAAACTCTTGCTCTACTTGGGCCCAGGTTGTGAGTGATTTCGGTTTCAGCCCTTCCAGCCATTTCAGTACAGGCCCAGCGAGAGACCAGCGAAAAGCTTTCATCTTGACATATTCCAAAGTTGTACCTTCAGCAAGAGTACGGCACATGTCAGCAAAGTTTGTAATATGTTCAAGAGGACACTCATTAAATTTACCATAAAAGGCATTATTTTTAAGCTCTATAAGAAACTGAGTGCGAATTTCAAAAGAGTTATCAGGGATTAGAATAGCCGATTCAGGCACGGCGAGGGTTGGGTGCATGTAGTCCTCTGCCGTGGTTGGATATTGGGCAAGCTCAGCCTGTGCTTGTTCCCTTGCTGCTTTCTCAGCGGCGATAGCAGCATCTTTAGCGGCTAATTCCCTGGTAAGCCTAGCGATCAACTGCTCCTGTGTTTCAGCGTCCGCCATGGCTCTTTTAAGTCTATTTCTAATGTGTAGAAGGCGCTCTGGTTCGTCTAAACCGTAGTACTCAGGTGGGATACCAGAACGGCGCATACACCTGAAAAGTAACTCAAAGAAACAGTGAGAACTGACTACCTAAGGCGCGATTGATAGCTTCCCCGGCAACGGCGCCAATTTGTTGTTGCAGGAGTAAATCAAGTATTGAAATAGATATCAAATAAAGTTCAGATAGACTCCCCTGTCTCAGCAAATAAATACAAGACTTCCTCCCGTTGTAGTAAGAGAAAGTCAGGATCGAATCCACGAGGAAGCATGTCAGCAGTTCTCAGGTAGCTGTAAATTCTCACAAACAGCAGCAGAACAGACAGAAACACAGGCAGAAATAGAAACAGAAATAAACCCGGCAAGGGCAACAAAAACAAAAGCAAATAACAAACTTAAAGACAGAAAGTAAAGAAAAGGAAGTAAAGAAGAAAGCAAAACAGAAGCGAAGCAGAAACTAAAAGCAAGGACACAGAAGCTACTCGATCTCGAGTACAGCTCCTCTATCTCGACAAGACAGTCACGAAAACAGAAAACAGAAAACAAAGACAATCAACTCGATGAAGACCAGGCAACTCGACCTCGACAAAGACAACTCGAGATCGACAAGAGTAACTCGACAGAAAGTAAAAATCGACGAAAACAGAAGCAAATCAACTCGACCTAGACGAAGCCCTACTCGATCTCGACCACAGCTTACTCGAGATCGACAAGCACTACTCTATGTCGACAAGACAGACAGAAAACTGTAAATTACAGAAGACAAACGCAGATTTTCGACAGAAATAAACTCAATATATAAAAAGACTCCCAAGGCCAGGGTTTCAACACCACAACGATAACCATGCAAAACAACACATAAAGGCATAAAAGATCATGCTTTCCATCAAATAACTTTCGTCATTAACAACTAGGCATATAGAGGCTCTCGCATAAACCCTAATTGTTACTAACCCTTTTTCACATAATTAATCCAAGTTGCATTAAGATCACTTTCGCTTCAATAACACAAACAAGGATCACCTTCAACTCTCGCAAAAGAATCATGCTCATAGGGATAGAAGACAAATCGCATAAAAATATGACCTTTATCGCATCGCCTCACATGGCCACCGTCGGGCTCACCCCAGCCCCAGAAGTGGGTGGACTACTCACGCCTCATCGCAATAACAGACATTGATTGAAAAGAAGAATCTTGCATTAAAACTAAATTGAAAGCCTTTTACAATCCTGGCAATCAACTTTCGCTGTAAGCCAAAACCCTAAAAACCTTAGAACTCCTAAACTACTCTACTTGTATCTCTGAATGGAATTAACTACTTGTATCTGAAATTGAATCTGAACTGGAATTGTGTTATGGAATTGAATGAAAAACCAGCCCCATGGGCTTTATTTATAGCCTTCATTCCCTAGCTAATCTAGGAAAGAAGATATCTATCTATATCTAAAAAAGCTTAAAAGATAAATAAAAGACATAATGGAATTAAATCAACTAGGAAAAGATAAAACTAATTAAGGTAGGTCTTCATGTCTTGATAGATTCCCTTCCATAGATAGACTTTGATGGATGTAGGATAGTCTCGGCCAAATCTGGATAGAATCTTCCGCCTTCGGCATCAAGGAACTCCAAGTCTACTCGGACTGGACTTGTCGAGAAGTTTCTGGAACGCGGCACTACTCGACCTTGACAAGGGCTCGTCGACCTCGAGTAGGGTTCTTCTCGGCTGGACTCCTCGGGTGGCTTCTGCTCGATGTGGCTCGTCATGGCTTCCTGGGCTCTTGTCGACCTCGACCACTCCTCGTCGATGTCGAGTATGAGGGGCTTGTCGATTGGGTTTGCTCGGGTAGGTCTAGTCGACTGGCTCGGATCTGGACTCAAGGTCTTGTCGATCTCGACAAGCCCTAGTCGACCTCGAGTAAGGTTTGCCGACTAGGTCTTGTCGAGTTGTTCTGTCCGCTGGCAGCGAGTGGCCTCTTCCGCGGCAGCGAGTGATCCCTTCCGCTGCAGCGAGTGCTCCTGGTCGTCCTCGCTTCGTCCTCGGGCAGCGTCTCCTCGTCGACTCCGGACATGGCGTCTGGGCTTCATCGACCTCGACCAGGGCTTGTCAAGGTCGAGTTGGGTTCCGGAGCTCGGGTTGCTGGCTCTCTCGATCAGGCTCTGTCGACAAGGTTGTGCCCGGACATGCTCGTCTACGTTGAGTAGGCCTACTCGAGATCGAGTAGCCTTGGTTCTTAAACTTATTCCGCTGCTTTGACCTTGGACTTCTGTAGTGGTTTTCTGAGCTTTTGCGACCTTCTGTAGAATTGTTGTAAAATGCCTCGATTTCTGCGAATTAAACAGAAACTGGTGTAGATTCCATAATTTGATAAATAAGCATAACCTACGTAGATTCTGTACTATCTTAGCCCAAATGCATGAAATTTATACAGAAATCGATATAAAAGTTACTATAAAACATGGCAGATTCAGCTCACAACAACTCTCTCTCTCTCTCTCTCTCTCTCTCTCTCTCTCTCTCTCTCTCTCTCTCTCTCTCTCTCTCTCTCTCTCTCTCCCCTACCTGTCTCCGAAATTGAATTGAATAAGATGCCTAATGCTCAGCCCCTAAGGCTTTATTTATAGCCTTCTACTCCTTGCTATTCAAGGATAGAATATCTCTATCTATATTTAACTCTATATCTAAAGACTTTAAGATAAATAAATGTAATTTTGGAATTAAATCTAAATAGAAATTCTATCTAAAATAGGTAAATATCTTCTTGTGTTGTTAGATGTGGATAGATGTTGATGGATCTCGGACATCTCGGACTCCTTCGGCTCCAAGGACTCCATAAGCGCGTAGTACAGCAAAACCGTGTAACGCGGCTTCAGACGCGGTTTCCTCGATCTCGACTAAGCCTCCTCGAGATCGAGTAGAAGTGGTTGTCGACTATGGCTCGGTTGGTCTTGGTCGAGGACTCTTCCCCGACTCTGGCTCGGAATGGCGCTGTGGTGGTCCTCGAGATCGAGGAGATTCTTCGAGATCGAGTAGAAGTGGGTCATCGACTTGGTGGCCAAGGCATGTCGAGTAAGCCTCTCCTCGGTCTGGCTTGGAATGGCAGTGCTGATCTTGTCGATATCGGCAACCGTTGTCGAGATCGAGTAAGTGTGCTCGGCGTCTCCAGGTCCTCGGCTTCTCGACTTGGCACAACTCTTCGACTCCGGACATGGCATCAGGATTTGGTCTATCTCAACTAGATTCCTCGAGATAGAGTAAGGCTCCGGGAGTCGGGTTGTCTCTGACTCAGTTTCCTCGATCATGCTCTTCTCGACCAGACATGTTCGGACACCCTTTGTCGAGATCGATTAGAATGTACTCTAGATCGAGTAAAGCTGGGCTCCTAGCTTGATTCGACTAGTTCCGCTGCTTCTTGACCTTGGACTTCTGTAGTTGATTTCCGAGCTTTTCCGACCTTTCTCAGAACTGCTGTAATTTGCCTCGAATTCTGCGAAATTAAACAGAAACTGGTGTAGATTCCATAATTTGGCAAATAAACATAAACTACATAGATTCTGTACTATTCTAGCCCAAATGGATGAAATGTATGCAAAAAACGATATAAAAGTTACTGTAAAACATGGCAGATTAGGCTCACAACAAACACCCCATACTTAAGCTTCCTTGTCCGCAAGCAATACTTTTAATTGTCATTCAGGGGAAGAATTCAAACTCTCAACATCTTAGATTCATTCTCATATGTCCCCTGCAATCAATTACCATCCTCGAAAAGGTACTAGTGTCACAGATCCATGCATGTGCAATTATACAAAAGCAACATCTACTCACAAAAGGAGGGTTATGCAAAACATTCATTCGTGACAAAGCGTTGATAATCAAGAGGACTTTAATTTAAGCTCAAATAAGGAGTAGATTGGTAAAAGGCTAAAGGTGGGCAGTTTTTGGCCATGTGGTGCTAACGATCCGGGGAAATGGATTATTTCCAAACTTTCTTAACCACATCCCTTCTTCCTTTGATTCATCACCTTCCATAATGCTTTTTTCAATAATAATGTTTTTACCTCTCTAACCTCAGCACTGCCTTCTCACGAGTCGCAAACATGGGTGTCATGAATGGCCCCGGATACTTAGTGCTTTGGACTCCTCACCTGTGTGTCCCATCTCACTAAACTATTATCTCAGTAAGCATGGTCGATCTACCTTTATCTCCTGAGGTGATCGGATTTTCTTTTACTCATTAAATTTTCCATATAATTCAAACAATTTCCAACCCAACTCCAAATAATGATAATAACAACACAACAACCATATAATAATCTCCATAATGTGACATCATTCTCAACATAATCCCCGGATAGGAAATAAAGTAAAGAATGGAAAATATTTAAAACATGTGGAGCATAATATGAAATAAGGCATATATATGACTTTTGTGATGCATAAGCATAGGTAAGGCTAGGATATAACAATGAGGACATTATATGGAAATATAAAGTCATCCATCCTCTTATCAAACAATATGTCAAAAGCAACATCAAATTTTTCCTCCTTTCATGATTTTCAAGAAAATATGCACTTCATTGTGACTTCCCTTAACTAGGCAATTTCATGCTATGTCTCTAATGAATCCAATTTTGCATCGTCGAGTTCAATATAAGCTTCCATGACACTAATCAAAATTTTAAATGGGGGTCGGTTCATTTTTTTAAATTTTGGAAAACATGTAGTTAAGCCCATAAATCAATAATGAATTCCAAAATAGCCATGTATAAGAAATAAAAAAAATAAACCTTAAAAAATGCACACATAATGTCAAATAAAACCAACTATGCATAAAGTAAGCCCTTCCCCCACCCCATACTTAAACATTACCGTGTCCTCACTGTATGAAAACAAGGGTAAAGAAAGAAACTCACTAGACAGGTGTGCAGATCGTCGGGAATCGAGTGCTATGCTCTGGGCCGAGTCTGATTTAGTTTACTTCCATTCCCATGGACCTGAAAAAATGTAGAAGAGAAATACCCACAATAGAAAGACTAAAAGTTCAAAACCAAAAACAAACAAAAGCAATAATGTCCAAAAGTCCCAAAAATAAATGTCTATTTACAAGCTCTAGATTTGCTAGTCGCTAGGCCGACTTTCTCCATTAAGTATTAGCCTGTCTCATCTTTGTCCGGAGGTATAGGTGGATCTGGTGGTTCCTCCGGTGGTGGGAAGCGTGGGATGTCATCCGGGGGCATCATGTGAAGAAGCTTAAACCTCCCAGAGTGGACGCTCCATGGCTCCACCCATCCATCTTCCTGGGCTCCAGCTGGCATGCATAAAGGAATATATAAAGGAAATTTGCATACCTCATAATCATACCTCTTTCGCTCCATTGGTTGATTTGTTCGCGCATCTCCACCACAGCAAAACGGTGGAGTGGGAAGAGATATTTCCACCCCATCTTGTGGAGTTTCATGCCACTTTGCGAGGACCCCATACTTGAATATGAACATCGGTTGCTCAAAATTGTCAAGAATGGCCTTCACCTTATAGGGTAAAAGCGACCTTGAAGCACCATGGGAAACGACGTCCGGATTTTGCGTTGGTGGCTCTTCTTCTTCTTGGGATCCTTCCACAGATTCTTCAAAGATAGATAGCGAAATTGAAATAGAGGAAGGACCTACCTGGATTTCTGTGATACAATCGATTTGGGCTAGTGTTTCTGGATCAGTTCTTCCAGAATGTGTATATGTCGAGTCCAGGTAGTCGCTATCGACTGGCTCATAGAAGGGGACATTGTCGAACCAACTTGTCATTGTTGATTTGGGCGATTTAGCGCAATGTTCCCATCTACGCAACACAAGCTTAGCTTCTGTCTGTTCCCTTCCTACTCTCTCAGCGGCGAGAGTAGTATCCTTGGCAGCTAGTTCTATCCTAATCATCTGTATCAGCTGTTCTGGTGTTTCTGCGGCCGCCATGGCTCTTTTCAGTTTAGAATGGATGTGTAGGACATGTTCGGGATCATCTAAGGTGTCAAACTCAGGTGGTTGACCAGAACTGCGCATACACCTGCGAAGTAACTCAAAAGAAAAGTGAGATCTGACTACCTAAGGCGCGAATGATTGCTTCCCCGGCAACGGCGCCAATTTGTTATAAGGAGGAAATCAAGTATGCAAAATTGAAATATAAATAAAATAAGGCAAACCAAATTTAGGCCCACGCAAATAATTATAAGACTCCTCCCTATGCAGTAGTGGGAAGTCAGGATCGATCCACGATGAAGCGTGTCAGCGTATCCCAGGTAGCAGAAGAATCTCACTCGATTTCGACTCCAGGGAACAACTCAATATTGACTAGAGGTAGTCAATATTGACTTAGTTCAGTCGATTTTGGGCAGCTTTCAGCAAGTCGGTCAATTTCTGGTTAGGGTCACTCAATATTGACCTATAGGAGGTCAATATCGAGTAGGGCAACAGTAGAAAAAAAATAAATAAAAATAAAGAACAAAGCTTTTGTAGATTTCGGAATAAACTTTATATAAAAGAAACGACAATAACCAAGCATGCATAAGGCAAGATAAATAACGATAATCATGCAAATTGCATCGAAGGATCAAGCTTTCGCCTTTTCCAACAATTAGACAACTCTTTCAAGAAACCCTAATTGTATCTACCGATTTTATGTTTACAATCCAAGTTGTTAGCATGGATCTCCATTAGATGGGTAATAAACACATAACAAGTAGTAGATGCTCAAAACATGATAAAGGTCGGATCTTTACCTCAAATACGCATGGCTATCGTCGGGCTAGCCCCAACCCTAGAAGTAGGTGGACTACTCGCGCTCCATCGCAATCGCAGACATTGTTGATTGAAAAAAAACTACTTGCATTAAATTAAACCAAACAGAGCTTACAACCAAAGGAAGCCAATTCCGCTCTTGCTTCACAAACTTCTCTTGGCCTCCACTCTCTCTCTCTCTCTCCCCTACTTCTCTCCGAAATTGAATTGAATAACATGCCTAATGCTCAGCCTCTAAGGCTTTATTTATAGCCTTCTACTCCTTGTTATTCAAGGATAGAATATCTCTATCTATATCTAACTCTATATCTAAAGACTTTAAGATAAATAAATGTAATTTTGGAATTAAATCTAAAAGGAAATTCTATCTAAAATAGGTAAATATGTTCTTGTGTTGTTAGATGTGGATAGATGTTGATGGATATCGGACATCTCGGACTCCTTCGGCTCCAAGGACTCCATAAGCGCGTAGGACAGCAAAACCGCGTAACGCGGCTTCAGACGCGGTTTACTCAATCTCGACTAAGCCTCCTCGAGATCGAGTAGAAGTGGTTGTCGACTATGGCTCGGCTGGTCTTGGTCGAGGACTCTTCCCCGACTCTGGCTCGGACTGGCGCTGTGGTGGTCCTCGAGATCGAGGAGATTCCTCGAGATCGAGTAGAAGTGGGTCATCGACTTGGTGGCCAAGGCATGTCGAGTAAGCCTCTCCTCGGTCTGGCTTGGAATGGCAGCGCTGATCTTGTCGATATCGACAACCGTTGTCGAGATCGAGTAAGTGTGCTCGGCGTCTCCAGGTCCTCGGCTTCTCGACTTGGCACAGCTTTTCGACTCCGGACATGGCATCAGGATTTGGTCTATCTCGACTAGATTCCTCGAGATAGAGTTAGGCTCCGGGAGTCGGGTTGTCTCTGACTGAGTTTCCTCGATCATGCTCTTCTCGACCAGACATGTTCGGACACCCTTTCTCGAGATCAAGTAGAATGTACTCTAGATCGAGTAAAGCTGGGCTCCTAGCTTGATTCGACTGGTTCCGCTGCTTCTTGACCTTGGACTTCTGTAGTTGATTTCAGAGCCTTTCCGACCATTCTCAGAACTGCTGTAATTTGCCTCGAATTCTGCGAAATTAAACAGAAACTGGTGTAGATTTCATAATTTTGCAAATAAACATAAACTACGTAGATTCTATACTATTCCAGCCCAAATGGATGAAATGTATGCAAAAAACGATATAAAAGTTACTGTAAAACATGGCAGATTAGGCTCACAACACAAGCTCACAAACTAAAGTATATAAATTTAGTACAATAGTCGAGCATACAATATAAAAAAACAGTTAAATTATCGTGAGCACAAATTCCGTCATTTGGGTGGCAACTGGCAAGTTCCTCGGATTCAGCTGGTTATTCAATCTGCAAAAGTAATACAGGGTTGAGTTAGTGGGTTATAAGGAAAAAATCCACATGGGCTTTTGAATTATAATGATGGCCCAATATAATCCCAAAATGAAAGACCAGCCAAATAAATGGCTGCTGTGTTTTTTTTTTAAAGCCAAAATCAAAGGAAGGTAAAAAAAACAAACAAGCAGTTAAAAGTAAAACTCCGTGAAAGGATCAACTAGAAAGGAAGAAAATCCATCAATATCTTCAAAAAGAGAAGTTAGGATCTGTACGTGTGTATTGGAAGAGGGTAAGAATATCTTCAGAGTACACATAACATAAAAATAAGGAAGGTAGGGATCTGTTGGCCTCCTAATTTTCCCTATAAAAAGAGGTTGATTTTCTGGGCTGCAGGAGGCTGGACGGATACGCCTACAGAGAAAAAAAAAGAACAAACACAGCAAACACAAAAAGGCAAAACAGCAAGAAGAAGGTAGCTCTCTCTCTATCTCCGGGGGGTTCCTATTGATCCCGAGACCCCGCCCTTGAAAACCTTACGAGCTTTTCTCGTGGCCTGGGTCTCGGGGTCGTCAAATCACTCTCCAGCAAGTCAAAGGATCGTCAAAAATCGACTCTTGAAACCCCGCCCTTGAAAACCTTACGAGCTTTTCTCGTGGCCTGGTTTTCGGAGTCATCAAATCACTCAAATCAAGTCGAAGTGCTGCAGAAATTGATTCTCGAAACCCCGCCCTTGAAAACCTTACGAGCTTTTCTCGTGGCATGGGAATCGGAATCATAAAATAGCCCTAAAAGAGGGCGAAACGCTGCTGGATTTTTCCTAAACTAAGCGACTAATTCAAGGAGACAAATTGCAAGCAATCTCATACAAGGCTAAAGAAAAGAAAATTCACTGCAGCCACAAACAGATTTTCAAATAATGTGCAAAGCAGCAGCATTAAATTGGAATCAGTTTCTATCCCAAGCAAATCAAATAAATTGGTGCCCTACACTAAGCAAACCAGGCTTTTGTGAGAACATCCAAAGCAAAGGCGCTGATTTCTACCTAAAGAGGCTAAACTTTGTAGAGGAGCAAAACCAACATCAAAGTTTGAGCGAAACACTGCTCAATTTTACTAAACAGGCTAACCAGCTATCTCAAACAAGCAAAGGAAATCCCATTACAGCCTGGCATTGGAGTTATTAAATTGAAAGCAAACAAAAGGGAAAATCTTGCTACAATCATAATGAAACAAGAAGCAAACAAATTTCTGATCTAAACAAATTCCCAAGTCAAAGAAGTTCAAGCATCCGGATTTCGGAGTCACAATTGGCCTAAAAGCATGGCGAAACTCTGCTGGAATTTCTACAAAGTCTCAAAGGGCTTAATACCAAATTCAATACAAAAGCCCTAAACCGCGAATGGCACAAAGATTGACTTAAGCTATTCTGTCACGTTGGCATCACAAACATATTCGGATTGATACAAAATTGCAGTCATTGCAGGAAGTTAAAAAAAACAAAAAAAAAAGGGGGAAACGTTGCTCAAATTGCAGTGTTCTAAAAACCGCTAGGCGGATCCTAGGCGGTGAGGGGTCGCCTAGCGCCTAGACGGCGCCCAAGCGGTCAAGGCGGATGCCCAGGCGGTGCCTAGGCGCGATTTTTAGAACAGTGTCAAATTGTCCTAAACAAGCCCGCTGATTCACACATCAGTAGAAGAAGATTCAAAGAGAACAAATTTTCTTCATAAATCGAATCAGTCCAAACTAACTAGGTTCATGCGAAAAGAAATAATCAAGCAGGCTCTTTTTCTACTGTTTCAAACAAAAGCACAAGGCATATGCAGTCTGTCTTCCTATCCTCAGCTATTCTAAACAAAATTACAAATTTCAAACAAAAGAAAGCAAACGGCAGAACCAAAAAATAATAATCAAATCTTCAGTCAAAAAAAGAAGTTGATTGAGAATCTGGATTTGGAAGACAAGTTAGCTAAGAAGCCAGGCCAACTATTAAGTTTGACGTTTTTTTTTGGAAAAATTAAGCACACCTTAGCAGTGGCCGCTTCTGAAGACTTCGATTGTGGGGTTGGATGAGCTGGGTCGCGCACCTCTTCCTGTCAACGCTCAAAGTCGGGATTGCTTGATCTTTTCCTCCCACTCCCGCTGTCAATCGACCCCAATTTCGAAAACCCTAAAATCACAGATTTGGGAAAAATCAGTCAAGGGTGGAAATTAAACACTAAATTGAGAGGGGTTCGATAGAGAATCCGAAATCTAGGCCAAGAATCACCTAAAGGTCGGATTGAACGCCAACTTTGGGGTTGAAATTTGTATTAAGGAGAAAAGGAAAGAAAGGCCCTACGGCGTTCCTGGGCACGGGATCTCTTCGGTTCCTAGCCGCCATTGCTCTGTCCGCGCCTTTGATCTGCCCGGGCTCCGCCCTCTTCAGTTTCAGTTGACCGAGATCGGACCTCCAAGGCGGTGGAAGCTGTGGGGTACGTCGTTGTCTTCGATCGCTCAGGGGAGAGAGACTGAGTATGTGAAGAACATGGAATGAAGCAACGTAGTAGTTCTGTACTAGCTAACACAAAACAAAAAGTTTTGGGCTGGGCAAACAAATCCGGGCCGTGGCCGGTTAAAAAAAATTGAACTGGCTCCGTAATAAAAAAAAAAATGGGCTGAAGTGCTCAACTTTGAATCAGCTTAATTAAAAAAAAAAATGGAGCAAAAGAAGTCATGTAAGTAGGGCTGTTATTCGAGTCGAACGAGCCGAGTATTACTTGTTCATATTTAGTTCATTTAGAATATGAACGAGCTCGAGCCGAGCCTAAATTTTGACTCGAGCTTAAAAATGTGCTCATATTCGGCTCGTTTAGGAAATGAGCGAGCTCGAGCCGAGCTTTTTTCAAGCTTTAGACAATTCTACTTGCTCATTATACAATAACTTTAAGAAAATTTTAGAAATTTCATAAAATTCGAGCTATTCGAGTTTAATTCGAACGAGCCGAGCTTTGGAACGAGCTTAAAAATGTGTTCATACTCGGCTTGTTTAGAAAATGAACGAGCTCGAGTCGAGTTTTATACAAGCCGAACCCGAGCCGATCACGAGTAGCTTGTCTCACATAACACCCCTACATGTAAGCATACATACATATATGTTTTCCAGATTGCAAAAAGGAAGGCAAATAATGCACATATTATTACATATTAGGGATACAATCGGTTTAGGCCTTTTGTTTCTTGTGTGCAATCACAAAACTTACCCACTCACATATAAGAATTATAATCAGCACAAATTAGAAATTGAGTTTAACAAAATCACAAAGTTAAACTCGTAAAATTTCATTGTCAGTTTATTCTAGTGGGTCGTTTTCAAAGTTGCCTTCTAAACGAGTAAAAAGAAAATAGAGTCAAAACCCTAAATCAAATTTCTCTCAAATTTAAACGGTTCCTTAAAAAAGAACTACGTGAAGACTTGATGCTCTTTTATGAGTTACGTAGGAAGTCTGATAAGAGAAATATTGGATTCAGTCGCCCATTTCAAATCAAATTAAATTAGTTCTTAAAAGAACTACGTAAAGACTTGACGCCTCATATCGGCTACGTAGGTAACCCGATATTAAATACTAAAATTATATCGGGTACGGTCATCAACCTCTAAATTCACTTTTCAATGAATACAAGGTCAAAGTCCAACCAAATTAAATAATTGGTTCCTAAAAGAACTAGGGGTGGTTTGATCCCGTTCCAAACGGGTACGTAGGACACCCGACAAAAAGCTCAAGCTCGTCGGGTTCAATCACCAAAACCAAAAAAAATAAAATCAATTCAAATATTCTGAACTACGTAAGGCTTGATTCTCTTCCAAGAGATACACAACCCGTTAAAATTCGGGTGCAGCTCAAATCACCAAAATCACTGAAGTCTTGGTGTCGATGCAACTTCGAATCAAGAGGATAACCAAAAGGGGTCGAACTCAAATTATAAAAAATTAAATAAAATATGTTCTACAATTATTCGCGCATTTTTGTTCAACACATTATATACCTCGCAAAAACTAGATGAGGCTCCGTCATAACCTCGTTTTTATGCGCCGAGGTTACTAATTCACCTCGTCTAAACCCGCCGAGCTTATTCATGAACCTCGTTCGTATCTGCCGAGCTCCTTTCTTCAACGGTTTTTCGAACGAAGACCAAAAATTGCAATTCGATAATCATGTAAAGCGAGCGATAGACCCATTCTTGTGTCGATCAATTGATATTTTGATTAATTTCATCGATTTTAGGCTGTTTTCGATCAAAAAAATTTGTTCGACGGATTTAGGTTTCGAATCTTTCGATTCGGGAAAAGAGAGTTTTGAGCCTTTTTGCAATGTGTTCGGAAAAAATTAAAATGACTTGTGGTAATTTTGATGAAATTATCTTGTCAATAGCCATTCCGACATCTTACCTCTAGCCTCACTCTTTTTTTTTTGGTAAAGTTAAAATCTAAATTTGTTTTCTTGAGCCTCAAAATCTAAATTTGTATAAAACTACTCACTCTTCGGATTAGTTAGGGTTACATTAAGTAGTTTTTAAAGTATTATTAGTGGTTAGCTAGTGAAGGGCTTCAATTCATATTAGTGGTGAACAAAAGGAGGATGGATTGGGCTTCTCGGTAGAACCTTTTGCTTGAAACACTAACTAAATCCATTGAGTTCAATTACAATATGTTAAATTATGTTGTTTGCGAATTAGGGTTCTAATTTGGGAAGATTGAAAATCCATTCAATTGAAGTTGAATAAGAGGAAGACTGAGAATTGAAGATGTAAGGGGGGATATTGAGCCAAAATGAAGCTTCGTTAAAATTCTAAATCCGGTGATGATCGATGAGGTCGCAATTAGGGGTTTTATATGACGAGGATAAATCCAAAGTCGTTGTAAGGAAAGAGCTCCATCGAACCACAAAACCAACGCAAAGAGAAGGTACGGCCGTACGGGTGCACAAATCCAATTACTACCATTCTCAAAATCCACCATCTCATCAAATCAAAATCTCTTGTCAGTCAAACAAATTTCAAAGAAAAAAGGCTTGGTGTTGTTTAATGACAAACAACAGAGAATTGGATGTTTTAATAAGGGTAATTTAGTTATTTTGTACATTTTTTATTGAAATCCCTTTTTTTTTTGGTCAAGAAAGTGGCTACTGCCCTTTTATTATATAGAATAGAATATAAGTTAACCCTCAGGAGGGACTACAGCAAGTTCAGCAACAGCCTCAAGAACTATGCTATCAGGTAAGAGCTCATGCTCGGCAAATGCATTGGTCAGGGAAAGTGACCAGTTGGCTAGGGAGTCGGCCACCGCGTTCGCCCTCCTTCGTATGCTACAAATCTTAATTTCCCAGCTCAGCTCGCTAATGATTTTTTGGATTTTGCTGATAATATGAAAGTCTGGACTCGGTCTTGGGTGTACCTCCTCCAGCATCTCCTTGATGGCTGTCGAATCTGTCTCAACGATCAAGCAATTTACCCCCATCCTCCTAGCCATCTCGACTCCATGAAGGGCTGCCCACGCCTCTGCTGTCTGGGCACGGCAAGATCCACACTTAAAGGTAAAGGCACGTAATAGCTTCCCTGAAGAATCACGAAGAAGACCTCCTCTTCCGGCTAGCCCTGGATTGCCGTTGGAAACTCCATCAACGTTCAGTTTGACCCAACCCAAAGGAGGTGGGTTCCAGGCTTGTATTGGCTTTGGTCCTTGTTCTTGATCATGGCCTTCTCGGACATGTAGTTTCGTTGCTTCCCGACTGATGTCCACAAAGATTCTGACTTGATTGATTACCGTCGAAGGCAGGCCCCGAATCAAGTCCTTGTTATCGAAAACAAGTGAGTTCCTGCATTTCCATATATACCATATCATATACGCGAACGTCCCGCTCCACTTGTCCTCTTTTTTCACGTTCGACATGAACCATCGGCCTATTTCCTCCTCTATAAAGAAATCAGTCCCGAGAGAGTAACCCGCTAATCTCAGCCAAGCCTCTCGAATCTCCGGACAGTCCCGGAGCAAGTGGAGGGATGATTCATCCCTTCCGCATCGAGGACATCCGCTCAGAAAGGCCAAATGACGTCTGACCCGAGTTTGATTGCTTAGGATGCAATTGTGCGCAGCAAGGTATGAAAAGGCTCGAGCCCACTGCTGAGCCGGAATGCGCCAAATATGCTTCCAACCTTCAAGCTCTGGGCCCTCGCTTCCACCTCTTAGCAAAGCCATCGCAGCTTTGGAACTGAAATCCCCCGAGTTCGTGTGTGCCCAATAGAGTCGGTCATCAGCACCCACCTCTACCGTAACCTGAATCCCTTGGAGCTTTAGCAGGGCATCGGCCGGAAGATAAGGGGAAATCAGCAGCCAATTCCATCCCCCATTCACCCAAATCTCTTCCTTGAATTGGTAAATTAAGAGCGGCCATTCCGGGGTTTTAACCGGGGACATATGACTATTATTGTTGTGAGCGGAATCTGCCAAGTTTTACAGCAACTTTTATATCGATTTCTGTATACAATGCATTCATTTGGGCTAAGATAATACAGAATCTGTGTAATTAATGTTTATTTGCCAAAATTATGGAATCTACACCAGTTTCTGTTTAATTCGCAGAAATCGAGGCGTTTACAGCAATTCTACAGAAGGTCGAAAAAGCTCGGAAAACCACTACAGAAGTCCAAGGTCAAAGCAGCGGAACAAGTCTGAGAGTCGAGGCTACTCGATCTCGAGTAAGCCTACTCGACATAGACAAGCATGTCCGGGCACAGCCTGGTCGAGCAGACCATGATCGAGAGCCAGGCACCCAGACTCCGGACCCTACTCGACCTCGACAAGCCCTAGTCGAGGTCGACGAAGCCCAGACACCCATGTCCGGAGTCGACGAGGAGCAGCTGCCCGAGAAGCCGAGGACGAAGCCGAGGACGACCAAGCGAGACTCGCTGCCAGCGGATCCACTCGCTGCCGCGGAAAGAAGAACTCGTTGCCGCGGACCAGGCCAGTCGCTGCCAGCGGAGAGAGCCAACTCGAGCAACTCTTGTCGAGGTCGATGAGATCTTGTCGAGATCGACGAAGACCTTGAGCCATGTCCGAGCCAGGCCGAGGAGATCCACCCGAGGAGCCCAGTCGACAAGCCCACCCTTGTCGAGATCGAGGAAGCCCACTCGAGGTCGACGAGCACCAGTGACCCAAGACGAGCCACATCGAGCACACCAACCCGAGGAAGTCTACTCGACGAGCCATCCTTGTCGAGGTCGACAAGCCTTCGTCGAGGTCGAGTAGACCACGCTTCCAGAATCTTCTCGACTTGTCCTGTCCGAGTAGAAATTGACGTTGCTTGGTCGCGAAGGAAGACGATTCTATCCCGATCTATCAAGTTCTATCTATGGAAGGCGGAATCTATCAAGATGAAGACATGTTACCTAATTAGTTTTATCTTTTCCTTATGGATTTAATTCCATTAAAACATTTATTTATCTTTTAAGCAATTTAGATATAGATAGATATCTTCTTTCCTAGATTAGCTAGGGAATGAAGGCTATAAATAAAGCCCATGGGGCTGGTTTTTCAATCATCCAATTTCGAAGAGAAGTAGTTAGTTCCATTCAGAGTAGTTTAGGAGTTTGAGGTTTTTAGGGTTTTGGCGGTTTGGGAAAGTTGATTGCCAAGATTGTAAAGGCTTTGAATTTAGTTTTTAATGCAAGTTTCTTTCATGAATTCAATGTCTGCGATTGCAATGAGGCGTGAGTAGTCCACCCACTTCTGGGGCTGGGGTGAGCCCGACGGTGGCCATGTGAGGCGATGCGATAAAGGTCAGATTTTTATGCGATTTGTCTTCTATCCCTATAAGCATGATTCTTTTGCGAGAGTTGAAGGTGATCCTTGTTTGTGTTATTGAAGCGAAAGTGATCTTAATACAACTTGGATTAATTATGTGAAAAAGGGTTAGTAACAATTAGGGTTTATGCGAGAGCCTCTATATGCCTAGTTGTTAATGACGAAAGTTATTTGATGGAAAGCATGATCTTTTATGCCTTTATGTGTTGTTTTACATGGTTATCGTTGTGGTGTTGAAACCCTAACATTGGAGGTCTTTTTATATATTGAGTTAATTTCTGTCAAATTTCTGAATTCTGTCGAAAATCTGCGATTTTATATTTTCTGTTCTTAGTCGACATAGAGGAGCCTTTGTCGATCTCGAGGAGTTCCTTGTCGAAGTCGAGGAGAGTTTGTCTGTGTCGAGTTGATTTTGTTCTGTTTTCGTTGATTTTCAAGTTTCTGTCTTTACTTTCTTTGTCGAGATCGAGTACCTCTTGTCAAGGTCGAGTTGCCCTTGCCGGGATTACTTGTCTGCTGTGATTGTCGACTTGCTGTTGTCGATTGCCGTGGTCGATCTTGAGTAGGAGTTTGTCGAGATCGACGAGACTTTCTGCTTTCTGTCTTTGCTCTTGTCCTTTGCTTTGCTTTTATTTCTGTCTTTATTTGTTCTTTGCTTTTATTTTAGTTGCCCTTGCCGAGATTATTTGTTTCTGTTTTATTTCTTCTTCTGCTTGTGTTTCTGTCTGTTCTGCTGCTGTGTCTGTGAGAATCTGATAGCTACCCAAGAACTGCTGACGTGCTTCCTCGTGGATTCGATCCTGACTTTTCTCTTACTACAACGGGAGGAAGTCTTGTATTTATTTGCTGAGATAGGGGAGTCTATCTGAACTTTATTTGATATCTATTTCAATACTTGACCAACTCCTGCAACAACAAATTGGCGCCGTTGCCGGGGAAGCTATCAATCGCGCCTTAGGTAGTCAGTTCTCATGTTTCTCTTGAGTTACTTTTCAGGTGTATGCGCCGTTCTGGTATCCCACCTGAGTATTACGGCTTAGACGAACCGGAGCGCCTTTTACACGTCAGGACTCGACTTCAAAGAGCCACGGCGGACGCAGAGACGCAAGAACAACTAACCCAGAGGCTTAGGGCGGAAATAGTAGCCAACAATGCTGCTCTCAACGCTGAGAGAGCAGCAAGGGAACAAGCACAGGCTGAGCTTGCCCAGTACCCAACCACTGCAGAGGATTATATGCATCCAACGCTCGTCGTGCCTGAATCGGCGATTCTAATCCCTGATAATTCTTTTGAAATTCGCACTCAGTTTCTTATTGAGCTTAAAAATAATACCTTTTATGGTAGATTTAATGAGTGTCCTCTTGAACATATTACAAACTTTGCTGATATGTGCCGTACTCTTGCTGAAGGTACAACTTTGGAGTATGTCAAGATGAAAGCTTTTCGCTGGTCTCTCGCTGGGCGTGCACTGAAATGGCTGGAAGGGCTGAAACCAAAATCACTTACAACCTGGGCCCAAGTAGAGCAAGAGTTCCTGAACAAATTCTTCCCACCCGCCAAAACAGCACATCTCCGCCAGAAAATCACCGCCTTCAAACAGAAGCAAGGGGAACCGCTGGCAAAGGCTTGGGAGCGCTACAAGGAACTTCTGAGATCTTGCCCTACTCATGGACGGCCGCCCTACGTCATTCAAGAGATCTTCTTCAACTCTCTGGATCAAGTCACTAAGGACAGAATCAACCATTATACTCGCTATGAGTATTTGACAATGCCGCCAAGTGACGCACGGGGAGTGCTGGAGAAGCTCACTACCTACGACAACAAGTATGGGTCTACTGCAACCTATGAGGAGAACCCATACGCCAGGCCAGCACCATCTATGCCCCTATATGAGCCTCCTAAGGAGATCGATCCAGATGTTAGGGAGCAGTACTACAGAGACCAGAATAAGACGCTGCTCAAGCAAGTCAAATATCTCTCTGTCAACCGGCCTTGCATTGAATGCGAATCGCATCGACACACCACTACTGAGTGCCCACACACCGAGCAAGTCAGGCTGGCAGAGCATCATGAGGAAGCAGCTTACGCAGGGGGTCCAAATCGCTATATGGGGGACCAACGGTTTCAGCAACCACAATGGAACCAAGGTGTCCCTAGGAACCCCCCACCCTACAGAGCTCCAGGACATCCTGAAAGGGACCAGAAAAAGGATGATATACAGACAGTCCTGGAGGAGATGCGGAGGAATCACGCTGAAACTAGGCAATCTTTCAACTCCGTCTATACTCAGATGCAAGGTGTCAACTCTAGGCTTGGGGAAATTGATATCTGGCGGAAATCAGTTGATACACAGATTGGTCAGCTAGCAGCAGGAATCCCCAGACAGTTAGGCGCTCTCCCTGGATCTTCAGAACCAAATCCGAAGGGAAAGACTGGACACATCGCTGCTGTAAAACTCAGAAGCGGCCATCAACTACAAGAGCCAGAAGTTGGAAAGCAGCAGAACAGCGAGGAACAGCAAGTCGAGGTCGACAAACCCGTCGTCGATCTCGACTAGAGCCTAGTCGACCTCGACAAAGGTCTACTCGAGGTCGAGGAGAAATCTCCAGAATCTTCGCCGAACAGCAACTCGACTGGGCCCAAACTGGTCGATGTCGACAAAGGCCTTGTCGATATCGAGGAGCCCCTGGTCGACATGGAGAAATCTGCAGCAAATCCGACATCTGTTCTGGTTCCGACTCAGAAAAAGAAGCTGCCTTTCCCCACAAAATCTCTAAAGGACCCAGCGGAGAAAAAGTTTCAGCGTTTCATCAAGATGCTTCAAAAGCTCAACGTCACCATCCCCTTCACAGAAGCTCTAAATGAAATGCCATCCTACGTCAAGTTCCTGAAAGAGATTCTGAGCAAAAAGCGATCGATGGCAGAAATTACAGAGGAGTGCAGCCAGCTGGACATACTGGAAAAGCGGCCGGATCCAGGTAAGTTTGCTATAACTATTGGATTTGGTCCATACAAAATTAATGCTTTATGTGATCTTGGAGCCAGTGTTAGTATTATGCCTTTAACGATTTGGTCCAAGATTAAGATAGGTGCCCTAGAGCCTGTGGATGCTAGACTGTACATGGCCAACAACACGGTGGTCATTCCAACAGGCATGGTGGAAAACATCCCAGTACAAGTTGGTAAATTCTTCGTCCCTGCTGATTTCTTAATTATTGATATGCAAGAAGATCCTGCTTGTCCAATTATTCTAGGGAGACCATTCTTGGCGACGGTGGATGCCAACATAAGCGTACGGAAAGGAGTGCTCACCTTCAACATCAGCGATGAAGTAATTGAGTATTCCTTCAACAAAACTGAAAGATATACGGGTCCAATGGAAGAGGTCAAATCTATCTCAGCTGACTACATCACCTGCGGGGAACCCAAGGTCAGGAATATGACCCCTGAGGAGCTGGAAAAGAGGGACATGGAGGCCCAGGTGGAGGAGATCATGGCAATCCTTAAAGAGAACAAAGGAGCTAAGTATGGGGTCAAGATCGACCAGGGCTCCTCGACATCGAGTAGAACCCTAGTCGATCTCGACCAGACCACGGAGACTCCACCAGGGCCAGCTTCGTCGAGCAGCGAACCAGACAAGCCGAGTCTACTCGAGGTCGACCACACCCTCGTCGATCTCGACCACCCCTCGGAGAGCCCAGCACCGCCTTCCTCGACGAGCAAGCCACCAGGAGGAGAAGGCTACTCGACCTCGAGTAGCCTTGTCGAGGTCGACCAGCACTCAGCACCACCAGAGCCAGAGTCTTCCTCGAGGTCGACCAGTCTTGTCGATGTCGAAAATCCCCCTTCCTCGACTTCTTCCTCCTCGATGAAGCCACCACCACCAGAGCCAGAGCCCTACTCGACCTCGAGTAGGCTACTCGATGTCGACCAGACTTCTTCGTCGACTTCGGCCTCTTCGACCAGACCACCACCAAAGCCAGCAGACTCGTCGATCTCGAGAAGCCCTAGTCGAGATCGACCAAATACAGTGGTGCCTGATTCCGTTTCCGCGAAGGTGAGCCAAGGTATGGATCTTTCTTCTCCTATTTCCATTAAAGATTTATCTATACATGGGAGAGGTTTGCCTTGGTATGTGCGATTGTGCAGGATTTCCAATGATGAGCCTAAGGAGTATGAAGTTGGAGACAAACTCTATGTCTCTAAGTCAAAAGATCATTGGTTCCCTAACAAATTCAACAAGAAGCGGATGAGACCGTTCGTGGTGAACAAGATCCATTCTGGAGGATTACAGCTGATGGACAAGAATGGAGTTTTATTTGAGGCCCAAGCAACATGGGCCCTACAGATGCCACCTTGAGCTAAATGGAAAGTCGGCCTAGCGACTATAAAATCTAGAGCATGTACATAGACTTTTAAGGACATTTGAGACTTTGTTTGTGGTTTTTGGTTTTGAACATTGTTTTTTGGTTTTTGTTGTTTCTATTTTTGGGTATATATCTTCTACTTTTCAGGTCCATGGATAGAACCTAAGCTTACTTGGACTAGGACGTGCTCCATTCTAAATTATGCAGCTCTGCACACATGTCTTGTGAGTTTCTTTCTTTACCCTTTACCTTGTTTTTATACAGTGAGGACACTGTAATGTTTAAGTATGGGGTGGGGGAAGGGCTCACTTTACGCATATTGATCATATTTGACATTATTTGTGCATTATTGCTTAGAATTGCTACATGGCTATTTTGGAATGCATTATTGATCTATGTGCTTTTATGCATGTTTTCCAAAAGTTTGAGAAAAATGACCCCCATTGAAAATTTTGAAATAATGTCATGGAAGCTTATATTGGACTCGACGATGCAAAATTGGATTCATTAGAGATATAGCATGAAATTGCCTAGTAAAGGGAAGTCACAATGAAATGCATTATTTTCTTGAAAACCATAAAAGGAGGTAAAATTTGAAATTGCTTTTGACATGTTGCATGATAAGATGATGGAGGACTTTATATTTCCATATAATGCTCATATGTTTAAATTCCTAGCCTTACCTATGCTTATGCATCACAAAAGCCATAATATGCCTTATTTCATATATTGCTCCACATGATCTAAATATTGCCCATTATTTACCTTATCCGGGGATTATGTTGAGAATGATGTTACATTATGGAGATGTTATATGGTGTTTGTGTTGTTATCATATTTGGAGTTTGGAAGGAAATTGTTTGAAATGTATGGAAAATTTAATGAGTGAAAGAAAATCCAATCACCTCAGGAGATAAAGGTAGATTGACCCTGCTCTCTGAGATAATAGTTTGGAGAGATGGGACACATTGTGAGGAGTCCGAAGCACTAAGTATCCGTGGCCATTCATCACACCCATGTTTGCGACTCGCGAGAAGGCAGTGCTGAGGTTAGAGAGGTAAAAGCAATATTGTTGAGAAAAGCAATATGAAAGGTGATGAATCTTATAAAAAGGAATGTGGAATGAAACTCAAGTTTGGAAAGTACTCCATTTCCCCGGATCATAAAAGCACCACATTGCCAGAAATTGCCCACCTTTAGCCTTTTACCAATCTACTCCTTCATGAGCTTAATTAAAGTCTTCTTGATTATCAATGCTTTGTCACGTATGAATTGTTTGTGCATAACCCTCCTTTTGTGAGTAGATGTTGCTTTGATATATTTTACACGTGCATGAATCTGTGACACTAGTACCTTTTCGAGGATGGTAATTGACTGCAGGGACATATGGCAATGAATCTAAGATGTTGAGAGTTTGAATTCTTCCCCTGAATGACAATTAAAAGTATTGCTTGAGGACAAGCAAGCTTAAGTATGGGGTGTTTGTTGTGAGCGGAATCTGCCATGTTTTACAGCAACTTTTATATCGATTTCTGTATACAATGCATTCATTTGGGCTAAGATAATACAGAATCTGTGTAATTAATGTTTATTTGCCAAAATTATGGAATCTACACCAGTTTCTGTTTAATTCGCAGAAATCGAGGCGTTTACAGCAATTCTACAAAAGGTCGGAAAAGCTCGGAAAACCACTACAGAAGTCCAAGGTCAAAGCAGCGGAACAAGTCTGAGAGTCGAGGCTACTCGATCTCGAGTAAGCCTACTCGACCTAGACAAGCATGTCCGGGCACAGCCTGGTCGAGCAGACCATGATCGAGAGCCAGGCACCCAGACTCCGGACCCTACTCGACCTCGACAAGCCCTGGTCGAGGTCGACGAAGCCCAGACACCCATGTCCGGAGTCGACGAGGAGCAGCTGCCCGAGAAGCCGAGGACGAAGCCGAGGACGACCAGGCGAGACTCGCTGCCAGCGGATCCACTCGCTGCCGCGGAAAGAAGAACTCGCTGCCGCGGACCAGGCCAGTCGCTGCCAGCGGAGAGAGCCAACTCGAGCAACTCTTGTCGAGATCGATGAGATCTTGTCGAGATCGACGAAGACCTTGAGCCATGTCCGAGCCAGCCGAGGAGATCCACCCGAGGAGCCCAGTCGACAAGCCCACCCTTGTCGAGATCGAGGAAGCCCACTCGAGGTCGACGAGCACCAGTGACCCAAGACGAGCCACATCGAGCACACCAACCCGAGGAAGTCTACTCGACGAGCCATCCTTGTCGAGGTCGACAAGCCTTCGTCGAGGTCGAGTAGACCACGCTTCCAGAATCTTCTCGACTTGTCCTGTCCGAGTAGAAATTGACGTTGCTTGGTCGCGAAGGAAGACGATTCTATCCCGATCTATCAAGTTCTATCTATGGAAGGCGGAATCTATCAAGATGAAGACATGTTACCTAATTAGTTTTATCTTTTCCTTATGGATTTAATTCCATTAAAACGTTTATTTATCTTTTAAGCAATTTAGATATAGATAGATATCTTCTTTCCTAGATTAGCTAGGGAATGAAGGCTATAAATAAAGCCCATGGGGCTGGTTTTTCAATCATCCAATTTCGAAGAGAAGTAGTTAGTTCCATTCAGAGTAGTTTAGGAGTTTGAGGTTTTTAGGGTTTTGGCGGTTTGCGAAAGTTGATTGCCAAGATTGTAAAGGCTTTGAATTTAGTTTTTAATGCAAGTTTCTTTCATGAATTCAATGTCTGTGATTGCAATGAGGCGTGAGTAGTCCACCCACTTCTGGGGCTGGGGTGAGCCCGACGGTGGCCATGTGAGGCGATGCGATAAAGGTCAGATTTTTATGCGATTTGTCTTCTATCCCTATAAGCATGATTCTTTTGCGAGAGTTGAAGGTGATCCTTGTTTGTGTTATTGAAGCGAAAGTGATCTTAATACAACTTGGATTAATTATGTGAAAAAGGGTTAGTAACAATTAGGGTTTATGCGAGAGCCTCTATATGCCTAGTTGTTAATGACGAAAGTTATTTGATGGAAAGCATGATCTTTTATGCCTTTATATGTTGTTTTACATGGTTATCGTTGTGGTGTTGAAACCCTAGCCTTGGAGATCTTTTTATATATTGAGTTAATTTCTGTCAAATTTCTGAATTCTGTCGAAAATCTGCGATTTTATATTTTATGTTCTTAGTCGACATAGAGGAGCCTTTGTCGATCTCGAGGAGTTCCTTGTCGAAGTCGAGGAGAGTTTGTCTGTGTCGAGTTGATTTTGTTCTGTTTTCGTCGATTTTCAAGTTTCTGTCTTTACTTTCTTTGTCGAGATCGAGTACCTCTTGTCAAGGTCGAGTTGCCCTTGCCGGGATTACTTGTCTGCTGTGATTGTCGACTTGCTGTTGTCGATTGCCGTGGTCGATCTCGAGTAGGAGTTTGTCGAGATCGACGAGACTTTCTGCTTTTTGTCTTTGCTCTTGTCCTTTGCTTTGCTTTTATTTCTGTCTTTATTTGTTCTTTGCTTTTATTTTAGTTGCCCTTACCGGGATTATTTGTTTCTGTTTTATTTCTGCTTCTGCTTGTGTTTCTGTCTGTTCTGCTGCTGTGTCTGTGAGAATCTGATAGCTACCCAAGAACTGCTGACGTGCTTCCTCGTGGATTCGATCCTGACTTTTCTCTTACTACAACGAGAGGAAGTCTTGTATTTATTTGCTGAGACAGGGGAGTCTATCTGAACTTTATTTGATATCTATTTCAATACTTGACCAACTCCTGCAACAACAATTATCCACAAGTCCTTTCCGGTGAGCCATTCCGGAATGGTTCCCAAAGCTCTTCCACTGTGTCTCCCAATCTCTCCTCCGGTAGAGGTTGGATCGCTACATCCATCAAACAGTTGCTGTCAAGCCAATGATGAATCCAGAAAAGAGTTAATCTCCCGTTGCCGATCACAACTCTAATACCCGGAAGCAGTAGCTCAGCACCATGGTTTATTGCTTTCCAGTTACGGGACAAACCTCTTCGGACGCCAAACATATCCACATCAAGTCTTCATTGGCAATACTTGCCTCTGATTACTCGGCTACAAAGTGAGTCAGGCTGCTGAAGTATTCGCCAACAAAGTTTCGAGAGGACTGCTTGATTGGTATCTCGCATCGCCCTTATGCCTAATCCTCCATCCTCCATTGGCTGTTTCAGTACATCCCAAGACAACAGGTGAATCTTCCTCTGTTGGGGGCTGCTTCCCCAAATAAAACCTCTAACCATTTTATCAATATCATCACAAATATTTCTTGGGACAAAGGAAGATTGCATCACGTATACCTGGAGGCTTGTTAAGACGGATTTCGCCAGGGTCACTCTACCCGTGAATGATAGAGACTTTGATTGCCATCCCCTTAGTCTCGAAGCCACTTTGTCCACCAGGTAGCGGTATCTATGGCTAGACATCCTGCCACAAGCCATGAGTACCCCCAAATAGTTCCCAAACTCGCTCGAGATGGGAATATTCAGCACTCCTGCGATCTCTTGATGTATGTTTGCAGGGACATCACGGCTAAAGAGCATGGAGATCTTGGCATAATTTACTTTCTCGCCCGATCTCCCACAATAGATACTTAGAATATGCTTCATCAAAGCTCCCTGCTCAGTCGATACTTCTCCAAACAAAATCAGATCGTCGGCAAAGAAGAGGTGGGACAAACTGACTCCCCCAATGACCACTGGTTTCCATCGGCCTTGGTCTACTTCAACTGAGATCAAGTGGGACAGCAGCTCCATGCACAATACAAATAAATAAGGTGAGAGCGGATCACCTTGTCGGGTTCCTCTTGAGGGCGTAAACTGACCCGCTTGACCACCGTTCCATAGCAGTTCTGTCCTTCCAATCGTTTTACACTTGACTATAACCTCAATCAGCCGTTCTGGTAGACGGGCACTCCGTAGAGCTTCTTCAAGGAAATCCCACCTTACTCGATCGTATGCCTTTTCTAGATCGATTTTGACGATCATCCAGTTCTTCCTTCGATCTCTCATCCCCATCGAATAAATCACTTCCTGTACGATGACCACGTTGTCGATGATTTGCCGACCGGAAATGAAGCTTGCCTGCGTAGGCTCTATCAGATATGGGAGTACCGGTTTCAATTGTCGAACAATCATTTTGGTAGCTATCTTAAATAGTACGTTAAGAAGGGAAATTGGTCTTAGTTGAGCTGGTACTTCGGGTGTCTAAACCTTCGGTATAAGCACCAACAGCACATCTGCACACCCGGGAGGAAAGTGACCCTGATTAACCATAGCCAAGACAGTTTCAATGGTTTGGTTGCCCACCACATCCCATTGCCGCTGGTAGAACAAAGTCGGAAACCCATCTGGCCCCGGTGCCTTGTAAGGACCCATAGTGCTGAGCGCATCTTTCACTTCTTCCCCTCTAAATGGGGTGTTGAGATCATCAATTTGGTTAGGTGACAGCTCAGGGAAATAAAATCCATTTTCATTACTAGGGAGGCTTCCTTCAACTCTCGGCTCCTCTGTGTATAGTCCATGGAAGAAGCTCGGGACCATAACTCTGACTGCTTGACCATCCTCTTCCCATTCCCCGTCTGCCCTTTTCAAAGCCGAGATTCTATTTGCTGCCCTTCTCACCTTTGTAGCTACATGATAAAATCGGGTATTTCTATCTCCTTCCAACAAGAAGTTCGATCGGGACTTTTGAAACCAAAAGAGTTGCTCCTGTTGGAGGACCAATTCAAGCTCCCTACACACCTCCTTTTCTAAATTCAAATAATGCCGAGATATCCTGATTGCAAGCTTTTTCCGAATTCCTTCCAATCTGCTCGATAGATGTCTCTTCTTATGAAACAAGTTGCCAAATACCTCCTTGTTCCATATCGATAGGCTTTCTGACAGCCCTTTTAGCGCCTCACAAGTCTCCACATCTCCTTTCCAGCGCTCTTTAACAAACTCAGTGAAATCGTTATGCAAGAGCCAATTAGCGTGGAAACGGAATGGTCACAATTGTCCATCCATAGATCGCCTCTCCCCATCAAGGCTAATCAATAATGGAGTATGGTCTGAATGTGGTGATGATAGGTGGCGAAGGGTTGCATGCAGAAACCGCTCCTGCCACTCGCTATTACACAAACCCCTGTCTAGTCTAGCCATGATCCTGGTTTCAGTTTCACGTCCTCTCCACCACGTATAGGGCACTCCTGAGAACCCCATATCAAATAGTTGTAGGTTATCAACCTCTCCTCTGAAGGTCTCGGAGGCTCGGTTAGAGCTTACCGATGAACGTGTGCGTTCCTGCTCATTCAGAGTAGCATTGAAATCACCCGCAAGTATCCACGGCAATAAGTTTCTGGTCGCAAACTCTTCGAAAGATCTCCATAGGCTGTCTCTGCTAGCCGGTCTCGGTGCCGCGTATATTGCTGAAAGAATCCATGGCTCTTCTCCCAACCGTGTTACTTCGACAGTGATATGTTGTGGATGAGCGACCATTGTACTAACATGGATCGAATCTGTCCGCCACAAAAGCCAAATACCTCCTGAAAAACCCTCTACTTCAACTCTTTCTCTGCCATCGAACCCAACTCGGTTGCAGACTCGGTCTGCCTCATCCCCACTGATTCTCGGTTCCACTAAGGCCACCACACTCGGGTTGTGCACCCGAATCAGATGTTCCAAACCAAAATGCTCCGCAGGTGTTCCAAACCAAAATGCTCAAACCTCGTAATATATTTAAACTATGGTTGAAGAAATACCATCGATGATCATCGAACTGAGGCCTTAATCTCTCGCAGAGATCCAGGGCATCAATTAGAACTTGGGGCATCCTTACCCGACATAGAAGAAGCTTGGGCTCGGTGAGCACTGGTCGAAAATCCACCAACATTCGGTTCGCTATTCTCGGCACTTGTGCTAGAACTGGACCCGTCCGATGGTTTGAAAGGAGGAAACTTTTCCGAGAGTGGACCCGAAATTGTTCGACCGGTGGATTCATTCTCCAATATCCCCACCGCCGGTTGCCTTGGGAAGTTGTGGTTTTTGGTTGACGAATTAGGTTTCTTTATGGAGTGTGGGTTGGCTCGGGAGCTATTGGATTTGACATTGGTGGTCTCTGAGGATTCGGATGAAGTATCAGCTACCACTTGGTTTGGGTTGGCGCCTGAAGACTTCTTGTTGATATTGCTTGACGGGGAGGTTGTGTTAGTAATAGGTTTCTTAGGTGGGGCATTTGTGGTTTCATCCAGATTTTTTGGTGGGCCTGTTTTAGGTGGAATTTTCTTGGACTGGCCTGTTGGGTCTTCATTGGGGGCATCTTGTTTGGTAGTTGATATAACATAATTATTTTTAAGAGAAGGGTTACCTAAATTGGTGGGATTTGTCTCAGGCTGAGATTGTTGTTGTAGGAGGAAATCGAGTTCAAAATATAAAATATAATTCAAACCAGACTATGCCTACGCAAAATAAATACAAGACCTCCTCCTGATGTAGCAGCGGAAGTCAAGATCGAATCCACGAGGAAGCTGGTCAGCGGATCCTAGGCAGCAGTGAAATCTCACTGACAGAAGTCGACTACAGGAGTCATCGAGCTCGACTAGGGTCTTGTCGACAGAAGCTCGGACAGTCGAACACAACAGCAGTTCCTTGGCACAGGTGGTCGATCTCGACAAGAGGCTACTCGAGGTCGAGTTGGCTTGTCGAGGTCGAGTTACAGCTTCGTCGATTCCTGCACACAGTAAGCTACAGCGACCTTGGTCGAGAATCAGTCTACTCGAGGTCGACTAAGGGTAGTCGAGATCGAGTACGGCAGGGACGAAAACGAACAAAAAGTAAAGAAAATAAAGAACAAATGCTTTTTGGGTTTCGACTAAACTGAATGTAAAAGGACTTCCAAGATTGGGGTTTGCAACAACAATAACCAAGCATGCATAAGGTTAAACCAAACAGATAATCATGTGAATCGCATTAAAGGATTAAGCTTTCGCCTTTTCCAACAATTAGACAACTCTCTCAAGAAACCCTAATTGTCTCTACCGATTTTATGTTTATAATCCAAGTTGTTAGCATGGATCTCCATTAGATGGGCAATAAACACATCAACAAGTAGGAAAATGCTCAAAACATGATAAAGGTTCGATCTTTACCTCAAATATGCATGGCTATCGTCGGGCTCGCCCCAACCCTAGAAGTGGCTATCTTTACCTCAAATATGCATGGACTACTCGCTCTTCATTGCGAACTCAGACATCCTTGATTGAAAGAAAACAACTTGCATAAAACTATATTCAATGATTTTACAATCCCGGCAATCAACTTTCGCAAACTGCCAAAACCCTAAAACCTTCGAACTCCCTAAACTTCTCCTTGTAACTACTTGTCTCTTTCTGAAATTGAATTCAATAAAACTGAGCCCCATGGGCTTTATTTATAGCCTTCCAATCCTTGCTATTCAAGGATAGAAATCTCTATCTATATCTAAAATTATATCTAAGACTTTAAGAAGATAAATAAATTGATAAAAGGAAATAAATCTAAAAGGAAAAGATAAAACTAAATAGGTAAGTATGTCTTCATGTTGATAGATAACTTGATGTATTTGGATAGATCCCGGCCATTCTCGGATTCCTTCCTGCCCAAGCAATCTCAATTCTACTCGGACAAGGCTCGTCGAGAAGATTCTGGAATACGGTCTAGTCGACCTCGAGTAGGTCTTGTCGACCTCGACAAGAAGTCTTCGTCGACTGGACTTCCTCGGCTAGCTGGTGCTCGACAAGCTCGGCCATGGTCACTGGTACTCGTCGATCTCGAGTTGGCCTCGTCGAGCTCGAGTAGACTGGCTCGCCGACAAGGGTTTCTCGAGTGGTTCTCCTCGATGGGCTCCGGATCTTGACTCTGGGCTCGTCGATCTCGACCACCTCTTGTCGAGATCGAGTAGGGTTCGTCGAAGATGGCTCTGGTGGTCTAGTCGAGGACTCCTCCTTGGACATGCTCTGGGTCGCTTGTCGATCTCGACAAAGGTTAGTCGAGATCGAGTAGAGGTGGCTCGGCTTCTCGTCCTCGGCTTCTCGGGCATCTCTTTTCCTCGTCGACTCCGGGTGGTGGTGCCGGGCTTCGTCGACCTCGACTAGGGCTTGTCGAGGTCGAGTTGGGTTCCGGAGCTCGGGTTGCTGGCTCTCTCGACCAGGCCTTGTCGACCAAGTTGTGCTCGGACAGGCTCGTCTAGGTCGATTAGACCTACTCGATGCCGAGTAGACTTGTCTCTCGGATTTGTTCCGCTGCTTTGATCTTGGACTTCTGTAGTGGTTTTCCGAGCTTTTCCGACCTTCTGTAGAATTGCTGTAAAACGCCTCGATTTCTGCAATTTAAACAGACACTGGTGTAGATTCCATAATTTGGCAAATAAACATAAACTACATAGATTCTGTACTATCCAAACCCAAATGAATGTAATGTATACAGAAATCGATATAAAAGTTACTGTAAAACATGGCAGATTCCGCTCACAACAAAACACCCCATACTTAAGCTTGCTTGTCCTCAAGCAATACTTTTATTTGTCATTCAGGGGAAGGATTCAAAACTCTCAACATCTTATATTCATTCTCATATAACCCTGCAATCAATTACCATCCTCGAAAAGGTACTATTGTCACAGATCCATGCATGTGCAAAATATATCAAAGCAACATCTACTCACAAAAGGAGGGTTATGCCTAAATAATTTTTATGTGACAAAGCATTGATAATCAAGAAGACTTTAATTTAAGCTCATGAAGGAGTAGATTGGCAAAAGGCTAAAAGGTGGGCAATTTCTGGCAATGTGGTGCTTTTATGATCCGGGGAAATGAAGTACTTTCCAAACTTGAATTTCATTCCTCATTCCTTTTCCACTTGATTCATCACCTTTCATATTGTTTTTCTCAATAATATTGCTTTTTTCAATAATAATGCTTTTACCTCTCTAACCTCAGCACTGCCTTCTCGCGAGTCGCAAACATGGGTGTCATGAATGGCCCCGGATACTTAGTGCGTCGGACTCCTCACAATATGTCCCATCTCTCCAAACTATTATCTCAGAGAGCAGGGTCAATCTACCTTTATCTCCTGAGGTGATTGGATTTTCTTTCACTCATTAAATTTTCCATATATTTCAAACAATTTCCCTCCAAACTCCAAATAATGATAACAACACAAACACCATATAACATCTCCATAATGTAACATCATTCTCAACATAATCCCCGGATAAGGTAAAGAATGGCAATATTTAGATCATGTGGAGCAATATTTGAAATAAGGCATATTATGGCTTTTGTGATGCATAACCATAGGTAAGGCTAGGATATAAACAATGAGCATTATATGGAAATATAAAGTCCTCTATCCTTTTATCATGAAACATGTCAAAAGCAACTTCAAATTTTACCTCCTTTCATGGTTTTCAATAAAATATGCACTTCATTGTGACTTCCCTTTACTAGGCAATTTCATGTTATATCTCTAATGAATCCAATTTTGCATCGTCGAGTTCAATTTTAGGCTTCCATGACATTATTCAAAATTTCGATGGGGGTCATTTTTCTCAACTCATTTTTCTCAAATTTTTGGAAATCATGCATATAAGCACATAATTCAAATAATGCTTTCCAAAAATAGCCATGTAGCAATTCCAAGAAAATAATGCATATATGTAAGATATGATCAAATAAATCAAATATGCACAAAGTAAGCCCTTCCCCCACCCCATACTTAAACATTACAGTGTCCCCACTGTATAAAAATAAAAACAAAAGTAAAGGAAGGAACTCACAGGATCATGTCGAGGAGGTCAGGACTGGTCTAGGTCCAGTAGGTGGCTGGTCGACATCGAGTACGGTCTACTCGATCTCGAGTTGGCTCGTCTGCGTCTAGTGAAATCTGAAGTCGAGGAGTGTCTGGTGCTTGTCGAGGTCGAGTACGTCTACTCGAGGTCGAGTAGCTCCTGGCTTCTCCTCCTCGTCGTCATCGACTTGGCCTTCGTCGATTCTGACTGATTTTCAGGGACTTCTTTCTCCACTTTTCGCGATCCTTATATGCTTGCCGACCTATACGTGTTAGATTCCATACCAAAAGCAAGACTATCCATATGAAGTTCTTAAAAAGACATAAAACCAAAAACAAAACAAAAAACCAAAAACAAAAAAAACCAAATAAAAGTCCCAAAAAGTTCATAAAGTCTATATACATGCTCTAGATTTTAGAGTCGCTAGGCCGACTTCTCCGTTTGCTCTCAAGGACCATTTTTGTGGGGCCCGCTCATGCTTGGCCCTTCTCCTGGATCATCGAGGTCCTGATGGTAGTATGCAAGCTCAGCTGATAAGTGGTTGCTTGCATCATCTCCCTTCTCCTTCTTTTTCTTCCTTGTAGCCTTCAGTTTCTGCAAATTTTCTCGCCACGGTATTTTAGCTCCCTTCAAATTATTAAAATTTTTATTTATGGACTGAGGGGGAGTAGAATTCATACCTGCACTTACCTGTTCGGACCCAAAACAGAAGTTTTCGGGCTTGGGGCTACTCGATGTCGAGTACTGGTGGTCGAGGTCGAGTACCGGGACCCCATACTTAGGCTCCTGGCAAGTCTCAGGCTCAGCAGTGGTGGTCGAGGTCGACGAAGACTCGTCGAGGTCGAGTACAGCGCTAGTCGAGGTCGACGAAGGCTTGTCGACCTCGAGTACAGTTTTTGCTCCGTCCTCTGCTGTTTGCTTAGTCCCGTCGATGCTGATGCTTTTCATCTCCAGCCAAGAAATCTCCTCTTTTGCAGGACCAAAAGAGAAATCCAAAACCTCATCGCCTATGGTGAAGGTGAGCGATCGATTCTTAACACTAATCCTGGCATCTGCAGTAGCTAAGAATGGTCTACCAAGGATAATAGGGCTAGTAGGATCTTCAGCACAATCAATAATAAGGAAATCAGCTTGCACAAAGAATTTTCCAACCTGGACTGGAACATTTTCAACTATTCCTGTAGGGATGACTACTGTATTATTTGCCATGTATAATTTAGCATCCACAGGTTCTATGCATCCTATTTTAACTTTCCGCCAGATTGATAAAGGCATAATGCTCACACTTGCTAATAAATCGCATAGAGAATCATATTTATATTGACCAAAACCCACAGTAACAGAAAACTTACCTGGGTCAGGCCTCTTTTCAGGGAAGTGGAGTACTTTGCATTCGCCTGCGATCTCTGAGATGGACCGCTTCTTGCTCGGGATTTCCTTTAGAAACTTGACATATCCAGGCATCTCTTGCAGGGCTTCTGTAAAAGGAATAGAGAAGTTTAGCTCTTGCAACATATTAACAAATCTATTGAATCTCCCCGCAGTAGGGTCTTTAAGAGATTTAGAAGGGAAAGGAAGTGTTTTTCTCTGTTTCGAAGCCAGATCAGCTGTCGGGGATGCTGCAGAGTCGTCGACGTCGGCCAGAGGCTCCTCGATCTCGACCACAGGCTTGTCGAGATCGACCAGTGGCTTGTCGACCTCGAGTTGGCTCGTCGACCTCGGGTTGCTGGTCTGCGCAACGGAGTCCGAGCTCTGCTTCTGGTCTGTGTCGAGTACGGTCCTTGTCGAGGTCGAGTTGGGCTCCTCGAGATCGAGTTGGCTCTGCTCTGTCTCGAGTTGCTGCTCTGCGTCGCTTTGCTGTTTTCCGACCTCTGGCTTGTGTAACTGATGCCCACTCCTGAGTTTGATAGCTGCGACATGTCCAGTTTTCCCCTTAGGATTTGGTTCTGTTTGCCCAGGGAGCTTGCCGGGTGGTCGTGGGATCTTCGATGCGATTTGTCCCATCTGAGTTTCAATGCCCTTTTTCCAGATATCAAGCTCTACGAACTTTGTGTTGACATGCTGGAGCTGACTGTTGATGGTGTTGGTAGCCTGCAGGTTCTGGGCATGATTTCGGCGCATCTCATCAAGGATCAACTGCAGATCATCCTTCTTTTGATCCCTCTCTGGATGTCCTGGAGCTCTGTAGGGCGGGGGGTTCCTGGGAGGACCTTGGTTCCATTGTTGTTGATAAGGCCTTTGATCCCCCATATAGCGATTAGGACCCCCAGCATAGGCTGCCTCCTCATGTGTTTCTGCCATTCTGACTTGCTCTTTGTGTGGGCACTCAGTAGTGGTGTGCCTCTGTGATCCGCATTCGATGCAAGGCTGATTGACAGACAGGTATTTGACTTGTTTGAGGAGCTTGCGATTCTGATCTTTGTAGAACTGTTCCCTGACATCTGGGTCAATCTCCTTTGCTGGCTCATATAGTGGCATAGATGGTGCTGGCCTGGCGTAGGAGTTCTCCTCATAGTTTGAAGTAGACCCATATTTGTTGTCGTAGTTAGTGAGCTTTTCCAGCACACCCCATGCGTCACCTGGCGGCATCGTTAGATACTCATAGCGAGTATAGTGGTTGATTCTGTCCTTGGTGACTTGATCCAGACAGTTGAAGAAGATCTCCTGAATGACATAGGGTGGTTGTCCATGAGTAGGGCAAGATCGCAGGAGATCCTTATAGCGTTCCCATGCCTTTGCCAGCGGTTCCCCTTGCTTCTGTTTGAAGGCAGTGATTTTCTGGCGGAGATGTGCTGTTTTGGCTGGTGGGAAGAATTTATTCAGAAATTCTTGCTCTGCTTGGGCCCAGGTGGTGAGTGATCTTGCCTTTAGTCCTTCCAGCCATTTCAGTGCAGGACCAGCGAGAGACCAGCGAAAAGCTTTCATCTTGACATATTCCAGGGTTGTACCTTCAGCAAGAGTACGACACATGTCAGAAAAGTTCGTAATATGTTCAAGAGGACACTCATTAAATCTACCATAAAAGGCATTATTTTTAAGCTCTATAAGAAATTGAGTGCGAATTTCAAAAGAGTTATCAGGGATTAGAATCGCCGATTCAGGCACGACGAGCGTTGGATGCATATAGTCCTCAGCTGTGGTTGGGTATTGGGCAAGCTCAGTTTCCGCTTGCCTTGCGTGCTCATTAGCTTGTCCCTTTGCTGTCCTCTCAGCGGCGAGAGCAGCATTGTTGGCTTCTATTTCCGCCCTAAGCTGTTGGATCAGTTGTTCTTGTGTCTCAGCGGCTGCCATGGCTCTTTGCAGTCTAGCTCTGATGTGTAAAAGGCGCTCTGGTTCGTCTAAGCCGTAATACTCGGGTGGAATATCAGAACGGGACATACACCTGAAAAGTAACTCAAGGAAACAGTGAGATTTAACTACCTAAGGCGCGAATGATAGCTTCCCCGGCAACGGCGCCAATTTTGTTGTAGGAGGAAATCGAGTTCAAAATATAAAATATAATTCAAACCAGACTATGCCTACGCAAAATAAATACAAGACCTCCTCCTGATGTAGCAGCGGAAGTCAGGATCGAATCCACGAGGAAGCTGGTCAGTGGATCCTAGGCAGTAGTGAAATCTCACGGACAGAAGTCGACTACAGGAGTCCTCGAGCTCGACTAGGGTCTTGTCGACAGAAGCTCGGACAGTCGAACACAGCAGCAGTTCCTTGGCACAGGTGGTCGATCTCGACAAGAGGCTACTCGAGGTCGAGTAGGCTTGTCGAGGTCGAGTTGGGTTCCGGAGCTCGGGTTGCTGGCTCTCTCGACCAGGCCTTGTCGACCAAGCTGTGCTCGGACAAGCTCGTCTAGGTCGAGTAGACCTACTCGATGTCGAGTAGACTTGTCTCTCGGATTTGTTCCGCTGCTTTGATCTTGGACTTCTGTAGTGGTTTTCCGAGCTTTTCCGACCTTCTGTAGAATTGCTGTAAAACGCCTCGATTTCTGCGATTTAAACAGACACTGGTGTAGATTCCATAATTTGGCAAATAAACATAAACTACATAGATTCTGTACTATCTAAACCCAAATGAATGTAATGTATACAGAAATCGATATAAAAGTTACTGTAAAACATGGCAGATTCCGCTCACAACAATTGTCCTCCCTGATTTTGCGTATTCAAATCCTCAACATTCTCCTTATCCATCGCTAGTGCTCCGTAATGGTCGGATGTTTCAACCATGATTCTATCTGTATCTTCATTCAGGTTTGACTTCGACTGATTTGGCTCCGGCGTAGTTGCCATCTCCGATGACCCCCCTTCAGACCTCTGCTTCTCGGCGTGTGCAGTCTGCTTCCTATAATTGACCTTATCACCTTGACCGGCCGTACTCGTCAACGTTCCAGCTCGTCTCCTACTGTGTCGTTTGACTTGCATCCACTCACCATGGGCTTCCTCCCCAACCAAGATCTGTCTCGCCTCTGCATACGTCGAGTCTTGTTGCACTTGCGTGGGACTGTCCTGTCGACCATCACAAGAGTCCGATGAATGACCAGCCCGACCACACTTGAAACAAATCATTCGGATTCCCTCGTATTGGATAGGCCACACCTTGCCATCAAGTTTGAATTTAGATAACAACGGTTTGCTCAGATCCACTTCCACACTTAACCTAGCATACCTCCCTCGATCCGGTGAGGCTGTCGTATTATCCACTCTTCTAACTTTCCCTATCTTACTCCCGATCCTTAGGAGCAGCCGGGGATCAAAGTATTCGATATGGAGGTTAAGAATTCTCACCCAGACTGTAAGCGTTTTACTCTCTTCGACTTCCGCATCGAATCTCGGAGCCCATTCCCTTATGGCTAAGTAGTTATCTCCGATCATCCATGGACCTTCCATTACGACATGATCGTAATCCGCATGTGATGTCCCAAAAGTAGCCATGTCTTTATGCATATTTGAGTTCCATATTCTTTACATTTTGCATATTTCGGGTTAGGAATATATCGGATTTATGTAGTATATGCGTATTTGGCAGAAATGGAGATCTACATAAGTTTCTATTTAATATTGCAGAATATGGAACCATTTTGGGAGAAAATCAAGAAGCGAGAACCAGAGCATAAAGCTACTCGACATCAACAAGCCTTAGTCGATCTCGACAAGCCATGCCTAGACACCTGCCAGGATTGAGGAGCCTATGTCGAGAAGCTGAAGACGAAGAACCCGACTCCACACCCTACTCGAGATCGAGTACCACAACTCGAGATCGACAAGACCTCGGAGAACAACCCGAAGTCGAGGAAAGCCTGCCCGAGGAGACTGAGGAAGAGAGTACCCGACCTGGTGCCCAGACACATTACTCGATGTCGAGGACCATACTCGAGATCGACAAAGCCGGGGAGCTTGTGTCCGAGCATGTCGACAAGGACAGCCCGACCAACCCAAGCAACACTAGTCGACGATCAGCCTTACTCGATGTCGACAAAGGTACTCGAGATCGAGTACACCCCGAAAGCTATGTCCGAGCAGCATCGAGCACCAGCTAACCGAGACGCCGAGTCAAGCCCAGTCGACCGACAATTCTACTCGAGATCGAGTAGCCTTACTCGAGATTGAGGACGCCTCTAGAAGACGTGTTACGCGGTTTGATCAATTCTACTCGGTGTGGGATTACTTGGGCCTGAAGATTGCCGATTCTATCCGAATTTATGAAGATACATCATGAAGAGAGAGATCTATCCACTTGAAGACACTTTAGATATATTTCCCTATTTTAGATTTAATTTCTTTATATCTTTTATTTATCTTTAAAGTTTTAGATATAGTTTTGGATATAGATATAGATATTCTATCCTTGAATAGCAAAGAATAAAAGGCTATAAAAAAAGCCTTAGGGGGCAGGTTTTTGATTGATTCTAACACACAGCAATTAGGAGAAGAGTAGAGAAAGAGAGAGAGAGAGAGGCCGAGTGGAGCAGGAGAGCGAGAGTGATCCAGCTTTGTTTGGTTTGTACTTTCTTGAGTTTGGTTTAATGCAATTAGTTTCTTTTCATCAATCAATGTCTGCGATTGCAATGAAGCACGAGTAGTCCACCCACTTCTAGGGTTGGGGCGAGCCCGGCGATAGCCATGCATAATTGAGGTAAAGATCTCACTTTTATCATGTTTTGAGCATCTACTACTTGTTTATGTGTTTATTAACCATCTAATGGAGGTCCATGCTAACAACTTGGATTGTAAACATAAAATCGGTAGAGACAATTAGGGTTTCTTGAAAGAGTTGTCTAATTGTTGGAAAAGGCGAAAGCTTGGTCCTTTGATGCGATTCACATGATTATCTGTTTTATTTCTGCCTTATACATGCTTGGTTATCGTTGTTGCAAACCCCAATCTTGGAAGTCTTTTACATAAAGTTTATTTTCGAATCCCAAAGCATTTGCCTTTACTTTATTTCTTTTGTTTCGTTTTCTGCCCTTACTCGATCTCGACCAACACTGGTCGACCTCGAGTTACTGATATTCGATCTAGCATCGCTGTAGCTTTTGTGTGCAGGTACTCGACAAGCCAAGCCGACGTCGACAAGGGCCCTACTCGATCTCGAGTAGCCTCTGGTCGAGATCGACTACACCCAGTGCCTGTGACTGCTGCGCTATTCGACTTGCCTGATCTCCTATCGACTTACCCTAGTCGAGATCTAGCACCTGTTGTCGACTTCTGTCCGTGAGATTTCACCGCTGCCTAGGATCCGCTAACACGCTTCCTCGTGGATCGATCCTGACTTCCCACTACTGCATCGAGAGGAAGTCTTGTAATTATTTGCGTGGGCAGAATCTGGTTTGATTTATTTTGTTATATTTCATACTCGATATCCTCCTTACAACAAATTGGCGCCGTTGCCGGGGAAGCTATCATTCGCGCCTTAGGTAGTTGAATCTCACATCTACTTTGAGTAACTTTTCAGTTGTATGCGCCTGTTGTGAGCTGAATCTGCCATGTTTTACAGCAAAGTTTATATCGATTTCTGCATACATTTCATTCATTTTTGTTAAGATAGTACATAACCTATGTAGTTTATGTTTATTTGCCAAATTGTGGAATCTACACCAGTTTCTGTTTAAATTCGCAGAATTCGAGGCATTTTACAGCAATTCTAAGGAAGGTCAGAAAAGCTCGGAAATCCACTACAGAAGTCCAAAGTCAAAGAAGCAGCGGAACCAGTCGAATCGAGCTGAGAACCCAGGTTACTCGATCTCGAGTAGACCTTACTCGATCTCGACGAGCATGTCCGAGCACTGACTTGTCGACTAGGAGCAGTGTCGAGAGCCAGACCAACCCAGCTCCGGAAGTCTACTCGATCTCGACAAGACTTAGTCGAGATCGACGAGGCCTAGACACCACACCCGGAGTCGAGGAAAGAAGCTGATCAAGAAGCCGAGGACGAGGACGCCGAGCACATCTCTACTCGATCTCGACTAGACCTTGTCGAGATCGACGAGCCACCCTGTCCGAGTCCATGCCGAGGAGCTCTAGTCGACATCACCAGTCCAAGCATCATCGACCACCTTAGTCGATCTCGAGGAGACTCTAGTCGAGATCGACGAGTGCCAGGAACCCAGATCCGAGCAGAGTTAGCCGAGAAGTCCAGTCGACGAAGAATCCTAGTCGAGGTCGACGAGCCCTTGTCGATGTCGAGTAGACCAGCTTCTGGAAACGAGTCGACGTGAGGAGTCCGAGTAGAGTTGGGATTCCTTGGAGCCGAAGGAAGTCGAGTAGCATGAAGATCTATCTATTCTATCCATGGAAGGAAATGAAGACTTACCTATTTAGATTTATCTTTTCCTTTTAGATTTAATTCCATTATAACTTTTATTTATCTTTTAAAGTCTTAGATATAGTTTTAGATTTAGATATAGATATTCTATCCTTGAATAGCAAGGAATAGAAGGCTATAAATAAAGCCCTTGGGGCTGAGTTTTAAGAATTCAATTTCAGAGAAAGACAAGTAGTTCCAAAGAGACAGTTTAGGAAGTTCGAAGGTTTTAGGGTTTTGGCAGTCAACGAGAGTTGGATTGCCGGGATCGTAAAGTCTTGGAATTTAGTTTAATGCAAGTTGTTTTCTTTCAATCGATGATGTTTGAGTTTGTGATGAAGAGCGAGTAGTCCACCCACTTCTAGGGTTGGGGCGAGCCCGACGATAGCCATGCATAATTGAGGTAAAAGATCCGACCTTTATCATGTTTTGAGCATTTTTCTACTTGTTGATGTGTTTATTGCCCATCTAATGGAGTTCCATGCTAACAACTTGGATTATAAACATAAAATCGGTAGAGACAATTAGGGTTTCTTGAAAGAGTTGTCTAATTGTTGGAAAAGGCGAAAGCTTGTCCTTTAATGCAATTCACATGATTATCTGTTTGATTTCTACCTTATGCATGTTTGGTTATCGTTGTTGCAACCCCAATCTTGGAAGCCATTTACATTAAGTTTAGTTCAAAGTCCCAAAGTATTTGCCTTTACTTTCTTTCCTTTCGTCTTTACTCTCTGCCCTACTCGATCTCGACCAAGCTTGGTCGAGCTCGACGACTAATTCCCGATCTAGCATCGTTGTAGCTTCTGCGTGCAGGTACTCGACAAGCCCAACTCGACATCGACGAAGCCTACTCGATATCGAGTACCACCTGGTCGATATCGACCACACCCTGTGCTTGCTGCTGCGCTGTGTTCGACTGTCCGATCTTTTGTCGACTACCCTAGTCGAGATCGAGTACCACTGTTGTCGACTTCTGTCCGTGAGATTTCTCCGCTACCTAGGATCCGCTGACACGCTTCCTCGTGGATCGATCCTGACTTCCCACTGCTGCATCAAGAGGAGGTCTTGTAATTATTTCCAAGGGACGGAATCTGGTTTGCCTTAGTTTATTTACATTCTATTTTGCATACTCGATTTCCTCCTACCAACAAATTGGCGCTGTTGCCGGGGAAGCTATCATTCGCGCCTTAGGTAGTTAAATCTCACGTTTCTCTTGAGTTAATTTGTAGGTGTATGCGCCGTTCTGGTCAACCACCTGAGTTTGACGCCTTAGACGAACCGGAACGCCTTTTTCACATCAGAGCTAAACTACAAAGAGCCATGGCGGCCGCAGAAACGCAAGAACAGCTGATTGCCAGGCTTACCAGGGAACTAGCCACTAAAGATGCTGCTATCGCCGCTGAGAAAGCAGCAAGGGAGCAAGCAGAAGCTGAGCTTGCCCAGTTCCCAGCCACTACAGAGGATTATATGCATCCAACGCTCGTCGTGCCTGAATCGGCGATTCTAATCCCTGATAACTCTTTTGAAATTCGCACTCAGTTTCTTATAGAGCTTAAAAATAATGCTTTTTATGGCAGATTTAATGAGTGTCCTCTTGAGCATTTTACCAATTTTTCTGACATGTGTCGTACTCTTGCTGAAGGTACAACATTGGAATATGTCAAGATGAAAGCTTTTCGCTGGTCTCTCGCTGGGCCTGCACTGAAATGGCTGGGAGGGCTAAAACCAAGATCACTCACCACATGGGCCCAAGTAGAGCAAGAATTTCTGAATAAATTCTTCCCACCTGCCAAGACAGCACTTCTCCGCCAGAAAATCACCGCCTTCAAACAGAAACAAGGAGAACCGCTGGCAAAGGCATAGGAACGCTACAAAGAACTGCTGCGATCTTGCCCTACTCATGGACAGCCACCCTACGTCATTCAGGAGATCTTCTTCAACTCTCTTGATCAAGTCACTAAGGACATGATCAATCAGTATACTCGCTATGAGTATCTGACAATGCCACCAATTGACGCCTGGGGTGTGCTGGACAAGCTTACAAATTATGACAACAAATATGGGTCTACTGCAAACTATGAGGAGAACTCCTACGCCAGGCCAGCACCATCTATGCCACTCTTTGAGCCAGCAAAGGAGATTGACCCAGATGTCAGAGAGCAGTTCTACAGAGACCAGAACCGTAAGCTCCTCAAACAAGTCAAATACCTATCTGTCAATCAGCCTTGCATCGAATGCGGATCACAGAGGCACACCACTACTGAGTGCCCACACACAGAGCAAGTCAGAATGGCAGAAACACATGAGGAGGCAGCCTACGCTGGGGTCCCAATAGCTATATGGGAGATCAAAGGTTCTATCAACCACAGTGGAACCAAGGTCCTCCTAGGAACCCCCCACCCTACAGAGCTCCAGGACATCCAGAAAGGGATCAAAAGAAGGATGATCTGCAGCTAATCCTTGAGGAGATGCGACGAAATCAGGGCACCATCAACAACAAGTTCCAGAACATCACCACCAAATTTGGGGAACTGGACATCTGGAAAAGGGGAATAGAGACCTAGATGGGTCAAATCGCTGCGCAGATCCCACGACCGTCCGGCAAGCTCCCTGGGCAAACAGAACCAAATCCTAAGGGGAAAACCGGACATGTCGCAGCTATCAAACTCAGGAGTGGGCATCAATTACATGAGCCAGAGGTCGGGAAACAGCAAGACAAGGCAGAACAGCAACTCGAGACAGAGCAGAACCTGGTCGATCTCGAGAAGCCCGTACTCCATGTCGACAAGCCGCTACTCGACACAGACCAGAAGTTGAGCTCGGACTCCGCTGCGCAGACCAGCAGCTCCAAGTCGACCACCCTACTCGATGTCGAGGAGCCTATGGTCGAGATCGAGGAGCAGCAAGCCGAGGTCGACGACTCTACAGCATCTCCGACAGCTGATCTGGCTCAGAAGCAGAAAAAGCCACTGCCTTTCCCTTCAAAAACACAGAAAGATCCCACTGCAGGTAGGTTTACCAGATTTGTTAATATGCTGCAAGAACTGAATGTTTCTATTCCTTTTACAGAAGCCCTGCAAGAGATGCCTAGATATGTCAAGTTTCTAAAGGAAATCCTGAGCAAGAAGCGATCCATCTCAGAGATCGCATGCGAATGAAAAGTACTCCACTTCCTTGAAAAGAGGCCTGACCCTGGTAAGTTTTCTGTTACTGTGGGTTTTGGACAATATAAATATGATTCTCTGTGTGATTTAGGAGCAAGTGTGAGCGTCATGCCTTTATCAATCTGGCGGAAGGTCAAGATAGGCTGCATAGAACCTGTGGATGCCAAACTATACATGGCGAACAATACAGTGGTCATCCCTACAGGTATAGTTGAGAATGTCCCCGTCCAGGTTGGTAAGTTCTTTGTTCCAGCAGATTTCCTTATTATTGACTGTGCTGAAGATCCTACTAGCCCTATTATCCTTGGTAGACCGTTCTTAGCTACTGCAGATGCCAGAATCAGTGTCAAGAATAGATCACTCACCTTCACCATAGGCGATGAGGTTTTGGATTTCTCTTTTGGCCCTACAAAGGAGGAAATTTCATGGTTGGAGGTGAAAAGCATCAGCAATCACAGGACCAAGCAAACAGCGGAGGAAAGCGACAGAACTGTACTCGAGGTCGACAAGCCCTCCTCGACCTCGACCAGCGCTCTCCTCGAGCTTGACAAGCCTTTGTCGATCTCAACTACCTCCACTGAGCCAGAAACTTGCCAAGAGCCTAAGTATGGGGTCCCTGTACTCGACCTCGACCAACAGTACTCGACATCGAGTAGACCCAAGCCCAAAGATTTATGTTTTGGGTCCGAACAGGTAAGTTCAGGTATAAGTTCTACTCCCCCTCAGTCCATAAATAAAATTTTCAATGATTTAAGGGGAGATAAGACACCATGGCGAGGGAATCTGCGAAAGCTAAGGGTTACAAGGAAGAATAAGGGAGATGATGCAAGCAACCACCTGTCAGCAGAGCTTGCATACTACCATCAGGACCTAGACGATCCAGGAGAAGGGCCAAGCATGAGTGGGCCCCACAATAATGGTCCTTGAGCGCAAACGGTAAAGTCGGCCTAGCGACTATAAAATCTAGAGCATGTATATAAGACTTTATGAATTTTGTTTGTTTTTTTTTTGCTTTCCGTTCTGGTCAAACACCTGAGTTTGACGGCTTAGACAACCCAGAACGTCTTATACAAGCCCACGCTAGACTGAAAAGAGCCATGGCAGCCGCAGAGACACAAGAACAGCTAATTGCGAGGCTTACAAGGGAACTAGCCGCTAAAGATCCTGCTATCGCCACTGAGAAAGCAGCAAGGGAACAAGCGGAGGCTGAGCTTGCCCAGTACCCAACCACGGCTGAGGATTATATGCATCCAACTCTCGTCGTGCCTGAATCGGCGATTCTTATCCCTGAAAACTCCTTTGAAATTCGCACTCAATTTCTGATAGAGCTTAAAAATAATGCTTTTTATGGAAAATTTAATGAGTGTCCTCTTGAACATATTACCAATTTTTCTGACATGTGTCGTACTCTTGCTGAAGGTACAACTTTGGAATATGTCAAGATGAAGGCTTTTCGCTGGTCTCTCGCTGGACCTGCACTGAAGTGGCTTGAAGGGCTGAAACCAAGATCACTCACAACATGGGCCCAAGTAGAGCAAGAGTTTCTCAATAAATTCTTCCCACCTGCCAAGACAACACTCCTCCGCCAGAAAATCACCGCTTTCAAACAGAAGCCTGGGGAACCACTAGCAAAGGCATGGGAACGCTACAAAGAACTGCTGCGATCTTGCCCTACTCATGGACAGCCACCCTACGTCATTCAGGAGATCTTCTTCAACTCTCTTGATTAAGTCACCAAGGACAGAATCAACCAGTATACTCGTTATATGTATCTGACGATGCCACCAGTTGACGCATGGGGTGTGCTAGACAAGCTCACCAATTATGACAACAAATATGGGTCTACTGCAAACTATGAGGAGAGCTCCTACACCAGACCAGCACCATCTATGCCACTCTATGAGCCAGCAAAGGAGATTGACCCAGATGTCAGGGAGCAGTTCTACAGAGACCAGAATCGCAAGCTCCTCAAGCAAGTCAAATATCTATCTATCAATCAGCCTTGCATCGAATGCGGATCACAGAGGCAAACCACTACTGAGTGCCCACACACTGAGCAAGTCAGAATGGCAGAGACACATGAGGAAGCAGCCTACGCTGGGGGTCCAAATCGCTACGTGGAAGATCAAAGGTTCTATCAGCTTCAGTGGAACCAAGGTCCTCCTAGGAACCCCCCACCCTACAGAGCTCCAGGGCATCCAAAAAGGGATCAAAAGAAGGATGATCTGCAGCTAATCCTTGAAGAGATGCGTCGGAATCATCGCACCATCAACAACCAGTTCCAGAACATCACTACAAAATTTGGAGAACTGGACATCTGGAAAAGAGGAATAGAGACGCAGAGGGGTCAAATCACTGCACATATCCCACAACCATCCGGACAGCTCCCTGGGCAAACAGAACCAAATCCTAAAGGGAAAACCGGACACGTTGCAGCTATCAAACTCATAAGTGGGCATCAATTACGCGAGCCAGAGGTCGGGAAACAGCAAGGCAAGGCAGAACAGGAACTCGAGGCAGAGCAAAATCTACTCGATCTCGAGGAGAGCGTACTCGATCTCGACAAGCCAATGCTCGACACAGACCAGAAGCTGAGCTCGGACTCCGCTGCGCAGCCCAGCAACTCCAAGTCGACCACCCAACTCGATCTCGAGGAGCCACTGGTCGAGATCGAGGAGAAAAATCTGGCCGAGGTCGACGACTCTGCAGCACCTCCGACAGCTGATCTGGCTCCGAAGCAGAAAAAGCCACTGCCTTTCCCTTCAAAAGCACAGAAAGATCCCATTGCAGGTAGGTTTACCAGATTTGTTAATATGCTACAAGAACTGAATGTTTCTATTCCTTTTACAGAATCCCTGCAAGAGATGCCTGGATATGTCAAATTTTTGAAGGAAATTCTGAGTAAGAAGCGATCCATTTCAGAGATCGCAGGCGAATGCAAAGTACTCCACTTCCCTGAAAAGAGATCTGACCCTGGTAAGTTTTCTGTTACTGTGGGTTTTGGACAATATAAATATGATTCTCTGTGTGATTTTGGAGCAAGTGTGAGCGTCATGCCTCTATCAATCTGGCGGAAGGTAAAAATAGGATGCATAGAGCCTGTGGATTCCAAACTATACATGGCAAACAATACAGTGGTCATCCGTACAGGTATAGTTGAGAATGTCCCCGTCCAGGTTGGTAAATTCTTTGTTCCAGCAGATTTCCTTATCATAGACTGTGCTGAAGATCCTACTAGCCCTATTATTCTTGGTAGACCATTCTTAGCAACTGCAGATGCCAGAATTAGTGTTAAGAATCGATCGCTCACCTTCACCATAGGCGATGAGGTTTTAGATTTCTCTTTTGGCCCTGCAAAGGAGGAAATTTCATGGCTGGAGGTGAAAAGCATCAGCAACCACGGGACCAAACAATCAGCAGAGGAAAGCACCAGCACCGTCCTCGAGATCGACAAGACCAACTCGATCTCGACAAGGGGTCTACTCGATCTCGACAAGCCCTTGTCGATATCGACAACCTCTGCTGAGCCACTGACTTGCCGAGAACCTAAGTATGGGGTCCTTGTACTCGAGGTCGACCAGCCGTACTCGACAACGACTAGCCCCAAGCCCAAAGATTTCTGTTTTGGGTCCGAAAAGGTAAGTTCAGGTATGAATCCTACTCCCCCTCAGTCCATAAAGAAATTTTTCAATAATTTAAGGAAAGGTAAGGCCCCGTGGCGAGAAAATCTGCGAAAGCTAAGGGCTGGAAAGAAGAAGAAGAAAGAGAAGGGAGATGATGCAAGCAACCCCCTGTCAGCTGAGCTTGCATACTACCATCAGGACCTAGATGATCCAGGAGAAGGGCCAAGCATAAGCGGGCCCCACACAAATGGTCCTTGAGCGCAAACGGAGAAGTCGGCCTAGCGACTCTAAAATCTAGAGCATGTATATAAACTTTATGAATTTTGAGACTTTTTGAACTTTTTGGTTTTTGGTTTTATGTCTTTTAGAATACTTAATGTGGATAGTCTTGTTTTTGCGTGCAATCTAACACTTTTAGGTCGGCAAGCAAATAAGGATCGCGAAAAGTGGAATAAAGAAGTCCCTGAAAAAACAGTCAAAATCGACGAAGGCCAAGTCGACGACGACAAGGAGGAGCAGCCCAGACACTCGTCGATATCGAGTAGGCCAACTCGAGATCGACAAAGCCCAGAATGCCCCTCGACTTCAGAAACCACTGGACGCAGAAAAGCTTCTCGAGATCGAGTACACTGTACTCGAGATCGACAAGCACATCTACTCGACATGCACTGATCAGCCCTCCTCGATGTGTTATCCTGTGAGTTCCTTCCTTTACTCTTGTTTTTATTTGATTTTATACAGTGGGGACACTGTATATTTTAAGTATGGGGTAGGGGAAGGGCTCATTATCATTATCATATGTTTTAGTCTTGCTTTTTGGTTTTACATGGTGAAATTTTAATTTTTATGTTATGCATTCATGTTTAAATTTTATGCATTTTAATCTTTTGTCATACTTTAGTCTTGTTTTTGCATAAAAAAAATAAAAATAAAAATAAAAATAAAAAAATAGAAAATGTCGAAAAAAAAAGAAAAAAAATGCATGTTTAATTTTTGCATTGTTTTAGTTTTTATACCCTCACTTAGATGTCCTATGATGATAAATAATGACTGACTTGATCATATAAATCCTATGGCATGTGTGGAAGGTTTAGCCTAAGTCCTCAAAATGGTTTTTATGTGGATTGTGAACTTGTGATGAAATTGAGCACATATGATCCTAAGCTAAAGGTTAAAATCCAACAAAGATTGTCCCAGTGAGAATTTTGGCCTTATAGGGAGAACATTAAAAATCCCTCTGCTTTCTTGAGTGTATTTACTCTTCCCATGCATCTCTAAATGTTGTGATAGTTATTCAAAGCCAATGCATTTATATGTTTATGGGAATGAGAATTAAATGATGGAGGCACCTTTTAAGCCAATTTTATCCTCTCTTTACCTACCCTGCATTATCCCTGCTTGAAGCCAGAACATTAGCCTGAGACTTTTATTGTGAACTCCACAAAAATATACTTAGCCAAATTGAGCCTGACCCCTATTTGGAAATTAAGACTTAGAGTTGGTTGAAATGATAGTTTGTGGGAGAGAATGAGCTTATGTTGGATTTCAAGCAAGAAGGATTTTCGAGTTTATAGAGATATGGGTGGGTTTTATATTTGGTCTTGCTATGCATATTATGTAAAAGGACTTTTGGCTCACTTCATAAATGCACCACTAAGTGTTATTTTATTTTCGTTTTCAAAAAAAAAAAAAAGAAGAGAAGAGTACATATGTTTATATATAAAGTGCATGAGCCAAATTTACCTTATTTATTTCATTATTTTGCAAGATACATACTTTGGAGATGTTGAGAAAGTTTGAAAGGTTACATACTTCATTGAGATAAATTGGAGAGTTTGGTTGATGCATATGATTGAGAGTTATGGTTTGGTTGAGTTGTGTTGGAGATTTAGGAGTCTTGATTCCCGAATTTTATTAAGAACCACATGGCCAAATAATTCCATACCCTATTATTTCTTACCAAGCCCCATTACAACCCCGCCGAATAGAATCTTCTTTGAAGACTTCTATTGAGCGAAGTCCTGATAATTCTTGTTGCATTTTCATAATTGGTTGCGAAGTGGATTTATATTTAAATTACAATGTTTATGAGATTGTATATGGAATTGAGTTGAGAGTTGATCTTCATAGCCTAAACACATTGAGAGTTGAGTGTAAACACATTATCCATGTGAGGTTGGATTTAAATTACCTATGCCTATGGATCGCTCATATATGTGTGATGATGTTAAATTCAATTGTCTTACATTGCTACTAATTGAGATGTTGCTTTTGACAAAGGCGAAGACTCGAAGGATGTGTTGTAGGTCTTGGTTATTGTTTGGTTATTGCTTGAGGACAAGCAAGCCTAAGTATGGGGTGATTTGATGTCCCCAAAGTAGCCATGTCTTTATGCATATTTTAGTTCCATATTCTTTACATTTTGCATATTTCGGGTTAGGAATATATCGGATTTATGTAGTATATGCGTATTTGTCAGAAATGGAGATCTACATAAGTTTCTATTTAATATTGCAGAATATGGAACCATTTCGGGAGAAAATCAAGAAGCGAGAACCAGAGCACAAAGCTACTCGACATAGACAAGCCTTAGTCGATCTCGACAAGCCATGCCTAGACACTTGCCAGGATCGAGGAGCCTATGTCGAGAAGCTGAAGACGAAGAACCCGACTCCACACCCTACTCGAGATCGAGTACCACAACTCGAGATCGACAAGACCTCGGAGAACAACCCGGAGTCGAGGAAAGCCTGCCCGAGGAGACTGAGGAAGAGAGTACCCGACCTGGTGCCCAGACACATTACTCGATGTCGAGGACCATACTCGAGATCAACGAAGCCGGGGAGCCTGTGTCCGAGCATGTCGACAAGGACAGCCCGACCAACCCAAGCAACACTAGTCGACGATCAGCCTTACTCGATGTCGACAAAGGTACTCGAGATCGAGTACACCCTGGAAGCCATGTCCAAGCAGCATCGAGCACCAGCTAACCGAGACGCCGAGTCAAGCCCAGTCGACCGACAATTCTACTCGAGATCGAGTAGCCTTCCTCGAGATCGAGGACACCTCCAGAAGACGCGTTACACGGTTTGATCAATTCTACTCGGTGTGGGATTACTTGGGCCCAAAGATTGCCGATTCTATCCGAATTTATGAAGGCTATAAATAAAGCCTTAGGGGGCTGGTTTTTGATTGATTCCAACACAGAGCAATTAGGAGAAGAGTAGAGAAAGAAAGAGAGAGGCCGAGTGGAGCAGGAGAGCGAGAGTGATCCAGCTTTGTTTGGTTTGTACTTTTTTGAGTTTGGATTAATGCAATTAGTTTCTTTTCATCAATCAATGTCTGCGATTGCAATGAAGCACGAGTAGTCCACCCACTTCTAGGGTTGGGGCAAGCCCGACGATAGCCATGCATAATTGAGGTAAAGATCCGACTTTTATCATGTTTTGAGCATCTACTACTTGTTTATGTGTTTATTACCCATCTAATGGTGGTCCATGCTAACAACATGGATTGTAAACATAAAATCGGTAGAGACAATTAGGGTTTCTTGAAAGAGTTGTCTAATTGTTGGAAAAGGCGAAAACTTGGTCCTTTGATGCGATTCACATGATTATCTGTTTTATTTCTGCCTTATGCATGCTTGGTTATCGTTGTTGCAAACCCCAATCTTGGAAATCTTTTACATAAAGTTTATTTTCGAATCCCAAAGCATTTGCCTTTACTTTATTTCTTTTGTTTCGTTTTCTGCCCTTACTCGATCTCGACCATCACTGGTCGACCTCGAGTTACTGATATTCGATCTAGCATCGTTGTAGCTTCTGTGTGCAGGTACTCGACAAGCCAAGCCGACGTCGACAAGGGCCCTACTCGATCTCGAGTAGCCTCTGGTCGAGATCGACTACACCCAGTGCCTGTGACTGCTGCGCTGTTCGACTTGCCTGATCTCCTGTCGACTTACCCTAGTCGAGATCTAGCACCTGTTGTCGACTTCTGTCCGTGAGATTTCACCGCTGCCTAGGATCCGCTGACACGCTTCCTCGTGGATCGATCCTGACTTCCCACTGCTGCATCGGGAGGAAGTCTTGTAATTATTTGCGTGGGAAGAATCTGGTTTGATTTATTTTGTTATATTTCATACTCGATTTCCTCCTTACAACAGCCTGATTTGCAAAACGTGTGTTGTAGGAGAAAATCGAGTATGAAATATAACAAAATAAATCAAACCAGATTCCAGCCACGCAAAATAAATACAAGACCTCCTCCTGATGTAGCAGCGGAAGTCAGGATCGAATCCACAAGAAAGCTGGTCAGCGGATCCTAGGCAGCGATGTAATCTCACGGACAGAAGTCGACTACAGGGGTCCTCGAGCTCGACAAAGGGGTTGTCGACAGAAGCTCGGACATTCGAACACAGCAACTCTCCTCGGCAAGTTTGGTCGATCTCAACAAGAGTCCACTCGATGTCGAGTAAGGCTCGTCGAAGTCGAGTAGGTCTGGTCGAGTTTCTGCACACTTAAGCAACAGCGACCTTGGTCGAGGATCAGTGTACTCGAGATCGACTAGAGGTAGTCGAGGTCGAGTAAGGCAGGGGCGAAAACAAATAAAGACAAAGAAAATAAAGAAAAGTAAAGAACAAATGCTTTTTGGGATTTCCGACTTTAACTGAATGTAAAAAGGACTTCCAAGATTGGGGTTTGCAACGACAATAACCAAGCATGCATAAGGTTGAACCAAACAGATAATCATATACTTCGCATTAAAGGACTAAGCTCTCGCCTTTTCCAACAATTAGACAACTCTCTCAAGAAACCCTAATTGTCTCTACTGATTTTATGTTTATAATCCAAGTTGTTAGCATGGATCTCCATTAGATGGGCAATAAACACATCAACAAGTAGGAAAATGCTCAAAACATGAAAAAGGTTCGATCTTTACCTCAATTATGCATGGCTATCGTCGGGCTCGCCCCAACCCTAGAAGTGGGTTGACTACTCGCTCTTCATCGCAAACTCAGACATCTTTGATTGAAAGAAAACAACTTGCATAAACTAAATTCAACGATTTTACAATCCCGGCAATCAACTCTCGTCAATGCCAAAACCCTAAAACCTTCGAACTCCCTAAACTTCTCCTTGTAACTACTTCTCTTCCTCTGAAATTGAATTGAATCGGAATGAATGAAAAACCAGCCCCTAGGGCTTTATTTATAGCCTTCATTCCCTAGCTAATCTAGGAAAGAAGATATCTATCTATATCTAAATTTCTATCTAAAAGCCTTAATGATAAATATATTGCTAAAAGGAAATAAATCAATAAGGAAAGGATAAAACTAAATAAGGTAGGTCTTCATGTCTTGATAGATTGCGTCTTCCATAGATAGATCTTGATGTATTTGGATAGATCTTCCGCCTTCGGCACCAAGGAATCACAAGTCTACTCGGACTGATCATCGACGATGCGTTTCTGGGACGCGGCTCTACTCAACCTCGACCACGGCTTGTCGACCTCGAGTAGGATTCGTCGTCTCGGCTAGCTGGTGCTCGATGTGGCTCGTCATGGCTTCCGGGGCTCGTCGACCTCGACAAGAGTCGACCTCGAGTAGGAATCCTGGTCGACTTGGCTTGGCTGGCTTCTCTGCTCGACAGGCTCGGACTTTGGCTCACAGGTCTAGTCGACCTCGACCACCCCTGGTCGACCTCGAGTAGGGTTGTGGTCTGCGTCTTCGTCCTCGGCTTCTCGGCTTGGCACAGCTCGTCGACTCCGGACATGGCTCCTCGATCTCGACCAAGGCTACTCGAGGTCGAGTAGGATTCCGGGAGTCGGGTTGTCTCTGATGTCCTCGATCAGCTCTGCTCGACAAAGTTGGTCGACAAAGTTGGTCGATCTCGAGTAGATGCTAGTCGCTCTCGAGTAGTGTTTTCTCAGCTTTCTGCTCTGTTCTTGAAACGCACTTTCCCGAGTCCTCGTTTGTCGGATTGACGGATATGACCATGCGTTGGAAAGCTCTTTCCGAGGGCTACAACTCTCATGAAGACATTAGAATTTGACTCAAAATGATGAATGATGAAAAATGGCCTTTTCTCCAGCTACACCATTCTTAGCTTCTCCATGAGTTTCCTTTAAGCTCCAAAGTGCGTCCGATTTCTGCGAAATATAACCAAAACTTGTGTAGACCTCCATATATTGAAAATAAGTGTAAACTACACAGATTCTGTATTATTCTAACCCAAATGTATGAAATGTATGCAGAAATCGATATAAAAGTAAGTGTAAAACATGGCAAATTAGGCTCACAACAAACACCCCATACTTAAGCTTGCTTGTCCTCAAGCAATACTTTTAATTGTCATTCAGGGGAAGAATTCAAACTCTCAACATATTAGATTCATTGCCATATGTCCCTGCAATCAATTACCATCCTCGAAAAGGTACTAATATCACAAATCCATGCATGTGCAATTAAAAGCAACATCTACTCATAAAAGGAGGGTTATGCAAAAAACAATTTATGACAAAGCATTAATAATCAAGAAGACTTTAATTTAAGCTCATGAAGGAGTAGATTGGTAAAAGGCTAAAGGTGGGCAATTTTTGGCAATGTGGTGCTAATGATCCGGGGAAATGGAGTTCTTTCCAAACTTGAGTTTCATTCCACATTCCTTTTCCACTTGATTCATCACCTTTCATATTGCTTTTCTCAATAATATTGCTTTTTTTTCAATAATAATGCTTTTACCTCTCTAACCTCAGCACTGCCTTCTCGCGAGTCGCAAACATGGGTGTCATGAATGGCCCCGGATACTTAGTGCTTTGGACTCCTCACAATGTGTCTCATCTCTCCAAACTATTATCTCAGAGAGCAGGGTCAATCTACCTTTATCTCCTGAGGTGATTGGATTTTCTTTCACTCATTAAATTTTCCATATATTTCAAACAATTTCCTACCAAACTCCAAATATGATAATAATCACAACAACCATATAACATCTCCATAATGTAACATCATTCTCAACATAATCCCCGGATTAAAGTAAAGAATGGCAACTTTTTAGATCATGTGGAGCAATATTTGAAATAAGGCATAATATGGCTTTTGTGATGCATAGGCATAGGTAAGGCTAGGATTATAACAATATGAGCATTATATGGAAATATATAGTCCTCCATCATTTTATCATGCAACATGTCAAAAGCAATTTCAAATTTTACCTCCTTTCATGGTTTTCATAAAAATAATGCACTTCATTGTGACTTCCCTTTACTAGGCAATTTCATGCTATATCTCTAATGAATCTAATTTTGCATCGTCGAGTTCAATAAAACTTCCATGACATTATTGCAAAATTTCAAATGGGGGTCATTTTTCAAGACTTTTGGAAATTCGTGCATATAAAGCATATAAATCAAATAATGCTTTCCAAAAATAGCCATGTAGCAATTCTAAGAAAATAATGCATATACGTAAGATATGAATAAATCAAATATGCACAAAGTAAGCCCTTCCCCCACCCCATACTTAAACATTACAGTGTCCCCACTGTATAAAAACAAGAGTAAAGGAAGGAACTCACAGAATCATGTCGAGGAGCATAAAACTGGTCTAGGTCGAGTAGGTGCTTGGTCGACATCGAGTACGGCTTACTCGATCTCGAGTTGGCTCGTCTGCGTCGGGTGGTTTCAGAAGTCGAGGAGTAATCTGGGTCTGTCGAGGTCGAGTACGTCTACTCGATGTCGACTAGTTCTGGGCTTCTCCTCTTTGTCGTCGTCGACTTGGCCTTCGTCGATTCCGACTGATTTTCAGAGACTTCTTTCTCCACTTTTTGCGATCCTTTATATGCTTGCTGACCTATGAATGTTAGATTCTATACCAAAAATAAGACTATCCATATGAAGTTCTTTAAAAAGACATAAAACCAAAAACAAAACAAAAAACCAAAAACAAAAAACCAAATAAAAGTCCCAAAAAGTTTATAAAGTCTATATACATGCTCTAGATTTTAGAGTCGCTAGGCCGACTTTCCATTTAGCATCAACCTGGCTCATCTTTGTCCGGAGGTATAGGTGGATCTGGTGGTTCCTCCGGTGGTGGGAAGCGTGGGATGTCATCCGGTGGCATCATGTGAAGAAGCTTGAACCTCCCCGAGTGGATGCTTCATGGCTCCTTCCATCCATCTTCCTGGGCTCCAGTTGGCATGCATACCTCATCATCATACCTCTTCCGTTCCATTGGTTGATTTGTTTGCACGTCTCCACCACAGCAAAACGGTGGAGTGGGAAGAGATATCTCCACCTCATCCTGCGGAGCTTCATGCCACTTTGCGAGGACCCCATACTTGAACACAAACATCGATTGCTCAAAATTGTCAGGAATGGCCTTCACCTTATAGGGTAAAAGCGGCCTTGAAGCACCATGGGCAACGACGTCCGGATTTTGCGTTGGTGGCTCTTCTTCTTCTTGGGATCCTTCCAAAGATTCTTCAAAGATAGATAGTGAAATAGAGGAAGGACATACCTGGGTTTCTGTGGTACAGATGATTTCTACTGGTGTTTCTGGATCAGTTCCTCCAGAATGTGTATATGTCGAGTCCAGGTAGTGTTTCCATCTACGCAACACAAGCTCAGCTTCTACTTGTTCCCTCGCTGCTTTCTCAGCGGCGATAGCAGCATCTTGGGCGGCTATTTCCCTTGTAAGCCTTTGTATCAGCTGCTCTTGTGTTTCTGCGGCCGCCATGGCTCTTTTCAGTTTAGAATGGATGTGTAGGACATGTTCCGGATAATCTAAGGTGTCAAACTCAGGTGGTTGATCAGAACGACGCTTACACCTGTAAAGTAACTCAAGGTAGACGTGAGATTCAACTACCTAAGGCGCGAATGATAGCTTCCCCGGCAACGGCGCCATTTTTGTTGTAGGAGAAAATCGAGTATGAAATATAACAAAATAAATCAAACCAGATTCCAGCCACGCAAAATAAATACAAGACCTCCTCCTGATGTAGCAGCGGAAGTCAGGATCGAATCCACGAGGAAGCTGGTCAGCGGATCCTAGGCAGCGATGTAATCTCACGGACAGAAGTCGACTACAGGGGTCCTCGAGCTCGACAAAGGGGTTGTCGACAGAAGCTCGGACAGTCGAACACAGCAACTCTCCTCGGCAAGTTTGGTCGATCTCGACAAGAGTCCACTCGATGTCGAGTAAGGCTCGTCGAAGTCGAGTAGGTCTGGTCGAGTTTCTGCACACTTAAGCAACAGCGACCTTGGTCGAGGATCAGTGTACTCGAGATCTACTAGAGGTAGTCGAGGTCGAGTAAGGCAGGGGCGAAAACAAATAAAGACAAAGAAAATAAAGAAAAGTAAAGAACAAATGCTTTTTGGGATTTCCGACTTTAACTGAATGTAAAAAGGACTTCCAAGATTGGGGTTTGCAACGACAATAACCAAGCATGCATAAGGTTGAACCAAACAGATAATCATATACTTCGCATTAAAGGACTAAGCTCTCGCCTTTTCCAACAATTAGACAACTCTCTCAAGAAACCCTAATTGTCTCTACTGATTTTATGTTTATAATCCAAGTTGTTAGCATGGATCTCCATTAGATGGGCAATAAACACATCAACAAGTAGGAAAATGCTCAAAACATGAAAAAGGTTCGATCTTTACCTCAATTATGCATGGCTATCGTCGGGCTCGCCCCAACCCTAGAAGTGGGTTGACTACTCGCTCTTCATCGCAAACTCAGACATCTTTGATTGAAAGAAAACAACTTGCATAAACTAAATTCAACGATTTTACAATCCCGACAATCAACTCTCGTCAATGCCAAAACCCTAAAACCTTCGAACTCCCTAAACTTCTCCTTGTAACTACTTCTCTTCCTCTGAAATTGAATTGAATCGGAATGAATGAAAAACCAGCCCCTAGGGCTTTATTTATAGCCTTCATTCCCTAGCTAATCTAGGAAAGAAGATATCTATCTATATCTAAATTTCTATCTAAAAGCCTTAATGATAAATAAATTGCTAAAAGGAAATAAATCAATAAGGAAAGGATAAAACTAAATAAGGTAGGTCTTCATGTCTTGATAGATTGCGTCTTCCATAGATAGATCTTGATGTATTTGGATAGATCTTCCGCCTTCGGCACCAAGGAATCACAAGTCTACTCGGACTGTTCATCGACGACGCGTTTCTGGGACGCGGCTCTACTCGACCTCGACCACGGCTTGTCGACCTCGAGTAGGATTCGTCGTCTCAGCTAGCTGGTGCTCGATGTGGCTCGTCATGGCTTCCGGAGCTCGTCGACCTCGACAAGAGTCGACCTCGAGTAGGAATCCTGGTCGACTTGGCTTGGCTGGCTTCTCTGCTCGACAGGCACGGACTTTGGCTCACAGGTCTAGTCGACCTCGACCACCCCTGGTCAACCTCGAGTAGGGTTGTAGTCTGCGTCTTCGTCCTCGGCTTCTCGGCTTGGCACAGCTCGTCGACTCCGGACATGGCTCCTCGATCTCGACCAAGGCTACTCGAGGTCGAGTAGGATTCCGGGAGTCGGGTTGTCTCTGATGTCCTCGATCAGCTCTGCTCGACAAAGTTGGTCGACAAAGTTGGTCGATCTCGAGTAGATGCTAGTCGCTCTCGAGTAGTGTTTTCTCAGCTTTCTGCTCTGTTCTTGAAACGCACTTTCCCGAGTCCTCGTTTGTCGGATTGACGGATATGACCATGCGTTGGAAAGCTCTTTCCGAGGGCTACAACTCTCATGAGGACATTAGAATTTGACTCAGAATGATGAATGATGAAAAATGGCCTTTTCTCCAGCTACACCATTCTTAGCTTCTCCATGAGTTTCCTTTAAGCTCCAAAGTGCGTCCGATTTCTGCGAAATATAACCAAAACTTGTGTAGACCTCCATATATTGAAAATAAGTGTAAACTACACAGATTCTGTATTATTCTAACCCAAATGTATGAAATGTATGCAGAAATCGATATAAAAGTAAGTGTAAAACATGGCAAATTAGGCTCACAACAAACACCCCATACTTAAGCTTGCTTGTCCTCAAGCAATACTTTTAATTGTCATTCAGGGGAAGAATTCAAACTCTCAACATATTAGATTCATTGCCATATGTCCCTGCAATCAATTACCATCCTCGAAAAGGTACTAATATCACAAATCCATGCATGTGCAATTAAAAGCAACATCTACTCATAAAAGGAGGGTTATGCAAAAAACAATTTATGACAAAGCATTAATAATCAAGAAGACTTTAATTTAAGCTCATGAAGGAGTAGATTGGTAAAAGGCTAAAGGTGGGCAATTTTTGGCAATGTGGTGCTAATGATCCGGGGAAATGGAGTTCTTTCCAAACTTGAGTTTCATTCCACATTCCTTTTCCACTTGATTCATCACCTTTCATATTGCTTTTCTCAATAATATTGCTTTTTTTTCAATAATAATGCTTTTACCTCTCTAACCTCAGCACTGCCTTCTCGCGAGTCGCAAACATGGGTGTCATGAATGGCCCCGGATACTTAGTGCTTTGGACTCCTCACAATGTGTCTCATCTCTCCAAACTATTATCTCAGAGAGCAGGGTCAATCTACCTTTATCTCCTGAGGTGATTGGATTTTCTTTCACTCATTAAATTTTCCATATATTTCAAACAATTTCCTACCAAACTCCAAATATGATAATAATCACAACAACCATATAACATCTCCATAATGTAACATCATTCTCAACATAATCCCCGGATTAAAGTAAAGAATGGCAACTTTTTAGATCATGTGGAGCAATATTTGAAATAAGGCATAATATGGCTTTTGTGATGCATAGGCATAGGTAAGGCTAGGATTATAACAATATGAGCATTATATGGAAATATATAGTCCTCCATCATTTTATCATGCAACATGTCAAAAGCAATTTCAAATTTTACCTCCTTTCATGGTTTTCATAAAAATAATGCACTTCATTGTGACTTCCCTTTACTAGGCAATTTCATGCTATATCTCTAATGAATCTAATTTTGCATCGTCGAGTTCAATAAAACTTCCATGACATTATTGCAAAATTTCAAATGGGGGTCATTTTTCAAGACTTTTGGAAATTCGTGCATATAAAGCATATAAATCAAATAATGCTTTCCAAAAATAGCCATGTAGCAATTCTAAGAAAATAATGCATATACGTAAGATATGAATAAATCAAATATGCACAAAGTAAGCCCTTCCCCCACCCCATACTTAAACATTACAGTGTCCCCACTGTATAAAAACAAGAGTAAAGGAAGGAACTCACAGAATCATGTCGAGGAGCATAAAACTGGTCTAGGTCGAGTAGGTGCTTGGTCGACATCGAGTACGGCTTACTCGATCTCGAGTTGGCTCGTCTGCGTCGGGTGGTTTCAGAAGTCGAGGAGTAATCTGGGTCTGTCGAGGTCGAGTACGTCTACTCGATGTCGACTAGTTCTGGGCTTCTCCTCTTTGTCGTCGTCGACTTGGCCTTCGTCGATTCCGACTGATTTTCAGAGACTTCTTTCTCCACTTTTCGCGATCCTTTATATGCTTGCTGACCTATGAATGTTAGATTCTATACCAAAAATAAGACTATCCATATGAAGTTCTTTAAAAAGACATAAAACCAAAAACAAAACAAAAAACCAAAAACAAAAAACCAAATAAAAGTCCCAAAAAGTTTATAAAGTCTATATACATGCTCTAGATTTTAGAGTCGCTAGGCCGACTTTCCATTTAGCATCAACCTGGCTCATCTTTGTCCGGAGGTATAGGTGGATCTGGTGGTTCCTCCGGTGGTGGGAAGCGTGGGATGTCATCCGGTGGCATCATGTGAAGAAGCTTGAACCTCCCCGAGTGGATGCTTCATGGCTCCTTCCATCCATCTTCCTGGGCTCCAGTTGGCATGCATACCTCATCATCATACCTCTTCCGTTCCATTGGTTGATTTGTTTGCACGTCTCCACCACAGCAAAACGGTGGAGTGGGAAGAGATATCTCCACCTCATCCTGCGGAGCTTCATGCCACTTTGCGAGGACCCCATACTTGAACACAAACATCGATTGCTCAAAATTGTCAGGAATGGCCTTCACCTTATAGGGTAAAAGCGGCCTTGAAGCACCATGGGCAACGACGTCCGGATTTTGCGTTGGTGGCTCTTCTTCTTCTTGGGATCCTTCCAAAGATTCTTCAAAGATAGATAGTGAAATAGAGGAAGGACATACCTGGGTTTCTGTGGTACAGATGATTTCTACTGGTGTTTCTGGATCAGTTCCTCCAGAATGTGTATATGTCGAGTCCAGGTAGTGTTTCCATCTACGCAACACAAGCTCAGCTTCTACTTGTTCCCTCGCTGCTTTCTCAGCGGCGATAGCAGCATCTTGGGCGGCTATTTCCCTTGTAAGCCTTTGTATCAGCTGCTCTTGTGTTTCTGCGGCCGCCATGGCTCTTTTTAGTTTAGAATGGATGTGTAGGACATGTTCCGGATAATCTAAGGTGTCAAACTCAGGTGGTTGATCAGAACGACGCTTACACCTGTAAAGTAACTCAAGGTAGACGTGAGATTCAACTACCTAAGGCGCGAATGATAGCTTCCCCGGCAACGGCGCCATTTTTGTTGTAGGAGAAAATCGAGTATGAAATATAACAAAATAAATCAAACCAGATTCCAGCCACGCAAAATAAATACAAGACCTCCTCCTGATGTAGCAGCGGAAGTCAGGATCGAATCCACGAGGAAGCTGGTCAGCGGATCCTAGGCAGCGATGTAATCTCACGGACAGAAGTCGACTACAGGTGACGGAGGGAAAACCTGTCGTTGATCCGCCAAAGTACTCAAACCTATAACTAGTATAGTAATAAGTAAGAGGTCGATCCCACAGGGAAATTTATAATTCAAATGTGATTTTAACGTTGATTAAGTAACCAGATTGGGGGTTTTGGTGTGAAAGTTTTAAAGCAAAATAACGAAAGCAGAATAAATGAATTTGGTTTAGACAAATGAGAGAAGCAATTCCACCTACAATTTTCCACTTTATTGGATTGAAGCGATCCTTGTAACTTCTTCTCGTCCTATTATGTTTCCTATGAATGCCCTTGTCCCGACCTAATATAGTTACTAGTCCAATCAGTCCTAGAAACCCTTATCAATCGAACAGTCCCTAAAGAAGGATTTAACCCAATTGATAGCTTTAAGTTCAGAGATTAGCCAAGGTATTTGCAGTCCCTAAAGAAGGATTTAACAACACATTCAACTTCCTACTCATTCAATTAGTTCAATCAGCCCTAAAGGAACAAGTTTGCCACTTAGGTTAAGGTTCACAATCAGGAATCTACAAAACCTTAGCGATTGAATTGATCTAACAAGTTGGCCAGACAAGATAGAACAAATCAATAATCAATCAAGCGCAAAGAAGTTGAAGCATTCACAAATAGGAAACGAGGAGCGAGAATTAGAAACTCACAATCAATCCGAATAAAGCTTCAAATTGCAGGCAGAATAGATGAGTTTAGTTCCTCATGGAAGACATCGCTCAAAATCTCTAAAGTGTCTAATGGTTGAATGAATAGAATGAATGGTCCTCAAAAATAACATAAAAGGCCTAATAATAATATCCAAGTCGGCCCCCAACAATCATAGAATAAAACTAGGGTTTCCAAAACGGCGCATACGCGCTGTCCGTACGTGCGGCGGGCGCCGCAAAGTTGCGGCGGGCGCAGCAAACCATGCGGCGGGCGCAGCATGAATACCGCCCCTGGCGGCGGGCGCAGCAAACCATGCGGCGGGCGCTGCATTGGTCTTTCACGGAAATTCCGTCTTGAATCAGCTCTCGACGTCAACATGAAAGTTGTAGCCCTCTGAAAGAACTTTCCAACGCATGGTCATAATAGTCGATCGGACAACAGAGGCCTCCAGAAAGTGCAAAACAAGTTCAGCATGTCTGGCGACAACTTCTGCAGACTTGTTCTTCGTTTAGGTTCGCTTCTTCTTCTCAGGGCCTCTTGAGATCTTCATGTAAGCTTCTTCGATCAACTAGACATTCTCATCCAATGCGTTATCAACCCATGTCTCCTCCTCGGATCCACGATTACCTGAAATAATCAATAAAAGCGTGTAGATTCCGATTCCGACAACATAGAGAACTAATATGCAAATCGTGCTTAAACCATCTATGAAATGCATCTTAACTAAGCTAAATGCAACCTATTATGCCTACCTAAATGCACGCTATCAAACTCCCCCACACTTAACCTTTTCTTGTCCTCAAGCAATGATAGAATGAACATGAATCAATGTATCCCACAGGAAATCCCTTCAAGTTTCAACATTACCAAAAAGCAACATCATAGCAGGTGAAAACATAAACCAAGCAAGCAAATGTCATAGCATGTATTCAGGTGATCCAAGCTTAGAAGTAGACATCATCCAACCTCACCAGAAATATGTGTTTCACTCATGTGTTTAGGCTTTTAGGTACAACTCTCAACTCAAACCAATACTGCACTAAGCTCATAGACATTGACCACCATATCACCAATTATCTACCAAAATGTCATTACTTGCGGGATAACATAAAGAAAATAAAATGCAACACTTTTTTTTCTTTGATTTTCTTTTCTCTTCTTTTTTTTCTTTTTCTTGTCTTGGTGCTTTCCTTACGCGAAGCGCAAACATGGGTGTCATGAATGGCCCCGGTCTATCAACACCTCAACTATGAATATGAAGCCCACTTGAACACCTTTTGACGCAAGTTGCAAACATGGGTGTCATGAATGAACCTGGTTACTCAATGATCAAGCTTTCTTTCCTAGTGGATAGTTTTCAACACCTTTTTGCGCGAATCATACCCATGGGTGTCATGCGTAGACCCGGTTACTCAGTGCATCAACCATTGCCACCTTATTCACTAAATATGCATAAAATTGAATAAAAAGACTCCAAAATATAAACATACACCCCGCAAGCAACAAACATGTGCATTGGTCTTCAAAAATAGATACTGCAGTCAATGCCAAGAGGTAGCAACACTAGGCGAGTAATTCACACAATTGAGCAAAGGAATTCAAATAAGGCCAAACATCCTCACAGGGTAATGTTTTTAGGACTTCAATCATACTTTAGCTCAATCATACATGCTCAATTATATCTGCTAGCTCATGTTCCACAAAATCAAATAGCAATAATAATCAAAACATCCAGTACTCCATGGGATTTGTATGATTCATGCTTGAAATTTAAAATAGAGGACAAACTAAGCAAGATGGGTATTTGAGTAACACATATATATGCAATGCATGCTCTATTTATAATATTTTCGAAATTAAATTTTTTTTTTTCTTTTTATTAATCCGAATATGCAGAAAATAAATTAAATAAAATGCAGAAAATGCAGAAATTAAAATAACTAAATATTACAGACTTAACCATCTTCAGAAACTTAAACATGTCCTAAAATTTAATAGAAATAACATAAAATACATATAAGTTCCTCCCCCACACTTAAAATCTTCAGTGTCCTCACTGAAACAGTACAGACAACTAAAATGATCATAAAAACTCAGAGTGAAAGAGGGTGAAACTTACCAATCACTGAGGCGGAGGCTGGTAGGGCGGCGACTGATAAGGCGGAATGTGAGGGTACTGCTGGCGGAAGTAGTACTGCTGCTCCCTCCGTATCTCCTCTAACTGGTAGTTTGTCACATTCCACCTTGCCTCCATGTTGGACTCAAACTCCCTCGCAGAGCGACCGTGGTCGCTAAGGGTGAACTCAATTGCGTCCTGGCGTAAGGAAATACGATGGAACTCATTGGCCAGATAGTCCTGCAAGTAGTCGCCCTCATCAGACGCGAAGCGATGGCCTGCAGACGGGCCAGCATCCTGCCGGGCATCCCCCATATGATAATCTGTTGCTGCAGGGGCATCCTCCTCCTCGTCCTCATCATCCTCATCATCCTCCTCATTCTCCTCATTCTGAGCAGGTTGTATGTAGAGGGAATCGTTAGTAGGCCCATAAGGTAAGGCCATAGGCAGGGTCAGGCGGTGGTCTCCATTCTGCCCCGCCTTCCAAATGTAACTTGGCCCATCAGGTGCCTCAATCAAATGTGTCCTCCTCAGCTGATCAATTATATAAGTGTACCCACCAGACATGGGTGCACCGCACTGGTCAGGCGATAAGAACTGGTAGGCAATGAGGCTAATCATGCCTCCCAAGCCAAATCTGCCTGACTTGGCCCCCCGGATCCTCAAACATTTCTCAATAAAAATCTCAACCCAGTCTGGTGTACCATGAGACTGGGGAGCAAAGCTCCATAACCAAGCGAGATCGGCAGCGTATACCTTGTTGACATCTCCTCTGCCGCTAAAGGCCATAGCTAAAACCTTGTGGACCAGACGGAACCAAGGGTGGACAAAACTGTAGTTGTATTCCCCCTTGTGGCTATCAAAAACTGTTCCAGTAGCCTTGAACCACAGGTCATGGCGTTGTTGCTCGGTGGTCATGGAAGGCCAGTTTGGGGTGGCCGCCTGTGATACCCCGAACTGCTGGCGGAGGTTGTCAAGCGTGCAGACATGGGGTTGGTCCAACAAGTTGAACCGAACCCTAGAATCGTCTACCCTCTCGAATGTAGCTAAGAACTCCCATGCGAGCTCGGGGTAGGTCGGGGCACTTCGATTCAGAAAACCCCCCAACCCGCCATGGGTGAGCATCTGGTGAGTGACATCCAACATCCCCAGCGTCTGTAGTGCTGGGGTGTGAAAGAACTTTGTCTGAACGAAGCGCTTAGCATCGAAATTCTTAAAGATCCTCCTCTGTTCATCGGATGCATTTCTTAGTCTGCGCACCATCTGTAACAAATTCCAGCAGTATATATTGACATCCCAAACAGATTCAGATCTCAACACCACCAAGCATAATTCAAACATAATCCAAGCCAATCAATAAAACACGCATGCAAAGCACATCACAAGTGCTTCAAGATCTCCAATAAGCAACCCAAACTCAAGAACACTTCATAATATATCAATAATCCCACCTCATATAATCAATTCACACCAAAGCTCTAATTTTAATAGTAACACAAAAAAATCAGCCCTTACTAGAGATGAAAAAACAGCCCCATATGTCATATTTGCACAAATTCATCCCTTAGAGAACAACAATAATATCCCACATTACTCAAAATATCACTTTCAAACCAAACCTCCACCATCAAATCTCATAAAATAAATCAGCCCCATATATAAGAAAATCAGTCCCCACAAAACAATTTATTGAACACAAATTTCCACCTTTCATCCATGAACAACTCCAAAATCCAATCTCTACCTAATTCTCAATATATGTAAAATCTGAATTTTGGAGAAAAGAGGGAAGAAATCATACCTTGAGAGTTTAAAGGAGGGAGGGAACTTGAGAATTTAGGAGATTAGGGCTGAGGTCGTGCACAGGGGCGGCGGACACGGGCGGCGGGCGCAGCTACAGTAGCGGCGGGCGCAGCGGCGGCAGCTTCTCAGATCCGGCTTCTCGGAGACGGAATCGGTGGAGAGCGGGACTGTGGGGGCTAGATCCGGCAAAGAGGGGGTGAAAAAGAGAGTCTTGGGGTGGCAAGGGTGAGAAGAAAGAGAGCTTGGAGGTTGAAGGAGAGAGGAAGAAGACAACAATGGGGGTTTGGGGTTTGTGAAAGGTGTGGAATGGTGAAGAGGAGGCTAATGGTGGAAAAGTAGGGTTGGGAAGAGGCATCCCGTGACTTGTATGTTTGTATTTTATTTTATTTTTTTATTTTTTTAAAATATCCGAGATGGGGGTACCGTTGCGGCGGGCGCCGCAGAGGGTGCGGCGGCCGCCGCAACTCTCTTGGGTTTACTTGCGGCGGGTGCCGCTTGAAACAGCCCCCTGGCGGCGGGCACCGCAGCGGCTGCGGCGGGCGCTGCAGGGGTTGCGGCGGGCGCCGCTCCTGTACTCGGGGTTTTTACTTTTTTTTTTTTTTTTTTTTTTAATTAACTACCTATGTCTATGTGAATACTCCTAAAATAGCTAATGAATATTTCCTAAGACAATAATAAAAATGAGAAAGAAAGGAACTTACCTCGGGTTGCCTCCCGAGCAGCGCCTTTGTTTTAAGTCGTTGGCTCGACGTGATGGCCCCTTGAGTGGCCTAGTCGGTTGGTTCAGCAAGCACCAACTCCTCTTCTTCATCATGCGGTATGTTCTCAAAGTAAGGCTTAACTCTATGACCGTTGACTTTAAATAGCTCCTTAGACTTGGGATCATAGAGTTCAATTGCTCCGTGAGAGAAAATCCTTGATATGATGTAGGGTCCTTCCCACCTTGATTTGAGCTTTCCTGGAAAGAGTTTCAGACGTGATTGGTATAGGAGGACCTTGTCTCCTACATTGAGTTCCTTCCGCAGGATATGTTTGTCATGCCAAGCTCTTGTCTTCTCCTTGTAGATCATTGCATTATCATATGCATCCAAACGCAATTCCTCCAGCTCTTGCATTTGAAGTTTCCTGAATTCTCCTATTTCATTCATTGCCATATTGCAGTTCTTGACAGCCCAGTATGCCCTATGCTGAAGTTCCACCGGAAGATGACAAGCTTTGCCAAACACAATTCGATAAGGAGACATACCAATGGGGGTCTTATAGGCCGTTCGATAGGCCCAAAGAGCATCATTAAGCCTTAGACTCCAATCGTTCCTATTAGGAGCCACTGTTTTCTCCAGAATGCTCTTAATCTCCCTATTCGATACTTCTGCCTGACCATTGGTCTGCGGGTGATAAGCAGTGGACACTCTATGTGTGACATGATACCTTTTGAGCAGAGCAGTGATGGTCCTATTGCAAAAATGTGTCCCCCTGTCGCTTACTAGAGCTTTAGGTACCCCAAATCTTGCGAATATTGTGTCTTTTAGGAATTCTGCAACTACCTTAGAATCATCAGTTCTGGTGGCATTTGCCTCCACCCACTTGGAGACATAGTCCACCGCAAGCAAAATATAGATATTCCCAAAAGAACTAGGAAAGGGACCCATAAAATCAATACCCCAAACATCAAAAATTTCACAGAATATAATCTTAGTTTGTGGCATTTCATTTCTAGCTGATATGTTCCCAATCCGTTGGCATCTATCGCAAGATTTACAAAAAGCATTAGCATCCCTAAACAAGTGAGGCCAAAAGAAACCTGCTTCTAACACTTTCCTAACAGTCTTTTGAGGACCAAAGTGGCCTCCACATTCATGAGCATGACAAAAGGTAAGGACATATTGTACCTCATTGTCCGGCAGACACCTCCTAATCACCTGATCAGCACAATGTTTCCAAAGGTAGGGGTCATCCCAGACGTAGAAGCGAGAGTCATGTCGAATCTTGTCCTTTTGAGCCTTTGTAAATTTCGGTGGAAATTCTCCCGTGACCAAGAAATTCACCATATTGGCGAACCAAGGTCGAGGAGTATGGACACCCATCAACAATTCAGAAATATCAGAACTTACCTCGTCGGATGGAACATCGTGCGGCGGGCGCGGCACAAGTGCGGCGGCCGCGGCAACCTCCGTTTCCGTCTTTTCCTGCAGCTGCGAGGAGAGGTTGTGAGTGATATAGAATAGTGTATCGTCAGGGAACTCACCGTGAATAGGTCTTTGATCTTCCGGCTTGTCCTCTCCTTGGACAAGTCTGCTGAGGTGATCCGCTACTAAGTTTTCTGCACCTTTCTTATCTTTGATTTCAATGTTAAATTCACTCAAAAGTAAAATCCATCGAATCAATCTTGGTTTCGCTTCTTTCTTAGTTAATAAATAACGAAGAGCAGCGTGATCAGTGAAGACAATTACCTTAGCTCCTAGGAGATAGGAGCGAAACTTCTCCAGTGCAAAGACCACAGCCAGGAGCTCTTTCTCAGTGGTTGAGTAGTTCCTTTGCGCTCCATTCAGAGTCATGGAGGCATAGTAGATGACATGAGAGCTCCTTCCTTCCTTTTGTCCCAAAACAGCCCCCACAGCACAATCGCTAGCATCACACATAATCTCAAAAGGTTGCGACCATATGGGTGCTTGAATTATAGGAGCGCTAGTTAGGCGACCTTTAAGCTCATCAAAGGATGCTCTACACCTGTCATCAAACTCAAAAGCTACTTCCTTTTTCAATAAATCACAAAGAGGTGCAGAAATCTGAGAAAAATCCTTAATAAACCTGCGATAGAACCCTGCATGGCCTAAAAAGGAGCGAATCTCACGCACATTGGTGGGGTAAGGTAGAGACTGAATAACATCAATCTTAGCCTTGTCTACCTCAAGACCCCTGCTAGACACAATATGACCCAACACAATGCCTTGCTCAACCATGAAATGACACTTTTCAGAATTAAGAACCAAATTGGTGTCTACACACCGCTTAAGTACAAGTGACAAATGATGCAAGCAAGTATCAAAATCATCTCCATGCACAGTGAAGTCATCCATGAATACTTCAATAAAATGTTCCACATACTCAGAAAATATGCTCACCATACACCGTTGGAAAGTCCCAGGTGCGTTACATAGCCCAAAAGGCATTCTGCGATATGCAAAGGTGCCAAAAGGGCATGTAAAAGTCGTTTTTTCTTGGTCCTCCTGTGCTATGGGTACCTGAAAATATCCTGAGTAGCCATCTAAGAAACAATAAAAGGAGCGGCCGGCAAGGCGCTCAAGCATCTGATCAATAAAGGGGAGGGGGAAATGATCCTTGCGAGTAACTGCATTCAATTTCCTATAATCAATACAGACTCTCCATCCAGTTTGAACCCTGCTAGGGACCAATTCACCATCCTGATTTTCAACAACAGTAATACCTCCCTTCTTAGGGACAACCTGAGTAGGACTCACCCATTTGCTATCAGATATGGGAAAAATCATACCTGCCTGAAGGAGCTTCAGCACCTCCTTCTTTACCACTTCCATCATTGGCGGGTTGAGTCTTCGCTGAGGTTGTCTAGATGGCTTGGCATCATCCTCTAAAAGTATCCTATGCATGCAGAGGGTAGGACTGATGCATTTAATGTCTGCTATCGTCCATCCTAGCGCCTCCTTGTTCTCCTGTAGAACAGTCACCAATCGCTCCTCATCAGGCGCTTGGATAATAGATGGCAGAAGCTTTTCGGTGGGGATTGTCAGCTCGATGCGGTCTCCCCTCGGTGGTACATACGTGGGAGATCGATGGTCCAAAGCTACTATAGCCTCCTGCAAGTCAGATGACAATACATATTCTCTAGCAATTTCATCTATAGGAGTCTGTAAAGCAACTTCCATCTCATCAACACACTCCAAATCAAAACAATCCTGTGCCATAGTATCAATAGCATCCATAAAGCACAGAGAAGGATCATCAGATGGGAATTTCATGGAATCATAAATATTATATTCAACTCGTTGACCATCAAATTCCATAGTGAGAGATCCTGAATAGACATCTATCTTGGTCCTAGCAGTTTTCAAGAAAGGTCTGCCCAATAGAATAGGGCCTTCATTGTTACCAGGACCCATGTCAATCACAAAGAAATCAGCAGGGAATATCAAATTGTCAACCATAACCAAGACATCTTCAACAATCCCTTTTGGGTAGATAGTAGATCGATCAGCAAGTTGAATTACTACCCGAGTGTCATTCAGAGGTCCCAACCCCAAAGCATGATAAACAGTAGAAGGCAAAACATTAATAGATGCTCCTAAATCTAACATGGCTTTGTCAAATTTAGTGTCACCTATCACACATGGAATAGCAAACATACCAGGATCACTACACTTTTCAGGCATACGCTTTTGAAAGACAGCAGTGACATGTTCGCTTACCTTCACCTTTTGCTTACCTTTTAGCTTCTGGTTCCGCTTTATAGTGCAAAGTTCCTTCAAAAATTTAGCATATCGAGGAATGCTTTTGATCAAATTAAGCAAAGGAATATTTACCTCGCACTTACTGAATGTCTCGAAAATTTCTTTGTCGTTCTCATACCTCCTTGTATCCTTCAGAGCTTCCGGGAAAGGTGGAACGGGCTTGGGAGTCTCCATAGGTAAAGAAGAAGAAGGAGTAGAAGAAGAAGAAGGAGGAGGAGAAAGAGGGAGAGAAGAGGAAGGGGGTAGGGGAGAGAACGTACCAGAAGACGAATCGGCGGCGGGTGAGGCAGCGGCGGGCGCGGCAGGTGATGCGGCGGGCGCCGCAGCTTGCCAAGTTTCTCCTGCGGCGGGTGCAGCTGGAATCGGCTCTCTGGCGTCGGGCACCGCAGGTGACAACGGCGGGCGCCGCAAGGGTTGCCGCGGGCGCCGCACCACTGTTTGCCCGTTTTCATCTTCAATTACTTCTATTTCTTCGTCCATTATCTCCTCCTCGTCCTTTTGCTTTGTGACAACCAGTTCCTTGCCACTCCTAAGTGTTACAGCACTGACATTCTCCTTTGTCGGATTCTCGATGGTCTGTGATGGAAGCTTACCAGAACTATTTGCCTCTTTAGCACTTAAGATTTGAATGAGCTGACTCATTTGATTCTCAAGCTTTGTCATCCGATCGGATTGCTGCTTCTCTTGGCTCGCCATCCGCTCTGACTGTTGTTTATCATTCCTCGTGACCAATCGTGACAGTTTCTGCAATGGATCCTTATTATCCCCATTTGATTGCTGCTGACCTCCCTGTCGAGGTTCATATTGTTGTTGAGGCCTTTCCTGTTGCCTCCCCTGCTGATTGAAAGAGGCTTGATAGTTCCCCGGCAACGGCGCCAAATTTGACGGAGGGAAAACCTGTCGTTGATCCGCCAAAGTACTCAAACCTATAACTAGTATAGTAATAAGTAAGAGGTCGATCCCACAGGGAAATTTATAATTCAAATGTGATTTTAACGTTGATTAAGTAACCAGATTGGGGGTTTTGGTGTGAAAGTTTTAAAGCAAAATAACGAAAGCAGAATAAATGAATTTGGTTTAGACAAATGAGAGAAGCAATTCCACCTACAATTTTCCACTTTATTGGATTGAAGCGATCCTTGTAACTTCTTCTCGTCCTATTATGTTTCCTATGAATGCCCTTGTCCCGACCTAATATAGTTACTAGTCCAATCAGTCCTAGAAACCCTTATCAATCGAACAGTCCCTAAAGAAGGATTTAACCCAATTGATAGCTTTAAGTTCAGAGATTAGCCAAGGTATTTGCAGTCCCTAAAGAAGGATTTAACAACACATTCAACTTCCTACTCATTCAATTAGTTCAATCAGCCCTAAAGGAACAAGTTTGCCACTTAGGTTAAGGTTCACAATCAGGAATCTACAAAACCTTAGCGATTGAATTGATCTAACAAGTTGGCCAGACAAGATAGAACAAATCAATAATCAATCAAGCGCAAAGAAGTTGAAGCATTCACAAATAGGAAACGAGGAGCGAGAATTAGAAACTCACAATCAATCCGAATAAAGCTTCAAATTGCAGGCAGAATAGATGAGTTTAGTTCCTCATGGAAGACATCGCTCAAAATCTCTAAAGTGTCTAATGGTTGAATGAATAGAATGAATGGTCCTCAAAAATAACATAAAAGGCCTAATAATAATATCCAAGTCGGCCCCCAACAATCATAGAATAAAACTAGGGTTTCCAAAACGGCGCATACGCGCTGTCCGTACGTGCGGCGGGCGCCGCAAAGTTGCGGCGGGCGCAGCAAACCATGCGGCGGGCGCAGCATGAATACCGCCCCTGGCAAGTTTGGTCGATCTCGACAAGAGTCCACTCGATGTCGAGTAAGGCTCGTCGAAGTCGAGTAGGTCTGGTCGAGTTTCTGCACACTTAAGCAACAGCGACCTTGGTCGAGGATCAGTGTACTCGAGATCTACTAGAGGTAGTCGAGGTCGAGTAAGGCAGGGGCGAAAACAAATAAAGACAAAGAAAATAAAGAAAAGTAAAGAACAAATGCTTTTTGGGATTTCCGACTTTAACTGAATGTAAAAAGGACTTCCAAGATTGGGGTTTGCAACGACAATAACCAAGCATGCATAAGGTTGAACCAAACAGATAATCATATACTTCGCATTAAAGGACTAAGCTCTCGCCTTTTCCAACAATTAGACAACTCTCTCAAGAAACCCTAATTGTCTCTACTGATTTTATGTTTATAATCCAAGTTGTTAGCATGGATCTCCATTAGATGGGCAATAAACACATCAACAAGTAGGAAAATGCTCAAAACATGAAAAAGGTTCGATCTTTACCTCAATTATGCATGGCTATCGTCGGGCTCGCCCCAACCCTAGAAGTGGGTTGACTACTCGCTCTTCATCGCAAACTCAGACATCTTTGATTGAAAGAAAACAACTTGCATAAACTAAATTCAACGATTTTACAATCCCGGCAATCAACTCTCGTCAATGCCAAAACCCTAAAACCTTCGAACTCCCTAAACTTCTCCTTGTAACTACTTCTCTTCCTCTGAAATTGAATTGAATCGGAATGAATGAAAAACCAGCCCCTAGGGCTTTATTTATAGCCTTCATTCCCTAGCTAATCTAGGAAAGAAGATATCTATCTATATCTAAATTTCTATCTAAAAGCCTTAATGATAAATAAATTGCTAAAAGGAAATAAATCAATAAGGAAAGGATAAAACTAAATAAGGTAGGTCTTCATGTCTTGATAGATTGCGTCTTCCATAGATAGATCTTGATGTATTTGGATAGATCTTCCGCCTTCGGCACCAAGGAATCACAAGTCTACTCGGACTGATCATCGACGACGTGTTTCTGGGACGCGGCTCTACTCGACCTCGACCACGGCTTGTCGACCTCGAGTAGGATTCGTCGTCTCAGCTAGCTGGTGCTCGATGTGGCTCCTCATGGCTTCCGGGGCTCGTCGACCTCGACAAGACTCTTGTCGACCTCGAGTAGGAATCCTGGTCGACTTGGCTTGGCTGGCTTCTCTGCTCGACAGGCTCGGACTTTGGCTCACAGGTCTAGTCGACCTCGACCACCCCTGGTCGACCTCGAGTAGGGTTGTGGTCTGCGTCTTCGTCCTCGGCTTCTCGGCTTGGCACAGCTCGTCGACTCCGGACATGGCTCCTCGATCTCGACCAAGGCTACTCGAGGTCGAGTAGGATTCCGGGAGTCGGGTTGTCTCTGATGTCCTCGATCAGCTCTGCTCGACAAAGTTGGTCGACAAAGTTGGTCGATCTCGAGTAGATGCTAGTCGATCTCGAGTAGAGTTTTCTCAGCTTTCTGCTCTGTTCTTGAAACGCACTTTCCCGAGTCCTCGTTTGTCGGATTGAGGCATATGACCATGCGTTGGAAAGCTCTTTCCGAGGGCTACAACTCTCATGAAGACATTAGAATTTGACTGAGAATGATGAATGATGAAAAATGGCCTTTTCTCCAGCTACACCATTCTTAGCTTCTCCATGAGTTTCCTTTAAGCTCCAAAGTGCGTCCGATTTCTGCGAAATATAACCAAAACTTGTGTAGACCTCCATATTGTATAATAGCAGTATTAATTACTATAAACTTTTAAATAGTTATGTTTTATAGCCCTTTTAATCAATTACTCCGTATTGTATAATAGCAGTACATATTGGTTTTTAAATATTCTTTAATTTAATGGCTAATAAAATGGACATGTATTTATTGTAATATTAATGCTTTACTAATTGAGATCCACAATATAATGTCACGTTGGATTTCAATATGATGGAGTTTAAAAAATGTGAACCTTTAACGGAATCAATTTGTTGTGTCCTATCTCCATGATTTGTGTTTAATTAGATTTCGGAAGGAGAAATGAAGAAAAACAGAGATTAAATGTTACTGTATAGTTTAGGATGAGAAGACAAGAATTAGATAGAATTTTTTTTTTCATTTATATTCGTGTGTCAAAATCTCGATTCTCGATCATCCTATCCTTCCTCATAAAAAAACCCACCCCTTAACATTTTTTTAAAAAATTTAATCAATTTTTTTTAATTATGGGAATGGGGGAGGCCAATTCAAGGGGTTGTCCCATTTGGGACAACAGATCCCGTCCGCACAACTGTTTATAACATCTTCCACTATCCATAAATTATAACCTACACATAACCATAGATGAGTTATATCAGGCATGTGTGACATTCGAATTCTTATCATATCACAAAAAAAAAAGATTTATATCATATCATAGGTTTGAACTTTAATTGTTGAAATTAAATTTATAAATTATTTGAGTTATTTTTTAGGGTAATAGTGTACATGAGAATATTTTGTATTTGATTTGTTATTGGTTTAAAATATGATAATTGTACTGATATAATTAATTATTTATTTATGATTTTGATAGGTGGTTATGAATATGAATCTTTAAGTCTATCTTATATTCTATTGAAGCCAATTTTTTTTAATTATCCAAAGAACTAGAGTACTTTTTTCTATAAATACTTTATTTTAAATTTCTAATTGGTTATAAGAACAATAATAATTGATTATTTTTTACGTGATTAATTTTTTATTTTTAAATTGAGTATACAATAGGTTTTAGGCGAGCCAAGTTGTTTTTTTACTTAATTATGAAACTTCAATATGCTCAAGAGAATAAAAAAAACCCATTTGATCAACGTGTGAGTTTTATTTTGACGAAGGTGGTATCCGGGATTAGAGATTTTTGAGATTGTATTATTGATCTTAATTATGTTAGGAGGGCAAACAATTCAATTACATGTTTATTTTCTCGCTCAAATTAGATTTGTTTCTACTTTGTAGTTATTCTTTATCTATTCAATTTGTTTGTTTGAAATTTATGATTGTTAATTAATGATGAAGTTTTAATTTCATTTGAAAAATAATTCTATGATATTATTTAATTTTTTTTATTAAACTATATAAAAATTATCATAAAATGTAGGTTATCAATTTTGTTTGTAGATGAATATACTTTTTTCAATGTAATATTTTTACTTTTAAATATGAAAAATTATTATAATTTGACATTCACTAATATTTTTGCATTAAACCCGTGCTTTGCACGGGAAATAGACTAGTATCAGACTACTACATACACATCATTTTAATCAAACCATTATCACTTAATAAGTAGCAAACTAACAATCAAACACTAAAAGAATTTTAAAAAAAAAATTGTGTTTTGTTTTGAGATTGGAAATTCGGCACCCTCTCCCATTCATCCAACAATTAGATCTAGAGTAAACGACAAGTGACCTCTAGGGCAACGAGGGTGAGCGGCGATAGTCTACGACGATCAAAGCTTTCCTTCATCCTCTCCGGTGTAGGGCCATGGGAGCTAGAGAGACTCGCCGTTTCCGTGCGAGATTCGCTGTGACCGAGATTCGGATCAGGTTGGAACTTTGTAGGTTTTCGTTTGAAGAGTTGTTAGGGTTAGGGTACAGCAGTATTAGGGTTTGAATGGAAGGGGGTGAGAATATACACCTCACACGGGAGGAGAGGGAGGCGGAGGACATCGGAACAGAAGTCGCGGGGGAGAGGGGGCTGGAAAGGGTGCCGATACTCATAGGTTCGCTTAAGACAACACGCCCTTTCAATTCCTATGCGCTGAATACAGTCATGAAACGCGCTTGGAAGGTTAGGAAGGGCTATCACTTTAGAGAATTGTCATCGAATGTATTTTCTTTCCAATTCAGTGATCATGTCGAGAAGGATAGGGTGTATAAAGGGGGACCATGGGCGTTCGATCGAGCTTTGCTGGTATTGAGAGAACCAGGGCATGAGCAGCCATCGAAGATGAAGTTCGACGAGACACCTTTCTGGGTTCGCTTGTATGATTTGCCATTTGGGGCGTTTAAGAAAGAGGTGGTAGAAAAGTTAAGAGCAAGAATTGGAAGAGTGATGGAGGTGGATGATGGGACGGTGGAGATTTGTGGAAAATTTGTTCCCTTAAGAATTATGGTGGATATCACCAAGCCTCTGAGGAGGGGGGTGATGGCCACAATAGGAGGGAAAAAGATTTGGATTGTGACAAAGTATGAGAGACTCCCAAACTTCTGTTATTCGTGTGGGCGAGTAGGGCATGTGGAATTGGATTGTGATCAGGAGGACGTAAAACAATACCACAATGAATATGGGGATTCGTTGCGAGCGTCTCCGATGAAGATAGTGGATAGAGGGAGTGGAGGTCGAGGCGAGCAGAGGAAGGCGTGGGAGGGAGGGGGAGGTGAGAGGGTTGGTGAGGGGAGAAATAAAAGAAGGGGAGTGTTGTGAGCCCAATTTGCCATGTTTTACACTTAATTTTATATCGATTTCTGCATACATTGCATACATTTGGGTTAGAATAATACAGAATCTGTGTAGTTTACACTTATTTGCAATATATGGAGGTCTACACAAGTTCTGGGTATATTTCGCAGAAATCGGACGCACTTTGAAGCTTAAAGGAAACTCATGGAGAAGCTAAGGATGTTGCAGCTGGAGAAAACGCCATTTTTCACGATTCTTCATTCTGTTTCAAGCTTTGATGTCTTCATGAGAGTTGTAGCCCTCGGAAAGAGCTTTCCAACACATGGTCATATGCATCAATCCGACGAACGAGGACTCGGGAACATGCGTTTCAAGAACAGAGCAAAAAGCTGAGAAAACTCTACTCGAGATCGACTAACATCTACTCGACCTCGACGAGCCCTGGTCGAGCAGACCTGGTCGAGCAGAGCTGATCGAAGACACTGAGTCAGAGACAACCCGACTCCCGGAACCCTACTCGATCTCGAGTACCTCTAGTCGAGATCGATGACACTTCGGAGCCATGTCCGGAGTCGACGAGTTGTGCCAAGCCGAGAAGCCGAGGACGAAGACGCAGACCTCCGCTACTCGAGACAGACGAGGGCAACTCGAGACAGACGAGGCCTAATCGAGACAGACGAGGGCTACTCGAGACAGAGGAGGGCTACTCGAGACAGAGGAGGGCTACTCGAGATCGACAAGACCCTGGTCGAGATCGAGTGGACTTCCAGAAGACGCGTTACTCGGTTTTGACGAATCCTACTCGGTATAGGGTTGCTTGGGCTGGAAGATTTGCCGATTCTATCCAAAATCATCAAGATACATCATGAAGGAGAAGATTTATCCATAGAAGACATTTTAGATATAATTCCCTATTTTAGATTTAATTCCTTTATTGTTTTTATTTATCTTTAAAGCCTTTTAGATATAATTTTAGATATAGATAGATATTTCTTTCCTAGAATAGCTAGGGAATGAAGCCTATAAATAAAGCCCATGGGGCTCAGTTTTATTCATTCCAAGTTACACACAATTAGTTAGTTCCACAGAGAAGTTTAGGAGTTCTAAGGTTTTTAAGGTTTTGGCTGTCTGCGAAAGTTGATTGCCAGGATTGTAAAAGGCTTTGAATATAGTCAATGCAAGTTTCTTTTCATTAAATTTCTGTTATTACGATGAGGCGTGAGTAGTCCACCCACTTCTAGGGCTGGGGTGAGCCCAACGGTGGCCATGTGAGGCGATGCGATAAAGGTGAGATTTTTGTGCAATTCATCTTCTATCCCTATAAGCATGATTCTTTTGCGAGAGTTAAAGGTGATCCTTGTTTGTGTTATTGAAGCGAAAGTGATCTTAATGCAACTTGGATTAATTATGCGAAAAAGGGTTAGTAACAATTAGGGTTTATGCGAAAGCCTCTATATGCCTAGTTGTTAATGACGAAAGTTATTTGATGGAAAAGCATGATCTTTTATGCCTTTATGTGTTGTTTTGCATGGTTATCGTTGTGGTGGTGAAACCCTGGCTTTGGAAGTCTTTTAGCATAATCATTTATTTCAGTCGAAATCCTGAGTTTTGGTTCGAATTCTGCAATTTATATTTTCTGTCTTTCTTGTCGACATAGAGTAGTGCTTTGTCGAGATCGAGTAAGCTGTGGTCAATCTCGAGTAGGACTGGTCTAGGTCGAGTTGGTTTTCTTCTGTTTTCGTCGATTTTCACTTTCTGTTGTTCACTGTCTTGTCGATCTCGAGGAGGTGGTAGTCGAGATCGAGTTGCCTGTTTTCTGTCGAGTTGTTTGCTTTCGTCTCTGTTTTCTGTTTTTACACTTTTCTTTGTCGATATAGAGGACAGTTACTCGACTTCGAGTAGCTTCTGTGTCCTCGAGTTACTTTTTGCTTTGCTTTTATTTGCTGCGTTGTTCTTTGCTTTGCTTTACTTTATTTCCTGTTTTGCTTTGTTCTTGCTTTTATTTGTTATTTTCTGCTTTTATTTCTATTTCTGCTTGTGTTTATGTTCTTTCTGCTGCTTCTGTGAGAATTTACAGCTACCTAAGAACTGCTGACGTGCTTCCTCGTGGATTCGATCCTGACTTTCCCTTACTGCATTGGAGGAGTCTTGTATTTATTTGCGTGGGCCTGAATCTGGTTTGATATATTTTGTTATATTTCATACTCGATTTCCTCCTAACAACAAATTGGCGTCGTTGCCGGGGAAGCAATCATTCGCGCCTTAGGTAGTTAGATCTCACTTTTTCTTTGAGTTTTCTTCTACAGGTATATGCAGGACACCCTCGAGTATTTCGAAAGGGAAAGAGCGAGACAGTATGCAAAAGAATTGGAATATTTGATATGGCTATACATCGTTGATGAGGAGGCATGGCTTGAGGGTGTACGCGCATTTAGGAAGCTACGAGATTCATCAAAACCACCGCCAGAAGCCCCAATCTCGCTAGAAGGAGGATCTGAACCTGAGGTCGACCTCGACCAACGCCTAATTGATATCGACCTATCTACAGTCGATACCCAGGTATGTCCTTCCGCTATCTCAAATCCAACTTTGCTATCTGTCTTTGAGAACCCATTTGAAGAACCTCAAGAAGAAGAAGAGCCAGAAAAGAAGAAGTTGGACGTCGTTGCCCATGTTGTTTCAAAGTCACTTTTGCCTTATAAGGTGAAGGCTATCCCCGACGATTTTGAGCAACCGATGTTCATATTCAAGTATGGGGTCCTCGCAAAGTGGCATGAAGCTCCGCATGATGAGGTGGAAATATCTCTTCCCACTCCACCGTTTTGCTGTGGTGGAGACGCGCAAACAAATCAACCAATGAAGCGGAAAATGTATGATGATGAGGTATGCAAATTTCCTTTATATATTCCTTTATGCATGCCAGCTGGAGCCCAGGAAGATGAATGGGTGAAGCCATGGAGCGTTCACTCGGGGAGGTATAAGCTTCTTCACATGATGCCTCTGGTTGACATCCCACGCTTTCCACCACCGGAGGAACCACCAGATCCACCTATACCTCCGGAAAAAGATGAGCCAGGCTAATGCTTAATGGAGAAGTCGGCCTAGCGACTATAAAATCTAGAGCTTGTACATAGACATTTATTATTGGACTTTTGAGACTTTGTTGCTTTTGTTTGTTTTTGGTTTTGAACACTTTTAGTTTTTCTATTTTGGGTATATGTCTTCTGCACTTTTCAGGTCCATGGACAGAAGCAAGCTATATTCCGACTCGGCCCAGGGTGCTTTTATTCTATATTAAGAGGCCCTGCACACACGTCTTGTGAGTTTCTTTCTTTACCCTTGTTTTTATACAGTGAGGACACTGTAATGTTTAAGTATGGGGTGGGGGAAGGGCTTACTTTATGCATATTTGCCATATTTGACATTATGGGTGCATATTTAAAGTTTATTTCTTATACATGGCTATTTTGGAATTCATTATTGATTTATGTGCTTACATGCATGATTTCCAAAATTTAGAAAAATGACCCCCATTGAAAATTTTGATTAATGTCATGGAAGCTTATATTGAACTCGACGATGCAAAATTAGATTCATTAGAGATATAGCATGAAATTGCCTAGTAAAGGGAAGTCATAATGAAGTGCATATTTTCTTGAAAACCATGAAAGGAGGTAAAATTTGAAGTTGCTTTTGACATGTTGCATGATAAGATGATGGAGGACTTTATATTTCCATATAATGCTCATATGTTTATATTCCTAAGCCTTACATATGCTTATGCATCAAAAAAAGCCATAATATGCCTTATTTCAAATATTGCTCCACATGATCCAAATATTTGCCATTCTTTACCTTATCCGGAGATTATGTTGAGAACGATGTTACATTATGGAGATATTATATGGTTGTTGTGTTGTTATTATCATTATTGGAGTTTGGCGGGAAATTGTTTGAAATATATGGAAAATTTAATGAGTGAAAGAAAATCCAATCACCTCAGGAGATAAAGGTAGATTGACCCTGCTCTTTGAGATAATAGTTTGGAGAGATGGGACACATTGTGAGGAGTCCAAAGCACTAAGTATCCGGAGCCATTCATGACACCCATGTTTGCGACTCGCAAGAAGGCAGTGCTGAGGTTAGAGAGGTAAAAGCATTATTATTGATAAAAGCATTATGAAAGGTGATGAATCTTATGAGAAGGAATGTGGAAATTCAAGTTTGGAAATACTCCATTTCCCCGGATCATTAGCACCACATTGCCAAAAATTGCCCACCTTTAGCCTTTTACCAACTTCTACTCCTTATTTGAGCTTAAATTGAAGTCCTCTTGATTATTAGTGCTTTGTCACGAATGAAGGTTTTGCATAACCCTCCTTCTGTGAGTAGATGTTGCTTTTATATATTTGCACATGCATGAATCTGTGACATTAGTACCTTTTCGAGGATGGTAATTGATTGTAGGGTTATATGAGAATGAATCTGATATGTTGAGAGTTTTTGAATTCTTCCCCTAAATGACAATTAAAAGTATTGCTTGAGGACAAGCAAGCTTAAGTATGGGGTGTTTGTTGTGAGCCCAATTTGCCATGTTTTACACTTAATTTTATATCGATTTCTGCATACATTGCATACATTTGGGTTAGAATAATACAGAATGTGTGTAGTTTACACTTATTTGCAATATATGGAGGTCTACACAAGTTCTGGGTATATTTCGCAGAAATCGGACGCACTTTGAAGCTTAAAGGAAACTCATGGAGAAGCTAAGGATGTTGCAGCTGGGGAAAACGCCATTTTTCACCATTCTTCATTCTGTTTCAAGCTTTGATGTCTTCATGAGAGTTGTAGCCCTCGGAAAGAGCTTTCCAACGCATGGTCATATGCATCAATCCGACGAACGAGGACTCGGGAACGTGCGTTTCAAGAACAGAGCAGAAAGCTGAGAAAACTCTACTCGAGATCGACTAACATCTACTCGACCTCGACGAGCCCTGGTCGAGCAGACCTGGTCGAGCAGAGCTGATCGAGGACACTGAGTCAGAGACAACCCGACTCCCGGAACCCTACTCGATCTCGAGTACCTCTAGTCGAGATCGATGACACTTCGGAGCCATGTCCGGAGTCGACGAGTTGTGCCAAGCCGAGAAGCCGAGGACGAAGACGCAGACCACCGCTACTCGAGACAGACGAGGCCTACTCGAGACTGACGAGGGCTACTCGAGACAGAGGAAGGCTACTCGAGACAGAGGAGCGCTACTCGAGATCGACAAGACCCTGGTCGAGATCGAGTAGACTTCCAGAAGACGCGTTACTCGGTTTTGACGAATCCTACTCGGTATAGGGTTGCTTGGGCTGGAAGATTTGCCGATTCTATCCAAAATCATCAAGATACATCATGAAGGAGAAGATTTATCCATAGAAGACATTTTAGATATAATTCCCTATTTTAGATTTAATTCCTTTATTGTTTTTATTTATCTTTAAAGCCTTTTAGATATAATTTTAGATATAGATAGATATTTCTTTCCTAGAATAGCTAGGGAATGAAGCCTATAAATAAAGCCCATGGGGCTCAGTTTTATTCATTCCAAGTTACACACAATTAGTTAGTTCCACAGAGAAGTTTAGGAGTTCTAAGGTTTTTAAGGTTTTGGCTGTCTGCGAAAGTTGATTGCCAGGATTGTAAAAGGCTTTGAATATAGTCAATGCAAGTTTCTTTTCATTAAATTTCTGTTATTACGATGAGGCGTGAGTAGTCCACCCACTTCTGGGGCTGGGGTGAGCCCAACGGTGGCCATGTGAGGCGATGCGATAAAGGTCAGATTTTTGTGCAATTCATCTTCTATCCCTATAAGCATGATTCTTTTGCGAGAGTTAAAGGTGATCCTTGTTTGTGTTATTGAAGCGAAAGTGATCTTAATGCAACTTGGATTAATTATGCGAAAAAGGGTTAGTAACAATTAGGGTTTATGCGAAAGCCTCTATATGCCTAGTTGTTAATGACGAAAGTTATTTGATGGAAAAGCATGATCTTTTATGCCTTTATGTGTTGTTTTGCATGGTTATCGTTGTGGTGTTGAAACCCTGGCTTTGGAAATCTTTTAGCATATTGATTTATTTCTGTCGAAATCCTGAGTTTTGGTTCGAATTCTGCAATTTATATTTTCTGTCTTTCTTGTCGACATAGAGTAGTGCTTTGTCGAGATCGAGTAAGCTGTGGTCAATCTCGAGTAGGACTGGTCTAGGTCGAGTTGGTTTTCTTCTGTTTTCGTCGATTTTCACTTTCTGTTGTTCACTGTCTTGTCGATCTCGAGGAGGTGGTAGTCGAGATCGAGTTGCCTGTTTTCTGTCGAGTTGTTTGCTTTCGTCTCTGTTTTCTGTTTTTACACTTTTCTTTGTCGATATAGAGGACAGTTACTCGACTTCGAGTAGCTTCTGTGTCCTCGAGTTACTTTCTGCTTTGCTTTTATTTGCTGCGTTGTTCTTTGCTTTGCTTTACTTTATTTCCTGTTTTGCTTTGTTCTTGCTTTTATTTGTTATTTTCTGCTTTTATTTCTATTTCTGCTTGTGTTTATGTTCTTTCTGCTGCTTCTGTGAGAATTTACAGCTACCTAAGAACTGCTGACGTGCTTCCTCGTGGATTCCATCCTGACTTTCCCTTACTGCATTGGAGGAGTCTTGTATTTATTTGCGTGGGCCTGAATCTGGTTTGATATATTTTGTTATATTTCATACTCGATTTCCTCCTAACAACAAATTGGCGTCGTTGCCGGGGAAGCAATCATTCGCGCCTTAGGTAGTTAGATCTCACTTTTTCTTTGAGTTTTCTTCTACAGGTATATGCAGGACACCCTCGAGTATTTCGAAAGGGAAAGAGCGAGACAGTATGCAAAAGAATTGGAATATTTGATATGGCTATACATCGTTGATGAGGAGGCATGGCTTGAGGGTGTACGCGCATTTAGGAAGCTACGAGATTCATCAAAACCACCGCCAGAAGCCCCAATCTCGCTAGAAGGAGGATCTGAACCTGAGGTCGACCTCGACCAACGCCTAATTGATATCGACCTATCTACAGTCGATACCCAGGTATGTCCTTCCGCTATCTCAAATCCAACTTTGCTATCTGTCTTTGAGAACCCATTTGAAGAACCTCAAGAAGAAGAAGAGCCAGAAAAGAAGAAGTTGGACGTCGTTGCCCATGTTGTTTCAAAGTCACTTTTGCCTTATAAGGTGAAGGCTATCCCCGACGATTTTGAGCAACCGATGTTCATATTCAAGTATGGGGTCCTCGCAAAGTGGCATGAAGCTCCGCATGATGAGGTGGAAATATCTCTTCCCACTCCACCGTTTTGCTGTGGTGGAGACGCGCAAACAAATCAACCAATGAAGCGGAAAATGTATGATGATGAGGTATGCAAATTTCCTTTATATATTCCTTTATGCATGCCAGCTGGAGCCCAGGAAGATGAATGGGTGAAGCCATGGAGCGTTCACTCGGGGAGGTATAAGCTTCTTCACATGATGCCTCCGGTTGACATCCCACGCTTTCCACCACCGGAGGAACCACCAGATCCACCTATACCTCCGGAAAAAGATGAGCCAGGCTAATGCTTAATGGAGAAGTCGGCCTAGCGACTATAAAATCTAGAGCTTGTACATAGACATTTATTATTGGACTTTTGAGACTTTGTTGCTTTTGTTTGTTTTTGGTTTTGAACACTTTTAGTTTTTCTAATTTGGGTATATGTCTTCTGCACTTTTCAGGTCCATGGACAGCAGCAAGCTATATTCAGACTCGGCCCAGGGTGCTTTTATTCGATATTAAGAGGCCCTGCACACACGTCTTGTGAGTTTCTTTCTTTACCCTTGTTTTTATACAGTGAGGACACTGTAATGTTTAAGTATGGGTTGGGGGGAAGGGCTTACTTTATGCATATTTGCCATATTTGACATTATGGGTGCATATTTAAAGTTTATTTCTTATACATGGCTATTTTGGAATTCATTATTGATTTATGTGCTTACATGCATGATTTCCAAAATTTAGAAAAATGACCCCCATTGAAAATTTTGATTAATGTCATGGAAGCTTATATGGAACTCGACGATGCAAAATTAGATTCATTAGAGATATAGCATGAAATTGCCTAGTAAAGGGAAGTCATAATGAAGTGCATATTTTCTTGAAAACCATGAAAGGAGGTAAAATTTGAAGTTGCTTTTGACATGTTGCATGATAAGATGATGGAGGACTTTATATTTCCATATAATGCTCATATGTTTATATTCCTAAGCCTTACATATGCTTATGCATCACAAAAAGCCATAATATGCCTTATTTCAAATATTGCTCCACATGATCCAAATATTTGCCATTCTTTACCTTATCCGGAGATTATGTTGAGAACGATGTTACATTATGGAGATATTATATGGTTGTTATGTTGTTATTATCTTTATTGGAGTTTGGCGGGAAATTGTTTGAAATATATGGAAAATTTAATGAGTGAAAGAAAATCCAATCACCTCATGAGATAAAGGTAGATTAACCCTGCTCTTTGAGATAATAGTTTGGAGAGATGGGACACATTGTGAGGAGTCCAAAGCACTAAATATCCGGAGCCATTCATGACACCCATGTTTGCGACTCGCAACAAGGTAGTGCTGAGGTTAGAGAGGTAAAAGCATTATTATTGATAAAAGCATTATGAAAGGTGATGAATCTTATGAGAAGGAATGTGGAAATTCAAGTTTGGAAATACTCCATTTTCCCGGATCATTAGCACCACATTGCCAAAAATTGCCCACCTTTAGCCTTTTACCAACTTCTACTCCTTATTTGAGCTTAAATTGAAGTCCTCTTGATTATTAGTGCTTTGTCACGAATGAAGGTTTTACATAACCCTCCTTCTGTGAGTAGATGTTGCTTTTATATATTTGCACATGCATGAATCTGTGACATTAGTACCTTTTCGAGGATGGTAATTGATTGTAGGGTTATATGAGAATGAATCTGATATGTTGAGAGTTTTTGAATTCTTCCCCTAAATGACAATTAAAAGTATTGCTTGAGGACAAGCAAGCTTAAGTATGGGGTGTTTGTTGTGAGCCCAATTTGCCATGTTTTACACTTAATTTTATATCGATTTCTGCATACATTGCATACATTTGGGTTAGAATAATACAGAATCTGTGTAGTTTACACTTATTTGCAATATATGGAGGTCTACACAAGTTCTGGGTATATTTCGCAGAAATCGGACGCACTTTGAAGCTTAAAGGAAACTCATGGAGAAGCTAAGGATGTTGCAGCTGAAGAAAACGCCATTTTTCACCATTCTTCATTCTGTTTCAAGCTTTGATGTCTTCATGAGAGTTGTAGCCCTCGGAAAGAGCTTTCCAACGCATGGTCATATGCATCAATCCGACGAACGAGGACTCGGGAACGTGCGTTTCAAGAACAGAGCAGAAAGCTGAGAAAACTCTACTCGAGATCGACTAACATCTACTCGACCTCGACGAGCCCTGGTCGAGCAGACCTGGTCGAGCAGAGCTGATCGAGGACACTGAGTCAGAGACAACCCGACTCCCGGAACCCTACTCGATCTCGAGTACCTCTAGTCGAGATCGATGACACTTCGGAGCCATGTCCGTAGGCGACGAGTTGTGCCAAGCCGAGAAGCCGAGGACGAAGACGCAGACCACCGCTACTCGAGACAGACGAGGCCTATTCGAGACAGACGAGGGCTACTCGAGACAGAGGAGGGCTACTCGAGACAGAGGAGGGCTACTCGAGATCGACAAGACCCTGGTCGAGATCGAGTAGACTTCCAGAAGACGCGTTACTCGGTTTTGACGAATCCTACTCGGTATAGGGTTGCTTGGGCTGGAAGATTTGCCGATTCTATCCAAAATCATCAAGATACATCATGAAGGAGAAGATTTATCCATAGAAGACATTTTAGATATAATTCCCTATTTTAGATTTAATTCCTTTATTGTTTTTATTTATCTTTAAAGCCTTTTAGATATAATTTTAGATATAGATAGATATTTCTTTCCTAGAATAGCTAGGGAATGAAGCCTATAAATAAAGCCCATGGGGATCAGTTTTATTCATTCCAAGTTACACACAATTAGTTAGTTCAACAAAGAAGTTTAGGAGTTCTAAGGTTTTTAAGGTTTTGGCTGTCTGCGAAAGTTGATTGCCAGGATTGTAAAAGGCTTTGAATATAGTCAATGCAAGTTTCTTTTCATTAAATTTCTGTTATTACGATGAGGCGTGAGTAGTCCACCCACTTCTGGGGCTGAGGTGAGCCCAACGGTGGCCATGTGAGGCGATGCGATAAAGGTCAGATTTTTGTGCAATTCATCTTCTATCCCTATAAGCATGATTCTTTTGCGAGAGTTAAAGGTGATCCTTGTTTGTGTTGTTGAAGCGAAAGTGATCTTAATGCAACTTGGATTAATTATGCGAAAAAGGGTTAGTAACAATTAGGGTTTATGCGAAAGCCTCTATATGCCTAGTTGTTAATGACGAAAGTTATTTGATGGAAAAGCATGATCTTTTATGCCTTTATGTGTTGTTTTGCATGGTTATCGTTGTGGTGTTGAAACCCTGGCTTTGGAAGTCTTTTAGCATATTGATTTATTTCTGTCGAAATCCTGAGTTTTGGTTCGAATTCTGCAATTTATATTTTCTGTCTTTCTTGTCGACATAGAGTAGTGCTTTGTCGAGATTGAGTAAGCTGTGGTCAATCTCGAGTAGGACTGGTCTAGGTCGAGTTGGTTTTCTTCTGTTTTCGTCGATTTTCACTTTCTGTTGTTCACTGTCTTGTCGATCTCGAGGAGGTGGTAGTCGAGATCGAGTTGCCTGTTTTCTGTCGAGTTGTTTGCTTTCGTTTCTGTTTTCTGTTTTTACACTTTTCTTTGTCGATATAGAGGACAGTTACTCGACTTCGAGTATCTTCTGTGTCCTCGAGTTACTTTCTGCTTTGCTTTTATTTGCTGCGTTGTTCTTTGCTTTGCTTTACTTTATTTCCTGTTTTGCTTTGTTCTTGCTTTTATTTATTATTTTCTGCTTTTATTTCTATTTCTGCTTGTGTTTATGTTCTTTCTGCTGCTTCTGTGAGAATTTACAGCTACCTAAGAACTGCTGACGTGCTTCCTCGTGGATTCGATCCTGACTTTCTCTTACTGCATTGGAGGAGTCTTGTATTTATTTGCGTGGGCCTGAATCTGGTTTGATATATTTTGTTATATTTCATACTCGATTTCCTCCTAACAACAAATTGGCGTCGTTGCCGGGGAAGCAATCATTCGCGCCTTAGGTAGTTAGATCTCACTTTTTCTTTGAGTTTTCTTCTACAGGTATATGCAGGACACCCTCGAGTATTTCGAAAGGGAAAGAGCGAGACAGTATGCAAAAGAATTGGAATATTTGAGATGGCTATACATCATTGATGAGGAGGCATGGCTTGAGGGTGTACGCACATTTAGGAAGCTACAAGATTCATCAAAACCACCGCCAGAAGCCCCAATCTCGCTAGAAGGAGGATCTGAACCTGAGGTCGACCTCGACCAACGCCTAATTGATATCGACCTATCTACAGCCGATACCCAGGTATGTCCTTCCGCTATCTCAAATCCAACTTTGCTATCTGTCTTTGAGAACCCATTTGAAGAACCTCAAGAAGAAGAAGAGCCAGAAAAAAAGAAGTTGGACGTCGTTGCCCATGTTGTTTCAAAGTCACTTTTGCCTTATAAGGTGAAGGCTATCCCCGACGATTTTGAGCAACCGATGTTCATATTCAAGTATGGGGTCCTCGCAAAGTGGCATGAAGCTCCGCATGATGAGGTGGAAATATCTCTTCCCACTCCACCGTTTTGCTGTGGTGGAGACGCGCAAACAAATCAACCAATGAAGCGGAAAATGTATGATGATGAGGTATGCAAATTTCCTTTATATATTCCTTTATGCATGCCAGCTGGAGCCCAGGAAGATGAATGGGTGAAGCCATGGAGCGTTCACTCGGGGAGGTATAAGCTTCTTCACATGATGCCTCCGGTTGACATCCCACGCTTTCCACCACCGGAGGAACCACCAGATCCACCTATACCTCCGGAAAAAGATGAGCCAGGCTAATGCTTAATGGAGAAGTCGGCCTAGCGACTATAAAATCTAGAGCTTGTACATAGACATTTATTATTGGACTTTTGAGACTTTGTTGCTTTTGTTTGTTTTTGGTTTTGAACACTTTTAGTTTTTCTATTTTGGGTATATGTCTTCTGCACTTTTCAGGTCCATGGACAGAAGCAAGCTATATTCAGACTCGGCCCAGGGTGCTTTTATTCGATATTAAGAGGCCCTGCACACACGTCTTGTGAGTTTCTTTCTTTACCCTTGTTTTTATACAGTGAGGACACTGTAATGTTTAAGTATGGGGTGGGGGGAAGGGCTTACTTTATGCATATTTGCCATATTTGACATTATGGGTGCATATTTAAAGTTTATTTCTTATACATGGCTATTTTGGAATTCATTATTGATTTATGTGCTTACATGCATGATTTCCAAAATTTAGAAAAATGACCCCCATTGAAAATTTTGATTAATGTCATGGAAGCTTATATTGAACTCGACGATGCAAAATTAGATTCATTAGAGATATAGCATGAAATTGCCTAGTAAAGGGATGTCATAATGAAGTGCATATTTTCTTGAAAACCATGAAAGGAGGTAAATTTTGAAGTTGCTTTTGACATGTTGCATGATAAGATGATGGAGGACTTTATATTTCCATATAATGCTCATATGTTTATATTCCTAAGCCTTACATATGCTTATGCATCACAAAAAGCCATAATATGCCTTATTTCAAATATTGCTCCACATGATCCAAATATTTGCCATTCTTTACCTTATCCGGAGATTATGTTGAGAACGATGTTACATTATGGAGAAATTATATGGTTGTTGTGTTGTTATTATCATTATTGGAGTTTGGCGGGAAATTGTTTGAAATATGTGGAAAAATTAATGAGTGAAAGAAAATCCAATCACCTCATGAGATAAAGGTAGATTAACCCTGCTCTTTGAGATAATAGTTTGGAGAGATGGGACACATTGTGAGGAGTCCAAAGCACTAAGTATCCGGAGCCATTCATGACACCCATGTTTGCGACTCGCAACAAGGTAGTGCTGAGGTTAGAGAGGTAAAAGCATTATTATTGATAAAAGCATTATGAAAGGTGATGAATCTTATGAGAAGGAATGTGGAAATTCAAGTTTGGAAATACTCCATTTCCCCGGATCATTAGCACCACATTGCCAAAAATTGCCCACCTTTAGCCTTTTACCAACTTCTACTCCTTATTTAAGCTTAAATTGAAGTCCTCTTGATTATTAGTGCTTTGTCACGAATGAAGGTTTTGCATAACCCTCCTTCTGTGAGTAGATGTTGCTTTTATATATTTGCACATGCATGAATCTGTGGCCATGTGAGGCGATGCGATAAAGGTCAGATTTTTGTGCAATTCATCTTCTATCCCTATAAGCATGATTCTTTTGCGAGAGTTAAAGGTGATCCTTGTTTGTGTTATTGAAGCGAAAGTGATCTTAATGCAACTTGGATTAATTATGTGAAAAAGGGTTAGTAACAATTAGGGTTTATGCGAAAGCCTCTATATGCCTAGTTGTTAATGACGAAAGTTATTTGATGGAAAAGCATGATCTTTTATGCCTTTATGTGTTGTTTTGCATGGTTATCGTTGTGGTGTTGAAACCCTGGCTTTGGAAGTCTTTTAGCATATTGATTTATTTCTGTCGAAATCCTGAGTTTTGGTTCGAATTCTGCAATTTATATTTTCTGTCTTTCTTGTCGACATAGAGTAGTGCTTTGTCGAGATCGAGTAAGCTGTGGTCAATCTCGAGTAGGACTGGTCTAGGTCGAGTTGGTTTTCTTCTGTTTTCGTCGATTTTCACTTTCTGTTGTTCACTGTCTTGTCGATCTCGAGGAGGTGGTAGTCGAGATCGAGTTGCCTGTTTTCTGTCGAGTTGTTTGCTTTCGTTTCTGTTTTCTGTTTTTACACTTTTCTTTGTCGATATAGAGGACAGTTACTCGACTTCGAGTAGCTTCTGTGTCCTCGACTTACTTTCTGCTTTGCTTTTATTTGCTGCGTTGTTCTTTGCTTTGCTTTACTTTATTTCCTGTTTTGCTTTGTTCTTGCTTTTATTTGTTATTTTCTGCTTTTATTTCTATTTCTGCTTGTGTTTATGTTCTTTCTGCTGCTTCTATGAGAATTTACAGCTACCTAAGAACTGCTGACGTGCTTCCTCGTGGATTCGATCCTGACTTTCTCTTACTACAACGGGAGGAAGTCTTGTATTTATTTGCTGAGACAGGGAAGTCAATCTGAACTTTATTTGATATCTATTTCAATACTCGATTTACTCCTACAACAACAGGGAGGATAACATTTTTATGAGAGGAAGGAGATCCTTAGCGGATGAGCTAGGGGATAATGAGAGCGAAGATGGAGATGAAGAAAGTGAGAAAGAACTCAGTGAGGATCAAATACAAGTAGAGAAGCAGCTAAGTCTAGTGGGGTTGGAAGAAAGTGGGGAAGTGCTGGAAAAGACCAATGAGGGAGGGAGAGCAGTAACAAAAGAGGGAGGTGATGGAGGGAGAAAGAGGTCATGGAAGAGGGCTGCTAGAGGGGATGTGGTGAGTGAAAACAAGAAAGAGGGAGATTTGAATAAGGTGGGTAAGGTGGGGGAGCAGCAAATAAACAGAAAAAGGAAAGAGGTGGATGAGGAAGATAGTATGGCAATAGATGGCGTGGGTGATGAAAAGAGAATGAAGATGATGCTGGGAAGTGAAACAGCTTCGATATCGGCGGGAGAGACGGGAAGTCTCTCTTGCCGGAAGCCATGAATATCATAAGTTATAACTGCCTGGGATTGGGGGGGCTCAGGCAGTTACAAACTCACCGAGTTGGTGAGAAGGGAGGCCCCAAAGGTGGTGTTCTTGATGGAAACCAAGAGCTCGACAAAGCGGATGGAATTCATTCGAAGGAAGTTAGGAATGTGTGGGTGCTTCGCAGTGGAATGTATAGGAAAGTCGGGCGGCCTTTGTATGTTGTGGACCGATGATGTAGTGGTGAATGTTAAGACTTACACAAGACACCATATTGATGTGGAGATTGGTTATGAAGCGAAATTATGGAGGTTCACGGGCATCTATGGATGGCCTAATAGAGCAGAAAAACAACACACATTGAGCTTGATGGAGCGACTGCATGAGGAACCTCATGATGGATGGATCTGTGCAGGTGATTTCAATCGGGTGTTTAATCTGGAAGATAAGGAAGGGGGTGCACCGGTAGATGTGGGGATGGTTCTTGAGTTCAGAGAGGCGATTGGAAAGTGTGGGCTAGAGGAGATCCGGTACGAGGGTAATCGATTCACGTGGGATAACAGAAGAGAAGGGGAGCAATTCATTCAAGAAAGATTGGACTTGGGCTTCGCTAACACCAACATCAGGGAGATCTATCCGGAAGTCCGAGTAAGCCATTTGCAGTGGTCGGGGTCGGATCATGTTCCGATTGTCATCAGGCTTAGCCCGGAGACGGGAAAGGAGGGCAAAAAAAAGAGGGAGCGGTTGTTTCGCTTTGAGGCAATGTGGCTCGATGACGAAGGGTGTAAAGAGGTGATTCGAAATGGATGGGGCAATCCTGGTACATCTCGGGTGGATGCAAGTGTTATCGGGAAGATAGCGAGATGTGCAACCGATCTTAAGGATTGGGACTGGGCACATTTTGGTAATGTGAGGAGAGATCTAAATAAGATCCGAGAGAGGTTAGGGGCATTGAGGGAGGGAGGGATGACAGGTGATAATGTTAGTATGAGGAGAGAGCTCGAGGAGAGGGAGAGGAAGTTGATGGGGCGTGAGGAGCTCTTGTGGCTCCAACGAGCCAAGGCAAATGAGCCAAAATGGGGGGATAGAAATACCAGCTACTTTCATAAGAAAGCATCGGAAAGACAGAAAAGGAATGAGGTGAGGAAATTGGTGGACGAAAATGGGTTGGAATGGAGGGATTATAAAGGGAAGGTGAATGTAGCAATGAGTTATTTCGAAAACCTGTTTAGTTCCAATGTGCACGAGAATCCGAATACAGTTACTCAAGGAATTAAGCAACTGGTTTCGGCTGATGACAACTCTGAGCTCCTCCGGCCATACACTAGTGTTGAGGTAAAACACGCCCTTTTTGAGATGCACCCTACAAAAGCACCGGGACCTGATGGTATGTCAGCGCTTTTCTTTCAAAAGCACTGGGATATTGTTGGGGCTGACGTGTGCAAATTTGTAATTAGTATTCTGAATGGGGAACCTATCCCTAATGATTTGAACTATACTTTTATTTCTCTAATCCCGAAAGTTAAAGATCCATGCAGAATGACAGAGCTAAGGCCTATAAGCCTTTGTAATGTGCTATATAAAATTGTGTCAAAAGTGATCACTATTAGGCTAAAGAGATGCTTGGGGAAGCTGATATCGCCGAGTCAAAGTGCGTTCGTTCCGGGTAGGTTGATCACAGACAATGTCCTGGCGGCTTTCGAGATCTTCCATTTCATGAAGAAGAAGAAAGGGGGAAGGAAAGGCTACATGGCTTTGAAGCTGGACATGGCAAAAGCGTACGATCGGGTGGAATGGAATTTTCTCATGAAATGTATGCAGAGGCTCGGCTTTTCTGAGAATTGGATTCAGCTTGTTATGAGGTGTGTATCTTCTGTATCTTTCTCTGTGTTGATTGACGGAATGCCATCCCCTGTATTTAGACCAGAGAGGGGATTGAGACAGGGGGATCCTCTATCCCCGTACCTATTTCTGATGTGTGCTGAAGGGCTTTCAGGGATGTTCAGAATGAGTAAGCAAAGTGGCCAACTGGAAGGAATTGCTATAGCTAGGGGGGCTCCGAGAATATCTCACCTATTTTTTGCAGATGATAGTGTTCTATTTGCGAGAGCGACTTGTCAACAGGGCAGTGAAATTGCAAACATTCTCCGAGTATACGGAGCAGCGTCGGGACAACAAGTGAACCTCGCGAAGTCAGAAATGTCATTTAGCGCGAACGTGGGGGAGAACGTTCGAAGGGCTGTCCAGCAAGTGGTGCAGGTTCGGGAAGTGGCGAAGCACGAGAAGTATCTCGGGCTGCCAACAATGCTTGGAAGGTCAAAAAAGGTGATATTTGGGCAACTCAAGGAGTGAGTCTGGAAAAGGGTGAAGGGCTGGAAAGAAAAAGCATTATCTAGGGGGGAAGGAGGTGCTAATCAAATTTGTTGCTCAGGCGATCCCAACCTATACAATGCCATGTTTCAAGCTTCCAGGTGGCCTATGCACCGACATTGAGCATATGCTTTGCAAGTTTTGGTGGGGAGACGGAACGGAAAAAAAGGAAAATTCATTGGATGAAATGAAAACGTATGTGCACTCCGAAGGACAAGGGCGGGATGGGTTTTCGAGACTTGGAAACCTTCAACAAAGCACTGCTAGCACGACAAGGCTGGCGATTACTTCAAGAGCCGGATTCTTTGATAGCACAGATGTTGAAGGCCCGGTACTTTCCCCGAACCTCTTTTCTACATGCTCAGGCGGGGTTTCAGCCTTCGTACGTATGGAGGAGCTTGTTGGTGGGCCGATATGCATTAGTACAGGGCTTGCGATGGCACATTGGAAATGGCGAGATGGTATCGGTGTTCACCGATCCATGGATTCCAAGACCGAACAGCTTCATGCCAGTAGCGAATCCAGGTAACATTGGGCCAGAGTGGAGGGTGGCGGAACTCATAGACTGGATGACTATGGCATGGAAGGAAGATCTAGTGAGGGAGGTGCTGCTGTCGATGGATGCGGAGCTGGTGCTGCGGATGAGGATTACGGAGCCTGACGTCCAGGACGAATTGATCTGGCATCATGCAAAGGACGGAGTGTTCACAGTTCGATCTTGCTACCATCTGCTTATGGAGATTGGCGGGGCTGCAGTGGGGGCATCTTCATCATAATCGTCAAGATCCGAGTATCTGTGGAAGAAAGTGTGGAAGATGCAAGCGGCTCCGAGGGTCAAGAATTTTCTATGGCGAGCGTGCAAAGGAGTTCTCCCCTGTATGAGCAATCTGAACAAGAGGGGGGTTGTCCAAAATGACCTGTGTAGCCACTGTCATGCCCGGGAGGATGAAGCTCATGTCCTTTTTCAATGTCCCAAAGCAAAGAGCGTGTGGAGATGCATTATTCCGAGCACCAAACTAGTCAGTAGAGCCCCGGATGTGCTGGGAGGTCTTGAGATGGTGTTGAAAACTGGAAGAAAAGATTGGATTCAGAAGTGGGTGCATACCATAGAGGTTATCTGGATGGCGAGGAACAAGCGTATATTTGAGTCAATGGAGCTCGAAGTGGATGAATTGGCAAATTTAGTTACACAGAGGATTGCTGAATACAACAGAGGAAGGGAGATTGCACCTCCCCGACAGGTAATTGCAGCAGCTGAGAGTGTTAAATGGGTGAAACCGACGGACGGGTTCACCAAAATCAACAGTGACGCTGCGATCGAGGAAAGGAAAGGAAGCGGGATAGGGTGTGTAGCTCGCAACCATGATGGGGAGCTGATTTTTGCAGTGGCAAGAACCACCCAAGATGCTGACCGGGTAGACCTGGTGGAAGCGGAGGGATTAGCCTGGGCGCTTGAGCTCTGTTTGTAGCAAGGCTTGTCCAAAATATGGGTGGAGAGTGACTGCATTCAAGTGATGAATATGCTGCAACAGAAGTCTTTCCCCAAGGGCGAATTGGGTCAGCAGCTGCGGAAAATACATCGGCTTACAAGCAGATTTGAGGAATGCCGATGGAGCCATCTCCGGAGACAAGCAAATCGGGTGGCGAATGCTCTTGCAAAACTCAGACCAATCACTACTTTCATATATTTGAATTATGTTTGTTTGCCTTCTGAACTGCAACTGTTATGCTTGGATGATGCAATTTAATTAATGGTTTGGTTGTGCTCAAAAAAAAAGAGATTGGAAATTCGTTTGGGGTAATGTTTGACCACATTTGTTTCTTTTACATCTTTCTTTTTTTTTTTTTTTTTTTTTTTTTGATAAGGTAAGAATTTGAGAACCAGACAACAGGCTGTCTGATAACTCAAGAGGCCGACGGATCGGCAGACGGACAAGCCGTCAACATACAACATACTAGATAACACAAATCAACCAGGTGAAAGATAACCCCCCCAACGAACCCATACAAAATCCAACTGCGAGCGGAGGAAACGAGGAAGATCCAAGGCGAGCCACGAATGCCGAGAACACGGGAGAGCGTGACGACTCTCACGGCGCCTCAACGCCGAGAAGGCGGAGAACAGCAACCCACCTTCGGAAAGGGCGAATCCTGTGGAAGAGCGGATAACCGACGTTGCCCCCACCTAGATGAGGGATCTTCGAAGACCACGAACCCAACCACGATCCTCTAGATCATACAGGAAGCCCGATGCTGCAACCCAACTCGGAACTAAACGCAACAAAGCCAAAGCAACGAATCGACGCCAGCTGAGGGACTACTACGGGCCAAACCAAGGAAGAAATTAACCATCACACGTAAATTTGTGTATTAACCCGGAACCAAACTAAAGGGTCCGAGGAGAAATTATAATAATAATAATAATATTGAGATTATTTTCTAATCCCTTTCGGGATTTTAATCTAACCCTTTCGGGATTTTGGTCAAACCCTTTCGGGATTTTGGTCTAACCCTTTTCGGGAGATGTTATGTATAGTTGTTTCACAAATACTGTAAAAAACAAGAGCATACGACACAAAGTTTTTTTTTTTTTTTTTTTTTTTGGAGTTCCAAACTTGGCGTGCAAGGTTGAACAAGAGCCTTGCACGCCAAGGACGAGCCCAAACTTGCAATCCAAAGATGGCGCTGCGCCCCAGCAGCCGCAACAAAGGGAACCACTAGGGTCCGGCGGCGAAAGTGGCCGGAATTGGACACCGGCAAGGCGAACGACTCCCAACACCACACCAAACCAACAACCCACCCCGACTACGATCGACGGCGAAGCCCGAAACGGACACCAGCACCGACGAGGGAAGACAGGACCGGAGGCGGCTAGGATAGCACACCGGAAATAAGCCCGGCACGGAGCCGAGATCTAGATGCAACAGGCGGAACCAGAGAGGGAGGCGATAGCCATCGGCGCCGAACGGAGGACCCATCGGAAGCCAGGCCAAATTGACTACAAATTTGCACAGATCCTGAACGGAGAGTCACAAAATCTACCGGAAATAGACTGGGATTCGAAGGAGAAGACTCAATTACTCAAAACCCCAATTTTAATTAACAACACAGGGAAAGGGAGGTGAGAATAAAGAGAAGGCCAAAAGGGGAGGCCAATCAAACCCAAAAAAATCCCCAAATCCCAAACGAAATTGCATCAGATAGATGAGCAAGGAGAAAAACAACTCCATTTTCCTCAGTTTTCACAAAAAAAAAAGGGATTGCAAAGGGTAGGAAACTTGAATTCTCAAAAATTAATTTGGGGTTTCAACAGAGAGGGGAGAGCCCCTCTCTCTAGCTTTTTTTTCTTTTACATCTTTCGATAAGTTTCAAATTAATTCCAGTCTTTTTTTTATGCAAATTAATTCAATTATTTGATATATCCTCTCAATCCCCCGTGTATGTTTTCTACGGATCTTATATTCATGTTTATCTATCCCTAAAATTAAACAAATGTGATGTGATAATTAACAAAATCTTTATAGTTTCTGTTTGAACATAAAAAAAAAAAATTGCCGGCATGAAAATTATTAAATAGATTTGTCTAAAACAATAAGTTTTCTATCTAATTAAGATATAAGGTTGAATATTTATAAATAAAAAACATAATTAAGTTATAAGGTTATATTGAATAGATTATGTATCTAAAAATATAAGTTTTTTACCTAACTATATTTGTTTATTAATTAATGTGGTCCAGAAATATATTACTACTTTAATTCAGAAAATGTCACGTTAGCAAAAATAATCCCACTTTAATCCAGAAAATTTCGTGGTTGCGAGGTCGTGCCAGTGGTCTCTGTTTTAGTATAGAATAATGATGATTTATATTTAAAAATATTTAATATGTATATTATACTTTTTTTTTAAAATATAAATGTAATAATAAGTAATTTTTTTACTTAAAACTAATAATAAAATTAAAATTAAATGAAAATGGGAACATTAGGATATGGACGAATTTTTTTTAGAAATATTCATTAAAAAATAAAAATTTACGGATAAATTCACACATTTAAACTATTTACACAAATATTCAAAATTTGCAGATACGTCAGAAAAACGCGGTCTGAGACCGCGTTTTAGGGGTTAATTGAATTCTTTTTATTTCTTAATTTAAAAAAAAAACAAAAAAAATATATATTAACGTAAAACGCGGCCTCAGGCCGCGTTTTACTTTCGACAAAAAAAAAAAAAAAGGAGGACTGCAAAAAGGGGCATCTTCTTCCTCAGCCCTTCTGATGCCCGCCCACCCCACCGCCGACCACCATCGCTTCCCCCAGCATGCCCGCCCGCTCACCCACCACCGGCCTCCACCACCGCCAACGGCGCCCCGCCTGCAACTCCACCGCCTTGAGCGACAACCTATTGCTCCCCGACCTTCCTCCCCGACCTCCTCCCTGCTCTCGGACCTTCGGCCTTCTTCCAAGCCATCAACTGGCTGAAATCGATACTCCGGCCTCCTCTCTCCTCCTTGCCACCAGCGACCTGCGGCCTCCAACCTCCTACCTTCTCGAAATCGGACTCCATCCTTCTTCCCAAGCCGTTAACTCTCCGAAATCGGGACTCCGGCCTTCTCTCTCTTACTTTCAACAATCGACCTCCGGTCCTCCCTGCTCGAAATTGGACCTCCGGCCTTCTTCCCAAGTCGTCGATGGCTCCAACTCGGACCTTCGACCTCCTTGCTCGATCGAAATCGGACCTCCATCGTGTCTGGACTCCTCCGCCTCCGTCGTCCAAATCCCGGGGCAATTCGTCCCCAAATCGCCCCAAATCCGTCCACCACCAACTGCGAGACGTTGGCTACCTCCTCCGCCCACTACCATCACTCTCCGGAAGTCCTCCGCCCACTGCCATCACTCTCCATATGCCCTTTCTGTCGAGTGTCCGGCCGGCCGGGCTTCGAGAAGTTGCTGAGCGGTGCTCCTTCTTCTTGTTTTTTTTTTTAATTTCCAAAGTAAAACGCGGCCTCAGGCCGCGTTTTACGTTAATATTTTTTTTTGTTTTTTTTTTAAATTAAGAAATAAAAAGAATTCAATTAACCCCTAAAACGCGGTCTCAGACCGCGTTTTTCTAATGTATCTGCAAATTTTGAATATTTGTGTAAATAGTTTAAATGTGTGAATTTATCCGTAAATTTTTATTTTTTAATGAATATTTCGAAAAAAAATTCGATAGGGACAAGGTCGTAGATAACAGTGACTTGGGCCGATAGGCCCAAATCCGGTCAGGTCTAGGATAATTAGCATCCCTCAACCTAAAATATTGAGTTCGAACACCAAACTTGTTTCGAATTAAAAGGATTTACAAAGGAAAAAGCATGTTTGGCACCAAACGATGTTATCAGTTAGTTTTTCAGAGCTTATGGTTTTGATATTATATAGTTTAAAATAAAATAAATATAAAATTTTAGTTTAATTAAATTTTAAAATCGAAACTTTTCAACAACTATCACCCAAGCTTTTCGAAGCTTTTGGTTTTATATTCATAGATTTCTATGAGCTACCTAACAGTTAGGTTTACCAAACACTATACTAACTTATTAACATATATTTAACACAAATAATTTATCTGTTTCAGTTACCTCATCAACTTTTTTTTAAAAAAAAAACTTAGCCTAATACATAAACGAATATTCAAATGTTTTTTATTTAAGATTTTTTAAGACTAAAACTATCTAAAATGATCTTTATTATTTAATACTTCCTCTTTCTCAAAATTTAAGTCATTTTACTTTTGATACGCTTTTTGATAAGCTAAACGATTATATTAAAAAAAAAATTTTAAAAATAATTTCTTACTTATTAGTTATTACTAATAAGCATAATATTTTTTTTTTAAATTAAGAAGTTAACATTTATAGAGTTTTTAACTCCTAAAAAGCATGTTAAAAAGTCAAACAGTTTAAATTTGATATGGATGAAGTAAGACAAACGATTTTATTAATGGAGGGAGTAAATTTTTTTTGGCATGTTTTAGGCTTATTTGCTTCTCTTTTTTTTTCGAGGTTTTGCTTTGTTTTTGTTATATCATGACGTTCAATTCATATGTTATCCATACGACTTCTCAATGTATCAGATATTGTTATTACAAACACCTTCGAGGGGAGAGTACCTCAAGCAAGCAATCCGATCAACCACAAAGTTGAGTTCTTTGAACATGTGCGATATTCCGGAAGAAGAAACCGAGCTTATGGCACTAAGATTGTCTCCTTTCTTCATGAAAGAAGCTTGCCGGTTTTGTACTACTAGTCAAAGATTCACCCTTTCATTCTCTTGTCTTTACTTAATCTATTCACCTTAAGAAACAGAAAAAGAACAACCAAATCCAGCAAGGCAAAGGAAATATTCAAAGAAAGGTAAGGGAACCCAAATGAAAGCAAAATCTGCAGTACATACTACATCTATCATTACTATATAAAAGCTCAACTACAACTTTACTGTTCATTAAGGCGGATTACCATTTTACCCTTACTTTATTTTCTCTTTGTTCACTCGATATAGGGTTAGATCTGTAACTTGCCCCTTCTTTCTACATCTTCCAAAAGCGCCGCCTCTGAGTTCCCCCTTTCTCTCCGCTCCCTCTCTCTGGTTCTCCCTCTCTTTCCTTTTCTATGCTCCATCCCGATCGTCTAAAAGATTGTGTTTACTTTTCTTTCACCTTTCGAATCCTGTTTGATTCTAATACTATTGTCCGACTGCAAGGTAGAGGAAGTAGCAAGAGTCCCAGGTGTTCTAGGGTTTGCGGTGATTGAGAGTGGCGTGCTCCCCAAATCAGCCCTATTTCTTCCAATGGTAATCGGAGATGTTGTTGGTCCCGCAAAAATCCACCCAGTTATGCGTGTAAAGACTTCGCCGGTGAGCTCCAGACCACCACCGCTTCCAATCTCACCAAGGCCAGGAAGGACATCCTCCCCCGACGCCTTCACCCCCTGTTGTTGCAGGAGTTGGTCAAGTATTGAAAGAGATATCAAATAAAGTTCAGATAGACTCCCTTGTCTCAGCAAATAAATACAAGACTTCCTCCCGTTGTAGTAAGAGAAAGTCAGGATCGAATCCACGAGGAAGCACGTCAGCAGTTCTCAGGTAGCTATCAGATTCTCACAACAGCAGCAGAAAGACAAAAGCACAGAAACACAAGCAGAAATAAACCCGGCAAGGGCAACTAAAATAAAAGCAAAGAACAAATAAAGACAGAAATAAAAGCAAAGCAAAGGAGAAGAGCAAAGACAGAAAGTAACTCGAGGACACAGAAGCTGGTCGATCTCGACAAGCTATCCTCTATCTCGACAAAAGCAAGTGCAAACAGAAAACAGAAAACAAAAGCAGTCAACTCGACAAAGACAGCCCTACTCGACCTCGACAAGAGGTACTCGATATCGACTAGGAACTGTAAACACAGAAACTTCAGAAATCGACAAAAACAGAAAGAAATCAACTCGACACAGACAAACTCTACTCGATGTGGCTCAGACTTGTCTTGTCTATGTCGAGTAGGGCCCACTCGAGATCGAGTAGACTTGGCTTTCAGCCTTGTTCCGCTGCTTTGACCTTGGACTTCTGTAGTGGTTTTCCGAGCTTTTCCGACCTTCTGTAGAATTGCTGTAAAACGCCTCGATTTCTGCGATTTAAACAGAAACTGGTGTAGATTCCATAATTTGGCAAATAAACATAAACTACATAGATTTTGTACTATTCTAGCCCAAATGCATGAAATGTATACAGAAATCGATATAAAAGTTACTGTAAAACATGGCAGATTCCGCTTACAACAAACACCCCATACTTAAGCTTTCTTGTCCTCAAGCAATACTTTTATTTGTCATTCAGGGGAAGGAATTAAAACTCTCAACATCTTGGATTCATTCTTATATGTCCCTGCAATCAATTACCATCCTCGAAAAGGTACTAGTGTCACAGATTCATGCATGTGCAATTATGTAAAAGCAACATCTACTCACAAAAGGAGGGTTATGCACAAATAATTTTTATGTGACAAAGCATTGATAATCAAGGAGACTTTAATTAAGCTCATGAAGGAGTAGATTGGTAAAAGGCTAAAAGGTGGGCGATCTTTGGCAATGTGGTGCTTTTATGATCCGGGGAAATGGAGTACTTTCCAAACTTTGAGTTTCATTCCACATTCCTTCCTTTCATTTGATTCATCACCTTTCATATTGTTTTTCTCAATAATAATGCTTTTACCTCTCTAACCTTAGCACTGCCTTCTCGCGAGTCGCAAACATGGATGTCATGAATGGCCCCGGATACTTAGTGCTTTGGACTCCTCACAATGTGTCCCATCTCTCCAAACTATTATCTCAGAGAGCAGGGTCAATCTACCTTTATCTCCTGAGGTGATTGGATTTTCTTTCACTCATTAAATTTTCCATATATTTAAAACAATTTCCCGCCAAACTCTAATAATGATCACAACACAAACACCATATGATAATCTCCATAATGTAACATCATTCTCAACATAATCCCCGGATAAGGTAAAGAATGGCAAATATTTAGATCATGTGGAGCAATATATGAAATAAGGCATATTATGGTTTTTGTGTAATGCATAAGCATAGGTAAGGCTAGGAATTTAAACATATGAGCATTATATGGAAATATAAAGTCCTCCATCCTCTTATCATGCAACATGTCAAAAGCAACTTCAAATTTTACCTCCTTTTATGGTTTTCATCAAAATATGCACTTCATTGTGACTTCCCTTTACTAGGCAATTTCATGCTATATCTCTAATGAATCTAATTTTGCATCGTCGAGTTCAATATAAGCTTCCATGACATTATTCAAAATTTTCCAAAATTTTTAATGGGGGTCATTTTTCAAAACCTTTTGGAAAACATGCATATTAGCACATGATTCAAATAATGCTTTCCAAAATAGCCATGTAGCAATTCAAAGAAATAATGCACAAATAATGTCAAAATATGGCAAATATGTATAAAGTAAGCCCTTCCCCCACCCCATACTTAAACATTACAGTGTCCTCACTGTATAAAAACAAGGGTAAAGAAAGAAACTCACAAGACATGTGTGCAGAGCTGCTAGATTTCGAATGAAAGCACTTCCTGGTCCGAGTATGACTATAGCTTGATTCTATCCATGGTCCTGAAAAGTAGAAGACATATACCCAAAAATAGAAACAGCAAAAACCAAAAACAATGTTCAAAACCAAAAACCAAAAACAAAGTCTCAAATGTCCTAAAAAGTCTATGTACATGCTCTAGATTTTATAGTCGCTAGGCCGACTTTCATTAAGCTCAAGGTGGCATCTGCAGTGCCCATGTAGATTGGGCCTCAAATAAGACTCCATTCTTGTCCATCAGCTGTAATCCTCCAGAATGGATCTTGTTCACCACGAACGGTCCCATCCGCTTCTTGTTGAATTTGTTAGGAAACCAATGATCCTTTGACTTAGAGACATAGAGCTTGTCTCCAACTTCATACTCCTTAGGCTCATCATTGGAAATCCTGCACAATCGCACATACCAAGGCAAACCTCTCCCATGTATAGATAAATCTTTAATGGAAATAGGAGAAGAAAGATCCATACCTTGGCTCACCTTCGCAGAGACGGAATCGGGCACCACTGTGTTTGGTCGATCTCGACTAGGGCTCCTCGAGATCGACGAGTCTGCTGGTTCTGGTGGTGGTCTGGTCGAAGAGTCAGAAGTCGACGAAGACAGGGTCTGGTCGATCTCGACGAGCTTGGTCGACCTCGACAAGGGCTCTGGTCCTGGTGTCTGCAGCGTCGAGGAAGGTGCCGTCGAGGAAGACTTGGTCCTGTCGATCTCGACAAGGCTGCTCGAGGTCGAGTAGCCTTCTCCTCCTGGTGGCATGCTCATCGACGAGGGCGGCGCTGGGCTCTCCGAGGGGTGGTCGACCTCGGCAACGCTTGTCGAGATCGACGAGGGTTGGCCTGGCTCTGGTGGTACGCTCGAGGAAGGCCGAGTCGACTTAGGGTTCTGGTGGTCGACCTCGACGAGCCTGCTCGAGGTCGAGTAAGGCTGCTCCTCTGGTTTGCTGCTCGACGAAGCCGGCTCTGGTGGAGTCTCCTTGGTCTGGTCGAGATCGACTAGGGTTCTACTCGACATCGAGGAGCCCTGGTCGATCTTGACCCCATACTTAGCTCCTATCAAGGCATCCGAAAAGTAATGAATCCACAATGACTTACCTTGGTCTGTGTCGATGGGATTCTCTGTGTTCTCCTTGAGGATTGCCATGATCTCCTCCACCTGGGCCTCCATGTCCCTCTTTTCTATCTCCTCAGGGGTCATATTTCTGACCTTGGGTTCCCCGCAGGTGATGTAGCCAGCTGAGATAGATTTGACCTCTTCCATCGGACCCGTATGCCTTTCAGTTTTGTTGAAGGAATACTCAATTACTTCATCGCTGATGTTGAAGGTGAGCACCCCTTTCCGTACGCTTATGTTGGCATCCACCGTCGCCAAGAATGGTCTCCCTAGAATAATTGGACAAGCAGGATCTTCTTGCATATCAACAATTAAGAAATCAGCAGGGACGAAGAATTTACCTACTTGTACTGGGACATTCTCCACCATGCCTGTTGGAATGACCACCGTGTTGTTGGCCATGTATAGTCTAGCATCCACAGGCTCCAGGGCACCTATCTTAATCTTGGACCAAATCGTTAAAGGCATAATACTCACACTAGCTCCAAGATCACATAGGGCATTAATTTTGTATGGACCAAATCCAATAGTTATAGCAAACTTACCTGGATCCGGCCTCTTCTCCAGTATGTCCAGATGGCTGCACTCCTCTGTGATTTCTGCCATCGATCGCTTTTTGCTCAGAATCTCTTTTAGGAACTTGACGTAGGACGGCATTTCATTGAAAGCTTCTGTGAAGGGGATGGTGACGTTGAGCTTCTGAAGCATCTTGATGAAACGCTAAAACTTTTTCTCCGCTGGGTCCTTTAGAGATTTCGTGGGGAAAGACAGCTTCTTTTTCTGAGTCGGAGCCAGAACAGACGTCGGAGTTGCTGCAGATTTCTCGACCAGGGGCTCCTCGACATCGACAAGGGTCTTGTCGAGATCGACCAGATTGGGCCCAGTCGAGTTGTTGTTCGGCGCAGACGAAGATTCTGGCGATTTCTCCTCGAGGTCAAGTAAGCTCTTGTCGAGGTCGACCAGATGCTTGTCGAGATCGACCACTGTCTTGTCGAGGTCGACTTGCTGTTCCTCGTTATTCTGCTGTTTTCCGACCTCTGGCTCTTGCAGTTGATGGCCGCTTTTGAGTTTTACAGCTGCGATGTGTCCAGTCTTTCCTTTAGGATTTGGTTATGAAGATCCAGGGAGAGCGCCTGACTGTCTGGGGATTCCCGCTGCTAGCTGACCAATCTGTGTATCAACTGTTTTCCGCCAGGTATCGATTTCCCCAAGCCTAGAGTTGACACCTTGCATCTGAGTATAGACGGAGTTGAAAGATTGCCTAGTTTCTGAGTGGTTCCTCCGTATCTCCTCCAGGACTGTCTGTATATCATCCTTTTTCTGGTCCCTTTCTGGATGTCCTGGAGCTCTGTAGGGCGGGGGGTTCCTAGGGACACCTTGGTTCCATTGTGGTTGCTGAAACCTTTGGTCCCCCATGTAGCGATTTGGACCCCCTGCGTAAGCTGCATCCTCATGATGCTCTGCCAGCCAGACTTGCTCTGCATGTGGGCACTCAGTAGTGGTGTGCCGCTGCGATCCGCATTCAATGCAAGGCCGGTCGACAGAGAGATATTTCACTTGCTTGATCAGCTTCTTATTTTGGTCTCTGTAGTATTGCTCCCTAACATCTGGATCGATCTCCATAGGAGGCTCATATAGGGGCATAGATGGTGCTGGCCTGGCGTATGGGTTCTCCTCATAGGTTGCAGTAGACCCATACTTGTTGTCGTAGGTAGTGAGCTTCTCCAGCACTCCCCATGCGTCACTTGGCGGCATGGTCAGATACTCATAGCGAGTATAATGGTTGATTCTGTCCTTAGTGACTTGATCCAGAGAGTTGAAGAAGATCTCCTGAATGACGTAGGGTGGCTGTCCATGAGTAGGGCAAGATCGCAGAAGTTCCTTGTAGCGCTCCCAAGCCTTTGCCAGCGGTTCCCCTTGCTTCTGTTTGAAGGCGGTGATTTTCTGGCGGAGATGTGCTGTTTTGGCAGGTGGGAAGAATTTGTTCAGAAACTCTTGCTCTACTTGGGCCCAGGTTGTAAGTGATTTTGGTTTCAGCCCTTCCAGCCATTTCAGTGCAGGCCCAGCGAGAGACCAGCGAAAAGCTTTCATCTTGACATATTCCAAAGTTGTACCTTCAGCAAGAGTACGGCACATATCAGCAAAGTTTGTAATATGTTCAAGAGGACACTCATTAAATCTACCATAAAAGGCATTATTTTTAAGCTCTATAAGAATCTGAGTGCGAATTTCAAAAGAGTTATCAGGGATCAGAATAGCCGATTCAGGCACGACGAGAGTTGGGTGCATGTAGTCCTCCGCCGTGGTTGGATATTGGGCAAGCTCAGTTTCCGCTTGCCTTGCGCGCTCATTGGCTTGTTCCCTTGCTTCTCTCTCAGTGGCGAGAGCAGCATCTCTGGCGGCTAGATCCCTGGTAAGCCTCTGTATCAGCTGCTCCTGTGTTTCAGCGGCCGACATGGCTCTTTGCAGTTTATTTCTGACGTGTAAAAGGCGCTCTGGGTCGTCTAAGCCGTAATACTCAGGTGGGAGACCAGAACGGCGCATACACTTGAAAAGTAACTCAAAGAAACAGTGAGAACTGACTACCTAAGGCACGATTGATAGCTTCCCCGGCAACGGCGCCAATTTGTTGTTGCAGGAGTTGGTCAAGTATTGAAAGAGATATCAAATAAAGTTCAGATAGACTCCCCTGTCTCAGCAAATAAATACAAGACTTCCTCCCGTTGTAGTAAGAGAAAGTCAGGATCGAATCCACGAGGAAGCACGTCAGCAGTTCTCAGGTAGCTATCAGATTCTCACAACAGCAGCAGAAAGACAGAAGCACAGAAACACAAGCAGAAATAAACCCGGCAAGGGCAACTAAAATAAAAGCAAAGAACAAATAAAGACAGAAATAAAAGCAAAGCAAAGGACAAGAGCAAAGACAGAAAGTAACTCGAGGACACAGAAGCTGGTCGATCTCGACAAGCTGTCCTCTATCTCGACAAAAGCAAGTGCAAACAGAAAACAGAAAACAAAAGCAGTCAACTCGACAAAGACAGCCCTACTCGACCTCGACAAGAGGTACTCGATATCGACTAGGAACTGTAAACACAGAAACTTCAGAAATCGACAAAAACAGAAAGAAATCAACTCGACACAGACAAACTCTACTCGATGTGGCTCGGACATGTCTTGTCTATGTCGAGTAGGGCCCACTCGAGATCGAGTAGACTTGGCTTTCAGTCTTGTTCCGCTGCTTTGACCTTGGACTTCTGTAGTGGTTTTCCGAGCTTTTCCGACCTTCTGTAGAATTGCTGTAAAACGCCTCGATTTCTGCGATTTAAACAGAAACTGGTGTAGATTCCATAATTTGGCAAATAAACATAAACTACATAGATTCTATACTATTTTAGCCCAAATGCATGAAATGTATACAGAAATCGATATAAAAGTAACTGTAAAACATGGCAGATTCCGCTTACAACACCCCCACCTGCTCCTCCATGAATTTGTCGAGAAGTTCGTCGGGCTCAAGGAAAGCGTGGACGCCATCACCTGCATCTCCGTGAACGATGCCTTAGGATTTGGAAGGAGGATTTGATAATCGACGACTAGGGTTTGCTCCTCAGCGGCAGGAATTTGGAGTTTACGAAGATGATTGGGGTCGAGCTCGACCTCAGTAACAGGAGGGCTTTCGAAGAGTGAAGATCCAGATCAATTTACTGTCAATCTAAGATGTTGAGAACTTCTACATGTTTGTTTTCCACCTTTTCCCTACATTTTGCGCTTAATTTGATCCGATTTTGAAGATTTGGGTTCCAAGAAAAAAATCAATTAGGTCTTATTTTGATAATTTGTAATTTGGGAATTTTTTGTTTTGGGCAATTGAAAGAGAGGGCAATGTGGCGGAGAATTTCTGAAATTCGTCTACTCAGCAAAATTTTGCAGATATTTCTACAGTACCGTTATACCGGCTATATAAGTCTCTAATCAGAGCTTTACATCAATGAATTGCTTCTGGCTCTTTTTTCTCAAGATACAATAAAGCAGCATTGCTAAGTGTAGGTAGTTTGTCTCAGCGGATTAAAGAAGAGTAGGAAGATTTACATTCAAGCATGGGCTCTGCACTCAAAACTGTATGTATTGAGTAGCTGTTGTTGAAAGAGAGGGCAACAGGATTAAAGGAACTTATTGCTCCTTTATCCGATTCCTCTTTAATTGAAATTTGGCACTTATTTTTGTCTGATTTGGGTTTCAATTTGTGAGCTTGGATTCGCTCCCTTACTAATTGATAGATGAGGGAGAAAGTAGGATTCTGCTAGAAATAGAAAAACGTAACTCTTGCAAAAACTAAAACAATTGTAGCAGCTCTAGCACTCATTGTTTTTGCACTTTCTGGTTATTTTACCTGAATGAGAAAGAAAAATATTTTTTTATACATCTACTAATTACACTCTTAATATGTTAAAAAGATATCACATCTATTTTATGTTTGTGTTGTGGTTGATCTTATGCAATTGCTAACAGCTCATTATTAAAAAAAAAAATTACTATTTATTGGTGCAAGAGGGTTAAATTCCATCTGATGAACTTTAACTTCGCAAATACAAACAGGGTTCGATAGAAGCAGTCAGACAAGCCTTGCAAGTTCTTCCACATGATAATGTTATTGTGAAATTTTTGTTGCAAGCAACTGGAGACATAAGCAAAAGCGATGTCGAGCTTGCGGTAGCTAGCAAATCCAATATAGTGGGCTTCAATGTAAAGGCACTCGGTCCGGTAAAAAGCTATGCAGATAAAAAAGGAGGTGAGATTAGATTATATAAAGTTATGTATGAACTTATTGATGAGTCTCTAGAAGAACTTGACTCTTCTTTTCTTGGGGCAGACATGGTTAGAGTTTAGGCACCTCTAGACATCTTCTTGGTACTCATTGCTCTTGATCTCCTTTTTTGTGTACTGAGCACCAAATATGTTTTGATTTTTACAAGCTTGTCTTGTACTCATTGCTCTTGATCGTCTTTTTTTAGAACACTTATACTCCTTTTGCTTTGTTGCTTTTTTTATTGGGGTGTGTTCAGTTAAGTGAAGGGATTTGGAATTGCAAATCAGAGATTCAGAGGTAGTGCTAATGCACCTGTGGTCTTTCTTATTGTTAATCAACCTGCTTAATTCCATTTTTATACTTAACTTGCTTAAACTTCCTTTGTAACTTTGTTTCTACTTGTCCCCTTCTGACCCTGCAACATCCTTGTATAATAGGGATCATGCAATGTTATGAGAGCACGAGTTCCAGCTGCAATCGATTATAACCAGATTTTTTTTAAGTTGTTCGAAGGATAAATTTACTTATTTTTGTTGTCATGTATTGTTTTTTCCTTGCCTCATTGGGTATTCTTCATTGAGAATCCACTTATGATATGGAGGATCATTGCCAGTCCATATTAGTTTCATTTCTATAGGCTGACTATTAATTGGATAAGTTTTACTTTTAGGGAAGCTGTTAGTGCGGATGAAACCCTTAATAAGGTTTAATTAGGACAAATCTGATGAGGATTGAGTGCATTGACTGATATGCAGCCTTGAATGGCTCTTGGGTGGCGAATGTTACTTAGTGATGGGTATATTTGGCATTTTATTGCCAATTAAAACACCAATTGACAGTGTTTCATCACTTGCTGGTTCTGATTCTTCTTGCTGTGACTTTTTTTTTGTAATTGTGTAACAATAAACACATGCTAACTCTTATAATGCTATGTTTGGAACATACAAATTGCAGATATGTGGTCATGTGGTGTGACCTTATATGCCATGTTGGTTGGAGCATATCCCTTTGAGGATCCAGATGAACCAAAGGACTTCATGAAGATGATACATGTAATCTTGTTTCACTATTCATCTATCAATTGCTTCTCATTCTGGATGAAGTTCATATATCGTTTGTTTCTCTTCCAGAGAATACTAACTGTTCAATATTCCATTCCCAGTAATATCAACATATCTCCGGAGTGTCAGCACTTGATTGCCAGAATTTTCGTTGTTGACCCTGCTACTGTAAGTTATTTTTTTTAAAAAAAAACTTTTTACCTATTAGCATTCCATTTTCAGGAAATTACCCTTCAAAATATAAATAGTTCTCTTCTCTTGAATCTTCTTGCTTACTCTCAATATTGAAATATTTTGCGGCTTTATACCCGACAATGTTTCAGCTCAACACTTTGCCCCCTGACAAGTTCATATATTTACCTATTTTTATCTAGAAATCTCTGTATCTTCTCATTTAGGGTTGGGTGTAAAAGTACTTCCTTGGAGTGACCTTGAAATTTTATGTTTTATTACTCTGTTGCCAATCTTCTAAAAATACCATCTCTAATTGCCTGCATTTTCTTAAGGAAAATGCAGCTATTTTAGGTTTTTTGAGCCAAAACTTGAAATCAAGAAACAAGAAACATGAATGGTTCCCATTTACAATAGAGGATCACTATTCCTGAAATCAAGAAACATGAATGGTTCTTGAAGAACCTACCAGCAGACCTCATGGATGAGAACACAGTGGGGAACCAGTTCGAAGAACCCGACCAGTCTGGGCAGAGCATTGATGAGATCATGCAGATCATCTCTGAGGGGACTATTCCACCTGCCGGCACCCGGTGCCTGGACCAATTCATCACTAACAACCTGGACATGGATGAAGACATGTTGGACGACTTGTCCTATTCTGAGATTAATGTTGACATCAACGGGGAATTCGTATATGCAACTTGAAAGCCTCTTGCCTTCTAAGCAGTTAAACATCACCTTTTCAGGTTCGTGTAATCTGCTGATATATATAGGGGCTGATACTGATTCTGTTGTGATGTTTGTTTGTTTAGCTAGCACCGTTTTAGCATGTGCCTTTTAGAAAATTAGTGTTTGTAGTTTCCGACATGGGGGACCTTAAGTGAGGAACTCAGATAAGAAGAAAAAGTTCTGCTGGCGGAGGAAAAGATCTGGGATGCTGATGTTGGAGAATTGTTCTAACAATATATACTTTTATGGTTCCATAACTGTATCACTTCATGTTGTATCCTATGAAGAAGTATATACATTCAATTTATCAACAACATCCGATTCCACATCAAGGTACCCATACAACCTAAACCCGCGCGCATCTTGCGCGCGGTTGTAAAACTAGTATATATAAAAGGGAGGCTTTGCCTCAAAGTTAACTTACCAAAATGCCCTTCTACCTCTCTTTCGTTTTGAAAAAAATACATCTATGTCCTACGTATTCACTGCAGACAAAATTTTCAAGCCACTTTTTTTGACTCTTTATTCCACTCTATCTTTTGAGCTGAAGATTAGATAATTGGCCTCAGATTTAAGCCCAACTTATATGGGCCTAAGATTTCAACCCACCGCTTATTTTTTCTATCAGCTCAGCCGACATATTTATTACTCTGTATTTGTGATGAAGATGAAAAGCCTCTTCGTAGTATACCGCCTATGTCTCTCTCAGACTCTCACCTCTGTCTTCCTAACCCATTTCAACCCTGTCATCTTCACTCTCTGATCTCTCACCTTTTCCTTCTTCCCTGCTATCGTAGACGTCTCCCTTTACCTATCTGTTGCTCGGATTCTCCGCTTCCGCCAGTCGCCAGTTCGCTGAGCCTTTCCTCTCCCTCTCGGTGTCTCGGCGGCTTACTCTCTCCGATTGAAGCATTAAAAGAATAAGGTTTGTGATTGTGACTTTGTCTTCCTAATATAATTCTAATTGTTATTTATTGTTTTCTGCTGATTTGAAATACTGAATTCAATGTGTTCTTAAAGGGTTATTAGGGTGAGGTTGTGATCTGGTATTTAAGAAGGTTATTAGGGTTAGGTTGTGATTTGGTAGTTTAAGAATGATAGATTGATGCCTACTGCCTTATTTGGTTGATTTTCTCCCAAATGGCTTACAATTTCAATTGTTAGCATCTCTATCAAATTAAGGGTTTCCTGTTGAAGAGCAATTTATTTATCGGTGATTATGTTATTAGATTGAAATTCTAAATGCAATCGATTTTCATGAATTCATCATAGTCGGTAAGGATGAGCCAATTCCGGGTAATTGAAACTCATATATCCTAGACACCAAACAAGCCCTAATGGGATTAGTGTCACTAGCAAGATATCAATCCGGAAAGTAGCTGCTAGACATACTGTTGCAGTAGATAAGAGAATTCATTTAGCGTTTTGATTTTAGAAATCAATTTTGTGAAATTAGGCTTTGAAATTTACAGAATCAATTTTGTGAGATTTTTATTAGGGATTGTAATTTAGAGAATTACAAGCCAATTTCACAAGTAATATTGGCTTAGGAGTAAGCACGCATTACTGAGGATGAGCTGAGAAATATCAATGCTTTCATCCAAATTTTATTTAATTTCTTGCCCGTTCATCCTGTATTGGAATGCCAATAGTTGAGTCATTTTAATTCTTGTGTTGATAGCATAAAAAAAAAAAGAGGAAAGTTGTCAAGGGGATTCACTTTGAAAAAAAAAGAAAGGTATAACACTTGAGACCTATCAAATTAAACTGATAAACTGGATTCCATATTTCCCTAATTAAGATATAATTTTACTCAAGGATTAGCTAGATTTAGTTTCATAATATCTTATCAAAAAAATTTATCTCCTTGCTGTCTTTTTTAGTACTAATTAATGTAGGTTTAAGTTATGCGCTGCTATAGGGAGAAAAAAAAACATGGTGTGAGGACTAGCAAAGTTGAAATCACCCTTTAAATTATTTAGATGCTTATCTGAATGATGTGGTTTATGAGTTCTTGCATGAACTACTTTGATAATATTTTATATAATCTTCTTCTAAATCCTGAATTGTGTATTTGCATATGGGGTTTTAGAGTATTTTTTTAATTGTTGTCTTCTTATTAAACAATTTAATTTGATTATACAAAAATCTATAGTTTGTGTGTCAACAATTATGATTTCACAAGAGTAGAATTGACAATTCCTTTGGACTTTACAAGTGAAAGAAAATAGCTTTAGGAAGTAATAATTTTGTTCAGATTTCTTGAATTAAGGGTAATCACTTTGAATTTGGCAATTTGCCAATCTTTACTCAAAGATTTTTAAGAAACAATATTTCCATCTGAAAAAGCATGTGAGTGACTGTAAATTAGCATTCTTATTATAACTGTCTTAATGTAAAATTTAAGAATGCATAGAAACTTATTGTAGAGATTTTGTGCAAAGTGAATGAAAAAAGTCTGTTTGAGTAGTTTCAGGACAGATTTGGGTCCTTGATTGGTCTCAAAAAGAGGAAATGATGTAGAAACCATATAATGGGTTGTTGTTGGATGCTAATGGTAGTAAGAGTACCCTTTACTATTCAAACCAATTGAGGCTTCTTATGCTAAAATTTGCCACAAATATTAGTTCTTTGGTTTACTTAAAGTTTGTTGGAACTAAACTCATTTGTTTACTTTCATTGCAGTGCTTAATGAGACACCAAAGGCAAAAGTCCAGCATTTGAGATTGCTTGTACTAAAGCTCTGATGCTTAATGTTTATTCAAGAATTGGGCTATTAAGCTATACTATCTCGTTAATATAAATTGAGGGACATGACACAAAGGTGGAGTTCCCACGTGCTTCAAATACAACTAGTAGTAGTAAAAAAAAGAAGAGCATCTCTCTCAATTATGTAAAGGCCCTAATGGTCCCATATTCCTAGGGGTGGCATCTGAGCCGAACAGCTCGAGCTCGGCTCGGGATCGGCTCGAAAAAGCTCGAGCTCGGCTCGTTCGTATAGGGTAAACAAGCCGAGCTTGAACATACTTTTGGGCTCGAACCGAGCCCGAGCCGAGCTCGAGCCGAGCCCGAGCCGAGCTCGGAAGCTCGATGCCTGAATTTACAGAAATGCCCCTAGGGTTATGAGAGGAGGGATTTTAGGGTTTGGTGTTGCGGTCGTCTCTCGCATCGCTCACTTTCTCTGTTTCTCAGAGCAGTTTCTCCTCCTCGGCGGTATCTTTTCTTCCTCGGCGCCCCAGTCGGCGGTATCTCGTCTTCATTCCGAGCTCGACTCAGGCGGCGGCGGCGCGGCGACGGTGAACAGGTTGTCCTCTTCTTCTACTGTCTTCTTCTACTGTCTTCACTCTTCTTCTACTGTCCTCGCAAGTCGCAATAGCCAATATGTATGTTTCTTATTCTACTTTCTTCTTCGACGGTGAACAGGTCACTCGTCTTCATTCCGAGCTCGACTCAGGCGGCGGCGCGGCAACGGTGAACAGGTAGTCATCTTCTTCTACTCTCTTCATTCCTTCTTCTTCTACTGTCTTCTACTGTCTTCATTCCTTCTTCTTCGACTGTGAACAGGTCGTCACTCGTCATCTTCAATCCTTCTTCTACTGTCTTCGAGGTTCGAGTGATCGATTGTCTACTGTCTATTGTCTTCTACTGTCTACTGTCTTCAATCCTTCTACTGTCTTCAATCACACAGGTCTATTGTCTTCTACTGTCTATTGTCTTCAATCACACAGGAATTTTATTTATTGTTGTCTTCAATCCTTCTACTGTCTACTGGATTGATTCCTTCAATCACACAGGTCTATTTTTGAATGTGAAATTTTTGTTTAATGTGAATGGTATACTACTACTGTATTTGTGAATGTATTTGTGAATCTTTTTTGAATGTGAATCTTTTTTTAATGTGAATGGTATACTACTGTATTTGTGAATCTATTTTGAATGTGAATCTTTTTTTAATGTGAATGGTATACTACTGTATTTGTGAATGTATTTGTGAATCGAGTGACACAGGTCGTCTAATGTGTAAGATCTCTACTGAATGAATTCTCTTGTTGTGTTAATTTGTTCATTTTTTAACTTTGATTAATCTCTCTTATTTATTAGACTATGTCGGCTCCACAACCGAGTGACTCCGTCAACAACTTAGGAGCTTCTGCCACTCAGGCTACACAACCGAGTGGTGAAGAGCAAACGGCTGAGACAGTAGCTCCTTCTGCTAGTGAAGCACAAACTATGGGTACAGTTGACATTGAGGGTGAGAAAAAGAAAAAAAGGAAAAATTCTGCTGTTTGGAACGATGTTACCGAAGTTGAGGAAGGTGGTGTAGCTTATGTGAAATGCAACCATTGTGATCAGAAAATGACAAAAACCAAGGGAGGGCCAACAACTACCTTGACGGAGGGGAAACCTGTCGTTGATCCCGTCAAAGTAAACTCAAACCTATAACTAGTATAGCAATAAGTAAGAGGTCGATCCCACAAGGAAATTATTATTCAAGTGTGATTCAAGTGTCAATCAAAGTAACCAATTTGGGGGGTTTTTGTGTGTGAAAGATCCGCCTTTTATCAAAGCGGAGTAAACAAAGCAAAGTAAAGGAATTGGTTTTAGACAATTTGGAGAAAGAATTCTACCTACAATTTTCCACTTTATTGGATTGAAGCGATCACTGTAACTTCTTCTCGTCCTATTATGTTTCCTATGAATGCCCTTGTCCCGACCTAATATAGTTACTAGTCCAACCAGTCCTAGCAACCCTTATCAATCGAACAGTCCCTAAAGAAGGATTTAACCCAATTGATAGCTTTAAGTTCAGATATTAGCCAAGGTATTTGCAGTCCCTAAAAAAGGATTTAACAACACATCCAACTTCCTACTCATTCAATTAGTTCAACCAGCCCTAAAGGAATAAGTTTGCCACTTGGGTTAAGGTTCGCAACCAGGAATCTACAAAACCCTAGCGATTGAATTGATTCTACCAAGTTGATCAGTCAAGATAGAACAAAACAATAATCAATCAAGCACGAAGAAGTTGAAGCATTCACAACTAGGAAACTAGGAGCGAGAATTAGAAACTCACAATCAATCCGAATAAAGCTTCAAATTGCAGGCAGAATAGATGAGTTTAGTTCCTCATGGAAGACATAGCTCAAAAATCTCTAAAAGGTCTAAGTGTTGAATGAATTCCATGAATGATGAAGAAAAATAACATAAAAAGCCTAAAACAAACATCCAAAGTCGGCCCAAAAGGAAACAATTAGAATTAGGGTTTTTTCCATCAAAAACGGCGCGCGGCAACAGGAGCGGCGGCCGCGGCAAGGGGTGCGGCGCCCGCCGCACTTGCCCTCTCAGCTGCTCGCTGCGGCGGCCACTGCGGCGCCCGCGGCACTTCATGCGGCGCCCGCGGCTTCTTCTTTTTGCCGTGGTCTTGGCTCCTTTTGCGGGCCTTTCTCCTCGTCTTGCCTTGCTTCTTTCTTCCTCGTTCCTTTCCATACATCTTGTGTTCCTCTTCGAGACATTGCATCTCCCCAAGTGTGTTCTGATTCGATCTGCGAGATAAACACAAAATTGCGCAGAATCCGAACTTTTCTAAAATAAACACAAGATGCAAATTAACAATAAAGCAGACAAGAAATGCAACCTAAACTAAACTAAATGCAACTATAATGCCTATCTAAAATATGCATTATCAAATTCCCCCACACTTAACCTTTGCTTGTCCTCAAGCAATGCTAGAATGAACATGAATCAATGTATCCCACAGGAAATCCCTTCAAGTTTCAACACTACCAAAAGCAACATCATAGCAGGTGAAACCATAAACCAAGCAAACAAACGTCATAGCATGTATTCAGGGGATCAAAGCTTAGAAGTAGACATCATCCAACCTCACCAGAAATATGTGTTTCACTCATGTGTTTAGGCTTTTAGGTACAACTCTCAACTCAAACCAATAATGCACTAAGCTCATAGACATTGACCACCATATCACCAATTATCTACCAAAATGTCATTACTTGCGGGATAACATAAAGAAACTAAAAATGCAACACTTTTTTTTTCGTTTTTTTCTTTGGTTTTCTTTTCTCTCTTTTTTTTTTCTTTTTCTTGTCTTGGTGCTTTCCTTACGCGAAGCGCAAACATGGGTGTCATGAATGGCCCCGGTCTATCAACACCTCAACTATTAACATGAATATGAATATGAAGTCCACTTGAGCATCTTTTGACGCAAGTTGCAAACATGGGTGTCATGAATGAACCTGGTTACTCAATGATCAAGCTTTCTTTCCTAGTGGATAGTTTTCAACACCTTTTTGCGCGAATCATACCCATGGGTGTCATGCGTAGACCCGGTTACTCAGTGCATCAACCATTGCCACCTTATTCACTAAATATGCATAAAATGAAATAAAAAGACTCAAAATATAAACATAAACTCCGCAAGCAACAAACATGTGCATTGGTCTTCAAAAATAGATACTGCAGTCAATGCCAAGAGGTAGCAACACTAGGCGAGTAAATCACACAATTAAGCAAAAGAATTCAAAATAAGGCCAAACATCCTCACATGGTCATGTTTTTAGGACTTCAATCATACTTTAGCTTAATCATACATGCTCAATTACATTTGCTAGCTTATGTTCCACAAAAATCAAATAGCAATACTCAAAACATCCAGAACTCCATGGGATTTGTATGAATCATGCTTGAAATTTAAATTAGAGGACAAACTAAGCAAGATGGGTATTTGAATAACACATATGCAATGCATGCTCTATTTCTAATGATTTTCGAAATTAATAATAATAATTTTTTTTTTTTATATATTCCGAAAATTAAAATAAAAACTAAACAACAACTTAATTAAACTTAAACATGGTGCAGAAAATGAAATATGCTCTAACTCTATGCACTATATGAATAAAACTCCTCTCCCCCACACTTGAAGTTTTCATTGCCCTCAATGAAACATTAAAGACAACAAAAGTGAAACTCATATACTCAGGGTGAAGGAAAAGAAAAAGAAAATAAATCTGAAAAATGTACCTCGGGTTGCCTCCCGAGAAGCGCCTTTGTTTCAAGTCGTTGGCTCGACGTGATGGCCCTTGATCGGCCTATGTTCCTCCACCAGGGTCACCAACACCGGTCATTTCATTGACAAATGCAGGCACCCTTGAAAGGTGTAGCTTCCTGTTCCAGCGTTCAGCCATTTCTCTTAGCTCCTCTCCATGGGCTATGCCTGGGGGTTGTCCTGAAATCACATAAGATTGCAATTTGTTAGGAGGTTCAAATTTCCATAAACTATGTTCCTTAGGTGTCTCTAACAAATCACGAAAATTATTGTTATGATCAGTATTATCAGCAATAGGCATATCTAAAGAAGTTTTAGGAGAAAGCTTAGCATGCTTAAAGAGAGAAAATTCTATCTTTCTTCCATCAAACTCCATAGTCAATAGACCCTCACAACAATCAATTTTCGTTTTCGCAGTTTTCAGGAATGGCCTTCCCAGTATAATGGGTGTTTCAGGGGTTCCCTGCTCCATATCTAAAACAAAGAAATCCACAGGGAAAAACAAATCATCCACCATAACTAAAACATCTTCAACAACGCCTCTTGGCCTGATTTGTGAACGATCAGCAAGCTGCACTGTAACCCCAGTCTCAGTCAGAGGACCCAAACCCAAAAACATGTACATGTTATAGGAAATAACATTAATTGAGGCTCCTAGATCTAACATGGCTTGTTTGAATCTAGTGTTCCCAATCGCACATGGAATCGTAAACATACCTGGATCTCCGCATTTTTCAGGCAATTTCCTTTGCAACATAGCAGAAACATTTTCATTCAAGCTTACCTTTTCCTTCTTTTTCAGTCTCTGCTTCCTCTTGATGGTGCACAATTCCTTCAAAAATTTAGCATATCTAGGAATGCTCTTAATCAAGCTAAGTAAAGGAATGTTTACCGCACACTTGCCGAATGTCTCGTAGATCTCCTTGTCATTCTCATATGTTCGTGTGTCTTTCAAGGCTTCCGGAAAAGGCGGGATGGGCTTTGGAATCTCCATAGGTAAGGGAGAAGAGGAAGAAGAAGAAGAAAGAGGAAGAGGAGAAAGAGGAAGAGAGGAGGAAAGAGGTAAGGAAGAAGACGTACCAGAAGCTGAACTGTCGGCGGCTGAACGAGCGGCGGGCGCGGCATCAAGTGCGGCGGGCGCCGCAGAGGGAGCAGCGGCGGGTGCCGCTGGAATCGCCTCTCTGGCGGCGGGCACCGCAGAGGCTAGCGGCGGGCGCCGCAAAGGTTGCCGCGGGCGCCGCACCTCTGTTACGCCGTTTTCACCTTCATTTATCTCTATTTCTTCGTCCATCATCTCCTCATCGTCTTTTTGAGTTGTGGCAATCAGTTCCTTGCCACTCCTAAGCATTATTGCACTGACATTCTCCTTAGGATTCTCAACCGTCTGTGATGGAAGCTTACTTGCATCGTTTGCCATCTTCGCGCTTAAGACCTGAATGAGCTGACTCATTTGATTCTCAATATTCGTCATCCGATCTGATTGTTGCTTTTCTAGAGTCGCCATCCGCTCTGACTGTTGTTTATCATTCCTCATGACCAGTCGTGACAGTTGCTGCAATGGGTCCTCATTATTCCCATTTGATTGCTGCTGACCTCCCTGTCGAGGTTCATATTGTTGTTGAGGCCTTTCCTGTTGCCCCCCTTGCTGATTGAAAGAGGCTTGATAGTTCCCATAGCCTTGCTGATAGCCCCTATTGTAGTTGTTGTTGTTGAAATACCCAGGATTTCCATAATTGCCTTGCATAGGCCTTTGTTGAGCGAAGTTCCCAATGGCATTCAATTCAACATTAGGATCTTGTAGAAGTGGGCACGTGTCCATGGGATGAGTGTATTGACTGCAGAGACCACATGCCTTCAGTTGTTGAGGAGTCCTATCAATAACCATTCGTTTCATCATCTCCTTAACCTCTGCCATATCAGTCTGAAGTGCAGCCACATTAGCATCAACAGCGAGTACACCCCCAGCGCGAGGGCCCTTGTTGAACTGTCTGGAGCCCTCAGATAGCTCCTTAAACACCTCCCATGCTGCGGCAGGCGTCTTGTTCAGCATGTTACCTCCACAAGCAGAATTCACTGTTTTTCGCTCTATATCAGTCAACCCATTAAATAGAAAGAGGACCAGATCCTTTTGAGCGTACCCATGGGATGGGCAGCTAGCGCAGAGTTTCTTGAAACGCTCAAAATACTCATGAATGGACTCTGTCGCGTACTGCTCAATGCTGCTGATAGACCTTTTCAAAGCATTTAGCTTTGTTGCAGGGAAGTACATCTCTAGGAAGACTCTTTTCATCTCGGCCCAAGTAGCAATAGAGTCGGGTGGTAGATAGAAGAACCATTCGTTTGCATCATCCTTCAGAGTGAAAGGAAATGCTCTCAGCTTGATCTGCTCTTCAGTTACATTCGCTGGTTTCATCCCAACAACCACCCTATGGAATTCAGATAGATGCTTGTGGGGATCATCCCCACTCAACCCATGGAATTTGGGTAGAAGATGAACTACCCCTGACTTAAGCTCGAAGTTGACTCCTTCTGCTAGCGCAGGGAATTGGATTGCCAGGGGTTGCTGTGCCGGATCATGAGCAGAAAGCTCCTTTAGAGTGAGGTTCGCCATCTCTGCAATGCTTTCTACAGAGAAGAATTAGTAGCAAAGGTATGGACCAAGTAAGATGGTCCACACCAAGATCAACACTAAAAACACACAAGAATTTAATAAAAATCCCCGGCAACGGCGCCAAATTTGACGGAGGGGAAACATGTCGTTGATCCCGTCAAAGTAAACTCAAACCTATAACTAGTATAGCAATAAGTAAGAGGTCGATCCCACAGGGAAATTATTATTCAAGTGTGATTCAAGTGTCAATCAAAGTAACCAATTTGGGGGGTTTTTGTGTGTGAAAGATCCGCCTTTTATCAAAGCGGAGTAAACAAAGCAAAGTAAAGGAATTGGTTTTAGACAATTTGGAGAAGGAATTCTACCTACAATTTTCCACTTTATTGGATTGAAGCGATCACTGTAACTTCTTCTCGTCCTATTATGTTTCCTATGAATGCCCTTGTCCCGACCTAATATAGTTACTAGTCCAACCAGTCCTAGCAACCCTTATCAATCGAACAGTCCCTAAAGAAGGATTTAACCCAATTGATAGCTTTAAGTTCAGAGATTAGCCAAGGTATTTGCAGTCCCTAAAAAAGGATTTAACAACACATCCAACTTCCTACTCATTCAATTAGTTCAACCAGCCCTAAAGGAATAAGTTTGCCACTTGGGTTAAGGTTCGCAACCAGGAATCTACAAAACCCTAGTGATTGAATTGATTCTACCAAGTTGATCAGTCAAGATAGAACAAAACAATAATCAATCAAGCACGAAGAAGTTGAAGCATTCACAACTAGGAAACTAGGAGCGAGAATTAGAAACTCATAATCAATCCGAATAAAGCTTCAAATTGCAGGCAGAATAGATGAGTTTGCCACTTGGGTTAAGGTTCGCAACCAGGAATCTACAAAACCCTAGCGATTGAATTGATTCTACCAAGTTGATCAGTCAAGATAGAACAAAACAATAATCAATCAAGCACGAAGAAGTTGAAGCATTCACAACTAGGAAACTAGGAGCGAGAATTAGAAACTCACAATCAATCCGAATAAAGCTTCAAATTGCAGGCAGAATAGATGAGTTTAGTTCCTCATGGAAGACATAGCTCAAAAATCTCTAAAAGGTCTAAGTGTTGAATGAATTCCATGAATGATGAAGAAAAATAACATAAAAAGCCTAAAACAAACATCCAAAGTCGGCCCAAAAGGAAACAATTAGAATTAGGGTTTTTTCCATCAAAAACGGCGCGCGGCAACAGGAGCGGCGGCCGCGGCAAGGGGTGCGGCGCCCGCCGCACTTGCCCTCTCAGCTGCTCGCTGCGGCGGCCACTGCGGCGCCCGCGGCACTTCATGCGGCGCCCGCGGCTTCTTCTTTTTGCCGTGGTCTTGGCTCCTTTTGCGGGCTTTTCTCCTCGTCTTGCCTTGCTTCTTTCTTCCTCGTTCCTTTCCATACATCTTGTGTTCCTCTTCGAGACATTGCATCTCCCCAAGTGTGTTCCGATTCGATCTGCGAGATAAACACAAAATTGCGCAGAATCCGAACTTTTCTAAAATAAACACAAGATGCAAATTAACAATAAAGCAGACAAGAAATGCAACCTAAACTAAACTAAATGCAACTATAATGCCTATCTAAAATATGCATTATCATACCTACAAAAGGCACATTGACCTTTGTGTGATTCGGAAAAGTAAGATTTCGGGAAAAGGAAAAGGTGCTGGTGGATTGCAATAACTCCTAAGTTTTGATTCGAGTGGAAGTGGTTCAGTTGTTCCTTACAAGTATGATAAGGAGGCAATTTTGAACATGATGGCGAAGATGATTATGGTGCATGAATACCCGTTCATGATGGTTGAGCATGAGTTGTTTAGGGTTTATAGTCAAATGCTTAACCCGAAGTTTGAGCCGATTGGTCGCAAAGCTATTAGAGATCGTGCAATGAAGTTATATAGGGAAGAGAAGGTAACAATGAAGGTGATGTTTACAAAAGTTGGAAGGGTTAGCTTAACATCGGACTTGTGGACATCTAACCAAACGAAAGGATACATGTGCATCACCGGGCATTTTGTAGATTCGGATTGGAAGTTGCAAAATCGCATTTTGAATTTTTGTTTGTTGCCTCCACCGCACACGGGTATTGCTATTGCGGACAAGATGTTTGAGTGTTTGTCTGAATGGGGATTAGAAAGAAAGATCTCTACCATCAAATTAGACAATGCTACTTCAAATGATGCCGCCACCACATGTTTGCAAGAACAATTTGAGGCAAGAGATGCATTGATCTTTGGAAAGAAGATCTTCCGTGTTAGGTGTTGTGCGCATATCTTGAATTTATTGGTCCAAGATGGATTGATTCCTTTGAAGAGCGTTATTCAAAATGTCCGTGAGAGTGTGAAGTTCATACTTTTGAGTCCCTCACGCCTTCACAAGTGGAATGAGCTTGTCAAGAGTATAGGATTGCCCACAAACAACAAGTTAATTCTTGATGTTTCTACTCGGTGGAACTCAATCTATCATATGTTGGAAAGAGCTCTAATATTCAAGGATGCTTTTCCTAGGTATACATAATATACGTTCTGATTTTTTTATATATAAATACACCTACTGATTTTTATTTGTTTAGCTACTGATTTTTTGATTTAGTTGTTTAGCTACGGATTTTTTGTTTCTTACATAATATACGTTCTTGATGTTTAGCTAATATTCAACTGATTTTTATTTGTCTACTGCTTTTTCTACTGATTTTTTTACTGATTTTTGTACTGATTTTTTTACTGATTTTAGCTACTGATTTTTTTATATATAATATACGTTCTTGATGTTTAGCTACTGTCATCGGTGCACCTACTGATTTTTCTACTAATTCTTGATGTTTCTACTGATTTTTTTACATTTTTGATATGTCTACCGATTTTTTGATATAGCTACTGATTTTTATTTGTCTACTGATTTCTTGAATTTAGGTATGCAAGTAGAGAACCTTCTTGCAAAACCGTTCCAACCGAAGAAGAGTGGGAAAGAGCTCGTGATGTGTGCAAGTTTTTGAAGACTTTTGATAAGGTAACTAATGTCTTCTCTGGGCGAGGTTACACAACTGCCAATCTTTATTTCCCTGAGGTTTGTGAGATTAGGAAGGTCTTGGATGAGATGGCCAATGACCCAAGGGAATTCATGAAACTTATGGTTCAAAGCATGAAACTAAAGTTTGACAAGTATTGGAAGGAGTCCTCTCTTTTGATGATAGTTGCATGTGTGTTAGATCCTCGAAGCAAGATTCAGGCGATTAGGTACATTTTTAGAACCCTATATCCACCGGAGGAAGTTGAAAATAGGATATTTGACATTAAGGATGAAATGCAAATTTTGTATGACAACTACGCATCCAAGGAGGATAGTTCTTTTCGTTGTAATATGCAGACTAGCTCGGGTGGAGGGAGTGAAAAGTGTTCCAATGATTGGAGGTTGGGCTTCGAATCTTGGGTAAAAGTAAGTGATTCAGAAAAGCCAAGTAGAAAGGAGCTTGAGGTTTATCTTGAAGAATCTGTGTTGACCGGGGAAGCCGACGACTTTGATGTCTTGGGATGGTGGAGATTAAACATACCGAAGTTCCCTATCTTAGGTAGGATGGCTCGAGATATTCTTTCTATTCCCATAACCACTGTACCTTCTGAGTCAGCGTTCAGTGCCGGCCGTAGAGTTATTGGGGATGATCATTGTTCATTGGGTGATGACACGGTTGAAGGACTTCTTTGTGCATCAAATTGGTTCTGAGTTGAGTACAAAGATTTGGTCAAAGATATGGACCCTATGGTCATTGATTGATGTAAGTATATTAATATACTATCTTCAATGTTTGTATACATTTTATACCACAACCTCATTTGAACTCATTTTATATTTCTATTTAGGTTATGGAGGAAGCAAGGCAAGAAGCAATTCAACTATGAGAAGCTTCGACTTTTATTTTTCTGTTTGTAGTGTACTTGTGGTTAGCTTATTTCGAAGTTGTTGTGGACCTTGAGACATTGAACTTATGTTTGTATTAAGTATTTGGTCATTGAACTATTGAACTTATGTTGTATTCCGAGGCAAGCTTGAGACATTGAACCTCATTTGAACTCGTTTTTATACTTGCACATCTACTGTATAAATTGTTACAGTTTAATTTTAGCTCAGCTCGGAACCGAGCTTGAACGAGCCGAACGAGCCCAGACCACGAGCTCGAACGAGCCTAAGCTCGTTCGTTCAGCTTGACCGAGCCTTAACAAGCCGAGCTCGAGCTTGTCCCCGTGCTCGCGAGCCGAGCTTGAACACAAAACAAAGCTCAAATAGATTTTAGGCTCGGCTCGGGCTCGGCTCGTATACCATTCGAGCCAAGCTTGAACCAGTCAAGCTCGGCTCGTTCGGCTCGTATACCACCCCTATATATTCCCATACTCCCCATTGATAGCAACCTGATACCAAAAGGTTGCATTTAAAAAGCCCAATGAAGCCCCATTCCCTTGCACAAAGCATATTCTTCTGTTGCACATTCCAACCTTATCATCCTTTTCAGCATCATTCATGTTTAAAGAGACCCACCCACAAAGAGAGAGATGTTGCAAATTACCATTTAGATGTCACAAGATTTGGTATAACATATTCTCACTCACTTATACAACTACTATGTTATATACAAGGGTTTCAAATTTTATCAATTGAGATGAGCTTGTAAGAGATTTCGACCTCCTACCATATGGATTGTCAGCCCAACCTTAAGGAGAGGGTCAGATCTGTGGGGCAGTCGGGCAAATGTAGGCAATCTTTCCTCACCAAGATAAGAGGCTTAGATCGAATATATTATGGGTCTGTTTGGCAATGCAAGTAGCTTTTGGTTTTAACATTCTATAGATTTAAGTAAGGTAAATATAAAATTTTAGTTTAATTAACTTTTAAAATTGGATTTTCAATAGCTATTCACCCCAAGCTTTTTAAAACTCTATTTATTTTCTCCTGTCTTATCAACAAGTTTGTATCAACTACTCTATCAGATGTGTTACCAAACACCTTACTAGCTTATGAACACTCTAATTTAACATATATCTAACACACTTAATCCATCAGCTACGTGAATTAAATAAATCCATATATATAGACCTTTTTTCCCATCGAGGTAAGGGTCTGGATTTCAAAGAGGGCTACTGGTCTTTCCCTAATAGAAATCGATTTAATCAAACCAAGCTTAAATCATACCCCTTTAACACCCGTGAATAAGAGATGATGATGAAAAATGACGTTTCGGCTATATACACCGCAAATCTCCATGTCCTTAAGGACATGCAAGTGGGGTGAGAGCCACCCAAACCTGGACGTGCTTGCACGTTTTTTTTTTAATAACGTGCTTGCACGTCCTTAAGGACGTGCACCACGTCGTTAAGCACGTGCTCTATTGCACGTCCTTAACGACGTGTTGCACGTCCTTAAGGATGTGCAAGCCCGTCCCTTAAAGACGAAGAGGGCGTGCCTCTTCGTCTTCTTCGTCAGAAATCGAGCGAGAGAGAGCAGTGCCGGAGCGAGAGAGAGAGCGAGAGACTGAGAGAGAGAGAGACCGAGAGAGATGGAGACAGAAAGAGAGAGTGAGCTCGAGGCGGCGGTGGCGGCCTTGGAGGCGGAAGCGACAGCGATGGAGGTGGAGGGTGGTGGTGGGGGTGGAGCATCGGGGGAGGCGGTGGCGGTGGAGCCGGTGGCTGAGGGTCTGGTGGTGCTGGCGGCTGTGGCGGCGGAGAAGGGTGGTGGTGGTGGGGCGGCGTCTGGCGCCGGCGACGGAGCCCGAACAGTGGCTGAGGAGGAGGGTGGTGGTGGTGGGGCGGCGTCTGGCGCCGGCGACGGAGGCCGAGCAGTGGCCGAGGAGGAGACGGAACCGCCGCGGAAGCGTCGGTCCATTGAGATGTCCCCGATCCCGACTCCGCCGGTATGTTATTTGAATTACTTTTTGTTTGATTTATTTTTAGAGTTTGAAAATATAATTTGATAGATAATATAGTTTTACAATAGAAATTTATAGAATATATGATTGATAATATAATTGAATATAAGTTGATTAATATAGTTTTATGATTGATAATATAGTTTTATAATATAGTTCTATGATTGATAATATAATTTGAGTAATAGAATATAATTGAAAATATATTTTTTGATTTATTTATATATTATAATGGTTTTTTATAGTATATAGTTTGATAGAAGAGAATATAATTGTGATTTGATAGAATATAATACATAGAAAAAAATTACAATTGAAAGACAATTAAAAACATTAAAATATATTATAATACTTCAAAAGTATTTAATTAACATTAAAATATATTTGAATATATTCAAATATATTCAAATACATAAAAATAAATTTATATTGAAAGATAATACAAAACATATACATAAAAATATAATAAAATACATAGAAATAAATTTAAATTTAAAGAAAATAAAAACATTAAAATATAATAAATTATAACAAAATACATAAAAATAAATTGAAATTGAAAGAAAATAAAAACATTAAAATATAATAAATTATAATAAACTACATAGAAATAAATTTAAATTGAAAGAAAATAAATACATTAAAATATAATAAATTATAATAAAATACATAAAAATAAATTGAAATTGGAAGAAAATAAAAACATTAAAATATAATAAATTATAATAAAATACATAGAAATAAATTTAAATTGAAAGAAAATAAATACATTAAAATATATTAAATTATATTAAATTATAATATAATAAATTATAATAAAATACATTTCATAATAACAGGCAGGGAGGCTCATGAGGGGGGACGGTACCCTCCGGCCTGTTACGTTAGCCGACCGGGCAGCGGTAAGCCAGATTCCAGAGAGGACGGTACCCGACAGTTCGACAGCCACAGTCGACGATCTGCTCGCGTCTGCAGAGCGGTTGCAGCAGTCGATGGGGACCCCCCCGGCCGACGAGCACGACACCTTCTGGTCGGGTATGCCAGGTTGGGATCCTTCTGGCGATGCGATGATGGGGTTGCAGCCTTCTTTAGAGCTCCCTGAGGTTTTGAGTAGCTACATCACCGACGTAGTCGCTGGGCGACGGGCCGACATGGGTAGACGTCCTACTCGTGTTCCACCCACCATCCCGGAGGCATCTTCTTCAGCCGTTCCGGAGGCTTCTACATCCGGCACACACGAGCCCGAGCCTTCGACCTCCGCCACACCAGCGGCCATCTCCTTGGGCTCTGCAGATGATGTGATCCCTGACGTCGTTGAGGAGGCTGACGACGGTCAGGAGGGGCAGGCTCAGGGCCAGGGGGGCCCACAGGTACAGCCCGAGCCCATCCCTGCGCAGGCTGCCGCACCGGTTGTGCAGGTCGACCCTTCATTGCCGCCGGGAGAGCTGCTTGTGTCTTACAGGCATCACCGGGCGTACCAGGTGTGGAGAGATCCTACGGTGGAGCTGCCGCTGCTGAAGTTCCACCACCGGGCGACTCACTTGCTGCCTTTAGAGCCTTACATATTTGAGGGACCGGGGACCTGGGTGCAGGATCTGCTCCCATCCGGCGTCCCCCAGCTGAGGTCACTCCACTGGCAGTGTGTCGACGAGTTCACCTGCATGGCATTTTTGGAGCATTGGCACCCGGAGACCAGCTCCTTCCACTTTCCATGGGGCGAGATGACCATCACGCTGCACGATGTTGCCTGTCTGATGGGACTTCCGATTGATGGCCAGCCCTGCACGTCACATCTGCCCGCGGCAGCTTTGGTCCCCTCCATCGCGGAATACTACCAGCTCACCCCTGCGACTCTGAAGTCGTACAGACACGCTGGCGGCCCTCCAGTGACTGGGTTTACTACCCTGTGGCAGCAGAGACACGGGCCGCTCGTCGACCCCGCCCCCGCCGATGGCCCAGAGATCGCGGCTGATCCTGAGCAGATTCGGCTGCGCACGCATGTGGGAGGGGGCAGCCCGAGGATGACCCTGCAGAGCGTCTGTTTCTGCACAGGACCTACATGGCCATTGCTCTCGCCGCGACTTTGTTTGTGGACAAGTCGCAGAGCCGGATCCCATGGAAGGTATTGGGCCTTGTTTGGGACATCCCACGTACGGCCACCCTTGCATTGGCTGCTGGTGCCCTCGCATGTCTCTACAGGGGTCTAGGCGAGGCTACCCGCTCAGGCGCGAAGGACATAGACAGCTGCACGCCGATCCTACAGGTACGAGACCGTTGAATTAGAGTTTTAGTTTACAAATATTTAAATTATATGCTAACGACATACTTTTTTTGTGTCAAGGCTTGGATATGGGCGTACTTCCCTCGCTTCCGAGGTGATTTGTCCAGCGACCCGGCTAGGAGGGATGACCATCGCTTCTACGCGAAGTTCATCGGTCCGAAGCAGCCACCGCGCATGAAGGACGACGCGAAGCTGAAGAAGATACGGGAGTTGCGGGACGAGGTGGACTGTCTTACCGTCGGTGATGTATGTATTCGAGACTCTATCTATATCACTTATAATTCTTAGCTGTGAATTAAATCTGATTTGTTTAATTGTAGGTCCGGTGGATGCCTTTTGGGCGTAATCTAGACTTCGACGTCCAGTACCGTCAGTCCACCTATCGGGGCACCATCACCTTCTGCGGGGAGGAGGAGCCGTATATGCCCGATAGGTGCCTCCGGCAGTTTGGACGGGTCCAGGAGATCCCGCAAGCCGTCATCGTGCCGGATCAGGTCTGCCGCGACACGACCCTGAAGAACGCGAGGTACATCGTCGTGTTCGCCCCGGGCCACAACAGGTGGCAGGACCTGCATGACGAGGGTCGCTTCTACAGGCTGGCCGATCACAGGCGCACCAGCGAGGATTGCGAGGCCGGTGTCACTGCAGATTACTTGCCTTGGTACGCGTCGTAGAGCCGGCCGTACGTGCTGCCGACCACACCACCCCATCCCGACCCGCCGGCGCCCGTCCACCCGATCGGCATGGACCCATGGGTGGACATCCCTCAGCCTCCCGTCATCCCGCCGGCGTTGGCGGCCCGCTTGCACGAGATGGAGGGGTATTGGAGAGCCCTGTCTACCGACCCTCGCCTTGAGGAGCTATTAGACGAGGTGACGGGTATTTTGGATCATGTTGTACGCCATCCTGTAGACCAGTGATGTACTTTTGCAGTTTCTATCTTGATATTATACTTTTATATTACGGATTTTGTATCTATCTCTATATTTCTATTAGACTCTTCTCATTTCTTCAGAGTCATATTGAACGTAAACATCAAAAACGAAAACGTTAATATGATAAGGTTGCCGGATAACGAAAACGAAAACGTTAATATGATAAGGTTGCCCGATAACGAAAACGAAAACGGTAATATGATAAGGTCGAGGGCTATTTGTGTATGTTGTTTATAATGTTTTCATGGATATTTTGGTTAGGAACTTCTCTCAGGATTTGTGAAGGAGCACAGAAACAGATTGTCGAAGTAGATCGACAATCTGTTTCTGTGCTCCTTGATACAACTACCTTACAGATTGGCTAGGGTTTAAGGGTAGGCTAGGGTTGAAGGGTTTGGCTAGGGTTTTAGGGTTTGTCGAAATTGCACGTCCTTAAGGACGTGCAGTTTCGTTACCCTAAAACCCTAACCTACCCAAACCCTAAAACCCTAGCCAAACCCTAAACCCTAGCACGTCCTTAAGGACGTGCTAGGGTTCTGTTTACAATTAACGCAACAGTGCCTATTTGAAGCGATGGATGACAGCTTCATTCCGCACTCCAAAACAAAGTCCGACTTCTTTCGATATATTCTTTCGCCGTTAGAATCGTTATGGCCGAGCCGCAAAGCAATCCTCGTCTCCAAGTATCCCAGGTACGGATAGGTTTCGTAGAGTCAACATATTTTGTATTCCTTCCGTTTTGTTCATATTTCCAATTATGTGAATACAGTTTCGAGACTTTACATCTGAGTTCTCGGACCCAAGGGTTTGGAATGACCGTGACGAAATGGTTACGCATTTCAAGGACTTGGGTCGGAGACACTGCATGATTTTAGTAATCAAGCGGTCTTGGACGGGGGCGTCGAATCGTCCAGGCTGGGTTCTCCTTGCTTGCGAGCAGTTTGGGGAGTACGGACCACGCGGGAGGAAGCTCCGGAGCACGCAGTCGAAGATAAGTGGTTGTCCATTCTCTCTACACGGACACGAAGCTCCGCCGGGTCAGTGGCGCATGACGGTAACCCATGGTGTTCATAACCACGGGCTTTCCACGAGCTTGAAGGATCACGCCATCGCCGGACAGATGACAGAGGGGGAAAAGAAGATGGCGAGGGGGATGAAGGAAGTTGGCACTCCTCTAAAATCCATTGGGTACGGATTGAGGCAGTTGGATGATACCAGCGTCACGTCAACGAAGAGCCTTACCAACACGCTCGCCATGATGGTCGCCGAAGAAAGAGGTAGTCGGACGATGACCCAGGATACCTTGCACCATCTGCGGGAAAGAAGGTACTACTGCGACTTCAGACGACATCCGGATGACGACAATGTCTTGAGCGACCTCTTCCTGGCGCATCCCGATAGGATACGCCTTCTCCGAAGGTACTACTGCTGAATGTTGTCTTCCCCGACGTCCAGCATCTCCTTTGCTGGTTACACGTGACGAGAAGATGCGAGGAAGCAGCTCTGAAGATCACGAAGAATTTAAACCACGCTGGCATCTTTAAGGGCAACTGTTGGGGGCTGTTCGAATCGAGGTCGGAGGAATCATTCAACCGACGTCGTCGGGCGCTACGAGCTGCATGACACCCATTCCCAGGTGTGGTGGCGTATTTGGAGTCGGTTTGGCTTCCATACAGCAGGAGCATAGTACGGTGCTACGTAGATAATGTCTTCCATCTCGGCACTCGTACGACAAACAGGTACAACCTTACTTCATATCTCCCATTACAATATGATATAATATCGAATATTTAGTGGTATGCACTTCAATGTGTACAGAGTTGAGGGTCAACACAAGGTTCTGAAGGAGGCACTTCACTCATCGACTGGTGACTTCCGCATCGTGATCGATGCAATCCATAGAGTCAACTATTGTCAACTGCATGAGCTGCAAACTGCTTTGGAGATCGACCGCTTCAAATGGCCAACAACGGCGTATAAAGTCAAACTTTTCGATGAGGTAAAGACTTTAATCTCCAAAAAGTGCTTCGATTATCTGTACAAGATGTGGCAGGACGTCGTGAACGAAAAGGTTCCTCCGGTATGCACGGACCGACATTGGTGGGTTTGTTACGGGATCCCTTGTGTCCATGAGATTCAGGCATACGTCAACTCCGGTACTCCGATACCCGCCGAGGACATCCACCCGTTCTGGATTGATTTGACATGGACTGACCTCGACGACATTCCACTGCCGTATGAGCTGTCATCTTCATACATGGCTTCCAACGATGTATGCGAGGATGAGCTGCACCCACCCTCATCAGCAAGCGTCCGAAGGAAGGGGAGGCCTCGGGGGTCGAGGAATGCCTGCAGAACCAACCCGTTGCCATACGAGGAGGTAAGGGAAATGTTTGAGAGAGAAGAAGCGTGTGCTGCTCGAAATGCTACTCGGCCTCGTCCACAAGCGACCTCAGCTCGACGTGGACGTGATGATGTGTTCGGAGGGTTCAACTGGGGTCGAAACAATGTTGATCCCTTCATGCTCGGTCATATTCAAACGGTGAGGGACACTGTTGGAGATGGTCATTGTGGCTACCGTGCTTTGGCGGCTTTGACATCACCGATCGGCGAGACTGCTTTCCCGGAACTCAAAACGTTAGTATGCAATCACTTGGAGGATCACGCCGATCTGTACGCCGGTTGTTATACGGGAGAGTACCCATTCCAGCAGTTCGTCGACTACCAGAGATGGGCCGGAGCCACACATGGTGATAGGAGGCGGTGGATAGAGCTACCAATCATGGGTTTAGTATTTGCGACGGTATATCAGATTCCTCTCGTCGTCCTAGCTTGGCATCATCCGTTCACATGTCTCCCCATGATCTCGCCGACATCTGCTAACAACCCTCCCCAATCAGCAACTCTTGGTGTAGCCTGCATCGGAAACCAAGACCATTTTGCCGCGGTACGACTTCAAACGTCTTTTTTATTACCTATTCATGCTTTTCATACATATGTCAATACTCTAACTCTAAATTTTTGTTCTCATAGATCTGGTTGCGTCCTAACGCTCCTCTTCCGCCGCCTCCACTAGAATGGGTCGAACATCATCATCCGAGCGTCGAAGGATGGGATGCTCCGTTTCAAGCTCAGATTTAGAGATTTAGAGCCTTGCGTGCCGAGTCTGGCCGTCCTTTACTATTTTCCTAGATTGTATTCCACAACTTTATTAAAATTATGAATGTAAACCTTTTTTTCCGTTCCTTGTAACGTTATTCGCATATTATCCGAATGAAAACCTTAACAATTCTTGTGTTCTGTTTAATTTGACCCTAAATCCTTCAAATCCACTAGCTAAACACTTCAATTTTATCAATTAACATTACAAAACCGTCGGAAAACCTAAACCCTAACCCTAAACCCTAAACGCAAAACCCTAACTAGGGTTTGCACGTCCTTAACAACGTGCAAGTATTGCACGTTCTTAAGGACGTGCTTGCACGTTGTTAAGGACGTGCAAGACTTAAATAGTGGACGTGCACAGTCCCACACTTTCAACTCTACAAAGGGCTGATATACGAGCTAACGAGCTCGAGTAGTGGGTGTTCAAACTTGGCTCGTTTACAAACGAGCTGAGCTCGAGCTCGAGCTGGAGCCTCATTTTCTCGAGCCGAGCCAAGTCGAGCTCGAGCTACTCACAAAATGTAGATCTGTGATTCAAAGTGAATGGAGTCCAAAAGGCAAAGCAAACAGACTCTTTAGAAGAAGAGGTTAAATAAAACCTAGGGACAGAACTGTAATTTCACCTACGAAACGAGATATACGCCCTATTTACAAGGGGTTAAATAAAACCTATTTACATGGGGTTAAATAAAACATAGGGGAAGAACAGTAATTTCACCCATAAAATGAGCTATACGAGCTACTCGAACCGAGCTCGAGCTCAGAATTCTGCTCAAGCTTGGCTCATATTTAATTCGAACGAGCCCGAGTCAAGCTTTTTTCGAGCCGAGCCCGAGCCGAATTCGAGCTACTCGACTCAAGTAACAACCCTAACAATGATGTCTCCTCTTCCATTAAATCATAAACCAGACAAAAAGAGCATCAGGGCAACAGTTTGTGGAGTGCAATTTGCAGGAAAAAGTGGGCAAACTAAATAAAAGTGGAAATTGACACTTCATAAGACAAAAACAATACTTGCAAATTTTCATACATTATGATCCCAAACAATATTTTTTAAATACAATAAAATAAAATTCCCTGACATGATATGATACCTGTAAAATTGTCTACTGGCATTGCCTTGCTTTAGTTTGTATTGGCACACCTTGCAGGGCAAAAGTGATACCAAAGCAACCCCATCAAACATGCTTTGAAGAGGAACTCATCTTCCACTTTTTCCAGTTAAGAATCATTACTAACTAATCACTATCAAGTATCAACCATTTCTAGTGTTTCCTTTTCTTTGACAAGGAATTCATAACCAACAAATTATACAAAAAAAGGGGGAAAATATCCAAATTGATCTTTCTTCTACATAATCACTCTTCCAAGCTTTTTTCTTCCATGGAGGGTTAAACACAAGCTGACATTAGTTCTGATCTACGTTCGACTGTTCGTTCTTTAGATGGGGTTAGCTCATCCTGCAGCATCGAAGGTAATTTAGCTCTAGTTAGAAGACGCCAAGCAGTAAAGGATTAAGATCAGCCAGAAGAACAGGAGGGCGAAGGCCATACCTGTAATGAATACACATGGCATTAAGAGCTCACGGAGGACTTGATGTTTGATCATCAGCTCGTGAACTCGTTGGGACCAAAGGCGAAACGGAATCTAATCATTTACTAGTGTACATCGAGTCAAGTTGTAGCGGAATTAGGTCTTTGTTGGGTTAACTGACAAAATTGCAATGATTTACACCTGAAAAGCGCAGATTTTGTGTCAGCGAAGGGAATGTATGGGAGCTCTTGATGTGAAGCAATCGACGACAGGGAGAGGAGGAGGCTAACCTTTTCCAGTTTGCGGGCAAATGAAATGTCGGCTTCATGGCTCAGTTCTTGGGAGAATGAGAAGATAAACTCCCTCCAAAGCCATCCTTGGCCTGTAATGCAGGGGACCATATCAAGGATGAGCAAAGAAAACATGCTTCTGATTAAATCTGCAAGATCATTGTCTTGGAGAATGACCCTCTGAAAAATGTGTCCTTTCCGAAATCACATGTTTAAAGTTGCAAAAATGGTATTTGAACAAGGCCAGCACGAAGGGCCAACATACCGAGAATAGGATGATTGCGTGCTTTGGTCTTCAAAAGAAGCAGAGCTCGGTGTAGCCATGGGAGTAGGGTAAGAAATCCGTAACTTCAGGTCTGGAACTCGAGCAGCTCATGGTTCTCCTTAGCCGATCTTGAACTGATTCAACCTCGGCCCAGAACATACCACAGACTGGTCTGTGATCAGAGAACCTGGATTCTGCACGAACATATGACAGTTGATGGAGCCCCCTTCCGTACCACAATATCCGATCACACCTTCACAAAGAAATGTTAGGCAAATTTTAGCTAACCAAGAATACTATCATTGGAGGTGGATCCATGTAGAAGCAAGGCATAAGTTTCACTAACCAAGCAGGTGTTCGGCGTTTCTCCTTTGGGTGCATATCATCCCCAGCATATCTGTCGGAGTTGTGCGAGTATTTGTATGTTGGTGGGAAGTATATATTCCCCTCATTCCATCCAGCAAAGGCGCGCCCTTTCTTCTGCTGTATACGTAGCTGGAAAACGGAAACAATTATCAACAGAAGCTCAAGAAGGAACTTTACTTGAGAATCGGAAAAAAAGAAGCTCAAGAATGAACATTGCACCTGGTCCCTCTCTAGCAATGCCCTCCAGTTTTGCATCTCAACTAGCGCCCTCACAGACCGATAGGATAGAGATAGCCGATAATTCAAATCCCCAAGCCAAATGATCCGGCTGCAATGAAATAAACGCGTTACTATAAGCAAAACAGACAGACATTTCTCCTTGAGGAAGAACAGTATGAGTTTAGAAAACCCTCTTGGATGCTCAAAAATGCAATTGAAATTTGACAAGGTTGGGTGAAAAACGCACTCATGCTCGCTTATGGTCTCAGGGGACTTCTCCTCAATCATGCTAGTAACTCGTGGGAATCTCGTCTTCTTCAGGATCTCCATGACATCAGAATTCCTTCGTAACTCATCACCCTCCTTCTGACCCGAGGTTAAGTGGCTACAGATAAAGCAGAAGCTTGTCTGATGCAGTAACATACTGACAGATATGGAACCCTGCAGATCAGAAGACAACACTCAGTTAGGTAGCTAGGCTCTACACTAACGAGAAGTTGAAACAAAGCAAGCAAACGAAGCTAATGACGAAGAAACTATACCTTATTTCCAAGATAACCCATCAATCCTCTGCCAACACATGACACTTTCACATTCCGGACATGGTCCCTTAAATCCTTCCTGATCCAGACTGTGAGAAAAACGCCGACCATTTGCTTGCTCACCACTAAACAGTATCTTGATCCCCTTGGGCGCCTGTAACCGTCATCAGCGTGAGTAGATCCACCGCATGACATTGGTGAGTATAGTACAGTGCTTGGTGAATCACCTTGCCCAAAATCATCACTTGAAAAGTCACTTGGTCTATAATCACTTGGCCTAGAGTTGCTCGGCCTATAGTCACTAGGGCGGTAATCACTGGGTCTAAAGTCGCTTGGCCGGTAGTCACTAGGCCTATAGTCACTTGGGCGATAATCACTCGGCCTATACTCACTGGATTGATAGTCACTCGGCCTGCAACTACTATATCTATAATCACTTGGCCTATGACCAAACATAACTCTGTCACAAACACTGTAACGCCTATCAAGGCGAGGCTGTGGAACCGAATGTTCAGTGTCCATGTTCCAGCTACTGGTTGCCTGAAATGACCTGCGAGGAAGCGCGGATGCTGCTCTGAACCTACTTGACCCTTCAAAGTCGGCATTCATTTCAACGATTGGATTGGGTATGGGGGATGGCGTGTGGCAAGCGCTGCTTCCACTCGTCCCAGGAGCATTGTTTAGGGACTTCCTGATGAGAGCTATCCATTTCTTAGCAGGACCATTATCCTCAGCACCCAAGATGTTACTCGCATTCAAGGGAACGATTTCTTGAAATCTGAATAGCCAAAGAATACAAATATTTTAGTAAAAATATTCTCTTGATTACATGAATTCATAGATGAACTATTGTTAAATACATACCCAAGAACGTAAATATCCGCTGGAGGAGCACCGTGAAGCCAATTGTCCAGACTCATGTTATTCGGAGGGGATTTTCCGCCCACATTCCAAGTAGCAACAAAGATACTGCATCAAGTAGAAGGTAAAAAACCACACACTTGTTAATCTAAAAGAAAAAGGTGTATCAAGCATGAAGAACAAATACAACAACCAAAATGTACCTATGATTTTGCACATCTATAATCCTTGGGTGCTCAAGATACTCTGCGCTTTGGCGGGCACGGTCAGTGAATTTCTCTACAAACATCCAAATTAAAAGTGAGACAAAGATCATTTAATTTCACCATCTGTATCACTGTGGGGCAAAGAGCCTCTTCAATTTTCAACAGCAAAGAAGTAAATATGGGTAACTATTCATAATCATATGAAACCTGTTTTGCTCTTCTTGACTGAGCAAGGCTCCCTCTCTGAGAAGCTGGTCCTCCACTCAACATCACCTACTGAATCAAGTGGCAAATAAATAGGTTTAGGTTTAGGTTTGGGTTTGGGTTTTTTTCTATCAAAGCAATAGTAATTGTGAGTATGAGAAGGAGCCAAAAACAGATTCAATTTGTACAACTCAACAGTATTGCAAGGACCATAAGATCAGAGACTGTTTATGCTTCAATCATCATTCTAATTTCTAACAAGTTTAATGTAAACACAGAAAAGGCCATAAAATGAATGGTCCAAAAAATGGTGTAGAAAAAAATTAAGGAAATAAATTGGCAGTTTGGCACAAAGACACCTACCTCCATGAGGAACCTCATCAGCCTCATAATCTTCATTTTTACTCCTGATATTGAACCACTTTCTGACCAGTGACTTTGACCAAGAGAGCTTCACGGAAGAACAAGAAATGCAACCAAGAACCAAATTTTAAGTTTGAAAAATCACAAAATATATTTTTTATTTAAAAAAAAAATCAAGATCAACTGCACAAAATTTGGCTGAGGGGAAACCAACCTTGCTTTTTTTAGAATTCCCATCTGTCATTGTATCAAACCCTCTTCATACAGCACTTTGATTTCAGCCCAGATAAACTCACCACCCAGAAGTTCAAATCAAATAAAGACCCAACCTTTATTGGTGTTAAGCTCAATTGAAGTTGAGAACTGATGCCAAGAATCCACAGGAGGGCAAAAACCGAACTGGGTGGGTTTCAAGTTCTCTTTTTTCTTCTCTCTCGTAGAAAAAAGGGGCAATTTACATGCCCTCTTCACAGTGGCCGGGAGAAATTTAAAGGGGGGAGGTATGCACTTTAATGCGTGGAAGTGAGGAGATTCTGATGGGTTAAAACAAGACAAACCTAGCAAGCATTTGTAGAGAGAGAGGGAGGGAGTTCCTCGTTAATGGTGAACAGTAAAGCATTCTCATTTCTGCAGAATAAAGCGCAGAGAATGGAGAGAGAGAGGGAGGGAGGGAGGGAGGAAGAGGAAGCTTTTGCTTTTGCTATTTTAATTGAACCCAAAACCCAAGGAGGAGACGGAGCAAGAAGAGAGGACGTGAAGGGGAAAAAGGGAGAGATACTGGATGGGGGAGAGAGGATGTCGTTTCGCTTTAACCCTTTAAAGCAAAACGACGTCTCTGAAGACTGAACACAGACCACATTGTTCCCAAATCTCCCCTTCCCATTTGGTCTTGCAACAAAGTTAAAAAAACGAAAAAAGAAACAAAGAGCAATTGATGTGTTTGAGATTTGAGAGTTGTTGATAGGTTTAGCATGTAAGTGTCTTTCTACATTTGATATAAAAAGTTTTTTTTATACTTATATAATAAGTATATACTCCATTTGTTTACTAATAAGTGTCATTTGACTTTTCGATAGGTTTTTAATGAACTAAAAACTATTTTAATTACTAACCTATTATTATTATTTTTTAAAAATAATTTTAAACTTATAACCAATAAGTATAAAATTATGTAAAAATCAATGTAATTTAAAGGTATTGTATTTTCATATAATATAGTACTAGTTTATGTTTTTATATTAAGAGAAAAATATTTACCTCATTAAATAAAAACCAGTGTAATTTAATATATATGAATCTCCAACTAATACAACAAGACCTAATTATTTCATGTTATTATGACATAATTTCATTATCGATTTTTCTATCATATATATGTGTATAGTCTATGTATAATAAGTAGACCTGTCAAAACACAACCCGACCCGTTGACCCGACCCGACCCGACCGATCGAAATTTTTTGGGTTAAGACCCGAAATTTTTTTTCGACCCGAACCCGAAAACTCGGAAATTTTCCGGGTAATCTGGGTTTGGACCCGGTGACCCGATTGACCCGGTAATTTTGACCTGATTTACCCGATTGATCCGGTGACCCGGTTGATTTATAATTAAATATAATTAAATTTTTTTTATATTTAATTAAAATTTATCGCAAAATTATCAAATTATGATTTTTTTAATTTAAAAAAGAAAAAATTGACAAACCCGAAATTGACCCGAACCCGCCCGAAACCCGATCAAACCCGGGTTCTAGTCAACCCGAAAAACCCGAAACCCGTTTTACCCGAGACTCGGAGTGACCCGACCCGAACCGACCGGAATGACCCGTTTGACAGGTCTAATAGTAAGTAATGAGATTTTTTTTGGTAATTAGTAATGAGATTTTACTTTAAAATTAATTAACAATATAAGTGTATAGAGTCTGTGTATTTAATCCTCCTAATCCAAACTTTTTTTCAAGCAAGGACAACACAAGATCTTCTCTTTCCTTTTTGTATGTAGGTAGCTTCATCCATCTTCATTATTTGTGTGTATTTTATTGGGATTGGGGGAGCGTGTAGAAGGAATCAAATGGGACTTGTATAGGGCATTGTGTAAGGAGAAAGGGAGTAATATTTTATACTCTTTACATTCTCCTAATTTAGTGTATATATATTAGATTTTTTCTTAAAAAAGTAATATTATGTGTGGCAAATTGAGATGTCAAAAAGATTGATAAAATTAAAAAAAAAATTATAAAATAAAACATAAAAGGAAAGAGAATGATTTTTCTTTGCTCAGTCAAGGATTCGAAATAATTGGCAAATTATTATCGGGTAAATCGAGAGGATAAAGGAATGTCAAACAGACTAATTAATGTACATTTATGAAATAATGAAAACTCAAAACAAAGGAGAAAAATGAAACCCGAAACCTCAAACCAAAGCAGCAACAAAATAGTCTAGACTCTAGAGTGATGTTAGGAACTGGTATAAAGAGGGGCAAATTGTACTAAACAATTCATCTTTGATCATATTACAATGCAGAGTTCCTAACTAGCTCTCCCACACTCTCAATCCATTCTTGATCATTACACAACCAACAACCAAAGGTTTTAACAAAGTGGTATCAAAGATGAGAAAGATTATGAGTAGCGAGAATATAAGATAGACTGAGCTAAAACGGAGTCTTACTATAACATAGACGAAAAGCAAAAAAAAAAAACCTTAACAATTATATCATGGGAAAGATAAATGATAGATATAGGGTTCGTATGGGACGGGGTTAATAAACTGACTAAAATTATAAACAGGGTAAAAATTTATAAACTGTTGGTAAAAGTAGTTAAAAAATTATGAAAAAATATAAACTCCGTATGGGGAGAAAAACAGTTTATTTGTAAAAAGTGGAGTTTATTTGGTTTTTATTAGGGGTATTGTGGTACTTTCAAACCAAATAAGATAAAAGAGAATGGGTAAAATAGTAATTATGGAATATAAACATCAAAATAAGCTTCAATCGGAAGCTTATTTATAAACCCTTTTTTTAACTGACTAAAGCTTATTTGTTGTTCCCATACACCATTTAAACCTGTTTATTTTTTTAACAGCTAATAATTTCACGCTTTTTAGCTTGCTTATATGCAAGCCATACACAGCCATAAGCTTTGGATTTCTAGGGTTTTGAATAGTAAATTATAGTTTGGACATGTACAGTAGTAAAAAAATAATTGCAAAAGCGTGATTTTGTCAAATGATTAGGGGAATGGATTGATCTATTGGAAATTGGCATGTTGTTCTACATGTGATATATATATCCTTCAATTCAATTCAATTGAAACCCCATCATCACTTGCACAGTCACACTACTTGATGTAGTTTGAGAGTTAGGTGGAACTGTGCACATTGAAAGCCTATCAATTCATGTGAGCCACTCCGAATCATTCTTGGCCAAGCACTCGATCGAATTCGAGGACCATCATTATATATACATCGAAATTTCTCCACTCCTGAAATTAAGTTTCGGGGAATTATGTTTTCTAGGCTAATTTTCAATTAGAACGTCTTCGTCTGATAGTCTTAAATGTTTCCATATATTTTATGTTATATATAATATTGAGAATGAAACAATGTGAAGAGACAAAATGTCCCACATTGAATATGAGAAACATAAAGTCTTAGCATATAACCTAGTAGGCTACCCCACCTAATGCCAATTGGTTTTAGGATGGAACCCCGCTCGACTTATGTGCTAGGCTACTAGCGCAATGACGCACGTGTGCACACGACCCCCGATCCTGAGTCCCAACGGACTTCAGTATATAATTAATTAAACTTGTCAATTTTTATGTTCTAATTTATATGCTCCATCCATTCATAAAATGACATGATATGGTTTTTAATCCTCCTTGCAAAACTAGGGTGTGCTTGGATTTTAATTGTATTATGATATGATACGGATATCCAATTCACCCGTATCATATCATATCATAAAATGATATGATATGATACGGATATCCAATTCACCCGCAAAAAGCGGGTGACGGATGATGCGGGTGACGGGTGAAGTGGGTGACGGGGCGGGTATGGATGATGATTTTTCATCCAATACCCGCTCCAATAACCCGCCCCATAATCCGCTCCATTAACCCGCACCAATAATCACTTAATAAGAATCCAATAACCCAATTAAACATATCATTTTACTTTTCTATCCCTTAAAAACCCTAAATTTCTTTGTTTTGATATCACTTCCTCACATTATATTTATATTGTGTTTTTATATTTGTGTTTATAATGTTAGAAAATATCGTAGTTAATTTGAAAATTAAATTACGCAGTTAAATTACGAAGTTAATTTGAAAATTAAATTTGAGAATAGTCACATTGTTTTTTATTTTATAAGTTTTATATTTTCCACGTATTGTTAAAGTAGAAATCGAAATATTTTATATTTTATTAGTTATGTACAGTATACTTCACGTATTTTTAAATCCGAACTTGATATGTTAGTATGTTTTTTTTATAAGGAAAAAATTCGTATAATGTTTTAAAATAAAAATAATTAGTCTTCTTATTGGATATCTAATAATCACCCGCACCACCCGCTCACCCGCACGGGTTGGATGCGGGTGAAGGATTTGCGGGTGATGGAGCGGGGCGGGTGAAGATTTTTACCCGCGGGGCGGGTGATGGAATGACGATTTTCACCCATAACCCGCCTCATTTCCACCCCTAGCAGGGTTACGGTAAGCAAGATATGCGATTATGTCTACAACAACATTAGATTCCCTGAAAATATGACGAATAGCAACATTAGAAAAGAGACAAACAAAGATCCCGTTTAATATCCGACTGTAGAAGCTCAATATTCCGGGGAGACTTCCAGACACCTAGAAGAGCATTGACAATAACTAAATTATCTCATTCAATGAGAATTTGGTAAAATTAAGCTGCTTGACTCAAAGGACACCCATTCTTAACCCCAGATTTTCTGCGTAAAGGATGGAGCTATTGTTACACCTACCTCATCCTAGGGACAAAACGTTGCCAAAAGAATCCCTGATAACAAAACTGTAAGATGTATCTCCTCTATTACACACGGACCCATCGAAATTTAGTTTAACATAGTTGCTTGGTGGCTTAGTCCAAACATTGTTCCTATCGGTCTTCGTACCGATGGTGTTATCAGAATTCGTTCTTGTATGCCTCAAAGCAGGTCTTTGTAGAGTGGTTGTATCACCACTGAGATTAAGAGATTTCGCTTCCCTCCTAGGATTGGAGATTTGTAAGAACTAAGAGTTTAGTATCTCTAATATTAACAGATTTTGTGTGACCAAAAACTAACTGGTTTCTAAAGAATCAAATAGCCCACCAGCATAGACCTATATATATAGTTCAGCCATCAATCTTTTACCGATAGTTTTTTTATGTTATTGAGAATTAGATTTTGTTGATTTTGTTGATTATATCTCCAGTTCAAGGGTTGAATTGTTAGCTCCTGATGTAGCTGCGTAGCTACAATACAATCAATGAAAAGGTGTTCAACTGACTCATTAGTATTACCATATAAAACACAACCCAAGGGAACCGAGATGTGAGACTTCTGTAATCTATCTTTTCATTCTTTTGCGGCCAACCAACCCATCTCTAGCAAATTTCTAGAGAAAATGGCAGACCTTATAGGGGATGTTCAACTTCCCCACCCAGTCACAAGCAAAGTTTGACAACCCAAAACCATTAGGGATGAGAGAGGAAGTCGAGTTCGTAGAAAACCATCCATCCCCGGAAGTCAAGTTCGTAGAAAACCATCCATCCCCACTAGGGCCCCAATAAAGACGGTCTGAGAGGGGATTTGACGGTAGAATTATGTTAATTATGGGGTGGATCGATATCCGCTATAGATAGTAAGTGTTTGAGTTGAGATAGCAGAAGATTCACATCCCAACTTTTATTTATAGCTATGAAGTGACTAACCTTCCAAGAGAGATAGTAGTCACTAGTCAGTGAGTGAAGTCGGTGCTTTGTCAGCTAGAGGTTTATCGAAAGCCCAATTATCAGACCATAAGTTGACTGATTCGCCATCCCCGATACTCCAACGAAGATTGTGCTTAAAGAGATGTCTACTTGACATTAGCCGCGACCACTGCCAAAAAGTATTTTTTTTTCTTATTATAAAGTAGTAGGTGAGCTCCTTTAAGGTATTTTCAAAGACCACCCTGACCCAAATATTGGACGGTTCCGCTATAGTTTTCCACATAAGTTTTATTTGTAAAGCAATATTCATCGTTTCAGCCTTGTAAGTATATATCTAACTCACCATTGAGTGTGTGAGTACAAATTTTATTCCAACTGATAAGTGGTGTAAACATCACTTTTTTATTCCAGAAAAATCGTCTATACACAGACATTATCTAGTTCCTGTAGGACCAATGAGGGTAGCAGAAAAGCCTGCATTAGAAAGAGAGCACTCACATTGGCTTTAATAAGGATTTTCCTTCCTTCAACAGATAGGTTCCAAGGCTTCCATTTGGTTAGTTGTTGTTTTGTTATAAGGACAACATCAACAAAAGTGTCTATGTTAACCTTACCATTAATAATGGGGCAACCAAGATACTTTTCAAAATTGTTATCTTGAGGAATGCCCATAGAAGCAGAAATCGGATTGATTGCAGCGTGAGATGTATTTGGTGAAACCTAAAAACTTGATTTATGTAAATTGACCTTTTGGCATGATGCAATGCATAACCGATTTAGGATATTGATTAGTAATAGCTTGACATGCAGACGACACAACTTCTGTGAAAATCATAATGTCATCTACAAAAGCCAAAAAAGGTATTGTAACACCCGGTTTCCCGAACGAGAAACCCATATCTTTATTCGTAATAGATTCACGTTGTAATGTATGCGCCAACACCTATGTCGTAAGGATAAACAGGAAGCCTAGGAAGGGTGATAACGAGTCTCCCTGTTGCAGGCCTCTGGTAGGCAAGAAAAGGTTAGTGGGTTCATCGTTAACCACAACCATATATGATATCGTGGAGATACATTCTCGAATTCATTCGATATACCGTGGTGCAAAACCATATTTCTTCATGACTTTAAGTAGAAAGGACCCATCAATCCTATTATAAGCTTTTTAATTTCATGTCTAATTTCAATGCATCGATACCATGTTTTTCTTTTTGGATCTAAACGAGTGAAAAATCGCATGTGGTATCAATATGTTATCCAAAATAGATTGTCCTATAGTAAAAGCTCCTTGTAAAAGGTGAATAATTTTATTGAAAACTTTACTTAGTCTTGCTATTAGAATTTTTGTAATGATTTATAAATAGTTGAGCAGAGACTAATCGATCGAAAGTGATTAATAATTGACAAATTGTCTCATTTAGGAAGTAGAGTTAAGAAGGAGTGGTTAATCCGCTTTATCAATTTAACTGACGTAAAAAAGGCCTTAATAGCTTTCGTTACCGAAGCTAGGACCAACAATATCCCAATATATTTGGTAGAAATCCGCCAGTAGGCCATCAAGACTCTGAGCTTTATCAGCTGCCATAGAAAACACTGCATTCTTTACCTTGGCATTTGATACTTCACTTGTCAGCATTCGATTGCCATCTATATCAATTTCTGTGTTGATGACGTCAAGCTCGTTATCCAAACATTTGTTAGGGTCAAAAGTCGAGCGAAATCTATCTTTGAAGGCTTGTTCAAATTGTTGTTGAATGATCAGTCGTGAGGATCTGGTTGCCGATATTCCAAAAAGTTTTTTATGTCAAGATTTTAACATATTCTTAAGAAGTTTCATTTTCTAGATTGACAAGATGGAACACAAGGTACTTTCTCTTTCCAAAATCTAAATTTCATATCCACATCCCCAAATCATTTCCTCATGCTTTAATCGACCTGGTTTTAGGCTGATTTTGGGTTTCCGTCCTCCATTTTCGCTACTTCGACCTTCGATTTGGGGTTTTCGGTGCATCCTTGACTATCGTTGCAAGCCTCCACTCTTCGAAGCCTCCCTCTCATCCACCCGCGCTGTTCTGTGGTGATTCTCTGACATCTGTTTGGGCTGCATTGCCTGTCTGCATGGCTATGCTTCTCTCCGTTCATCGTCGGCACTGGTGGTGGTCTTTCAATCGGTCGACAACTTGTTTGTTTGATTGCTTATTCCGTTCATCATTGGTGCAAGTCTAATTTACAAGCCATCCCAAAGGGGCGATGTCCCAATTGGGTTAGCGTTATGAGATAAGTGTCTCAATTGAGTCAGTCTGTCGGCAACGCTATTAATTTACCAGTAGGCATGATGAATGTGGACCGAGAAAAATTTGTTGAGGTCCAAACGATAGTAAAAAAATAATTATTTCAATCTCCCTAAGGCAATTCCAAATACCCACGAGTGCACTAACATAGGGGTGGAATTGGTATAATACCGATTAGTTTTTGTCGTTACCACGTACGTACCAACCAATTATAATTGGTAATCATAAAATTCGAACCATTACCAACCACCGAAAGGGTTGTACCAACTTAATTGGTTACCAATTAAGTTGGTTGGTACGTGTTGGTAATGATATTTTACCATGTTTTGGGTGTACGTTGATGGAAAAACATACAAATAATCAAATGCAATACAACTTAAGTAAAATTTATAAGTTATTACAATTCAAAGCAACAACAAAAATACTTAAATTGTTCAGGCATTTCAGCATAAAAGCAATATAAAAACTTAAATAGTCCCGACAATATTCAAAATAACATGTTTACTTCCAAATAAAGTTTAGGTTTTAGTCTGAACCGAGATTAAGCTAGTATTCCTCCCTTGATTAAAAACATTTTATGAAAATAAAAAAATTCAAAAAGAAATCAAGTTAATAGGTAATACTTAATATCAAAAACACAATAACGAAATAAAAAAATGGTAATACTCCGTACTTATTAACTTGAATAACAAACAATACAAGTCTTAGAACAAAAAAAAAACAGCAAGTTTTGAACCGTTAAGGCTTGAACAAGTAGTACTTTTTTTTTTGATATCTTGATTAAACAATAGAGAAAATGGTGCTCAATATACCATTTATCTTGGCCCATTGCAAAAATAACCCTCCTCCGGCCCAATTTGCAGAAATGTCAAAAAGGCCCAATAATTTGCAAAAGTAACCGGTTGTGAGAACCTATTCCTGCGGGTGACCTTTCAATTGCAATTTGGAAAAGGAAAATGGTAGAAAGGAGACATCACATCACGGTCATCTCCCATACTCACAATTTCTGAAACCTGTAGAAATTCAAAAGACTTGGAGGAGAAAACCACCATTGCCAAAGCTTGGAGGGAGCACTTAGTGCAACGCCGGAACCGAGAGAGAGAGGGGGAAACCACCATTCAAGGGAGGGACGACCCGACATTGGAGAGAGACGAGAGTTGGTGCCCAATCCGCCATTGAAGAGAGGTTATCCCCCATTCTCTATCTCTAAGCTTTCTCCTTTTATGGCGGTTTGGGGGTTTGAATGCATGTAAATTCGATTTGGGACCGGTGGGAAGAATTGGGTGAATGGGGTTGAAAATTTGTGAAGGGGAAACCCTAATTGTATGTGTGGTGGGCGGTTTGGGGATAGGGGTGGAGATTTGCCATTGATGCTAAGTTGGTGATGAAATTGAAGGTCCAAATAGGGCAGAAACGATTAGACAACCCCCATGAAAGAATGATATTTGGAATTTGATAACTCGTCAATGGCGAGTTGAGTCGTTCTTGTGGATAGGGGAAACAATTGAATGGCTAGGTATAGGAAATTCTGAGTTGGCTTCGATTTGGGGAAGTAGGGGACAACACATATGACTTGTCTCCGATTAATTATAATGGATAGTGTCTTTGAAAAACTCATGGTTTTAAACAAACCATCATGCTCGATGTAGTCTGGATAAATCTACTTAGGTACTCATGGTTTTAAAAAAATTTCTCACACAAGGGATAATGAAGATGATATATACAAGATTTTAGAGGATTATGGATTAAAGGCTAGCAGCCCCTTTGAGGCCATAGTTTCAAGTCCCATGTGCTAGTTTGTTGTTAGTGTTGTGGTAAAGTGTTGTTTTTGGACCCAATCACACTCGTGATCAACCTTTTGTTGTCTAACTATATGCTCATGATTCTTATGATATGAAGTTCTTTGAGTTTCGTTACTCTTGTATATTGAATAAAAAAAAACGAAGATCCTCAAACCATCTGATGTCTTAAAGCAATCATATTTAGTTGTTGATGGTTTTTCGTGACATTTGTGTAGAGTTGTCATTTGGATAATGTTAAATTTTCTGGCAGAAACATTATTTTGACTGGCTAGGCATTTGTATATACTGGCAAGGATTATTACTGAAATGAGTATTATCTGAATGACAGATTAAGGACAATGACAAAATCGAAAGGAAAAAAGGTCGCGACGCCTTCGAGCAAGAAGGTATCACCTGTTATCACTTCTGAGACAGATTAGGGGCCTTATTCATTTGTCTTGGTGATGTCAACTGTGTGGGCTTGTGTGATATTTTTGCAGGCGACACTAGCCCTTCCTCCGACAAACTATTTTAGAGAGAGGTCGAACCAGTTCTCCAAGATGGCCATGCTGAAAGGAATGGACGATGGCCTAGCTGTGGCTGATTGGCAAATGTTGAAGGACAAGAGGCTAGGGGGCATTGTAAATATCGGATCCAATGTGTCGTATTGCTCAACCCTGATCCATTACTTCCTCGAGAGGCAACTGACTTATATTGGTTAGGAAATATTGTTGTTCATTTTGTTTGGTTGACTTGATAAACTTGTTAGCATTTTGAACTTTGGAACCATGTGTTTTTTACTATATATGTATGTTGTCGAGAATAACGCAACATTAGCCACAAACATCTATAATAAATATAACCAAGTCTCGACAACATACATATATAGTAAAAAACATGGTTGACAGTTTATGAGATATATAAAACATGGTAAGGGATTGCCTGTTATCGGCTTAGTATTTGATGAGATTGGCTAGGGAAAATATTATAATGGCTAGTAAGTACAAAACCTCATACATATGTGAAACTAAACGCCCAGTTATGCACAAAATAAACGACCAAACCCCCAAAGTTTCTCTGATTGATATGCATACTACCAAAATACTACCTTCCTCAACATACCCAAAAGATGCGGCATCCCACTACCTAATCATATAATCGCCTATCCATGCCACGCTTCCTTAAGTCCTCAGTGTTAGTGTTCACTATGAATTTTTTTCACCTTGATACAAGGTTATTCCCAATAAGCTCGGACGTTGCCTGTCGATCGTGGTTGTGTCTAACACTAATGCCGCATATGTGCTTCTGCACAAACTTCCGCAATTGCCACGCGTATCCCTGTGTATGTCTATATATATTCCGTTGATGACTAGGATTTCCCTTTGCCTGGCTAGTAACTGAATTTCTGGGTTTTATTCTTCCAAATTGACGTTAATGGCAGCCATGGAGAAGAATCAGTTGTTTTTCACTTTTTGGTCCACCTGTCGAGCTCCCCCATCTCCTTTTATACTCCCTTTGAAAACCAATAAACTCCCCATGTGATTTCCCTCCATTTTGCCTTGGCGGGAACTTTTTTTGTGAAAAGTGAACCCTCTCTCTCCTAGCATTAAATGCTAGTCATTCCAAGCTTTCGCACCCTTTCTCCCAGTGTCACTGTCACCTCTGCATTCCTTCTTTTTTCTTTTTCTTTTTTGCCAAAATGATTACACTCCCTCCTATTTTCGGTTGACACGTGTCCCACATTTTGTCACAACTTTTCCCGGTTTGTGCAAAGGGTAACCGGCAACCGGTTGTGCCCAATTTGCAAGAATGACAAATTGTCACGCCTTTGCCAATTTTCTAGGTGGAGGTTATTTTTGCAAAGTGGATGATGAAATGGTATATTCATGCAAATCATCCTAAACAATACTTATTATTTAACCAATTTTTTTTTTATTAACTTAGTAACTTGAATAACAGCAAGTCAGCAAGTCTTGAACAAACAGCAAGTTGAAACAACAGAAAAAGAAGTAATCTTATAACAATTAAATATAATTAAAAAAACTAAATATATATTGGTAGGAGTTGGTTGGTAATTACCGTACCAACCAATTGCAAATCGGTTGGTAATTGTAATCCCAACTTTTCCTTTTCGATTACCATTACCGTACCGACTTATGACAATTGGTTCGGTTGGCACGTGTTGGTATGATTTTCGTGGGAAATTTTCCCCAGCCCTGCAATTTTTTTTTATTAGGAAATAATTCGAGATCAGATATACCTGAATCTCGATGGCTGACAAGTCGGCAGACGAAAATTCGTCTAAACATACAAGCGAAAACGAAAACAAAAGGCGGTGCAAAACAACAAGTGAAAACGCACCCTACAAGAAACGATGGTCAAGGAAAACTAATTTCTAACATGAATGAGACATAAACTACGGACGAAAGTCAAGCACTGTCCTAAAACAGCACCACTGACCGGCGATACATCAGGAATTCCCGTGGGTAACATTGCTGAGGATATCCATTTCAATTTCAATATTAAGGATATTTCTTTTTTGGTCATAGATATGACTTCTTTTATAGCTCTATAGAGCCATATTGGGGCGTTTTGCAAAATGGTCACCAAATTGGACCTAATTTGCGAAATAGCCGCGTTTTGGGACAAATTATGGAAATAGACGCAATATAAACAATTTTCTCTCTCTCCTCCTAATTCTCTCTCCTCTCTCCCCGCTCCCGGACGTCTCTCCTATCTCGCTCTATTCCGTCTCTGACGCCGGAGGTGGACAAACCGGAGTTCGCGTGGGATCTCTCCTCTCCTCGATCCGAGATCTCCTAGATCCGAGATTCGAGATCCGTCGAGGCGCAGCGGCGAGGTCCGAGATCCGAGATCCGGAGTGATGTGTTCCAGCCCCCGTAGGATACGACTCCGACGTCGCATTTATTTATTATCTAGACTTATTTCTATTTTTAGCATTATTTATTAATAATGGTGTGGACTTACTTTACATAGTAAGTCCAGCCCGTTAGTTAATTAGGGTTATTAATATTTTCCTATAAATACTCCATTAGGGTTAATGTTTATTTTTACGTCAAATTTAGAGGATTGCAGAGCGTTGAGTTGATACTCCCCTTTCCTCCCTGACGTCAAACCCTAATTTCTCCTGATACCTAATTTACTGCTAAATTCATTGGATCTTCAATCAAAGGTTCTCGCTTGAATTGATTGAAGATCGGAATCTCAATCCTCGTTTGGAAGAGGTTCACCTTGCTCCGATCACCATCGCACCCACCGCTGCACCACCGCTGCTGTCCCTTTGCCACCGCTCTGCTGCATTTACTTGCGGGTTGCGATCGCCGGCCGATACTGTCCTCGTCGCTTGTGCTTGAGTTCCAAATCACGTACGCCTTTCGAGTTGATTTCGTAATTAGAATTGGCTAATTAGGCAATTCGTTATTTGCTGCCGCCGCCATTGAAATCAAAAGTCAACCCGATCACTTGGAATTATTTGCTGAGCTCCCATAGATCGAGTCCTAGTACGGAGCACAGTGATTGATCGATTTATACCTTTGACAACCGGACGATTGGGAGTGGTACTCGCTCAACCCGAGCCGAGTACGTATCAACTGGCATCAGAGCCAAGCCGGTTTTGTAAGTCCTTCGATCTCAATTTTTTTTTTCTCTTCCAGACATTTGAATGCAATGGAGAAGCGTTATCGTTATGATCCATACTCTCAGCGAATGAAATCATATTTTTATGATCCTAAATATGGGTTAGAGTTGACTACTTTTGATGGAATTGTGGATCCGGATGAATATCTGGATTGGGAGACGAACACCGAGTGTGTGCTTGATTATTATGGACTTTCAGAGACTGAGAACGTAGAGTGGGCATTATCCCTCTTTCGCAGGCATGCCGTGTACTGGTGGAATCGAATGGATGATGTCAGAGCTTCTGCTGGTCTTGCTCCGATCACCAAATGGAGGTATTTGAAATCCTTGATGAGAAAGAAGTTTTATGCTATGTCTCCTGATTCTTGTTTTATGAGAAAGAAGGTAGCACCTTCTACATCATCAGATGCATCGGAAGAAGTTAAGCTTGTGACAGAGGTTGATGTTGCAAGAGTTTCCGAGTCCGGAGAAATGCTTATTCCCAAATTCGTGTCCCATGAGACTAAGTTGACCCAAGAGCAGAGTGAGATCCAGGCCCTGCGACAACTTGTCACTGAATTGCAATCCAAATTGGATGCCTCTTATACACTGCCAGACTCCCTGGGGAAGGTTTCCGAATTTGTGCTGCAACCAGACAGTGGGAATGTTCCAGACGCACAGATTGATTCTGTTGATGAGGAGAAGGTACTTGATGACGTGTTTGAAGAGTTAGTGATTGTACCTCTTGGGCATGCTCATGAAGTTCCGACGGCTGAGGTTTGGGTGAATGTTGGCTCTATGTTTATTGAAGAAAAGGGCGTTGTTTTTGAGGTTGCTAGACCTCAAATTCTTCTGTCACCTATTCCAACCGTTTCTCTGTCATGTTGCTTCATGGATGATGCGCATTCCTCACTGGTTATCGCTTATTTGGTGCAAGGAAAAGTGGAGGAGAATGATATACTCCTCAAGTTCGACAAGAAGGCGCCACCGTGGATCCCACCATTGAAGATGCGATGGTATGTCTCGTCCCGTGTCACATTTCCATTTTATGACAACTCTCTATCACTGGACGAGGAAGCGGGGACGCTTCCCTCTCAAGGGGAGGAGAATGATGTGTTCCAGCCCCCGTAGGATACGACTCCGACGTCGCATTAATAAAGCATTTATTTATTATCTAGACTTATTTCTATTTTTAGCATTATTTATTAATAATGGTGTGGACTTACTTTACATAGTAAGTCCAGCCCGTTAGTTAATTAGGGTTATTAATATTTTCCTATAAATACTCCATTAGGGTTAATGTTTATTTTTACGTCAAATTTAGAGGATTGCAGAGCGTTGAGTTGATACTCCCTGACGTCAAACCCTAATTTCTCCTGATACCTAATTTACTGCTGAATTCATTGGATCTTCAATCAAAGGTTCTCGCTTGAATTGATTGAAGATCAGAATCTCAATCCTCGTTTGGAAGAGGTTCACCTTGCTCCGATCACCATCGCACCACCGCTGCACCCACCGTCGACAACCCTGTCCGTCACGCCGCTGCTGTCCCTTTGCCACCGCTCTGCTGCATTTACTTGCGGGTTGCGATCGCCGGCCGATACTGTCCTCGTCGCTTGTGCTTGAGTTCCAAATCACGTACGCCTTTCGAGTTGATTTCGTAATTAGAATTGGCTAATTAGGCAATTCGTTATTTGCTGCCGCCGCCATTGCAATCAAAAGTCAACCCGATCACTTGGAATTATTTGCTGAGCTCCCATAGATCGAGTCCAGTGATTGATCGATTTATACCTTTGACAACCGGACGATTGGGAGTGGTACTCGCTCAACCCGAGCCGAGTACGTATCACGGAGGTCCGATCGAGATCCGAGATTCGAGATCCGTCGAGGCGCAGCGGCGAGCGCCGGAAATCGAAGGCGGAGCGGCCGGAGGCGGCGAGGCCGAGCGACGCCGAGCGAGGCTAAGCGACGATGCCAGATTCAGATCCGCCCTGGAGGCCGAGCGAGATCCGAGCGAGGCCGAGCGAGATCCGAGCGAGGACGAGCCAGATCCGAGCGAGGCCGAGCCGGATCCGAGCGAGGCGGAGCGAGGCGGAGGCGGAGCCGGACGCGCGTTCTCTTAATCGGGAGGAAGAAGAAAGAATTTTTTATTAAATTACAAAACTTATCCCATAATTATGAAAATTAAAAAAAACTATCTATATTTTATTATGAGATCCATAATCTATATTTTTATTTTTATTTTTGCACAAAAAAATGTTATACTTGCACAACATATGATTATATTTGCACAAGCACAACATACAGTTATATTTGCATGACAAAATGTAAAATAAAATTAAAAAAAAAACTAAACTCGAGTCATATTTGCACAACTTACGAATATATTTGCATAACATACTCTTATATTTGCATGACAAAATGTTAAATAAATAAAAAAAATATAGATTATGGATCGCTTACACTTTATTGAGAAAGTCTGAAATTATATTGAGATAAAATAAGATCATGTTGAGAATAATTTCACAAGTCTTGATTGTCGTGCAACTCTTAAAACAGAGTCGTGCAACTCCTACAACAGAGTCGTGCAACTCCTACAACAGAGCCGTGCAACTCCTACAACAGAGCCGTGCAACTCCTACAACAGAGCCGTGCAACTCTTTTTTCCGTGTCAGCATTTTTTTCCCCATGTCAGCACTTTTGCAACATAGTCGCGCAACTCTTAAAATAGAGTCGTGCAACTCTTGCAACATAGTCGTGCAACTCTTACAACATAGTCGTGCAATTCTTACAACATAGTCGTACAACATAAATCGGGTTGAGAACAATTTCAGAAATCTCGATTGTTTTGCAAAAAATAATCTATTGTTGAGCAAAAATAAGAGTAAGTTGTGCAAATATAAGAGGACGCTGTGCAAATTTAATCATAAGTTGTGCAAATATGACCCTAGTCTAGTTTTTATTTATTTTATTTTTTAACCTTTTATCGTGCAAATATAAGAGTACTTTGTATAAATATAATCATAAATTGTGCAAATATAATCCAAGTCTAGTTTAGAGTTGCACTTTTTTCCGTGTCAGCACTTTTTTCCCCCATGTCAGCACTTTTTTTAGAGTTGCACAAGCATGGATAACAATTTCACAAGGAATCGAAGAAGCACACGACACATGAATCATAAGCCGATCAAATGATGTCGAACAATTCCATCAAGCCTGGATAACAATTTCACAAATATGATCCAAATCTAGTTTTAAGAGACGTGCAACTCTTAAAATAGAGTCGTGCAACTCTTACAACAGAGTCGTGCAACTCCTACAACAGAGCCGTGCAACTCTTACATCAGAGCCGTGCAACTCTTACAACAAAGTCGTGCACCTCTTAAAACAACGTCGTGCAACTCTTGCAACATAGTCGTGCAACTCTTCCAACATAGTCGTGCAACTCTTACACCAGAGTCGTGCAATTCTTAAAATAATATTGAGAGAAAATAAAATCATGTTGAAAACAATTTCACAAATCTCGATCGTTTTGCAAAAAAAATAACCTATTGTTGAGCAAAATTAAGAGTCGTGCACCTCTTAAAATAGAGTCGTGCGACTATTAAAACAAATTCATGCAACTCTTAAGACATGATCGTGCAACTCTTGCAACATAGTCGTGCAACTCTTACAACATAGTCGTGCAATTCTTACAACATAGTCGTACAACATAAAATCAAGTTGAGAACAATTTCATAAATCTCGATTGTTTTGCAAAAAATAACCTATTGTTGAGCAAAAATAAGAGTGCGTTGTGCAAATATAAGAGTACTTTGTATAAATATAACCATAAATTGTGCAAATATAATCCAAGTCTAGTTTAGAGTTGCACTTTTTTCCGTGTCAGCACTTTTTTCCCCATGTCAGCACTTTTTTTGGAGTTGCACAAGCATGGATAACAATTTCACAAGGAATCGAAGAAGCACATGACAAATGAATCATAAGCCGATCAAATGATGTCGAACAATTCTATCAAGCTTGGATAACAATTTCACAAATATGATCCAAATCTAGTTTTAAGAGCCGTGCAACTCTTAAAACAGAGCCGTGCAACTCTTACAACAGAGTCGTGCAACTCTTGAAACAGAGTCGTGCAACTCTTGAAACAGAGTCGTGCAACTCTTAACACAGAGTCGTGCAACTCTTACAACAGAGCCGTGCAACTCTAAAATTTCATAATGTTATTCATGAAATTTATAGTTTTATTCATACAAACTAAAATCTAATTTTAAAATGTATGTTAATCAATTACATTAACAAAATACAGATTTTTCTCTTTCACTATAAGGTTTACTACACACCAAATCTGAACCATATAGTGAAATATAAATAGTTTTTTCCAAAAATGGGATAATTTTTGTAATTTTCATATTAATGGGGTAATTTTTGTAATTTTCCAAAAATGCTTTCGTCAACCTCCAGTTCTCCCTCCCGCGAATCAGATCCGGCGTCCGACGGCCCCCTTCGCTCCGGCCTCCGCCGCTCGCTCCCTCCCTCGTTCGCTCGACGTCCGCCGCTCACTCCCTCCCTCGCTCGCTCGGCCTCCGCCTCCGCCTCCGCCTCGCCGCTGCCTCGACCGGAGGAGCGATCGGATGATTTCAGATCTGAACTACTCGCTCGCTCACTCCGCCGCTCGCCACCCCCTCCGGCTAGCTTCGGCCTCGCTCGCTCGCTCCCTCTGCAGCTCGCTCCCTCCCTCGCTCTCTCGGCCTCCGCCTCGCCGCTTCCTCGATCGGAGAAGCGATCGAATATTTCAAATCTGACCTAATCCTCGACGGGAGGAGCGATCGGAGTTGAATTGGAACTTGAATTCGGCCGATCTGATGTCGAAGAAGGAGCAATCGATCGATGCCCCGCCGATTCACCGATCTGGTCTCTCCTGGCGTGAATTGGAATTCCCCGATTTTGTCTCGAGAAAACTGGAAAGAGAGGAGAGGGGCAGGATAGAGATATTAGGGTTATATAGCGGCTATTTCGCAAATTTGTCCAAACCCGCGTCTATTTTGCAAATTTGTCCAATTAATGTGCTTATTTCGCAATTTTTTTCTATATTTTGCATCAATGACATAATTTTTAGCTTTAAAGTATATGGTACCATTATGATTTCGGATAATATAGCCTATGGAAGTTTATCCAGAATCGAGTCTGGAGTCACTCATCTATCACTTGTACAATTTTTTTATAACAAAAATCATACATGAAGAAATTCCTTTTTTATTTGAGATCCGCTAACCTATTATATATTAATCCGTTTTATTTAATTCCAATTAAGCAAAACTTTAAGGATGAATTATTAATTCATAACAATTATAGTCATCCTATATATGTAACTCGAGATTATCCCCACTTGTATATATAAATAGTAGAAAATAGGGTAGGGTGGGAATCCCAGAATTGATGAAGGTAGGGTGCTATTGGAGAGTGGAGACCATTTTGGGAATGAAGTCTATTTGTTAGTAGCAATCTGGATTCAAAACATATCTGTACATGTCGTTGGACCTCACGACAAATACCCCCCTATTTTGGCCTCATTACAGGTTACTTTATTTTCTAAATTATAATCTCCTCTTCTTCTTCTTTTTCTTTTTCTTTTTTAAAAAAAATGCTATACAAATAATATCTTTTAAAAAAAAAATGCTATACAAATAATATATATAATATAACTTCCAATTCAAATGCAACCTCTTCAAACATACTTAAAAAAATAATTTCAAACTGGCCTGGACTCTTAAGTTTCTCTTTTCCTTGCCGTCTGAAAGCATTTTTTCAGGAATAAAGTAACACTTTTGATTACAAGACTATGATATTTGATACGTATTTACAATATAATAAATATAACTATAATGTCGGAACAAATGCAGTCAGATACATGGTGGCTTTTCATAAAAAGAAATTATTTTATGTATTACTCCCTTAATTCGTTCCTTTTTATAAGAATTAAACCAACTTATAAAAAAATACTAAGGGAAAGAGTATTTTTGTTCATGGAAAATAAAAACACTCATGCAGACCATTAATTTCAAAGTGCAGGCTCTAATCCAACTACCCTATCCACTTTCAGATATGAGAAATGGAAAAAACCACCAGCGGGATATTACAAACTGAATTTTGATGGCTCTTATTACCAGTCAAGGGTTGGAACCTTCAGTTTCATGATTCGGGATCATATGGGAAATATTCTGTCTCTAGGAGGGGGCCCTTGTAATAATAGCTCCGCTGTTTTTGCTGAGGCCATGGGCCTTCGGATGAGTGTCTCAAAGGCCAAATCGCTGGGAATAAATAACCTTCTGATCAAAGGAGATTGCTTGATCGTCATAAAGGCTCTGCTGGGGGACTTGGTTTGCCCCTGGAATATCGAGCTGCTGATGGCTGATACGAATGTCGATTTATATACATTCTCTCATGTTGCTATTCGTCATATTTTAAGGGATTCTAATGTTGTGGCTGACAGAATTGCACGTCTGGCCTACACTGTCCCTGCCAATGATAGCTACACTGATGATCCAGAACTTCGTGTTCTCGTCCACTCGGACACGCTAAGAAAGAAGCCGAGTCGTCGGCGTATTTCCTAATCCTTATCTGCTTCCAAAAAAAAAGAAAAAGTGCAGACCCTTAATTTCCTAATCAATAGGAAAACGGTTTGGATCACCCATAACCTAGAAAGAAGACCAATATAAATTGTAGGTAATAAGTGATTTTTAGGAGGACCAATATAAATTGTGTAACAAAGGCGTTCGTTGGGCTCATTTGGTTAAACGTGGGAAGTATAGTATAGTTCCCGGGAAGTTAACTTCCGAGGAATTCAATTCCCGTAAATTGAAAATCATGGGAATTAAGAAATTCTGTTTGGTTTTGGATTTTGGATTATAGGAATTGAAATAACAAAATAGAATTTTTCTATTAAAAATGGTGGAATTGGAACTTACCTGGGGGACTAGGTAAGTGCACTCCCTCCAAAATGGGGGAATTTAAATTCCCGGGAATTCAACTTCCTGGATTTTTCTGTAACAAAAAAACCAATCAAACGCAGGTATTATCTCAAATTCCTGAGAATTTCTACTTCCTGAGTTTTTGAAATGTCAACCAAACGAGCTTTAAGTTGGCAGGAAGAGAAAATATCGTAGGTATAGAAAGAAGATCTTAGAAAAGATAATAGTATGAATTATTATTTTGTCTAAGGTATTATATCTTATGAGTTTCCTTTTTTATTTGTTTTCATAGAGAATATATTAGGGGTTATCCGTCTATCGATTTGTCGGTCTTCGAGGTTCAGATTTGTCTGCCTCAAATTTTTACCTAATAAAAAAAAATAGAGAATATATTAGGGTTTATTTATACCTCTCTATATATGTAACGAGTTAGAAAACACTCTCGTTTGAGAGGGTTTTGGCCGCTACTTTTCCTGATCGCCTCGGCTTACCGTCACCATAGCCACCGCCCTAGCCACTGCCTCCGGTCCGAGCCTCCTGCTGATGCTCCACCAATTACCTTGGTCCTCATACACCAACCGTCCTCCTCCTCGCTCATCGGCATCTCAAGTGATGTTAGGTGTTGCTTAATCTCCTCCCCGACTGTCCGTTCCGATCTTGTTTTTCAACCACCTCGGCTCCTCCATTCTTCCGGATGCCTCCGTTTGGATTCAGCCCACACAGACCAACCAGGCACTAGCCCTTTTTACTCTCTTCTTTGAGGCGTTCGGTGCCCGCATCCGCGCCTCCGAATCCCTCGGCCCTCCGTCTCCCTTCATCGCCGACCTGCTGCTTCTGCGGCTTTCTGCAACCTCCTACCATGCCAGATTCCAATGACAGCGTTGTTTTAACGCTTGCTTCTTTTTTGAGGAAAAAATGAATTACAAAACAATATGGGTTGTGTTTTTCGCCCGCTACCTCTTTCGTTTTCCGTTTCATCATTGCTCTTTTTTGCTTCTTTGCCTCGTTTTTTATCGCCTCTATTTGGGTTATCCTTGTGGTAGTCTGCTTCGATTTAGTTATCGTCCTCGAGGGTTGAGATGGGTGCATTGGGGTTTGATTATGCAATGGTGTGGTTTGTATTTGAGTTAGCGGGTTCGTGTAATGTGCTGTTCTTGCTGTGTTGCAGGCTTCTTGTGAGCGATGTTGATTTGCCATGTTCAATGACGTCGTGGTTGTGCGTTGACATCTGAAGGCTCTCTTGAGTCCATAATCTGAGGTGTCCGCTGGTCCCCAGAGTTCTCTATCTGCGTTGTCCCTTTGGCCGATCGTTTTTGTTCGTCTTTTGGCTTGTGTTTCGCGGTGTAGGATGGCTTGTACTTGTATTTTATTTATGTCATTTGCTTCTGTAATTTCCTTTATGTCATTTACTTCCAGTTGTACATGATGGTTAGTTCATCTACCGGCTTGTCCGGTCTCTCAGTTTCTCTAGACTTGTCTAGAGAACCGAATCCTTATCTTACTTCAAAAAAAAAAAAACGAGTTGGGTATGTGCGCTAAGGAGAAGAAAAACAAGGTGAACTTGTGAGCTCAGTATTACCAAGGTTATTGTACAATTATGGTCAAATTACATTAGTGTATCGGTTTGTACTATTGAAGTTTTATGTAATTAAAGACAGTTAGGCCTTAGCTTGCTTGGTATAAAGGTAGTAATCGGAATGGGAATATTGAAAATCGGAATCGGAATAATTTTTTTTTAATCAGTTATTACCGAAGCATGTTGTTTGATATTAAGTCAGAATGAGGCATTAAAAAGTCAAATTTTAAAAATCAAAATCTCAAATTAGGCATGAAAACCACATAAATCAAACAGACCTAATTCAAAAATCAAGATCTCAAAGAGGAAGCGCCAGGCAGTGTTGGTGGTGAATTGCATCTTGGAGGAGGGATGGGCGATGCCACGTATACCATCTAGAAGGGAGGGTGTGGTTGCAACAATGAGGGAGGGAGGGAGGGAGGGAGGGGAGAGAGCAGTGGCGGTCGCAGGAATTGCTAGAGGTGGGACGGAATTTTTTGTTGGGAGTTTTTTTTCTCGGTATATATAATAAATAATTTTTTTTTAAATATATTGAAAGAAAACCATAAATAGTAGTATATAAATATGATATTTTATTGCAAAAATTTAATAATTTATATATATGTGTACTTGATTAAGATTTTTTTATATATATATATTGAAAGAAAATTATAAATTTTTTAAAGAATTTGTCATTGGTAAATGAAAAAAAATTGATAGGATTTGAAAAGTATGACAAAAAAACCTCATAAATTGTTGTTTAAATATGACATTAATAGCAAAAAAAATTCATATGAATAAAAATTTGAAGATTTTTAAAAAATATATGTGTAACATAATGAACTATCTTATGAAAATATTAAAAGAAAAATATAAAATATGATTTAAATATGACATTTATAGTAAAAAAAAATTGGTAGGAATAAAAAATAGTGCAAAAGAGAAAGGAATGAGATTTGAACCCATGATCTTTTGGTAGGTTAAATTTCCTTCCCTCCTTTTACCAACTAAGCTAGACAAGTTTTATGTTCTATTTTATATTTTATATTTTATTTAAAAAAAAATACTACGAAGTTCCACTGCCGGAGAGTGGGGCGGCCGACCCCCCGCGCGGACCCCTGCGCCGCCATAGGGAGAGAGAGGGTTGCAGCGCGAGGAAGAGGATGACGATGGTGATGAGGTAGGATTTTCGTTTTTAAATACTTGTATGTTTTTCCACCTAATAACGTACTATTTTAGTAAGGGTGATAATATTTACACCCATAAATTTTACTATATGCACCACACCTACGCCTCTTGAATCACACCCCTGCTCCTCTTGAGTCACACACCTGCCCCTCAAGAGACGCAGAGTGTTTTAATGTAAAATACCCTACGCCTCTTGAGAGGCAGGTGTGTGAATCAAGAGGGACATGGTGTATTTTTTTAAAAAAAATTATAAAAAGTGGGATTTGTGGTGTATATAGTAAAATTTCGTGGTGTAAATAACATGTAGGTTTAGTAAACAATAAATAGCACACCCAGTAGCGGAGCCAGAATTCCGGGCAGGGGGGTGCTAAAAAAATTTCGTGAAATATTTTTTTGGGTGTATAGTTGATAAGAAGATTTTGTAAAAAAATATTGAAAAAACACTAAAATTGTTATTTTTTATGATTTTTTTTTTGTATTTAAATAGTTGAGAGTAAAAAAAAATAGAAGAGAAACAAAAAAATATAGATATAATTTAAACATAAATATTGAAAGAAAGGGTTTAATATATAATTTAAACATAAATATGACATTTTTTTAATGAAATGGTTGATAGAAATATAAAAAAATCTAAAGAGAAATTAAGAAAAATTAATGATAGAGTGAAACAAATAAAAAGTTAAGGTAGTGGGATTTTGAACCCAACACCTCTTTTTTTTTAACAGTAGGCAAGAAGTAGATCGACTCAGCGATCTAGAAGATCGACTCAGCGATCTTGAAGCCATCAAAAGATGGCTTGAATGACCCTACGCAGAGGGTCGCTAGTAAAAAAGAAAAAATTTCTAAGACTACAATTACAGAAATTTAAAATTAAAAATATCTAAGAAAAATTAAAACTATACTTGACTCTAGTTCTTGTGGCTTAGATAGCGGTGGCGATTGTTGCATGCGAAAGCTCGGACTCGCTCAATACTATTGCTGCATGTGAGGCTGGACTGATGATGCCGGATCTAGACCCACGGGTCATAAATCACAGAATCAACAATGGGTTATTTTGGGTTTAAAAGATTTGTTAAGGGAAATTTTTGGATGGGTGCTTGGTGGTTGTTTGTTAAGGATTGTTTGAGGTCCCAAAGAGAGGCTAAAAAAAACCACTGACAAGGGACCATGGTTTGGGGATTTTGTGTTTGTAAAAAAGGTTTACTTGAGATGGGTTTCTTTGACTTTGAGTGGGGGAGGTTTTGTGTGTGGCTAAGGGGAAGAGGTGCACGGGCGGCAACAGGGGCAAGTCGACCACCGTGTTGAAGCGAGGGTAGAGCTCACCGGAGAGGAGGTCGGAGGCGAGGTCGAGATGAAGGAGATCTGGGCTGTTGGGGACCAGGGGAGGGGGAGCATGCAAGGGGAACCACCGACCGTCAGAGGAGGCGCCACCACAAAGGGAGGCGCGGAAGCCATCGGCCGAGTAGGTTGAGAGATCTGGGGAGGGAGTGTAACTGATGGGCCGGGGACCACGTCGGAGCCGTTAGGGCCGACAGAGGAGAAAGGGAGGAGGAGGTGAAGCGGCGTCGGGGCCTCCCAGCCGGAAGAAACCAGGACAATGCCGGGGAGGGAGATGGTCGCCTGTGGGGCCGCTGCACTGGCCATCGGAGCGAAGAATCACCATCAACGGCGGCGGCGGCCAGAACAAGAGCATCGGAAGAGGATCAACAGGGGTGGGTTTTGTGGGTTGGGTTTTGTGGGTTGTGTTTTCCAAAGGAGATTTTTAGAGGAAGTGGTGCTAGCGGCGGGGGGCCAGTCGAGAAGGCCACCGGAGGTAACCTTGGATGAAGGAGGAGGAAGAGGTAGCCATGCTGAGGCGGCTAGGGTTTTCCTTTTCAAGATGGCCCTTGAAAGAGTAAAGAACAAACCTATACCTATCCCCTGAATCCAACACCTCTTGATTCTCCTTACTTCCTCCCTTTCTTTCCTTACCACTTGAGCTAGATAGCATTTATGTTTTAAATATCACTTAAAAGTATTATATTACCTTAAAAATACTAAATATATGCAAAAAAAATATATTTATTTTTTATATTTTTTCCCGAGCCAGGGGTGCTCGAGCACCCCCAGCTCCGCCACTGAGCACACTGCACACCTCCACTTCAAGACACCTCTGGCCATTAACATTTTACAAGTAACTTAATTGCAAGTGCTTGGCCGGCTTGAGTTACCTCTCCGATTAGTTAAGACGCACTTAATTGTGATTTAAGTTTCCATTAATACCGAGCTTATCTCATAATCAATAATACTTTATTACTTTGTATTGACACCACTCTTACTTAATTAGACCACATGATTTGTATTGCTGTCTTTTTCTTAGAGGTTCCTTTCGATTTAGTTGCTCCGTAACCGCTTCAATAATCAAGACTCAGACTGCCTACGACTGGCATATTACATCAATTTTCAATATTACAGATGCATCCTTTTTCTTCACTAACTCAAACTTTTTAAAGACTTTTTTTAAAAAATATTCAAAAATTATCAAAATTAAATTATAATATAATATGTCAAATTAAACTAGATAATAATAACACAGTTAAATTTATAAATATTATTATAATAATAATATTATGAAATATTTTAAGAATAAAAATATATATTTCATAATAAGATAAATAGATGCGGAATAAATAAATAGATGGACACACGAATTGTTAACGAGTTCGGCACGAACTTGGTCTACGTCACCGCCTAGGGTTATCCAACCCGTAGGATTCAAAATGCTTCTTATATATTTCACTTCCTTAGAGCCCTAGAACTTACTAGAAGAACTTCATTTCTTCTATACAAAGCATCACCGTTTCTATTCTATCACTCAAGCTTACAAATGAAATAAAAACCCTCTTTACACACCGAAGTGTGTTTTGTTTTGAGTATGAGCTAAATGACTTGTACAATAAGCTATAGTGTTTCCCTCAACTCTCGAAAATGAAACTAGCCAAACTTTATGAGAACTTGAGAGAGAAAATTAATGATGAATGCTTGCCGAGAGTTGTTCTAGATCATCTAGAAGATTTGATGAAACCGAGAATTCCCATAGCCCTTATATAGCTTCCAATCCATTCCAGAAATATAGTTAAGGATTCCACTTTCCATACAACAAGGTTAGGAGATCGCATATATATATATTTGAATAATATTGATCCAAAAAGAGGATCCTTACGGCCTAATACAGAGGCCCGCGAACGTGAATGAGTATGGCTCAAACAGTGGCGGATTCTGAAATTGTTGATTGAGGGGGCGAAAAATTATGATAAAAATATATTATCTGTAAAATTAAACTCTAATTTTTGTTTTCTGAAAAATCATCAATATTATGGATGTGTAAACTAGAATAAAATCAAAAATCATTCATGATTTATTTCATGGTTTTCAAATATTTCAATATAACCTCCTAATTTGAAGTTCTCGGATATAATTATATTATTAAGAGATGAAATTAATAAATGATAATTACAATAAACATATATCGGTTTGGTAAATGATGTAGGAAATGTTGTAATTTAGTGTTGAAATTTGAAACGCTTATAACTTTTTGCTCATATATCGGATTTGAGCTTATAATATATCAAATCGAAGCTACCGACGAGAGGAATATGTATGTTAAATTTTATTTTCGATTGGGGGGGAGGGGGGCGACTGCCACCACCGGCCCTAAAGAGGATCCGCCTCGCCGCCCAAATATCCGGTATTGCAATGTTTCCCGCACTTAAACAAGTCATCACATAAACGGCATAGAAATGAAGTATGAGACCATTGACCAAAAAAATGAAGTATGAGACCAAATATTTTAGACTTGGTTTCAAAATCTTGAAACAAAGCCTTTTGTTTTGTCTTTTATCATCCTTAAGTTTAACCTACACATTAGTATTTTAAGATTTTACAATTAAGGTGGAGTCTTCATTAAATATATAATTGGAGTTTGAAACTTGAAAGAGAGCGAATGTAGAGCATTAAAAATGCCATTTTTTTTTTGTGTGTATAATTCAAACTGAAAAGTGGATCGATAAAATGGAAATTGAAAGTGGGATTTATTTTATTTTATTTTATGGTTGTCAAATACTCCGTAATGGGCATACGTAATAGATAAAGGAATCATTGCATTTGGGAGTAATTATGTAGTAAGGGCCAAAATTAATAAAGGGAAAGCAGGCAGATTATTTGAGAATACTACCTCCGTTCCATAATACATGGGCTTTTCCTTTTTGACACGTTTTTTAAGGAGCGAAAAACTCTATGAAATATTATTTTTTTAATCAAATTTTTTATATCATTTGATACTTATTACTAATAAGTATCAAATTATATAAAAAATTTAATTAAAAAAATAATATTTCATATAGTTTTTCGCTCCTTAAAAAACGTGCCGAAAACTAAAAACCCATGTATTTTGGAACGGAGGGAGTATCATTCAAGGGAGGTGAACCCAGATTGTGGAGAAAACCTATTTCTAAACCCGCCGCCACCACTAGTCCCATTCCACCGCCTCATCGATCACCGCCTCAAACCTGCCGGAAACCAAGCCAAGCCACCATCAGCAACCGATATGGTACCCAAAAACCCAAATACAACCCGATTGAAAAGCTCCTTCTCCCAAATAGAAAGAGCCAAAACATTAAGTCAAAAATTTGCTCCCAAAATCCTCTTGAGCGTGAAAAAAAGAAAGAGTAGAAAGCCCCAATTTATCCATGAGCTGGTAACCGAAGGTGTTAATTCGAACAAAGAGTGTCGAAATTTCAAGAAAAGAAAAAAGGGTGCACAAATCTGGGGTAAATGGAGGCGTTTTCCGGAGGTGCTGCGGCTGAAGAGGGCTGGTGGCGGTGGTAGTTCTCGGAAGGGGTGCTTTCCGGCCCCCATTTTCTTCGGAGCTTGCTTCTGCGACTTCGTTTCATCGCTCTCCTCTTTTGGGTGCGTTTTCTGTCCGTCTCCTGCATTTGGCTCGGTGCTGTCGCCGTGGCCATCAAATAACCCGCAACTCTCATACTCACACCAGGTTTGCCCTAATCTTAATCAGATCTTCAAGTATTGTATTTACAAACCCAACAATTTCAACCCCAAACTTTTCTACAAACACTATATATGGAATCGTTGTTGTCTCGAAATGTCGGGGCTCGGACTCTCCCCGTTTCGGGCTCAAAGCCTAGCATGCAACAAGTTTTCTCAGCTCAGCAGTCCAAACCTTTCCGAATTTGTCCTACTGGAGGTGCTCATTTCTATCCCCTTCGGTGTGGATACAAATGCTAAACCCCCCTCTAGGTATATAAGCATGCAATTTCACTGGACAAGTAAGTTTACCTATAAACCTATCGACGCTCTATTTCTTAATATCTATAATCTCTCTCTGAGCTTATATGTGAATTCTCTCTCCTTGGGATGTTCAAGGCTGACCAAAGCTATTTATGATTTTCTGATCTTATTTGTTAGATTGTCTTTCTCCTTTGGGCTGGTTTTCACTCTTTCCGAATTTCTAGTCTTGAACTGTATCTTATATCATAAATCTAAGAAGGACATGATTTTTCCACCTTTCACTCCAAAGATCTTCTCTTATTTTGACTGGTTGTGCCTGGAATGCAAGATGAACTGTAACAATCTGTTTATTAACAAGGATATCCTTTCAGTTTACGGTAAGTTTTTATTTAATCCTCTGATTTTATCTCAGCAGCCTTTTCCCCACCAGCTCTCGTGTGCTCTGTGTGGTGGATGGCTCCAAACCTTTACTAAACCCTTCAGACACCAAACTTCCATCAAAACTAATAGTAAACAAATGCTTTTTTTCCCTCAGTATGTCATCCATGATATGCTAATAGCCATTGCTTTTGAACAGATTTGGAAAGTCTGTCGACACATGGGTACATCAGTTTTCACCCTAAATAACCACAACCATGTCTACTCTAGATGGAATATCTTCACAACTTTTGCTGCTGGTTTCATTTTCTACTCCTATCACTATGTTGTTTCCCAGGTTCATTTTAGCTCTAGAAGGATTTCCCAACTAAGTACTGTTATTATTTGGATTTTGCAATTTATCATGTACTTCTACTATAAGCTAAATCTTAATCTTAATCTGATGCAATCCTTCAGTTTTTTGTTGATTTCTCTGTCTTGCTCTTGGCCTGGTTTTGTTGTGGGTGATTTTTTGCAGGTTAAGTTTCCTTTAGTCCTTTGGTTTTGCTGCCTCTCTTTGGTACCTAATGCCACTTATGTCACAAGGTTTGTTATTCTTTCTCAACTATCCAAACCATGTCCCATGCATATTCTTTATATGCACGTGGTGATTGGCAAGGACACAAAACTTTATCCCAAATCTTCAAACAAAACTTGCACAAACATTCTATCCCTTCTCTGTAAGGGGTCCAAAACAAAGGTGAATCTCATTTTGGTACACCATGATCGTTTTTATAGAAAATCCAATAACATTCACAAAACACTTAAGTACATTGTCAAAGCTCAACTCCATATAAAGCACTCAAACAGGAATCAAAATAAATGCCTACAGAATTACACCTTGTGTGGTTGCTGGACATCAAACTATCATAAACCTGCTAGCAAATATTACTCAACCATAACAGCCGGCAGGCAAAACCTCAAACATACTCATGATTAGTATCGGATATTGGAATATAAGAGGCTCTAGAAGGCCATTACTATGGCAAGAAATCAAGCAAGTAAGAATGAGAAATAAACTTGATATCTTAGCATTAACAGAAACTAAATCTGTCCTCCCACCCCTGGATAACCAAATCAAGAGTGCAGGCTTCCAATTTTGTTACTCCATTCCAGCTTCTGGAACTAAGGGTGGCATTTGGATACTCACTAGAGAAAATAGTATAATAAGTGAAGATAACATTATAGAGCAATCTGACAGAATATTCATGATTGAACTCACTATACAAGATTTAAGCCTAGCCATAATGTTTGTCTATGCTCCTAGTATTGAATCAGAGAAAACAAGATTTTGGGAAGATGTTTATACCAAAGTAAATAGACATATGTTGTCAGTCCTAATCATTGGAGATCTTAATGACATAGAAAATGATACAGAAAAGGTTGGAGGCATCCATCCCTCAATCAATAGATTCAGAAGGCTTCAAGAGGTTAAACAAGAACTTAATCTTCAAACTATCCCTTTCAAAGGCTCACCCTTTACTTGGAGAAAGCATGCAGGAGCTTTAGATAATACCTATGAAAGATTGGATAGGGGTCTTGTTCATCAAGATATCCTTTCAAAATTCAAAGAATTATCTATGCACCATCATCCTTTTATGTCATCTGACCACTGCCTCATTACAACTAAGATAGGTTCAGCCTCAAAGGAAAAAGGATCTCCTTTTCGCTTTGAGATGGCTTGGACTACATACAAAGAGTATGAACATATGGTAAAGCAAGTATGGAAGAACAAGTTCTCTGGATCCTTTGGCTTTACACTTATGCAAAAACAGAAGCTCCTAAAAAATAACACTAAGAATTGGTGCAAATCACACAATAACAATCTTCTTAGACAATTAACTAAGGTTGAGGATCAGATTAAGGAACTACAAAAATCTCTACCTTGGGGATCTCTCTCGGCTAGGGATGCCCAAAAACTAACAAGACTAGAAAATAAAAGAACCCACATTCTTGATTTTAGTCACAAATTTTGGAAACAGAGAGCTAAAGTCAGACATGTCCAACTGGCAGACAAGAACTCTAAATATTACCAATCTTTTGTTAAAATCAGAAACTTTAGATCAACAACAAAATCTTTTAAGACAAAAGATGATCGAATAATTACAAACAAGGATGAAATAAAAGGAAAAATTACCTTGGAGATGGCTGAAAGATTTAAGAACCCAAATAGATTAAGCATTACACCAAATGATATACGTTTTATTGATCAAGAAATCACCCCTCAACAGAACTATGATCTCATAAGACAACCTAATAATAAAGAAATTAAAGAAGTAATATTCAATATGGCAGAAGACAAAACACCAGGTCCGGATGGATTCCCACCAGAATTTTATTCAAAATATTGGAGCATTGTTGGTAACTCGGTATGCAAAACTGTTAAAGCTTTCTTCCACTCAGGTTCTATTCTCTTTGAAATTAATCAAACCTTCATAGCCTTGATTTCAAAAATTGAAAGTCCTGAAACTATCAACCATTATAGGCCTATTAGCCTTTGTAATACAATTTACAAAGTCATTGCAAAGATCCTAGCTAATAGACTTAAACATATTTTACCTAAGATCATTAACCCTTTTCAAGCTGCCTTTGTAGAAGGAAGATCCATTCAAGACAATACCTTAATAGCTCATGAAATTTTCCACACCTTTCATAGACAGAAAGGTAAGAAAGGTTGGATGGCTCTAAAGTTAGATATGGAAAAAGCCTATGATAAGATCAACTGGAGCTATATTCAAGCAGTTTTAACAAAATTTGGCTTTCACCCTCAATGGATTTCCTGGGTTATGAAATGTATCACAACAACCACATTCTCTGTTCTTGTAAATAACTCGCCTGGTACCAATTTCAAACCAGAAAGAGGTATCCGACAGGGGGATCCCCTTGCTCCTTACATCTTTGTTATAGTGATGGAAGGATTAGCAAGAGAACTCATAACAGAAGCACATCATGATGATGCCTTAGTAGGTATAAAACTAAAACAACAAGGTACCTCGATACCTTTGTTGACCTTTGCAGATGATACCCTGATTTTTGCTAAAGCCTCACATATAAGCCTTGATACAATTAAAAACACACTTAACAATTTCTCAAATCTCTCAGGACTAACAATTAACTACCACAAAAGCTCCATTCAATTATCAAAAAATGTAAATCAAAATCTTGCTACATCCCTAGCACAACGTATGAATATCCCCATAGCCCAAGGTATGGAAAAATATCTAGGAATACCAATAATCAATGGAAGAGTTAAAAATTGTGTGTTTGAAGAGGCAACCCAAAACCTGAAAAAACAACTATCCAAATGGAAAGCCTCTACTCTATCCCAAGCAGGCAGAACTACTCTCATTCAAGCGAATTTAAGTTCCAAAACAAACTACTTGATGCAAAACTTCTTGTTACCAAAAGGAATATTACAACAAATAGATCAAATTCATAAGGATTTCTTTTGGAACAAACTGAGATCTGAAAGATATAACCCCCTTGTTAGTTGGGAGAAAATTTGTGCACCAAAATGCCAAGGAGGTCTAGGTATAAAATCAGCAGAAGAAAGGAATATTAGCCTACAACAAAAGCTTCTTTGGAAAATCCACAACCAACCAGACAACATCTGGGTTAAGATTGTGACCGAGAAATATAACTTAAATATGAACAATTTAAATTTGAACATCCATAACACTTCCTGGCAATTTGGAAGATTAATTCAATTGAACGATCAATTCCAACAAGGTCTGCATTGGGTCATTGGGAATGGACAAAAGATTAACGTTTGGGATGATAACTGGATAGAAAATATCTCGCTAAAACCTTTTCAAAACAATCTTGATCCTAAGATGTGTGTTGCTAGTCTATTACTAGCCAATAGAAAATGGAACTCCTAAACCAAATCTTTCCTACACAACTAGTTAATCAAATATTAACAATTGACATTCCGGCCTGGGATGTCGAGGACAAACTAATCTGGAAATATAATAAGGATGGAAACTTTAAGACAAACTCGGCTCGAAACCCAAGTCACGTGAATACAACTATTAATAACAATCATGAGTGGATCTGGAAACTTGATATCCCTCCCCGGATCCGTAACTTCATTTGGAAAATAGTCGTTGATGCGCTACCTACAAAGTTAAGGTTGAATAAGTACTTTAATAGGGCCCCTTCTCAATGTTGCTTGTGCAACCAAGAAGACGAGGACACTAAACACCTCCTCCTAAACTGCCAATTTACGAAAGCTGTGATTAATGCTTATGAAGCTAAGACAAACAAAACTCTTCTTGGATACAGGAACTCCAACCTCAGTACACTAGATGTTAAACAAATAAAGAATAACAATCCAAACTTTAATGAGTTATGTTTTATATGGCAGACTATATGGGAAACTAGGAATAACATTATTTTCAGAAACTGTAATAAAAATAAATTGGACAAAAGTAGCTTTGCCCATCACGTAATACAACAAACTATTGATAATATAAAAAATTGGAAAGATGGAGAAAATGTAAAACCACTCAATCAAAAAAGGAGGCAAGGAAGAAACATCAAATGGAAGAAACCACCTAGGAACATTTACAAAATAAATGTTGATGGATCGGTTAATAATAATGGAGATTGCAAAGTAGGAGGTATAGTTAGGGATTGGAATGGAAATGTAATTGAGATTTTCCAACAACAGGTACAAAAGGGATCAGTACTCTTAACTGAATCCCTTGGTTTTTGTTTGGGGTTAGAACTAGCCCACAGAAGAGGATGGACGCAAGTGATAATTGAAGGAGACAGTCTTACGGTGGCCAATGCAATTAATGATCAAGCCAAGATTCCATGGGAGATCCTTAGAACTATTGAGAAGATCGGAAGACTTCGCACGTCATTCACATCAACAACTTTCAGCCATTGCTTTAGAGAGGCAAATTCAGCAGCTGATTTTATAGCTAGATGTGATTCTATATGTAACTTACATACCTTCCCTTTGAATAGGGAACTGTCTATCATCATCCGAAAGGATGATCAAGGATGATCTTTTTGCGTAAAGACTTCCTAATTTTTGCCTACTGTACAAAAATAAAATAAAATAAAAATAAAGGGAAAGCAGCAGACAACATCGGTCAACAACTTAACATTAGTGTGTGTAACTGTGTATATGTGTAGAGTATCTTAATTTATGTACTTAGTGTATCTATATATAACCTTAATTTAGAAGACTTTGCTTACGTGTCAATCTTAGAGGAGTTTTAGGAATATTGACCAATTATGTTTTTTTCCTTGATTTTTTTATTTCTCCTTTTCTCTTTCTTTCCATTAATTTTTTTTAATCCTTCATTCTCTTTTATTCTTAACATATTTACTAACAATTGGGCTTAATTCAAAACATTGAATTCAATCTAATATAACCATTAGGCTTAACTCACATTTATTTACTAACTATATATAACCTTAATTTAGAAGATTTTGCTTACGTGTCAATCTTAGATGAGTTTTAGGAATATTGACCAATTATGTTTTTTTCCTTGATTTTTTTATTTCTCCTTTTCTCTGTTTTCCATTAATTTTTTTAATCCTCCATTCTCTTTTATTCTTAACATATTTACTAATAATTGGGCTTAATTCAAAACATTGAATTCAATCTAATATAACCATTAGACTTAACTCACATTTATGTACTAACTATTGAGCTTAATTCAAAACATTGAATATAATTATTAGTTGTGACACATCACATTTAAATGCATGATTCAGATTTCAAAATTTATAAAAAAGTTATAATGATATTGATATTATTATTATTACTGGGTGATTTAAAATATCTACATTTATGTATTATACTTTAGACGAGATATAAAAAAAATTATTTCAGAATTATAAGATACATTTATAGTAAAGTTTTTTTTATCTTAACTTTTATTAGTATTTTATAATATATTTATATATTATTAATATTTTAGTTATAAAAAACCGCGTCATGACGCGGGAATTGTACTAGTTATTTTTATAAAAGGAATGGCCGGAATTGGCACATTGATATGGTCCAACGAGCCTCTAATTTACCTTCGTTCGTAGTTTACTTCATTTTCGATGGATCGGACTGGATTATAAATCGACTAACAGCTTGAACGACTAGCAGCTTGAACAAAGCTACTTCGGTGAGGCGTCGTATGATGATTCGGTAGGAGAAGCCTGTGGAGGGCTGGGTTAAGCTTAACTCGGATGGATCTTTTGGAACAATTTGATCTGAACAAATTGAACAAATTCGACCAAAAAGGATGAAGGAAAAACACAGATTTATGTGGAACAAGAGAGCACAAAAACTCTCAATTCAGAATTGATGAAATGTTCAAGTGAGGAAGAAAAACAAACTCCTGCCTCTTAACCCCATTACAAATTGGTTAGAGGTCTAACAACTTGTCATGGGAAATTACTGAAATGCCCTTCTGTAACCAACTAAACCAATTTGAGCTCACATCTGTTACTCAACTTCAATGTTCACTCAATATAACACCAATATCGACATACCCCCCTCAAGCTGGGCCAGTAGAGAACAAGACCCGGCTTGGCACAAAAAAAGGAGTGTTGTTTAGCTCCAAGGCCTTTGGTAAGAATGTCAGCTAGCTGAAGTGCAGAGGCAACATGATGAGTGGTGATGAATCCTTGTTGTACCATCTCTCGAATGAAGTGTGCATCAATTCTAACATGTTTTGTACGCTCATGGAAGACAATATTTAATGCTAGTTGCTAAGCAGATCTATTATCACAATGTAGAGTGATGGGCAGTGGCACTGCAATTCCCAGATCAGATAATAATCCCTGCATCCAGACAAGTTCACTAGCAGCCATTGACATGCTCCTCTACTCACTTTCAGTTGACGATTTGGAGACCACTCTTTGCTTCTTTGTTTTCCATGAGATCAAAGATGAGCCTAGGAAAACACAATAACCAGATAGAGATCTGCCAGTGTCAATACAATTGCCCCAATCAGCATCACTATAAGCATTAATGCTAAGAGAGGAGGTGGCAGGATAAGACAAGGCTAGGTTGAAGCTCCCTTTAAGATATCTGAGAAGATGGACCATGGTATCCTAGTGAGGCTTGAGAGGGGATTGTAAGTACTGGCTTAGCTGTTGGACAGTGAAAGAAATGTCAGGTCGTGTGAGGGTAAGGTACAATAATCTTCCAACCAGACGTCTATAATCTTCAGGGTTGGGAATGGGGTCACCAATGTTAGACGACAACTTGATTCCATGTTGCATAGGGAAGTCATATGGCTTGCAAGCCTCCATGTGAGCATCTCTGAGAATATCTAGAACATATTTCCTTTGATTGAGAAGGATTCCAGAGGATGATCTAGCTATTTCTATCCCCAAGAAATATCTAGCTACTCCTAAATCCTTAATGGTAAATGCACTGTGAAGAGAAGCATTGGTGGAGATGATCTCAGAGGTAGAACTGCCCATCAATAGCATGTCATCAACATAGACAAGTGCAACTGTCATATGGTCACTGGTGTTCTTGACAGACAAAGAGAAGTCATGGGATGACTGAACATAGCCAAGTTTGATCATAAATTTAGTCAATTCATGATTCCACTGACGACTTGCTTGTTTGAGACCATATAGAGATCTCTTAAGTCTGCACACATGACCAACTAGAACCTTAAACCCTGGAGGTGGATTCATGTACACTTCTTCCTCTAGAAATCCATGAAGGAAAGCATTGTTGACATCTAGCTAGTGTAAGACCCAACCTCTGGATGCAGCTAGAGCTAACATAACCCTGACAGTAGCTAACTTTGCGACAGGTGAGAATGTCTGCTTATAATCTTTGTCCCTGATCTGGTTATACCCCTTTGCAACAAACCTAGCTTTGTATCTTTCTATGGCTCCATCAGGCCTGAATTTGATTTTGAAGATCCATCTACAACCAATGGCCTTCTTACCAAAAGGTAAGTCTGTTACCACCCATGTATGATTGTCAATTAAAGCCTTCAACTCAGCTGCCATGGCATGTTCCCATTCTGGAATTCCTTTTGCGTGAGAGTAAGAGTTAGGCTCAAATGTATCACAAACATGAACATAGGAATGGATATAAGAAGGGGATAAGTGGGCTAGGTTCAAAACAGAAAAAACATTGAAGGTCTCAGAGGATGGAGAGGATTGAGGATCACCTCTGTGGGGTAGGTTAGTGCAAATGTAATCTTGAAGATGCACTGGCATGCTAACATTCCTTCTTAGGACCACACGATTATTATTAGGAGATGGTGAATTTTCAACTTGCTGAACTGGAATAAGAGATGGGGTAGGTTAAGAGGATCGTTGATGCGGATGGTAACGCCGGAGCCGGTGGCGTGATCCGAACTGCTGATGGGCAGTGGATTATCGGGTATGTGCAACGCTTAGGCTCCTGCTCCGTCCCCGTTGCGCAGTTGTGGGGTCTCCTTGATGGGCCGCGTGGCTTGGGACCGTGGTTTCAATAAGGTGGTGTGGGAAACAGATTCGTTACTTGTCACTACACTCATCACGAAGGGAGTGGCGGATTGGCACCCTCTTTCTAGCCTGGTACGGCAGTGCTAGAGCTTCATTAACCGAGACTGGGAGGTCCAGTTGAGGCATGTCTTCAGAGAGGCGAACTTTGTCGCTGACTCCCTTGCTTCGTTTGCTTTTTCTTTTCCGATTGGTTTTCATTGTATTTATGTCCCTCCCTTAGACATTGGTACGCTTGTGGAGGAGGATGTTAGGGGAAGGACTACTCCTCGTCTCGTGCTTGTGTAGTCTGTGGTACTTGTTTTATATATTGAGAGCATGCTCTCATCTTTCCTACCAAAAATAAATAAATCGACTAACGGTTGTTTTGGGTTGGGTTGTAATATTAGGCATTATGTTTGATCGAGGATGGATCGTGATTGTGTTCGTGGTCTTTGAAGGTCCTTCATCTAGGTGGAGGCAACGTCGGTGATCCACACTTTCTCTGAAGTCGCCCTTTCTGGTTGGGTACTGTCGTGAGTCCTTGCATTCTCCCGCTTTCTTGGCACTCATGGCGCGTCTTGGATCTCCATCGACTTTTCTGCGAGTTGACGACTTGTATGGGTTATTTTGATTTTTTTTCTTTTTTCTCTGATGATCTGTGTTATTGTATTGTTTGTATTGACAGTTCTCCGTCTACGTACCGACTTGGCCGGCCTTCGAGTTTCAGGTTTGCATGAACTCGAATTTTTACCTAATAAAAAAAATCGACCAATCTTAAATCTCGCGCAATTCCAATCTAAAATAGGTTATACAGATCGGTAGTGTTGGTTCTATACTCTTATACTTTTATAGATTCAGGATAAGAGAAAAGTATGAAGCCTAGTATATATTATCTTTGTTTATAAATACGTCTTATTTAGCTTTTTAATACATTTTTTCACATACCTGAAAATTGTATAAAATATCAATTTTTAAAAATAATTCAATATAGTACTATTAGTAATAAGTAATCCATCCGTGTCAAAATACATGTCACTTTATTTTTAGCACAAACTAAAAACTATATAAAATATCAATGTTTTTGTTATTTTTTTAAATAATTTTATACTTATTACTAATAACTATAATATTATTTTAAATAATTAATATTTTATATAATTTTTAACTCTTTGGAAAGCATGTAGAAAAGACAAACAACATGTATTTTGAGATGAATGGAGTATTAAATTATATAAAAACTAATTAAAATTTGATTTTTTATTTGATTTTTAACTTGTAAAAAAACATGTTAAAAAGTCGCTTAATTTGAGAGAGATAGAGAGAGAGAGAGATAGAGTATAGCGTGTGTGTGTGTGTATATATATATATATTAGGGCTTATATATAATGTCATGCATACTAGGTCGGGAGAAAATCACAACTACTCTTGTTATTCATTATACCAAAATCAGGTGCCATTTGCCAAACTAACCTCCCCTTGAAAAAATTGCAAAAATAGCAATGAGTTTTTTTTTTTTTTTTTTTTTTGCAAAAGTAGCCGGTGGGATGGGCAGAGGAGAGAGGGCTCGGAAGGGGAGGAAAGAGAAAGGAGGTGGAGGGCAGAGGAGAGATGTCTTCAACTCTGCAAGTGGTGGCAGAGGGGAGAGAGATGAATCATTACATGGAAAATGGAGAGAGAGAGAATAGCATTAAATGCATAGGAGAGAGGGAGGAAATCCACTTTTCGTAGAGGAGAGAGAGAAAATGAAAGTGATGTCATTGAATAAAAATCGGAATTATGGAGAACTCGGTGATCAGTTGCATGCCAACCAATACGAAATACGTGCCAACAACGTAATATTGTGTATTGACCGAATACTAAACCGTGCTAGCGACTTAAGATTCCCCATCGTATGATTTGTGGAATTCATGGATTTGTTAACAATTTGTAGGCATCGAAATATCATTGACATGGAATTTTATTTTTATGGCACAAGTTTAGATGTTGGTGGCACATGTAACATAATAACTGACACATTATTTTTATCCGGAACGTAAAACAAATATTGTAAGCTTTCTTACCCATTTTCGTTAATATATACTTTCTGGATTTGACATGTGTCACCCTTTGCGTGGCATGTAATAATCAGTTGTTGTCTCGTGTTTTCTATTGTCTGGCATATAGCTGCTAACTGGGACTACCTTTGCTTCCCGAGATTTTTAGGCGGGAAAACTTCCCTTCCCTTGATTTAAAAGCCCAATCATTTGTTCCTCTTTTTTTGTTGGCGCCAAGATGCAAAGAGGGGAGCATTAAATGCTCCATTACATCACTCCCTCTCTTGAAATGTTATTACCCTCTCCCAAGGCAACACGTGACGTGTGCATTAAACGGAGATGACATCACCCTCCCTCCTTACAACACTAAAGCCGGATGAATTTTGTGACCCATGGCTTCCTACCCTCTCCCACATCGACACGTGTGCAATCTCATCCCCTCCTTGTCAGGTGCAATGTTTTTATTTTATTTTATTTTATTTTTTGACATGTAACCGGTTGCTCCCTTGCCACCCCTATTTGCAAAAGTAGCAAATGTCACCCCATGTTATTTTTACCCCCCACCCCCAATGCTATTTCTGCCAAACTATACCAAAAGTGGTATATTTGTGCAAATTTGCCTTTTAAATTTATATATAGGAGGTTTATTATAGATGATTTGATATATAATAGATTCTAGATAAGATGGATTTTATCTATAGGTTCTTCCTATAGAGTTTTCTTTATTATAAATAGAGGGTGTAGGGTTGGAATTATTGTGTGTCAATATAGAATAATCTGTTTTGGTCAGAACATATATAATAATCTATGTTGTGCCTTTTGGCGATCCTAGTTAGGCGTACTTTGACTTGGGTGGAGGTGTGCAGCGTCCAGAGCCAGGATTGGTTAGGATCGTGGTGATGTGTAATTAGGACAAATCCATTTTCAAGAGGCGCTTCCTTAGAGTTCGACTTCAGTGTCCACATCAGATAGCGTCCTGAGGTACCGCATGCAAGTGGTGCTTGACTACGTTCTTTGTTTGCGTCCTCGGTTTGAAGGTCTTTGTGTTGCATAGTTTCTACCTTTTAGTACGTATGGTGCGTGCAAGTTGTGCAACCTATTGTTTCACCTTTATTTTCTATTTTATTTTTCCACTATATTGTATCATAATGGTCAGTATGTCTGCTGATTCGTCGACCTCTCGATAATCAATTTTTTTTTATCTCTCGAATTTTTACTCGTATCAAAAATATAAAAAAAAAATCTATATTCTCTAATGTATTATTATATAGTTTTTTTAATAAAAGAAAGTGATTGAGTTTAGTTATAACTTATTCATAGTCTAGTTTAGAACATCTATAACAGGGGAGGAGTAAGGGGTATGGAGAAGCATGTGCCCCCATCCGACAAATTACCTATATGTATTCTCCTCGTCGATAGCTTTGTTTTGAATATTTTGATATATAATATGCCATAATCCGACATTTGAGCAAAAATGTATGAATATTTGAAAATTATAGGTGTATTAATCACTTTAATTTTATTTCAATAAACTATAATACTTTTATATTTCACTTAAATTGATGTTCACATATTATAATTCATTTCGAGTGCTTCGAAAACATAGGTTATGTAACTTATTTTGAGAACTTGGTAAGAAGTTATGCAAGTTTAAATTTTGTATATCCGGTTATACACCAGTACATGTTAAGAATACAAAAACATTGACTTAATGTTTATTGTGCGTTTCTATCCTTATTTTGTTGGCTATTTCATTTATTTTTTATCTTAAAATAACATCATTTATTATCGTACTAAACCGAGATTGTTAGACTGTTTTAATCTAAAACGACACCGTATAATGGCGGAGCTAGGGGGTGCTCGAGCACCCCCTGCCTCGGAAAAAAAATACAATTTTTTTTTTCCATATATTTAGTATTTTTAAGATAATATAATATCTTTAAATGATATTTGAAACAAAATTGCTATTTAGCTCAAGTGGTAAGAGAATAAAGGGAAAAGCAAGGAGAATTAAAAGGTCTTGAGTTCAAATCTCGATTCTTTAAATATTTGTTTGTTTTACTCTATCATTAATTCTTCTTAATTTCTCTTTATATTTTTTGTTTCTATCAACCATTTCATTAAAAAATATCATATTTATATTTAAATTATATATTAAACCTTTTCTTTCAATATTGGTTTAAAAATAATTCTTCGTCATTTTTTTCTATATTTTTTGTTTCTCTTCTATTTTTTTGGTACTCTCGACTTTTTTTTTTTAATTAGGAAATAATTTGGATAGATGACTATCCAAGGGCATCCTTGCGGATGAGATCATGAAGATCTTGGTTTGCTGTTAAATGTGTCTGTACCCAAAGGCAGAGTGGCCAAGGTGTGCTCTTACCAAGGAAGAGGAAAGAACACATCCAGAGTATTACTTGGTCAAGGAATGTCGGCTTTTGATCTCTCTGCAAGAGTGGGAAGTGCAGGTGTCTTGGGTGCGTCGGTAGGCCAACAGTGCGGCGGACCTCCTCGCCCAGTGGTCGGGTTCGCTTTCTTCTAGTTTCGCGGAGTACTCGGAGCCGCCAAGTTGTTTAATTTCCTGTCTAAATTCTGAATCTTTGTGCGTTTAGCTGTTGGTTTTCTTTTTCAATAAAACCCCCTAGGCTACAATAGCCTACATTTGCATCAAAAAAGAGTGGCCAAAGTGTGCAACCTTGTCAGCCACTCTATTGCCAGCGCGGGGTATATGAGAGAAGCGGACTTCTCCCATATTATTTAAGAGGACCTGCACATCGGACAAAGTCATTTCAATCTCCCACGGACATTTTATGTTGTTCCGCATGTAGTCAATAATGATCTTCGAGTCTCCTTCGATAATGATGTTTTGTATATTTAGTTTTTTGGCTTCTATAATGCCCAATTTTAGAGCAGCAGCTTCAGCTCTTAAGGGCGAAAGGCGCCCTAATTTTTTATATGATATTTGAATTGCTTTTCCCTGCCCGTGCCTATTATATACATACTCTCGACTATTTAAATACAAAAAAATCATTAAAAAAATCACAATTGTAGTGTTTTTTCAATATTTTTTTTTACAAAATCTTCTTATCAAGTGTATGCAAAAAAATATATTTCACGAAATTTTTTTAGCACCCCCTGCCCGAAATCCTGGCTCAGGCTCTCAGCCACTAACACCGTACATATATAATCTCGCCCCCGCTAAAAAAATTCTGGAGAGACTCCGCTAAGGGGTGATTACCTCGATGTCCAAAATTTTGGGCTTTATTAGGAAAATGTCCACCACTCACTAGTACAAAAAGGGGGACCAGAGAACGCTTTTTTAATGCATGGGAGCACACTTCTGGTACTGTGCTTATAGTGAGTGCGCTCCCAAACAAGCACACTTACTATTTAACCGTGATCCCATATTTTAAGCACTCTTTTGTGTTGAAGCGTTCTTAAAATTGCCATACGACCAATTATAAGAACACTTCAATTGAAGTGTGTTAAAAAAAAGTTTTAGCACACTTTTATCCAAACCGTGCTTAATAATAAGAACGCTTTAAATGAAAAGTGTGCTCTTTCATATTTCTGTAAGCACGCTTTAAATAAAAAGGTGTGCTCTTTCATATTTCTCACAAGACCTCTTACGCACTCGAACCAAGAGTCGAACCCAAGACCTCTTGCACCCTCTCATACTGAATTCGTCCACTTTACACTCCTGCCACCCGAGCTACGGAATTTTGTTGTAACTTTGTGTATTTACTTAATCTAATTACTAAAAAAACTCTAGATATATATATATAAAAAAATTCGAGAACGGTTTATAAAAATAAATGAGGACACTTTAAAAGAAAAATGTGTTCCCTTTAGTTAAATTTGGTTTGGGGAAGACACTTTTCTTATAAAACCGTGTTCGTTTTAATTTTTTTAAGCACGATTTACATGAAAACCGAGCTAATTATTCCTTTAGAAACAAACGAGAACGGTTCTATAGAAAAGCGTGTTGATTTTAGTTAAAGCTGGCTTTGGGAACACACTTGTAAAATGAAACCGTGCTCGTTTTAATTTATTTTTAAGGACGCTTCACACGAAAACCGAGCTTAATAGTTTTCAGAAATAAATGAGAACGGTTTTATAGAAAAGCGTGTTCGTTTGAGTTAAATTTGATTGTGGGAACACACTTTGAGAATTAAACCGTGTTCGTTGTAATTTTTTTAAGCACGCTTTACACGAAAATCAGGTTAAATATTTTTTTACAAATAAACGAGAACGGTTTTATAGCAAAGCGTGTTTGTTTTAGTCAAATCTTGTTTTGGGAACACACTTTGAAAATTAAACCGTGTTTGTTTTAAGTTTTTTTAAGCACGCTTTACACGAAAACCGGTCTAAAGATTTTTTTAGAAATAAACGAGAACAGTTTTATGGAAAAGCATGTTGTTTTTAGTTGAATTTGGGGTTGGGAACACACTTTTAATATAAAACCGTGTTTAAAATAAAAAAATAAGCACGCTTGTCAAAAACCGTACCCAACTTACCGTGCTCCAACCCCTATATTTGTACTAGTGACTCTCTCCATATTAGCAAAATGTCCACCCCTAAAATAAAGTTGATGAAACCCCTGTGCCACCCTCTGTTTTAGCAGTTTTTTTTTTCGCTCTTTTTTTCACTTTTTTCGCCTTTTTTTCTGCTTTTTTTTTTCGCGTTTCCAGAGTTTCTGAAATCCCTGTGCCACCCTCTGTTTCAGCAGCTTTTTTTTCACTTTTTTTTAGTTTTTTTTTCGCTTTTTTTTTTCGCGTTTCCATAGTTGCTGAAACCCCCGTGCCACCCTCTGTTTCAGCAAATTTTTTTTCTCTTTGCGTTACTGTTTTTTTTACACGTTGCCGAAACCGGAGTTGCTGAAACCCCGATTTTCAGCACTGTTGTTGATGCCGAAACCACAGTTTCAGCAACGTTGTTGATGCTAAACCCACGGTTTCAGCAATATTGTTGATGTCGAAACCCCAATTTCAGCAACATTGTTGATGCTGAAACCCCAATTTCATCAACGTTGTTGATACGGGATATAAAATTTAGCCTATGCGGGATTCGAACCCACATATTTGTGCATAGCACATCGCTCTACCATTGAGCTAAGAGGCTTTTAAAGGAGATTTAAAGCAAGTTCAACAACAACAATTTCAGCAAATTCTAGTTTTAAAGCAAGCAACAATAATTTCAGCAAATTCTCTAGTTTGAAAAAATAAATATATAGATGCGGTGGTTAAACCAAGGTAACGAAAAGAAGTACCTCTACCGGCCTTTTACATTAGCTAATTAAAAACATCGGCTCTACCTGAAAGTGCTGAAACCGGAGTTGAATCATAATCAATCATCTCAATTCAATAAACCTAAGTGTAGTTACGATAAAACCAAGTAACACAAAAAAATAAAATCTCAAACTAGCATTTCTTTCAAAGAAATTGCTATTTACACATCTTTAATCATGCACATTCCTCTCAATATGCCTAAATCCAACAAACATGTATTTATTTTTCTGAAATTAGCATACATATATTATTTTGCTGAAATGAATCAATAGGCAATTAGCATACATATAAGCCTGAATCAACAGGCAATTAACATACATATATTATTTTGCTGAAATGAATTGTTGAAATGAATTGCAAACTAACATTCAATAAATTGTGAGATTGAAGGAGATTCAACGCAAATTCAGATTGCTAATCAAAAAGAGAAACACAAATTCAGATTTGAAAACCTAATATGTACCTGGATATGAGATACGGATTGGAGTTCGGAGATCGGTGAGATGCGGAAACAAACCATGGAAGATATGTGGAAACTGACCATGGAAGAGATGCAGAAATCAGTGAGATCTGCCTGGAGCCATGGGAGAGATTTGCGATCTGTTTGGAAGCCATTCAGAAACCGGCCATGGAAGAGGCCGATCGAGAACAGAGAAGGACGGTGGGGCTGGCGTCTTGCGGTGGCCTCCGATTGATGGCCATCACTACACCACCTGCGCCGATGGATCTGCCGGAAGCGGGATCCGCCGGAAGCAAGGCCGGAAGCAGGATCTTTCGTCCTCAGATCTGCAATGCAATCAGGGGCGGGATCCTTCGTCGATCGAGAGGAAAATTGTGAACAGAAAAGGAGATGAAGAGAGACGCGGTGGTGACAGAGCAAGAGGTCCCCGGAGGTGAGGGAGGCGGTGTGAAGGTCGCGGGATGCTGGTGGCGGGATGTTGAATGCCGGCGAGAGAGGGCTAAGAGGGTGAAGATTAGGGATGGAGAGCTGGAGGGTGAAGAAGGTGGTGGTTCACCTCCGTCGCTTCCTCGGAGCGAGAGAGAATGAAGGGCGAGGAAGAGAGTTGCTGAAACGCTAGAAATCTATGAGATTAGGGTTAGATCTCAGGGGCAATTTTAACCAAAAAATTAGAGGTGGACAAAAACCTAATTTATTGGGTTTGGAAGACACTCCCTCAATAAAGACCAAAAAAAAAAATGCCCGTTTGGCAAATTTTCTCCTCCGATCATTGGATATTTATTCTATTTTTTATATTCGTGGTGAGAAAGATTTCAGAATCTATTGATCTATCTAATTATCTAAATGTTCGAATGTTGATAATTAGTAGGAGATGGACCTTTGTACCAATTATTTAGAATTTGAGCGATTACTCCTTTGGTGTAGTGGGATGGGTATGAAATTCAAAGGATGTTTATTTTTTCACGAGTCCAGCTAATGGCTAGGTTGAATTTGAAACCCAATTGATGGTGTAGGTGTTTTCACATGTCTTATCACTTATCAGTTATCATGAATTACATATACACACTACTCCGTATATATGTATGTTACATAGCGGCCGGCCTATTTATTTAATTACGGAGTAGACAAATTTTAACTTCATTGATTTTAATTATTAGTCTCATCAAAGGATTTGTCCTCTGATGTAGGAATGCTGATGAAACTTAACGACTTGGAATGCTTTCTACGAACTTCCAACTTCTTAACAGATTCTTAAGCGGTAATATTAAAACTTTGCCATTTGGAATTTTATGAATCCATCATACTTTATCACATATTTTCCTGTTTTGGGGATTTTTTTTTAGCGGAGTTAAAAATGATTTTTCTTTTTTGAATCACTTTAGTTATTTTTTTTTTCCCGATATGACAAATCTTATCTTATCTTACTTCTTACTATTTAGTAAAAGAAGCTTTTTTGTCATAAATGAGGTGAAATAAATGAGAAATATTGAAGATTTAAAAAAGAAAATAAATACTCTTTGTAAGAATTTAAAGAGACTAAAAAGAAAATAAATAATATTTATAAGAAGTTAAAAAAACTAATTTTAGAAGTACTAATACACATTCAAAAGAAGATAAAAAATATAATGAAATATTGAAGATTTAAAAAAGAAAATAAATAATCTTTATAAGAAATTAAATAGACTAAAAAGAAAATAAACAATCTTTATAAGAAGTTAAAGACATTAATTTTATAAGTATTAATTAATACACATTAAAAAAAAAAGATAAAAAAGTATAATTAATGTAAATAAAAAAATTTGTTACTATTTTTAAAAAAGTGTTTTAGTATAAATTATATATAAATTTTACGTTTGCATTTGAATTTAATAAGAGTTTGCTACATGAATAGGAAATATAATAAGCTTATTACAAATACATTTTATGTGATAACGTAAAGAATTTAAGATAGCTTAAACATATATAAAATTCTTTGAGTAAAAATTTGATAAATCCGTGGGCAGGATAGAAAAATCAAATACATTGTATGAAGTAAATTAGGATTAATATGGATCGTTCCAAATGAGATGTTCATGAATTCTGGTAGAATCGTTAGACACATTAATGAGATGTTTGATAGGTTATAGAACTATTTGATTCATGTGCGAAATGTTGGAGACCATTAGACCAACAAGAAAATTTAATGATAAATTCTTGTGACTTTGTGATTTTTTCATCAGCGAAATGCTTTTGTTTTTTCCTTTTATATTTTTAAATATGAATTTAAACTTATAATAAAATATAATTCGATTTTTCTATCCTAGCCCCAATGACATAGGATAATATATAGCACTAATTTGAGATTTTTTTTTAAATTTTAATTAGTTTAGCTTTTTTTTTTAATTAAATTCCTAGAGTCGCTTGCTTATTTGGTAGGAAATCTTTCCCAATTTAGAGTCTTACAACGTTATCTTATGCTCTAAAGATATAAGATAGAAAAACCGTATATAATTTACTAATGGACCACACTAGTTAACTAAATATAAGTACGACTGTACGAGTAGTGGAAAACCCAAGGATAGTGGTAGTGGGAATTGGAAAACCTAATAAAGGATATTCAAGAACCAACGAGTGCATCTACCAATTCATGGGAAGCATCAACCCTCCGTCAAAATCTTTGATTCCACCAAGATTCGGATGTCATTATCGATCATCCTTGAGTCCAACCCTTAACTATAGTCTATACTACATATTCATACTATTTACCCACCACAACTTTAAGGTTCGGGTTTAATTATCACTTTGATTCAAAATATCATTGCTGCTCTGCGTCCACATCAAATATTTTTAAAGCTTCCAAGTGTGTGTGTGTAGCGTACAGAGGCACGGCTAGAGGCGGAGTTTTCTCCTCATCCGACAAATTACTTAGGTATATTCTCCTCGTTTATAGCTTCATTTTGATATATAATATGTCATAATCCGACATCTGGGTAAAAAGTTATAAATGTTTGAAAATTGTAAGTGAATTAATCACTTTAATTTTATTTCAATAGACTATAATACTTTTATATTTTACTTCATTCACATATTATAATTCATCTCGAGAGCTTCAAAACCATAGGTTATATTACTTATTTTGAGAATTTGGTAAGTTACGCAAGTTTAAATTTTTTATATCTAGTTAAGTTATACGTACATTATTATGTGTTAAGAATACAATGTTTATTTATTGCGTTTTATATCCTTATTTTCGTTTTATATCTATGTAGTAGTTTGTTATATCGTTTGATACTAGTTTGTACTATCAAACTTTTTTCTCGATCTTATTGTTTACTACTATGGTGACCCCCGATCAATTTTTTTTTGGCTCCGTCCCTGGTAGCGTATATCTCCTTTTAGGGACGAATCCGGAGATGGGCAATACCAAACGATCGTTCACCCTGCTCTAGAAAAAGGGAGAATATTAATGTTCAATTTCACTTGTAAAAAATAGAAGTTTATATACAATTAAGTATATTAAGTTTGATCTATCGGTTGACCTAACCCATTTATAAACAAATTTCATTCACACATTGTTCAAATCCCACACTAAAGATATTTAGTTTATTGTTAGATCCATTTTCCAAATTTCCTCAGAGTCTGAAATTTAGTTCATTCGTATCCCTCGTTTTTTTCCGGCTAGAGGCGGATCCTCTTTAGGGCCAGTGGTGGCAGTGGGCCCCCCCCCAATCGAAAATGAAATTTAACATACATATTCCTCTCGTCGATAGCTTCGATTTGGTATATTATAAGCTCAAATCCGATATCTGAGTAAAAAGTTATAAGCGTTTCAAATTTCAGCACTGAATTACAATATTTCCTACATTATTTACCAAACCGATATATTTTTATTATAATTATCATTTATTAATTTCATATCTTAATAATATAATTATATCCGAGAACTTCAAATTAGAAGGTTATATTGAAACATTTGAAAACCATGAAATAAATCATGCAAGATTATTCTAGTTACACATCAATAATATTGTTGATTTTCCGAAAAAGAAAAATTAGTGTTTAATTTTACATGCAATATTTTTTTATCGTAATTTTTCGCCCCCTCAATCAACAAGTTCAGAATCCGCCACTGTTTCCAGCGACGTTAATAGGTGGAAGGAACGCTATGAAGACTATGGATTCGTATGGGACGGAGTTAATAAACTGACTAAAATTATAAACAGGGTAAAATTTATAAACTGTTGGTAAAAAGTAGTTAAAAATTTATGAAAAAATATAAACTCCGTATGGGACGAAAAACAGTTTATTTGTAAAAAGTGAAGTTTATTTGGTTGTTATTAGGGGTATTGTGATACTTTCAAACCAAATAAACAAAATAAACCCCAAATAAGCTCCCTCAAGTAGCTTTTTTTTTTAACTCATAATTTTAACTATTTATTGCTTATTTCGGGTTGCCATAACACACATATTACCTGTTTATTTTTTTAACAGCTAAAAAAGTAAAAATTTTAACACTTAAAATGGTTTCCCATACACACCCTATGAATTACAAGTTACAACTCATCAATAAAAGTTTTAAGTAGCATAAATATAAATCACATTGTATATAACAAATTGATGTGCTATATTATTTTTCAACCCAATTTCCATAAAATTAAATCACACTATTGATTATCGCATTAAACATGATGTAGCTAGGAACAAATGAAGATTTCTACTACATAAATATTTAAATCATAGGAAAATATCATTATATTTTATCAAATATGAAAAGAAAAGCAACCACAAAAAAAGATTGTGGTACTTGAAAAATGAGATAAATCGACAAATATATATCCATCACGGCTAACCGGCATTGATTGTTTGATGTTTCAAGTTTCAACTAAAAACTTGTGACTAAGACCCCTTTGAAGATATGGTTAGTTGCTACCGGACCCATGATTGCAACCTGATGATTTAATTTGGGCCTTGGGCCCATATTAATGGCCTATCTTGTAGGCCCAAATAAGAAGTCAATGAGTTTGACCAATTTATGGGGGTTTTTTAGCATCAATTTTTGCCTGTATCATCACATCTGTGATTCTGTGAACCTCCTGAATGTTTGATTTTGATTCACGGTTTGCAATTCACAATTCAGTTTGGAACTTGATTTGAACACAAATTTGGCCACTACTACTTGAATTGAATCTGCCCAACAGCAGTTGAAATGATCAAACTCTGTAACCAAAATTTCTTCAAGACAAAACAGGGATGGAGTTCATCATTTTCTGCGCCTATTGCAGTCCAAATGGATCCAATCTCTGCTCGTATGTAACTAAATCTTCAATCAACGACTACTCCATTGAGATAATTAAATCCCCAGATTCATTTAATTTCTCCATTGTTTGCTCGTTACTGAGTCTCTCAACAAGCCAAATGGCAGTCGTCTGGGTACTAAGTATAAACATCAGGAATGTGGAAAGCAGTCCCACATCGATTCTTCACGAGAGTCCCTCCCCTACAGACTAATATAAAATATTTGAGTAGCCGATGGAGTAGTTTTGTGGAGCCATGTAGTAAGTACAAAGCGAACTATTCTTTCGCCTTTTACTAAAGAATACCGTGTGCTTGCTACTTTTAAGTGGCATACCCTAATTTTTGAAAGGAAGCCCTTCATGAGGGCTCCCTGCAATTTATAGTTAACTAAATTACTGTGATATTTTATATCATCTGTCTCTGTAATATATAAATGAAGGGGATGAAATCACATATTCGACGATGTGGTGAAAAAGAGCTGTTAGCGAGTAACAATGAACTCCAAATTCACGCCAAAGTTTCAGTTGAAAACATTAGTCGATCGAACAACTTACAAAGGTTTTGTTACAATGGAAATATGAGGTCTTGGGCGTTTTGATCAAAGAACCAGAGCTTTGGATATGAATAAAGTTTTCGCTTTTGTTTCGTGTCTCCACAATCATGCTTTTTCTCAATATTAACTCCAGATGTCTTGTATGACTAGTTTCACTTTGCTAGAAGACATAGTTTCTAGTTTCTACTCATGCTCTTCCGTTAATTTCTCAAATGCTTTATCAAAAACAAGATTCAGCTAAAATGATGTAAGATGAGTGAACTGCGATTGTCATCCTTATCAAAGACAATCACAGTTCAAGCTTCTAGCTTGAGAAGATTTATGAGCTTTTGAGTCTCGTAAGTGCAATTACTTCAAAATTTAATGCATTCATTAATTGCTTATAACAGATCATTTGGGATCATATTTTGCTTGTCAAGTAGCTTGCTTTGGCTTTCATTGCAGTTCAAATTGATTCATTTCTGTATTTTTGGCATCATATTTGTAGCTTTGCGACCAGATTTCGCCGTTACTGAGTCGCGAAATGTGTACTGGGGTTTTTTGCTGGGTATAAATATTTGCAGCCCCCATTCTCCATTTCGTAAAATATTCCCACACCGAATAAGAGTTCTATTACCTCCTATACTGAATATGATAAGAACCACAAGTAGCCATCAAATTTGAATTGTGGAGCCATGCATTAAACACAAAGCGAACTATTCTTTAAGTGGCATACCCTTATTTTTGGAAGGCCCTCCTCTTTGGAGGGTTCCTATAAATGGTCAGTATTAATGTTATGATATTGTTGTAATTTATCATGTTAATTTGTTAGTGATATTAAAAAAAATGTATTCCCAAAGCTAGTTTTGTATGTGCATGACACAGAGCTCTTAGTTTGTCTGGGCTGAAGTTACTTTAGTTAGTAATGTGACCGATTAAACCATCTGATTTGGTTAGATAAGCTCTTAGTTTGTCTGGGATGAAGTTACTTTAGTTAGTAATGTGCATGACACAAAGCTCTTAGTTTGTCTTACACACTGCCGTGCTTTTGTTAGGTCCTTGTATGCTTAGATAAGCTATCAGTTGAATCACTCTCTGAAGTTCGCAATATTTCGGTTTTGAATCTGATAGGATTGGCACAGGGAGCAAATTATATGGAAATGTGCTGATAATATATACTACTATCGAAGTTGCGCCTAGTGAAGCAATGGCCAGTGGGGGTCCTTGTGATGGTTCTGTTACTTCTTGTAACGAATACCCAGTCCTCAGACAGGTGATTGGGATTTTCAGGAGAAGGGAAAAAAGTGTCATTGAACAGACACCAAAGAAGATCCAGGATACAAATGACCCGCGGAAGTAGTTGTATTGCTAGTATTTGCTCTTTCAATATCCTTGCACTGAATTCAAACTTCTAAAACTAACTCATTGAGGTTCTAATTTGATTGCACTGAATTCAAACTTCTAAAACTAACTCATTGAGGTTCTAATTTGATTTCACATAACCTAACTCAGGGTCTTATTTGATTTCACATAGTTTACATCATAATCAATAGACAATTAAGACTAGGATTGGTGGGGTGTGCCGGGCCCGCGTTATAGTGCAACACACGAGCGACACACTAAGACCCAAGATAGCAAGCTATCTTATACAAATCTTCCCCTTAAAAAATAAATTTAATATCGAAGTGATCCAATGGACCACATATCAGATATTAAACTGATAAGAACAGATACTACACTTGATCTTAGCCAAAAGGCCGAGAAAGGTATGCTTTGTTTAATCTTTCTTTGATCATTTTATGGCTCTCAAAGCTTGCTCTTTATTCTGACAATCAATATGGGAAATGTCAGACTATTCAACTGGCGCTCAGTTGCTCACCACCAGTTGCAATTGTAAAGGAAAAACAAACGAGTTATCAACACACAATGGAAGAGTTAATGATAGTGTAGAACATGAAATGTTCGTTTAACTTTCAATTGATTTGGATTTTGACGACTAGTGTGATAGGCGATAGCCATTGCTAGCAGTGAGCTGCAACAAATGGAGTTGAAGTGGTTGCTTTGGCAGAGCTACTGATGAAGGAATACATAAAACGAGCCAAGTATGGGGGTTTGGCCATTAACCTGTGCAATATGTGAATAGGCTGAGTTTAGCTTTCCCTTATTGTTGTAATGTACTTATGCTACATAACAGGAAAACCCCTCTTTGATCACAGTGTTGGACAAGTTCTTGACAGCAGCCGAATTATGCGAGCTAACTCACTTTTCTCTGCCAAGACCAAATTACAATTACGAATCAATCTGAAGTCTTTCACCAAAGTAGGATTGTCGAGTTAGGATAAGGTTGATAAAAGTGGCGCCGAATTGCTTGAGAAGGAAGCATAAGGTAAAGAACTCCTCAACTGCTATGTCCCAAACTGTAATCCTAACTTATATTGTTTGGAAGGAATGCTGCACAATTCTTCATGCTTGTTGAGGCAGTTTGACACCTGGAAATGAATCGTTGAAAGACCTCTCCAAAATTCCAAATCATCATCTTCCCTAGTTGAATCTGGCCACTAAAATGAGCAGTAGTTGGTGCAATCTTATTCCAAGATATGCTGATACATTACTGGTGAAATGAGAAAAAATTAGTGCATCTCATATCTTCAGTGTAACAGAGGAGTTCAACTAAGTGAACTGTGCAACAGATGGGTCAGTTGGGTAGTGGTAAACTCCAGCCCACTGATTTTGTTAACCACAGCACTTGTTGTCTTCTTTTGTCCCCACATAACCGCATAAAACCCGACGATGATTGAATCATCCAATGACACTGCTATATGGAAAAAAGAGAGTTGCATCAGCAGATCCAACATCATTTTACACAAACTAGTTGATATTACCTGATGAATAATTTGCTAAATTTGAAACGTTACATACGAGATTAGCCAATTTTGACGCGCATAAATTGAGAAATCGTTTTCTCGGTCAACCTTTTTATGATTATAAGTTCTAACAAAATCTCTTTGATCCTTCTCCATAGCATGCTGTCTCTTTACTTGCAGTGTTTAGCTCAGATTTCGCATTATGATGCTTTATCAGAAAATGATAGGGACAAAAGCCTAAAACCATCCGTATGAAAACAAACAGTGAACTGTGTTTTGTTGAAGAAAATGTGGTCAATTTTAAGATTGAAGATTTTAGATTTTTGAAGAATTTTAAACATTTTTTTTTTCTAACAAATTTTATACTATGTAAAAACTAGATAAACTTTTCTAGAATCTACAAGTAAATGATTTTCAAAATATTCGGGATATGAAAGTTGATAGAGTTTGAACAAAATAATTTGAAAGGTATATTTTATTTTTTCATTTTAGAAAAATTAACAAAAATACTGTATCAAATACGATCTAAATTTTAATCTGGAATATATTAATCTCAGCCCGTGAATTGTGATGCGGCCTGAGAAGTTTCACTATTTCCATTTCCTGTAAGAAGTTGAAGGTTCCCGCCAAGTTTCACATAAGCTTTTGCCAGCTTCGTATGCCGGTGCACCAAACTGCCGTCGAAGAAGGGACTTGCAGAGCAACTTTGTGAGTTTTGGCCCCCTTTTCGTATCTCTTTCAGTTCTTCATTTCCAATTTCTAGGGTTTGTCGTGATTACTGTTAATCGGCATCTGTCTTTAAGTTAATCGTTGTCCCAATCTCTTCAGATGCACTTATTTGTGTGCTCCGGAAGCTTTCGTCTGAGTTTGATACTTTGATTCCTCATGCCCTGTTGATTTTGATCTTTTGATCCTACCGCTGCTTTTTGCGTCATGTTTGAGCTGCTTAGGGTTTCAGACTTTTTGTTGGAATTGGTTGCCCTTGGGTAGCTCAAGTTCTGGAACAATTAATGATTTCCAAGCTACTAACAAGTAATTAAAGAGAAATTTTGTTGTAAACACTATTGATTCGAGTACCTTCGCGGTTTGTCATTTTATAAGGTATCTTTTCCTTTCTTGTATATAACAATCAGAGATTTTTCTTAGGAAAGCTAATCTAGATTATATCACTGTCGATGTCAATGTCACGGAATGGAATGTGTTGCCTGTTTCACTTTTGATTTCCACTTTGCAAGGCTCGTGATTGTATTTATGTGACTTGATATATATGGCGTGTATTGCCGTCACATTCGGACTCATTGTGATTCATTAGATCATCTACGGAGCATATTCCATCGAGGCTCTTGGGATTTACCATGTTCTTTTAGAACCTTGCAAATTGCATAGAAATGTCTGTTGAAAGTTTTTAATGTCAGTATTCCTATCTGTGTTTTAGTTGATTTACTTTCTCGCGTTTACAAGTCTGTCTTGTTCTCCTCTGTTTTAGTCTTTTAGATATTTGCCCCCCGCAAGTGGCATTATAATCAGCAATCCAGCGCAACCACTGATATGAAAAGGCCCAGTTTGACTATGGCACTTGATCGCTTTTTCTTTGGTTCTTTCGAATTTCAGTTTGAGGTGTATATCATCCATTTGATTGAATGGTTTGAAGTAGTTTATGTAATCGATAACCAGTTACCATACTAGACTGAAAATTGTTGCATTTGGATAAACCCCATTTGAATCTTTCACAATTTTCAGATTCATCACCTGCTGCAATTGTCTAGACCCTCTCCAACTTCTGCTCCAAGCTGAAGAAGTCAAACACTGTTCACCTGCACAACATTGTTCACCTGTATATCATTGATCAAAATGCTGTCCAGGTAAAATAACTCTCAACATACTCCAGATCGTCCACATTACAAAGATTAAGTAGGTTAGTCAGTTCACTGGAAACAAGCTTGTTGCTATTGTTGGACGAACATTTTTCTTTAGCATTAGCTGATTCTACAAAGTCTCCCATGTTAACCCACAATCTGAAATAACATTACCCAAGTTCTATACAGTCTCCCGTGTCTCTTGTTCTTGTGTCTCTTAGATGTTTTCCCTAGCAGTTGGCTTTAGGAGCAGAGTAAACATGAATGCAAAAGACCAGTTTGAAAAAGGCATTGGTTGGCATTTGGTTGAGGTCTTTTGGATTTCAGTTTGCGGTGTTTGTGATTGAATACTGATTTTCTTTGTTTCTTATTTTTGGGGTGTGACTGGTTTCCTTCCAATGCTAGTGACTTAGTGGTCCCCAAAAGGCTGCCAATTGGACAGCATCCTCATCAGCACATTGAGATATGGACTAGTATTGCCTTTTCCTATCCCACATCGATTTTCTTATACAAAATTGTGATTGTTTATATAGGCTGATGAAGCGTTATAACTCGTCTCTTCGGAGACATCTGATAAAATTGGAACGATACAGAGAAGATTAGCATGGCCCCTGCGCAAGGATGACACGCACAAATCGAGAAATGGTTCAAATTTTTTTGATGATTTTTCCTACCAACTCTCTTTTTTCACCTTGATTGCTGATTTTCCCATCCAACTTGTGATTTTAAGGTTTAAATTTCCTGCATTTTGGTATCTTATTTCACCCTGCTATTTGTGCATATAACTTACTACAGTGTGATATGTTAGCTAGTAAGCTAGTTATTTGCTGATTTTTCCTTCCAACTTGTAAGCTTCTCGTTTTCCTACTCAATTTCATATGCTTTTGGTTGTTCTTCACTTAATGTTTCCAGCATAATTGACTATTGTTTCACCTTTCTCTAGCCTCACCACCCTGGGTTTCCATATTGTGCGTCTAATGAAGGATTAGTATGGTGATTTCAAGGTTAAAATTTCCTGCTTTTTGGTATCTTATTTTACCTTGCTATTTGTGCATATAACTTACTACAGTGTGATATGCTAGGTAGTTATTTGGTTGTAACCTCCCATCGTTAACTTACTGAAATGTGGCAATAAGCCTGGGCAGTGCATGGATGTGACATGCACTCACCCGAGATAGCAAGCTACATTATATGGATAAAGTGGGCCGACGATGGGCCTGTGCTGTGTTTAAGTAGAACTATCAAGGAAAATAGTCGATGTGCATATGATTATTCTAATAATTTTTTTATCCAATAATTTGCTGATTGTGTGAAATTTTAGGACCTGAGGCTTTCAGTTGAAAATGGATTCCCTGGGTTTGATTGTTGTACCTCAGGTAAAGAACGGGGCAGGAGCTTTTCGTAAGATGTAGTTAACGCAAAATGTTACCAATTATTGATTTGAATACCTTGTTAATACAGAAATGATGTGCAAAGTTGTGCTGTTGAGAATTGAGTAAACATTGTAGCCCTTATGTTTTCATGACTTACATATAGCTTGTTAGAAGCTTATTAGATTTTTGATCAGTTTTATGGCATATGCATAATCCGGTAAAGCATAGGTCAAATGAACTTGAGCATAAAGTTGTTTTTGTTGAACTTGCCCATTTGCATGTTTATTATGACTCATGGATTGCATACAAATATCAACTGAAAATTTTCATGTTTTATTTATTTCGTATTGCTCCCATCTTTCTTTGGATGCATCATCTTTTCATGTTTTATATACTGATCTTGTCACCAATGTATTATATATGTAATTAATGTGCTGTTAATTCCCAAGTCTCCGTGCACAACTTTGTTGTTTCATTGCCATGGTTGCTACTTTGAGGTCCTAGGTTTTCTAACTCTATTAAATAATCTTAAAAGTGTATTGCTCTCCTTGGTTTTAGATGTTTCCAGCCAGTTCAGTTCAGTTCAGCTCTTTTAAATTCCAGTTTGAGTGCTTGTCACCAATCTAATCTAAGACTGCTGTTCTTTTTTCAATCATGAAGAGGAAGTTGCATAGAAGGGAGTTGAGGATGTTGCATTTCTTATCCCACATCTCTGTACTAGAATAAAATACACTTGTTTATATTACCTAATGAAGCAAGCTATATTGTCTCTTCGGAGACATCTGATAAAATTGGAACGATACAGAGAAGATTAGCATGGCCCCTGCGCAAGGATGACACGCACAAATCGAGAAATGGTCCAAATTTTTTTTGCAGAGTTTTCCTTTCAACTTGTAAGCTTCTCTTTTTCTACCAGAGTTTAATCTTTTAGCATAATAAATTCATGAAATGATTCAGAATATCACCTTGACATGATTCAGAATATCATCTGGAAAATTTTCATTTGGTTTGAAAAGCTTGAATAAGGGCTACCTTTGTAGCTGCAGAGGGGGGAGGATCACCTCTTCGGGACAGCGATGTCTCGTGCACTTCATTTGCTTGTTTTAGTAGATTCACTTTCCTTTTATATATATTTTATCATCAGTTGTTAATTATTGAGAACCTCCGCTTGCTTGGTTTGGGTTAACTGTAGCTTATCCGAGTTCCTAATTTCACCTACATAGGCTTCCTAACTCTATCAAATAACGCATGTCTTTGAATCTTGTTCTCAACTTCTCGTTATTCGGGGTTTTAGATGTTTCCAGGCTGGGAAACTGAGTATGGTTAACGGAGGCTTTGGATGGAATTTGCTTTAGTTCCTTAAAATGTCAGTCTTAAGGTGTCTGTGAATTGATTCGAACACTGTTTTTCTCGACTTGGACGAAAACAAATGAAACTGCAGCAATTACTATACTGTGCATATGCATTCACTACCAAACTATTCAACAACAATACACTAGTTTATAGTGCCAATGATCCAGAGAAAATCAGCATGACCCCGGCTCAAGAATGACACTCACAAATTGAGAAATTGTTCGATTGTTTTTGCCATTTTCCAGCTTAGCCGTCATGCACTAGTTTATAGTGCACTTGAAACTTTTCTTCTTGTTTTTCCTCAGGCAATTTTAGCTTTTTTTTAACGGATAATAATGCTACTGTGAGCACTTCAAAACTTCTCTTCTTCTTGTTTTTCCTTTTTAGGTGCCTCCTGTGTATATTGTTCAGCCACTGCTAGCTCAGCTTCAAGACCTCGGGCAGCTCATCATTTTGTAACAATTCCGATTTCTGGATTTTCAACTGCATATATTGCAGGATCAATTCAACGGTTCAGGTATTATAATTTTTTTAAAAAGAAAAATGCTTTTGGGTCCTTAACATTTCCTTCTACCCATTAAAATGATAACTGTTGGGTCTTAAAGTATGTTCTAAATTGAGAAATGGGTCTTGCTTTAAAAGTTCTCGCCTGTTGGCGTATCTTTGTTTCATATTCTTATAGGTTTCACACCTTATAAATGCTTATTACTAGCATCTATTTTGGATAAAATGAAAGAAATTGGTTCTTAAATATTTCCTTCTACCCTTGATTAAAATAATTCTAGCTTCTTTTTTACGGATAATTAAAGTATGTTCTAAATCAAGAAATGGGTCTTGTGTAAATGCTCGCTTTCTGGTATTATCTTTGTTTCCGATTCTTATGTGTTTCAGCTTATAAATGTTTCTTATCTCTGTTAAACAAAAGGATTGGAATCATTGGATTACAAAGAGATATCGCAAAAGGATAAACAAATGCTAGTGTCTCATATTTAGAAAGCATTTTTTTTTTAGTTTAAAGAGTGTCTACTGAATATTAGAATATACATTAAGAGGTTAAGTACCACACCATTAAATAATGCTAAGCTGTCATTTGTGTCTGTCAGATTCCTTCCACGCTTCAATTGTTCATCCAAGATAGCAATAATTGAGACTGATATTGTGGTGGGGTGCGCCAGGCCTATGCAATAGTGCAACACATAGGCGACACTTGAAGACCCAAGATAGCAAGCTACCTTATATGGACCTTCCCCCTCAAAAAATAAATTTAATATCGAAGTGATCCAATGGACCACATATCAGATATTAAACTGATAAGAACAGATACTACACTTGATCTTAGCCAAAAGGCCGAGAAAGGTATGATTTGTTTAGTCTTTCTGTGCCTTCTTTATATGCTCTCGTAACTTTGCCTTGATTCTGACAATTAATGTGGGATCTACAGTGTCCTAAAAGACCATTCTGTTGGGCTCAACACACTAGATTAGGCATGCCTTTCTTTGCCCATCCAGCTACAAGGTGACTGCACCCGCCTCTTTGTGTTTAAGGTTGAAGATTGCTTGTTGACTATTTAAATTTCAGTTCCTGCTGGTGACAGATTCAATGCATCAATAAAGCTAAGGTTTAGTAGAAAATTGAAGGGAATGAAATGGAAAAGCTTAGGTTTGTGAATCTAATCTAACACCGTTGTTGTCTTTACTTGGAAGAAAACAATGAAACTGCAGGAATGATTATGCCTTGCAATATTATGCAACTGCATTCAGAATATGCCAAACTATTCAATGGCATGCTCGGAGTAACACTTTTGGGCAATTTTAAAACAAGAGAATCGCAAGAAGAAGGTTTTCAGGATCGGCATAATTCTCATATCAGGATGTTGATTCCTGTGCTTCCTTAGAACAATTCCAGCAAGAGAATCGGAAGAAGCGGCTTTTCAGGTTGAATGGCAAGAAACTGAGCAGCTACTGGACTACCTCCATACCAGTAGGGAGGTCACTTTACTCCTTCAATGGGAGGGAGTGAAGAAATCGAAGGGGGAGCTGTTGGATTGAGAGGATTTTTTCAGAGCCTGAGACTAACCGAACAAGGAGTTGCTCTCAGTGTAGACTTTGCCCAAATGCTTTCCATGGAGTGTAGGGATCATATTTTACTTGCATAAACGGTTTGAGTTTCTTCGTGATCTTCTCCAAAGGAAGGACAGGGCACTTAGGAATGACGAGAGGGCATTGAAGGACATCGGGATTTTTGTCTGCCATAGAGAGACTGTAGGGCATTGAATATTGTAGGGCCAAAAGAGTTCGCAAGTTAGAATTGAATCTCTCTCCATCATATGACATATTCCCACCATCAATAACTTGAAGGTATTGGCTTTGTCTATCCCTCATTGTCCTTCCAACAAGAAAATACACTAGTATGGCCCCTGCGCAAGGATGAATGGTCCAAATTTTGTTGTTGTTACCCAGCTCAACTCATTGTGTCCTTTGCATCCCGAGTTTTGGTTTTGTCTATTCAGCTGTTACAACTTCTTCCCTTCTTGTTTTTCCTTTTAGGTGCTTCCTGCGTATATTTCTCAGCCACAGCTCAACTTCAGGACCTCAGGCAAACTCTTCATTTTGTTCTCAACCAATTCCTAGTTCTGGAATTTCAACTGCAGAAATTGCAGGATCAATTTCATGATTCAGGTACTATAAATATATTTTTTTTTTATAGAAAAGCGCTTTTGGTTGTTAAATGTCCTTCTATCCTGGGTCAAATTGTACGCTTCCATTCTCTTACCCTTGATTAAAATGATAACTCTTAAAAGTCTGTTCTAAATCGAGAATTGGATCTTGTCCTGCTTTAAATATGCTTGCCTTCTGGTATATCTTTGTTTTAAGTTCTTATGGGTTTCAGCTTATAAATTGCTTCTAGCTAGTCTCTGTTTTAGTTCAATGTGGAATCTGAAGTGGCCTAAAACACCATTCTACACACTAGGTGAGACATGCCTTTCTTTGCCCAGATACAAGGTGACTAAACCTGCCTCTTTGTGTTCAAGGTTGAAGATTGCTTGTTCGTGGTATAAATTGCGGCTCCTGTTGATGACAGATTTGACACATCTATAAGCTATGGTTTAGTACAAATATGAAGGGAATGAGATGGAAAAGTCAAGGAAGGGTTTTTTTTTTGGTCGGAGAAAAGTTAAGGTTTTTGAATCGAGTCCAACACCGTTTTTCTCTTGGAAGAAAACATTGAAACTGCAAGAATGATTTATACTTGGCGTGTTGTAGTGTGCAGCTGTATTCAGTATATGCCATAATATTCAATGGCATAGTCTTAGTGGGCCCAAAAGGTTTGGCAATTTCGATCTGAATCTCTCTCCATCATCACATATTATCTGTCCCACATCATCCTTACAACAATAAAATACACTAGTTTATATAGCCAGATGAAGCAAAGGAGTTTGTCTCTTCGGAGACATCTGATAAAATTGGAACGATACAGAGAAGATTAGCATGGCCCCTGCGCAAGGATGACACGCACAAATCGAGAAATGGTCCAAATTTTTTTGCCAATTTTTCCCCCAACTTTCTCTTTTCTATTCAGCTTCATATGCTTTGCCCCAGCTTTCTCTTTTCTATTCAGCTTCATATGCTTTGGTAGTTTTTCACTTGATGTTTCCAGGATATAATTGCTTATTCTTACACTTTAATGTAGCTTCACCAAACAGGGTTCAATAATTGTGCATATGACCTACTGCATTGTCACATGTTAGGTAGTTGTTTGGTTGTAACCTCCCATCTTTAACTTACTAAATTATGGCATTATCACCTTGATCTACCAATACAAGTTATACAACCAATCTCAAAAACATTCATCTTTTAACTTTATATTTGATCGGGGTGTAATAAGCACATGCAGTTCATGGGCGACATGCTCTGATCCTAGATAGCAAGCTTCATTATATGGGTACAACAGGCCTAATATGCAGACGATGTGCACAGCAAAACTTGTGTCCGATGATGGGCATGTGCTGTGTGATTAAGTAGAACCACCCAATCTGTCACCATTTATTTTTATAAACGCTGTATTTCTTATTTTACGGATGCTTATTAGCTTATAGCATGTTTTAACTCGATAAATTGGGCGTGTTTTGGGCTGTTATATGCACTATCTGCCTTAGAGACTTATAGTATATGTTTGTTGGGATGCTTGTAGGTGATATTTTGCAAGTCTGTTTTAGTTAAGTGTCAAAGAGAACATATAGTGAAGTGAGTAATCTCACGGCTAACATATTCTAAAACCGTTGGTAAGATTCTCATTGTGATCACTGCAGGTAAAAGTTTGGATGCTTTTAGGTGCTTTTTGTTTTGCATTTATCATATTCAGTATACGGTCAATTTCTTAGTTATGTTGCCCAGGAATAGTTTCAAATATCATCCTTCAATTAGCTAAGCAGATTCTAATCAATATTCGTTGCAAATCCTTGTGTGAGAATGATTACCAAATGAAGATAGAACTCCAATCTTTAGCATATATTAAGTCTACTGAACATGTAACAGGTGTTATAAACTGGTAAACTGTCAATTGAAGCCACTGCTGAATAAGTTTCCTTTTGGAACTCACTGTCAATTGAAGCAACTTAAGTCTACTGAACATGTAACAGGTGTTATAAACTGGTAAACTGTCAATTGAAGCCACTGCTGAATAAGTCCAAGTTTTGGCATATAAAAAATAATTAAAAACTTATCAGACTGTGGGTTATGGGCCCACCACGCTTCCGCTGCGCCACTCTGATATTGTTGAAATTAAAATACAATTTTTTAAAAACTAACTAACCGTCTTAGTGCCCTGATTCAGTCTTTCGTTTATAAATTTGTAGAGCGTGACATGACACAAAAAAACACCTTACCGGCTCCTCTATTCAGTCGTTCGTTTATAAATCTCTGAAAATCTTAGTTCGCTCCAACTATGACCACTGAATCACTGATGATGGCAGTGAATCAGCCTCCCGCTCCTCTATTCAAGCAGGAAGAGGCTCTTGAATATGGCTGATTGTCATTCTTCTAAGGTTGAGGATAAAGATAGCCTCATCATTTCCCTCTTCAACAAACACAACTAAACATCTTTCTTTCTTGCAATAAATCAATGTGGAACATTCCCTCTTTTTTTTTCCTCGATGCTTCCTGCATACATCGCTTAGCCATAGTACTACATGAAGGTTGAAGCTCCTGACAAAATTTGTAAGCTTCTATTTCCTCTTTGCTTAAGATGGTTAAATATAGCATGTTTTAAGCCGAGAAATTGGTCATGCTTTGGGCTCTTATATGCACATATTGCCTTAAAGACTTGTATATGTTTGTTTGGATGCGTGTAGGTGCCTTTTGCAACTCTCTGTTATAGTCAAGAGTCAAAAAGAATATGGAGTGAAGTGAGGAAATGTCAGGATCAACAAATTCTAAATCTCCAGGTAAGAGTCTGTTTTGTCGAGGGTATTGTTTTTTCATATCCCAATATCCCATGTCAATTTACAGAGAAAAACTGTGCTTGTTTATGTAGGCGGATAAAATAGGACTACCTCTCTTTTTCTACTCAGTTTCATAAACTTTTGGTTACGCTATAATTTATTTCATGCATCCAGCATACAATTACTCATTGTTTCTCTTTGCTCTAGCTTCAATAACCGGGGTTTAATCTTTAGCTACTTTGCTTAAATAATGCATTAAAATGATGAAATGATTCAGATTGTCATCTGGAAAATTTATTTCGGCTGAAAAGCTTGAACAAGGGCTCGAACATTTGCAGCTGTAGGCGAGGTTCACTTCCTTTATATATATTATCATCTGTTGTTAATTGTTGAGAACCTCTTATGCTTGCTTGGGTTGAGTTCACTGTAATTTGTCCAAATACCGATGTCAAATTGCGGAGTTATGGGTTGGTAATTTCACCTTCCTTGGCAAATGGGTTTCCTAACTCTATCAAATAACTCGTATATTTTACTCTTGTTCTTGTTAATCGGGTTTAGATGTTTCCGAGCTAGTGGCTTCAGGAGACATATAGTGACTGATAAGGAAGACTGTAGGGTTATCAAAGGGTTTGGATGGAATTTGCTTTAGTTCCTTAAAATTTCAGTTTGAGGTGTTCGTTAATCGAGTCTTAACACTTGTTTTTCTCCATCATGCCATATTCCCACCCATCAATGAGTTGAGTTGAGGGCATTGCTTGGTCCATGCCCCATCAACTTTGCAATAAAACAATGCACCACTCATCTTCGAGACCTCGGCCAGCAAGCTCTTCATTTTGTTATCAACAATTCCCAATTCAGAAATTTTAACTACGTCAATTGCAGGATCAATTTGATGATTCAGGTATTATAATACTTGTTCTTAAATATTTCCTTCTATCTTGGCCTAATTTGTAAGCTTCTATTCTCTTACCCTTGATTCAAATAATTATAGCTTCTTTTTTTTATATGGATTCTTGAAGTGTGTTCTAAATCCAGAAATATTGCTGCTTGCCTTTTGGTATATCTTTGTTTCAGATTCTTATAAATGCTTCTTCTTACTAGTCCTCATTATAGGTAAAGTGAAGGCAAGTCTTATCTTTGTTTAGTGTTAGAGTTGATTAACAGTTAAAGTGATTGATGAGGAAGAAAACTATTGAGGGGAAACAGTGTGTAAATAAAAAACCCTTAAATAATTGAGATTGGTATTGGTGGGGTGCGCCAGGCCTATGCAATAGTGCAACATATAGGCGACACATGAAAAACCCAAGATAGCAAGCTACCTTATATGGGCCTTCCCCTCAAAAAATAAATTTAATATCGAAGTGATCCAATGGACCACATATCAGATATTAAACTGATAAGAACAGATACTACACTTGATCTTAGCCAAAAGGCCGAGAAAGGTATGATTTGTTTTGTCTTTCTGTGGCTCTTTTATATGCTCTTGTAAGTTTTCTCTTGATTCTAACAATCAATGCGGGATCTACAGTGTCCTAATAGACCATTATGTTGGGCTCAACACACTAGATGAGGCATGCCTTTCTTTGCCCAGACAGCTACAAGGTGACTGCACCCGCCTCTTTGTGGTTATGGTTGAAGATTGCTTGTTGACAGTTTGAATTTCAGCTCCTGCTGGTGACAGATTTGATGCATTAATAAGCTAAGGTTTAGTAGAAAAATGAAGGGTGTGAAGCGGAAAAGTTAACGTTTGTGAATCTACTCCTAACACTGTCGTTGTCTTTATATGGAAGAAAACAATGAAACTGCAGGAATGATTATGCCTTGCAATATTGTAGTGTAAAGCCGCATTCTGTATATGCCAAACTATTCAATGGCATACTCGGAGTAACACTTTTGAACAACTTTAAAACAAGAGAATCGGAAGAAGAAGCTTTTCAGGATCAGCACACAATTCTCATAACAGGATGTCGTTTCCTGTGCTTCCATATAACAATTCCAGCAAGGGAATCGGAGGAAGCAGCTTTTCAGGATCAGCATTAGACTCATCTCAAAGCTGAATGGCAAGAAGCTGAGCAGCTATAAGTGGCGTCGAATTGCTTAAGAAGGAAGCCTAAGGTAAACAACTCCTGAACTGCTATGTCCCAAACTGCATTCTTAACATATTGTTTGGAAGGAATGCTGCACAATTCTTCATTGCCCGTCTTGTATTTGGGGTATAACGCAATCCCATGATATGTCGAGCCTTGTTTTCCAACCCACCTGTTTTGCCTAGCCTTTGATGATGTGTCAAGCCTGTGATGCCACTTGGTGCTGAGATCCCGAATATCGACCCCTTCACCTCCCTCCCCACCCACCAAGCACCCTTGGCTTCCATGCCAGGTGTGATGTCTCCCCCCATGGTTGCGACTGTGATTGCTCCCTCTCTTATGTGCCTACGACTTTGACGTCTCGGCATAATTGGTTACACTCACGTACGCGACTAGCCTGGCTATTTGGTTTGGGTTGCGATTGACATTGCTACGCTCTTGGTCTTGCTCTCAACACTTAACGGGTTTAGTATTGAAGAGAATACATTGAAGCCATTTAGATTGAATCTAATCTAACTTTCACAATTTAATGATAGTACAGGTTCTCCAAGTCTTGTTTCTCTACTATTGTTTTAGTTGATTTACATTCCTTTGAATTGGTAAATAAAGAGCAGTCATTCCGGGGTTCGAACCGGGGACCTATGACTATTATCCACAACTCCTTTCCGGTGAGCCATTCCGGAATGGTTCCTCTATATGTTAAAAAGGTGGTGTTATTTGATGAGAGATGTGAAGAGACCAAAGAGCCCACGTTGATAATATGAAATAACAAGTCTTAGTATATAATCTAGTGAGTTACTTTTTTTATAACCCTGTCACGAGTCCTAACGGACACGGAATTCTTTATTATTACTACACCAATTTAATCTTTTAGATGATTTACTTTTCTTAACTTCTAAGAAGTAGCTTGAGTACCTTGCTAATACATAAATGATGTGCAAAGTTGTGCTTTTGAGAAATGCAGCCACTGGACTAGATTGAAATCATCGGATTCAATCTGCACTTGATCACAAGCAATGACGGCCATGGATTGGATCCCAAACAGAAGGGCCCAAGCCTCTGCTAAGGCCAGTGAGACGGAGCCCCGAAAGCGCTTCGAATCAGCCATAATAATAGCCCCAGAGTGATCGCGAAGTACAACACCTAGGCAGACCGATCCGTGCAGAAGTGCAGCATCCGTGTTGAGTTTCAAAGTGCCCAATGGGGGTGCTGTCCACACTAAGGGGTTCGGCCTTGATGGGGGGTGTTGTGGAAGGGTGGCATCGCGGCACCGGTAATCGAAGACAAGCCTCCTGAATCTGTCTCGTAGGACCTCTGCATTGCATTCATCTTCTGAGAACATGGCTTTGTTGCGGAGCATCCATGCTACCCAGGCGTTGGTAAGGAGATCACACACTCCCGCATCGCCTAACGCAACAGCCACTTGATCTAGCACTTGCAGCGGCTCTTGATCAAGCACAGTGGCGACAAGGGCGGCTGAGGAGGAGCGCTCTCAGGCAACCGCTGAGAAGGAGCAGGCAAAGAGAGCATACTAGACCGTTTCTTCACCAGAGTCACAGCGAGCGCACATAGGAGATGCCACCACCCGCTTTGCATAAAGGTTCGAAGTTGTAGCTTATAGCTTGTTAGAAGCTTATTAGATTTGTGATCAGTGTTATGGCATATGCATAATCCGGTAAAGCATAGGTCAAATGAACTTGAGCATAAAGTTGTTTTGGTTGAACCTGCCCATTTGCATGATTAAGTTCATACCAAGGCAAATAGAGTTCGAGTAATTTTCAAGTCATGAGAGTCACTGGTCAAGATAGCTACTTCACTACTGGGTCGGTAATAATCCAAAATTTATTTCGAGTACGGGTTGTGTGTTGTTTTGGATCCGACTGATTCTGGTCGGTTTGCAGGATTAGGGTATAATCAGAGGTGACAATCTATTAATGATATTTTAGGATAGATTTGTATATATCTAATTATGGTTGTAATCTATCTAATTAGGGTTTTGAGATCTTTTCTCCTCCTATGTAATGTCTATATATTCTTGGGGTTGTGAATAAGAAAAGTATCTTTTTCCCTCAAATAATATTCTTTACATGGTATCAGCCTAACCCTGCGATCCTCAAAATCTCCCATCACAACCCCTACCGCCGCCCTTACCCACCGCCGACTCCAATCATGTCTGGCGACTCCTCCTCCGTGCCCGGCTCCAGCAAGGACGGCCAAATTCTCGTTGTTGCTGCTGACCAAGTCGGTTCCTTTCACTTCCCTAACCTTGTTGTGCGCCTTGATCACACCAACTACTCCCTTTGGCGTGGCACCATCCGCTCCGCTCTTCAAGCCTATGGCCTTGATTTCTTGATCTTGGCGGCTTCTGCCCCACCACAGACCATCACCACCCCTCCCTCTCCCCCTCCGGCCGATTTTGATAAGCCGGAAAACACCATCGTCATCGCCCCACCCACTGTCCTTCCCAATCCGGCTTATGTCGATTGGCTTCGCAAAGACCGCCTTGTCCTCCTATGGATCTGGTCGACCCTTACTCTGCCCTTGCTTGCCCATGTTGCTCGTGCAAAAACTTCCTTTGATGCGTGGTCTATCCTTGAGCGAATGTTCCATGCTCAGACTAACGCTCGTCAGATGCATCTCTGTCATCAACTTCAGACGCTTCAGCGGGGCTCTCTCTCAATTCTTGAATATGTTGAGAAGAAGCGCGCTTTTGCGGATAGCCTGGCTGAGTGTATGCACATTGTGAGCGATCAGGACCTTGTTTCCTACATCGTCTATGGTCTTGGCTCTGCTTATGGTCCCTTTCGTGCGACTCTCACAATGCACGACAGCACCATCTCCAGCGACACCCTTCTCGGCCTACTTCTTCAGGAAGAACAGCGACTTGAGGAGGAGGCCAAGTGATGTATAGCAATTGGCTAGACCGGCCAATTGCTAAACTAAAAACGTCGATCTTGCTTATGCTCTTCGTATTCCGTGAATTGACACCAATTAACTAAATAACCATGAAAGTATACGAACCGGGATGTGGTTTTGGATTGATAATCGAAGAACCCTAATTCCGTTTTACTGAGACGTCGAAATGCTGTCAACCCATTAAGAACGAACCCAACTTGACCATTAGCTCCACTTGCTCCTTTGGGTCTTATTCCATGGTGGAGCCTTCTTCCTCCTTTTGAGGATGACACTCTTCCCCATCAATGGCCCTCGAATCGGTCTTGAGAGCTCGCCTGGATCAAGATCATTGTTTGACCCACAGAAGATCATCTTGATCCGCATCATTCTCCCCTTCTTAGCTTCGATTCGTCCTCGAATCGAGTCGTTGATGATCAAAGGGGAAGGAGCAACCACCAAAAAGTAACTTCCTTGACAATCAACTTGAGATGGCGCCAGCAGAATTTGAGGCAAAGGAACCTCAAAAACAACACCTAACATAGGGAACATTGAGCAATCAAGAGGAACAATATCAATAGGCTCAATAACCCTATGAACTTCAGAATTCTCAACATTAGGAACATTCTCAAGAGGTACAATAGCTAACTCAAGAGAAGTGTTCCCAACGTCCTCATCGTTGTCGTCAGAAGCAACCACATCATCTGGCGCAGCGCTGCAGTCCACTTGCAGAGCGATTTCGAAGGTCTTCCCGGGAGAGTCTTGCAGCGTGTGACCCACCGTTGGAAAGCTCGTCGAGTCAGCTTCGCAACAAGACTGAGTTGACTCAATTCTGAGGTCGGAGTCAACAGGAATTTGCGAAACAAGTTCGACGCGCTGTGCTGTTTTCTGGGCAACGAAATCAACAAAAGGCTCCTTAAGCTCAATTACCTTGTCGTCGGTTGAGGCAACTATAGCTGCTGGAACAGGGGTGAGGGCTGAAGGAAGTTCTTGACAAATTCTATCCGAGATGGCCTTCGCCAATTCCTCCAAGTCCTCATCTCGGCGACGTTCCTCCTCCTCTTGATAAATTCTATCCGAGATGGCCTTCGCCAATTCCTCCAAGTCCTCCTCTCGGCGACGTTCCTCCTCCTCTTGTCGTCGTGCCTCCTCAGCCTCTCTTTGTTGGAGAAGCCGAATCTGATAGCGTTGTCGACACCTCTTATCTTCGATCTCCAATTGACGTTGTTCTTCCTCTTGACGTTGAAGCCAAAGTTGACGTCTTTTGGCTTCGCGTTGACGCTCTAGGGTTTGTTGTTGTAGCCAAGCTCTCCGACGTAACTCTTGTTGGCGTCGTTGTTGTTTAGCACGTTCCAAAGCAAAAAATCCATCCAATGGATCGGGATCATCATCCAAGTCGCCCCAAACTTCCCAAGCCATATCAAATCAAAACATCAGTAACATCAAAGAAACAAAGAGCGTAGCATAACCTGTCTCTGAATACCAATTGATGTATCCTTTAGCGGGCTTCAATGGCCATCAGGATCACCCTGAGACCCAGCACCCACGGCAGCAGCAGGGCCAACCCCATCAGCGTCCACAACAGCCGTTCTATACTCGTGCTAATTGGGATGATAGCCGTAGCAATGCTGATCTGAACGAGACACCACATTTGGAGGATGCTTACCATGAGGTAAATCCTAACTGTGATGATTTACCTCCTCCTAATTTTGGTCGTCCTAGATTTGATAATGCTCAAGCTATTCAGAGACGAGATGTTAAGCTTAAATTAGAAACTTTTGATGGTAATACTGATCCTGAAGCTTATCTTATCTGGGAAAATCATACTGACTATCTGCTTGAACATTTGCGCTATGAGGAAACGGAGAAATTGGAAGTTGTTATATTGCATTTAGTAGGTAAAGCTCGCAACTGGTGGTTCCGCACTCGTGAGATGCGCCGCCGTCAGGACAAGCAACCTGTTGAAACTTGGCCCCAACTTCGCTTTCTCCTAAAGAAGAGACATGTGCCTGAGGAATACACGGAGTCCATGAGGATGCAGCTCGCTTCCTGCCGACAAGGAACTCGCTCGCCGAATGACTTTAGGGATGAACTTGAACGACTCTCCCATCAGGCTAATGTTTATCTTACTGAACATGCTTTGTGTACTCAATTTCTTGCTGGTCTTAATATTTCTATTAAGAATCCTTTAGCTATCCATTCCATTAGAGATATTAACACTTTGACTCATAAAGCACAGCTTCTGTATGAGCAACAGCAGCAACAGTTTCGGCAGCAAAGGAATCGACTTGACCAGACCTCTCAAGGTCGCAGGTTTGTTCCCTTTAACCCTTCTGGTCAATCTAAACCTTCTACTTCTAACCCTTCTATGCAGCAAAAGGGAGTTCCCAACTCACCTCAACAGGGTTATCAGGTTGAAACTAGAAGAGTTGCTGCCCCTTCTACAGATCGCAACAAAGATATCCGCTGCTTCACTTGCGGAGGTTCTGGGCATGTCTCTCGCAATTGCCCCCAGAAACGGAAGGTTCTTCTCAACGATTTGGGAGACCATTACTATGAGGAGGAGACTGCTGAGGACCTGGTGGTTTCGAGTGAAGTGGAGGAGGACCAGTCGACTGAGCCTTGTGAGGAGATCGATACTTCACAGTACGACAACGTGCTCTGCATTATCAATCGACGGGTCCTGCACATTCAGGAATCTCCCATGGCTGATCAAAGGGAGAACATATTCCACGCCAGATGCTTGGTTCGAGAGGCTACCTTAACGCTTATCATCGACGGTGGGAGTTGCTGCAATCTCATCAGTGAAAAGGTAGTAAATTTCCTCCATTTACCTACAACCCCTAGAGCTACTCACTATGGTTTAAATGGCATTACTGATGATGGTTCTGATATAATGGTCACCAAACAATGTTTAGTTTCCCTTTCAATTGGAACATATCATGATAAAGTATTATGTGATGTTGCTCGCATGGATTGTAGTCATATATTGTTAGGGCGTCCTTGGTTATATGATCGTAATGTCCTTCATGATGGTCGTGCAAATACATATGCTTTCACCTATGACGGGAGGAGAGTTACTCTCCTACCCTTATCGCCACAACTTATTCTGAAGGACCAGGTGCGCAAGCAGCAACAAAGGAACGCCGAACGCGAAGCTGAGCGAATGGAGACGCTCAAGGACACTTCGGCTGCACCAGCCGCACCCGCGGCCCCAGATGCCGCGCCCGCGGCGCACACAGCGGCGCCCGCTGCAGCCCCTGCAGCCCCCTTGACGCACCCTCCTGCCCATCCGACGTCTTCTACGCCCTCTTCTGCTTCACTTACGGGCTCTGTGGAACGTCGATCCTTGGTCTCTCACCCTCAGCAAGGGACCATCACATGGAATGCTCATCGACCTCATATTCTTCTGGTAATGAAACAAGTTTTACTTAATGTTGAATTGAGTCATATTCCTGCACCTATTGCTGCTCTTCTGCAGGATTATTTGGATGTGCTTCCAGCTGAACTACCCCAAGGCTTGCCTCCTATTAGAGGTATTGAGCATCAGATTGACTTTGTGCCTGGAGCAGCCTTGCCTAATCGCGCCGCTTATAGAGCTAGTCCTGAGGAGACAAAGGAGCTGCAACGTCAAGTCACGGAATTGATGGATAAAGGCTTTGTTCGTGAAAGCCTGTCTCCTTGTGCCGTGCCAGTCATATTGGTTCCAAAGAAGGATGGCTCCTGGCGCATGTGTGTTGATTGCCGCGCAATCAACCAAATAACGGTTAAGTATCGCCACCCTATTCCTCGTTTAGATGATATGCTTGATGAACTTCATGGTGCTGCTATTTTTTCTAAAATTGACCTTAGAAGTGGATATCATCAAATTAGGATGAAACAGGGTGATGAATGGAAAACGGCTTTTAAAACTAAGTATGGCTTATATGAATGGTTAGTAATGCCTTTTGGTTTGACAAATGCACCTTCTACATTTATGAGGCTTATGAACCATGTGCTTAGAAGACACTTAGGAAAATTTGTCGTTGTCTATTTTGACGATATTTTAATCTACAGTAAGAATATGCATGATCATTTAAGTCACTTAAAATTGGTTTTTGATTGTCTAAGAAAAGAGAAATTATATGCCAATTTAAAGAAGTGTTCTTTTGCATCCGAGTCTACCATTTTTCTTGGTTTTGTAGTGACTGCATCTGGATTAAAGGTGGATGAAGAGAAGATCCGTGCTATTCAGGAGTGGGCTAGGCCGAATACACCCACCCATGTCCGCTCATTCTTGGGCCTTGCTGGCTTCTATCGACGATTTGTCAAGGATTTCAGCTTGATTGCCGCCCCCCTACATGAGCTGACAAAGAAGGATGTGACATTTCGCTGGTCTGACCCACATCAAAAGGCTTTCGACGCTCTCAAGGATCGCCTGACACACGCCCCAGTGCTGCAGTTACCTGACTTTGCTCAACCTTTTGAGCTGGAGTGTGACGCTTCTGGCACTGGCATTGGAGGGGTCCTGCTACAGAACAAGCGTCCTATCGCCTACTTCAGCGAAAAGTTGGGCACCGCTGAGCTCAACTATTCTACCTACGACAAGGAGCTATTTGCATTGGTTCGCTGCTTGCAGACTTGGCAACACTATCTCTGGCCTAAGGAGTTTGTGATTCATTCGGATCATGAAGCTCTTAAGTACCTCAAAGGACAAGCAGTGCTCAGCAGGCGACTTGCTCGATGGGTGGAGTTCATAGAGACCTTTTCCTATGTGGTTCACCACAAAAAGGGAAAGGATAATGTGGTAGCTGACGCGCTATCACGAAGGTATGTCCTCTTAAACCATATGGATGCACATATTTTGGGATTTGCATTAATAAAGGAACTGTATGCTTCTGATAGTTTCTTTAAAACTATATATGCTCAATGTGTGTCTAAAGGTGAAGTAGATTCATTTTTTGTTGATAATGGGTATTTATTTAAGATGGGCAAGCTTTGTATCCCATCTTCTTCTATTCGCCGATTGCTAACCCAAGAAATACATGAATCTAGGGGACATGGGGGTTTCGAAAAAACACTAGCTGGACTAAAGGAACATTACTTTTGGCCTAAAATGTCTAATTATGTGCTGAGATTTGTCAAAAGTTGTGTTACATGTGCTAAAGCTAAATCGAAATCCAGTGCTAATGGTCTATACCAACCTTTGCCAATTGCTAATGCACCCTGGGAAGATGTTTCTATGGATTTTATTGTAGGATTGCCTAGAACTTCTAAGGGTCATGATTCCATATTTGTTGTTGTAGACAGATTTTCCAAAATGGCTCACTTTATACCTTGTCATAAAACTGATGATGCTATTCATGTTGCTCATTTATTCTTCAAAGATGTTGTTCGCTTACATGGATTGCCATTGTCTATAGTTTCTGACCGTGATCCTAAATTCTTGAGCTCTTTTTGGAAAACTTTATGGTCTAAATTGGGTACAAAATTACTATTTTCTACTTCTTGTCACCCACAAACTGATGGCCAAACTGAGGTCACAAATAGAACTCTTGGGTCTCTCCTTAGAGTCATGCTACGAACTAACCTCCGGAGATGGGAAGACTGTCTACCATTTGTAGAGTTTGCATATAACAGGTCTAGGCATTCTGCAACGAAAATGACCCCCTTCGAGGTTGTGTATGGCCGAAATCCATTGCCTCCAGTGGACATGATGCCTCGGCCATACAAGGACAAGGAGAGCATGGATGCAGCTAAGCAAGTGGACTTCATCAAAAGCTTGCATGAGCGTACCAAGGCGCAGCTGGAGAGGAAGACTGCGCAATACAAGGCCGCGAAGGACAAGCATCGCAAGGATGTGCAGTTCAACGTTGGTGATCTGGTCTGGCTGCATCTCAGGAAGGAAAGGTTTCCGCAGCAACGGAAATCTAAGCTGGACCCCAGGGGAGATGGACCATTCAAAGTGGTCCAGAAGATGGGTCCTAATGCCTACAAGCTGGATCTCCCTGCCGATAAGTACAACGTCCATTCTACATTCAACGTCGCCGATCTATCCTTGTTCGTGCCTGACGATGACTCTGCCGACGATTTGAGGACAAATCGAAGTCAAGTGGAGGAGAATGATGTCGCTCAATTATCGATGACTCCTGGTGACATTGAGGACAACATGAAGGTTCCATTTGATGGCCCTGTCACTCGTTCAAGGGCCAAGAAGATTCAGAATGCAACTAAAGCCTTTCTTGTCCGTCACCATGGAACATTAGAGCAAGGGTTCAGGCCACCCTGGATCACTTGGCTCAAGGTTGCACCGCCAGCACAAGAAATGAGCTTGCGCCCACACTCGGAGCTCATGAAGACTCGACAACATCCGCCTTAAGCAAGACATGGCCGAGTGGGCTTCATGCATGGGCCGAAACTATCTTGTGCATGGGCCGAAAATTACTTACTTAATTAGTTTATTATTTTATGCAATTAGTTAAATAAAGGTGGAATTTAATTATATCTATTCTAGATATATTACTTAGCCACCAAGTTGTTATATTTCTATCTTCTTAGGATTTATCTATCTTTAAGTTATTTCTTTTATCTTAGATAGAATTAATCTATCCAAACCCCTTTCCTTTGCAAGGAAGGGTTGGATAGATAGCTCATTAGTTTACTATAAATTCATGTTACACCTTTTGAATTTAATCAGATTGAAAATTAGAATTGAAGAAACCCTTAACGGAATTAGGGTTCTTCGATTAGGTCAATCCAAAGGCTATCCGGTTCTTTATTGTTACATACGGTATTCATCCAATTACAATATCATCACCGTCGTTCAATCATCATCAACCTCCGTCACCAGCCCGTCGCAACCAAGAAGGAGCTTGGCCCTTGGCGTCGCTCACGGCAGTCCTCGCTCCCGGCGAGCCCGGCGTCGGCGGCTCCTGCGCGCGGTTCCCGCCGACGACCTCGTTCTTGTGCGCAGCGTCTCGCGTCGTCGCTGTCTCGATCTCGCGCAAGCTTGCCCTCGCAGCCCCCGGTCCAGTTTCGCGTCCGCACACCCTGAGGAGAGTACTCCTGTGTGCGCCGCCCTTCCTCCAGCGATCGTGACGGGCTTACCGGACTTCCACGCTCGCGCCCTCGACGTCCTCGCTTCTTGATTTCGTTATTCCATCGCTATTGTTTAATTAGTTTAACTTAGTTTAGTTAATTGCTGCCGTTCTAATTAGTTAGTAGATAGCTGTTAGTTGTTTAATTTTCTAAGTTATAAAAGTTATTGCTTTAGTTAGTATTACTTAATTCGTTTCAGGTTGTTTACGTATAAGTTTTAGTTAGGTTAGTTAGTTGCAATTTATTAAATTAAGATTGTTGTTTAATTAGTTTAATTCAATTGTTAATCAGGAGATATCAAAGAGCGAAGATCGGAGCAAATATACGGCGTGGTTCTTGATCTTGAGCCCACAGGCGAAGGATCGGGTATCCCAAACGTATCACCAAGGCTCTTGCTGCCTCTGTTCTAGAGGCGAACTACACCACCCGCTCCAGGAATCGCCCACGCTCCTCTCCACAGCAGCCGTCCGCACCTGCTCCTGGCCGCGGCTTGTCATCTCAGCAGCCCGCCGCACCTGATCGTAACACCAACTCGGATCGCTCTACACGCCCCTAGTGCCAGATCTGTCACAAGACGGGTCATGAGGCTCATAACTGCTTCAATCGACTCAATCTTGGCGAGTTTCCAGCCACTCATCGGGGCGCGCAACAGCATCTGCAATCCGCTCAGCAACCTTCGGCCAATGTCGCTGCCCACTCGATGCCGCCTCCGTCTGCACTCTATGATATGATCCGTGGGTTGTGGACTCGGGGCCTACTCATCATGTGACCAGTGATCTCGGTCGACTCTCCAATTCCACCCCTTATGATGGTAATGACAACCTTATGGTTGGCAACGGTGAGTCTCTTCCTATTACGAAATTAGGGCAGACTACTCTCTCTGCATTGCATAGTTTGCATAAACCTGTTGTCCTTCACAATATTCTCTTTGTCCCACAAATTGCCAAGAATCTTATCAGTGTTTCCAAACTTACACGTGATAATAATGTTTATTTGGAATTTCATCCTACTCACTGCCTTGTTAAGAATTTGCAGGGCCAGACAATACTAAAAGGTGAAGCTGAGAATGGGCTCTACCGGTTTCCATCGTCCGTGTCGCCCCCACCCCGTGTCTTCCTTGGTGTTCGTGCTTCCCTTGAGTGTTGGTATCGTCAGCTGGCTCATCCCCACGAGTCTGTCCTGCGTCGTCTTGTTTTTGATAATCAGTTGCTTGTTACAAACAATAAGTTACCTTCTGTTTGTGGTTCTTGTCAGTTAGGAAAGAGTCATCGTTTACCTTTACCTAGTCGTGTTGAGCATGCTCAACACCCTTTTGATTTGGTTCATTCTGATGTTTGGGGACCTTCTCGTTTAGATTCAATAAATGGCAATCGTTATTATGTTTCCTTTATTGATGATTGCACCAAGTTTATTTGGGTTTACTTTCTCACAAACAAGTCTCAAGTATTTACACTGTTCTTCAGCTCTTTCTCAAAATGATCCAAACACAATTCTCCAAACAAATCAAAGCGTTCCAAACTGACTAGGGAGGTGAATATCGCAATGTCTCTACCTTTCTCCAAACACAGGGTATCCTCCACCACATCTCCTGCCCTTACACACCTGAGCAGAATGGCTCTGCTGAACGCCGCAATAGGGTTATTGTGGAAAAAGGTCTTGCCTTGTTAGCCCATGCCAAATTACCACAACAGTTTTGGGAGCATGCCTTTCACACCGCAATCTATCTCAACAATCGAACCATCACTCCCACATTGAGGTATAAGTCTCCCTATGAGTGTCTTTATGGGGCCAAACCTGATTATGGCCTGCTCAAATCCTTTGGCTGTCTTTGTTACCCCTTCATCCATCCTTACACCACAAGCAAATTAGACTACAGGTCCCTTCCATGTGTCTTCATTGGTTATAGTCCCAAACACAAAGGCTACAGTTGCTATCATGTCCCTACTGCTAGGGTCTACATTGCTCGGCATGTCATCTTCGATGAATCCGTCTTCCCTTTCCCATCTCACTCTACATCACAGGATCATCCTCCTGCTTGTGCCCCCCCCCCTTACATCCATTACAGTTGGCTTCGCAGCCAGCAGACCTTGAGCCACTGTCATCCCCCCGGGCTCCACTTGTGCTGCCTCCATCGTCTTCGCCGCCTTCCCCACCTCCGTCCCCTGCTACCCCTGCCGAGCTCTCCCCAGCCACCTCACCAGCGGTGCCCTCACCTGTCGTGGCCTCTCTCGCAGCCGGTGGCCCCTATTCTCATGTGCCTACGTATTTTCGCCCTGCAGAGGACTCCACTCACACCATGGTAACTCGTGCTCGCTCTCATTCTCTTAAGCCTAAATCATTGCTTACTACTAATCATCCTGCTCCTATTTCTAACATCCCTTCTGAACCTAACACCTTCATACAAGCCTCAAAAGATCCCAATTGGCAACATGCAATGCAGTTAGAGTATGATGCTTTGATTCGTAATGGGACCTGGGAGTTGATTCCCAGGCCTCCGGGTTCTAATGTTATTGGTTGCAAGTGGGTTTACAGGATTAAGCGTAAGGCGGATGATTCTCTTGATCGCTACAAAGCTCGTCTAGTTGCTAAAGGGTTTCATCAGGAAGAGAGTGTTGACTACTTTGACACCTTCAGTCCCGTCGTCAAGCCTACAACCATCCGACTGATTCTGAGCATTGTCGTCACCAAAAATTGGCCTCTGCAACAGGTTGACGTCAACAATTCCTTCCTCAACGGGGATCTCTCTGAAACCGTCTACATGAGCCAGCCGCCTGGCTTTGCCTCCTTTCAGCATCCGGATATGGTCTGCCGCCTGCGAAAGGCCCTCTATGGTCTCAAGCAGGCACCTCGAGCATGGTTTCACAAGCTCTAGCAAGCTCTATTTCGAAATGGCTTTACCTCTTGCAAGTCTGACACCTCGCTCTTCATCAAACAACATGAGTCTCAGGTGATCTATGTTCTTGTCTATGTCGATGATCTCATTATTACTGGCTCTCATGCTCCATTCATCACCAAGTTCGTTGCCTACCTCAACTCTGTGTTCTCGCTTAAGGATCTTGGTGACCTTCATTACTTCTTGGGTATTGAAGTTGCTCGCTCTTCTGATCGGTTGCTTCTCTCTCAAAAGAAGTACATTTGTGATATCCTGGACCGCAGCAAGATGTCAGAGGCACGGTCTATTGCTTCTCCTGCCGAGCCTGAGTCTCGCTTGGTTCGGAAGGGTGACCCTGTGTCCGATCCTCATCTCTATCGAATCATTGTTGGTGCTCTTCAGTATTGCACGATCACTCGTCCTGAGATCTCATACGCCATTAACAGGGTCTGTCAGTTTATGCACCAACCTACTGATCTTCACTGGTCTGCTGTCAAGCGTATCCTTCGTTACCTTAAGGGTACGGTTGACTATGGCCCGGTGATTCGTCCTGCCCGAGACAATCGACTTATCACCTACAACGACGCTGGTTGGGCTTCTGACCCTGATGACTGCAAATCTCAGCATGGCTTCTCCTTGTACTTCGGCGACAATCTTATCAGTTGGGCATCTCGCAAACAGAAGGTTGTTGCTCACTCCAGTACAGAAGCCGAGTACCGGGCTGTTGCACTTGCGGCTGCTGAACTCATCTGGTTACAGGAACTCCTCCGTGAGATGTCGGTTCATGTTCATCATCCTCCAATCATTTTATGTGACAATCTCAGTGCCACCTTCGTGACTGCAAATCCAGTTCTTCATCAACGGTTTAAACACATCAAGTTAGATTATCATTTTGTTCGTGATCAGGTTCAGGAAGGTGATCTTATTGTTCATCATGTTCGCTCTTCGGATCAAATCGCTGACATTTTCACCAAGGCTATGGGTACCGCTCGTTTTCAACAGCTTCGTTCCAAGCTCTTGGTTCATCCACCATGAGCTTGTCGGGGGCTATTAATGATATTTTAGGATAGATTTGTATATATCTAGTTATGGTTGTAATCTATCTAATTAGAGTTTTGAGATCTTTTCTCCTCCTATATAATGTCTATATATTCTTGGGGTTGTGAATAAGAAAAATATCTTTTTCCCTCAAATAATATTCTTTACACAATCGAGCTGATGAGGTCGGGTTCGAACAATACTCTTTCAGATTCGGTTTATGTTGGATCAGGTCATATGTGATATGTTGGGTATATTATGAATTCAGGTTGGGTCGGACAAGTTCGGGTTGTTAAAGTTCATATCAAAATGGATTTTGGGTTTGGATCAAATCACATTTAATTTTATTATAAAATGATGATTACTTTTTTTTCTTTTCTTTAATTGTGACTACAATCTTCATTTATTTAATTATATTTGTCTATTAGGTCTTACTTACATTATTAGTGTGTTTAAAAATGAGAAAGTTAAAGTAATTATAGCAGGAGTTGGGTATTGTTTGAATTGGGTCAAGGACGAGTTGTATCCGATTTGTCTATATTCGTATATATTAAGATATCGAGTCAAAATTGGTCGGGCTCGGGTTTAAGTTGCACACGATGTTAGATTTTTAATTATCGGGTTTGAATTTGGATGAGTCGGATTTTGGACGGAGTCAGATTTTACCATCGAGTGATCAAATAAATGAATAATCGAGTCGGATCGAGTCGGTTGGCAAATTGTGGCCTCAACCCGTGACGCAGCCCGAGAAGTTTCACCATTACCATTTCCCTTAGGCAAAATTACAGAAAACCACCCTTTAAATATGGACATTTTCACTTAACCACCCCTTAAATACAAAATTACAGAAAACCACCCTTTAAATGGTATTTGGTTACAACTCACCACCCATTCAACTATTTTCTTTAATTTATTATTAAATATCTTATATTTTAATATTTTTAAACTCAAATTTGATTGTAAATATATTCATATTTTGAATTTAAGGGCTCGATCATATTTTAGGGATTATTTTATTTATTTTTAAAAAATAATAATAAATATAACCTAGAATTATTATCTTAATTTATGGTTGAAAATGTTTATAAATTTTAAAAATATTATAGAAATTACTCTTATTTATTTATATTTTAAATAAGAGTAATTTACATAATGTTTTAAAAATTTATAAACATTTTCAAACATAAATTAAGATAATAATTCTAGGATTTATTGATTATTATTTTTAAAAATAAATACAATGATTCCTAAAATATAATTGGCCCCTTAAATTCAAAATTTGAATATACTTATATTCAAATTTGAGTTTTAAAATATTAAAATATAATATATTTAATGATAAAGTAACAAAAATAGTTGAATGGGTGGTGAGTTGTAAACAAATACCATTTAAAGGGTGGTTTTCTGTAATTTTGAATTTAAGGGGTGGTTAAGTGAAAACACCCATATTTAAAGGGTGGTTTTCTGTAATTTTGCCTTTCCCGTAAGAAGTTGAAGGGTCCCGCCAAGTTTCACATAAGCTTTTGCCAGCTTCGTTGATCGGTAGACTAAACTGCCGTCGAAGAAGGGATTTGCAGAGCAACTTTGTGAGTTTTGGCCCCCTTTTCGTATCTCTGTCAATTCTTCATTTCCAATTTCTTCTCGCTTTCCTTCCAATTTCTAGGGTTTGTCGTGTTTAACGGTAATCGACATCCGTTTTTAAGTTGATCGGTGTCCCAATCTCTTCAGATGCACTTGCGTACACCGGAAGCTTTTGTCTGAGTATGATTCTTCATACCCTGTTGATTTTAATCTTTTGATCCAACCTGCTGCTTATTGCGTCATGTTTGAGATGCTGCTAGGGTTTCAGACTTTTTGTTGGAATTGGTTGCCTTTGGATGGCTCAAGTTCTAAACACTATTGATTTGAGTACCTTTGCAGTTTGTCATTTTATAAGGTATCTTTTCCTTTCTTGTATATAACAATCTGAGATTTTTCTTAGGGAAGCTAATCTAGATTATATCACTGTCGATGTCAATGTCACGGAATGGAATATGTGTTGCCTGTTTCACTTTTGATTTCCACTTTGCAAGGCTAGTGATTGTATTTATGTGACTTGACATATATGGCGTGTATTGCCGTCACATTCGGACTCAATTGTGATTCATTAGACCATCTCCTAAGCATATTCAATTGAAAGTTTTTAATGTTCGTATTCACTATCCTTGTTTTGGTTGATTTATTTTCTTGCGTTTACTTGGGTCTGTCTTATTCTCCTATGTTTTAGTCTTTTAGATGATTTTTTCCCCTGCAAGTGGCATTATAATCAGCAATTCAGCGCAACCACTTCTATGAAAGGCCCTGTTTGATTATGACACTTGATCGCTTTTTCTTCGGTTCTTTTGAATTCCAGTTTGAGGTGTCTATCATCCATTTGATTGAGCAGTTTGAAGTGGTTTATGTAATTGATAACCAGTTACCATACTAGGCTGAATTTGCCCCTCCAAATTGTTGCATTTGGATAAACCCCATTCTTTGAATCTTTTAACAATTTTCAGATTCATCACCAGCTGCAATCGTCTAGACCCTCTCAAACTTCTGCTCCAAGCTGAAGAAATCAAACACTTTAAGAATTGCGGGAGAGTTATAAGGTGGTGGAGTATCAAAGAATGCCTAAGCCTGCACAACATTGTTCTCCTGTATATCATTGATCAAAATGCTGTCCAGGTAAAATAACTCTCAACATACTCCAGATTGTCCACACTACAAATATTAAGTAGGTTAGTTTGTTCACTGGAAACAAGCTTGTTGCTGTTGCTGGATGAACATTTCTCATTAGCATTAACTGATTCTACAAAGTCTCTCATGTTAACCCACAATCTGAAATAACATTAGCCAAGTTCGACAAAGGCAGGTGGCTTTAGGAGCAGAATAAACATGGATGCAAAAGACCAGTTTGACAAAGGCAGTAGATGGCTTTTTGGTCTAGTTCTTTTGGATTTCAGTTTAGGAGCAGAATAAACATGGATGCAAAATCGATGTGTGACTGGTTTCCTTCCAAGGCATTGAATACTGACTTAGTGGTCCCCAAAAGGCTGGTAATGGGACAGCATCCCCATCAGCATATTGAGATTTGGGACTGAGGGTATTGCCTTTTGCTATCCCACATCGATTTTCGCATTCCACATACTATGTGCACTTAAAACTTTTCTTGTTACCTCAGGCAATTCTAGCTTTTTTTTTATCTGATAATAATGATACTGTGAGCACTTAAAACTTCTCTTCTTCTTGTTTTTCCTTTTTAGGTGCCTCCTGCATATCTTGTTCACAGCTAGCTCAGCTTCAAGACCTCAGGCAGCTCATCATTTTGTAACAATTCCGATTTCTGGATTTTCAACTGCATAAATTGCAGGATCAATTCAACGGTTCAGGTATTATAATTTTTTAAAATAGAAAAATGCTTTTGTGTCTTAAACATTTCCTTTGCCCATTAAAATGATAGCTGTGGGGTTTTAAAGTATGTTCTAAGTTGAGAAATGGGTCTTTGCTTTAAAAGTTCTCGTCTGTTGGCGTATCTCTGTTTCATATTCTTATAGGTTTCACACCTTATAAATGCTTCTATTTTGGTTAGAGTGAAAGAAATTGGTTCTTAAATATTTCATTCTACCCTTGATTAAAATAATTCTAACTTCTTTTTTACGGATAATTAAAGTATGTTCTTAATCAAGAAATGGGTCTTGTGTAAATGCTCGCTTTCTGGTATTATCTTTGTTTCAGATTCTTATAGGTTTCAGTTTATAAATGTTTCTTACTAGTCTCCTTTAAACAAAAGGATTGGAGATTGGAATCATTGGATTACAAAGAGGAATTGCAAAAGGATAAACAAATGCTAGTATCTCATAATTAGAAAGCAATTTGATGTGTCTTCGAGGAACAATTGAATATAACATTAATAGAGGATAAACAAATGTTAGCTTTATTTAACCACACAATTAAATAATGCTAAGCTGTTACAGTTATTTCTGTCAGATTACTTCCATGCTTCACTTGTTCATCCAACCCCATAAATAATTGAGACTAGCTTTGGTGGGGCGCGCCAGGCCTATGCAATAGTGCAACACATGGGCGACACACGAAGACCCAAGATAGCAAGCTACCTTATATGGGCCTTCCCCCTCAAAAAATAAATTTAATATCGAAGTGGCCCAATGGACCACATATCAGATATTAAACTGATAAGAACAGTTACTACACTTGATCTTAGCCAAAAGGCCGAGAAAGGTATGATTTGTTTAGTCTTTCTGTGCCTTTTTTATATGCTCTCGTAAGTTTGTCTTGATTCTGACAATTAATGTGGGATCTACAGTGTCCTAAAAGACCATTCTGTTGGGCTCAACACACTAGATTAGGCATGCCTTTCTTTGCCCAGCCAGGTACAAGGTGACTGAACCCGCCTCTTTGTGGTTATGGTTGAAGATTGCTTATTGAAAGTTCAAATTTCAGTTCCTGCTGGTGACAGATTTGATGCATTAATAAGCTAAGGTTTAGTAGAAAAATGGAGGGAGTGAAGTGGAAAAGCTAAGTTTTGTGAATCTACTCTTTAACACCGTCGTTGTCTTTACTTGGAAGACAACAATGAAACTGCAGGAATGATTTATGCCTTGCAATATTGTAGTGTGCAGCTGCATTCTGTATATGCCAAACTATTCAATGGCATACTTGGAGTAACACTTACATATAGCTTGTTAGAAGCTTATTAGATTTGTGATCAGTGTTATGACATATGCATAATCTGGTAAAGCATAGGTCAAATGAACTTCAGAACTTGAGCAAAAAGTTGTTTTGGTTGAACCTGCCCATTTGCATGATTATTATGACTCATGGATTGCATACAAATATCAAATGAAAATTTTCATGTTTTATTTAGTTCGTATTGCTCCCATCTTTCTTTGGATGCATCATCTTTTCATGTTTTATATGCTGATCTTGTTACCAATGTATTAGATATGTAATTAATCTACTCTTAATTCCCAAGTCTCTGTGTACAATTTTGTTATTAATTCATTGCCATGGTTGCTACTTTGAGGTCCTAGATTTTCTAACTCTATTAAATAATCTTAGAAGTGTATTGCTCTCCTTGGTTTTAGATGTTTCCATCCAGTTCAGTTCTGTTCAGCTCTTTTAAATTCCAGTTTGATTGCTTGTGACCAATCTAATCTAAGACTGCTTATTTAGACTCTCGCAAATCGTATTGAAATGTCTGTTGAAAGTTAGTATTCACTATCCTTGTCTACTTTTCTCTATGTATTACAAATCTGTTTGTTTTTACACCCCACCCAGAAATTCTCGCGCTTACTTAGGTCTGTCTTGTTCTCCTCTGTTTTAGTCTTTGAGATATTTTCCCCACAAGTGGCTTTAGGACCAGTAATTCAGCACAACCACTGATAGGAAAGACCCAGTTTGGTGATGGCCTTTTCTTCTGTTCTTTTGAATTCCAGTTTTAGGTGTTTGTGATCATTCTGACTCAACACTTTGAAGCGGTTTATGTAACCAAACTAGACTGAATTTGCCCCTCCAAATCGTTGCATTTGGATAAATTCCATTCGTTGAATCTAACTTTCACATTCTATTCTTTTCCCTTTGCATGAGATTATTCTTGTATATCTTTATTTTATGGATCCTTATAGCATGTTTTAAGACAAGAAATTGGTCATGTTTGTTTGGAATATGCTTGTAGGTGCCTTTTGCAAGTCTCTGTTTTAGTTAAGAGTCAAAGAGAATATGGAGTTGAGTGAGGAATGTCAGGATCGACAAATACTAAAGCTGCAGGTAAGAGTCGTTTCCACCAATATATGTAATCAATCTTATGTTAATTTACAAAAACGAGTACTAGCCTCCCTTTGCAACAAGAACATGGTTCCTACTTTGAGCTCCCTGGGTTTCTAATATAACCTAAAGTGTATTGCTCTCCTTGGTTTTGGATGTCATCAGTCATTTCAGTTCAGCTCTTTTGAATTCCAGTTTCAAAGATTTTTCTTTTTCAATCATGAAGGGAGGGTTGCATATAAGGGAGTTGAGGGGTATCTTTTCGTATCCCACATGGCTCTTCTAGAAGAAAATACACTTGTTTATATTGGCTTATGAAGGATGGGGAGTTGTCTCTTCTATAACATCTGATTGAATTAAAACGATGCAGACATGGGCCATATTTTGTTTTTTCCTGTTTTATCGCTTAACTATTGTGTCCTTTACATCCCCCAATTTTTGGTTTTTATATTCATAAAACATTACTGTCAGCTCTTACAACTTCTCCCCATCGTCTTCACTTTGTTCTCAACACTTCCCAATTCTGAAATTTGGTGAATCAGTCACAACCAGTGCCACAACGATTTGGAGGTTCAATTTGGTGAATCAGGTATTATAATTTGCTTCTATCCTGGCTCAATTTGTAAGCTTCCATTCTCTTACCCTTGTTTAAAATGGTTCTTGCTTTAAAAATGCTCGCCTTAATATCTTTGTTTCAGATTCTTATAAATGCTTCCTACTTGTCTCTGTTTTTTTAGTTAAAGTTAATGAAAAGGCTTGGATTACAAAGAGAATTTAGTCTTCAATTCTGTGGAAGATTACAAGGCTTGCATAGATTCCTGCTTATTTTCTGTCTGTTCAGTTTTGATGTATTTTGTGAATTTATAAAAGAGTAAATGTAGTTTAAAAAGCATAAATAATTGAGACTAGTCTTGGTGGGGTGCGCCTGGCCCATGCAATAGTGCAACACATGAGCGACACACACGAATACCCAAGATAGCAAGCTACCTTATATAGACCTCTCCAAATCATCATCAGCACTAAGCTACTTCTGGTAGAACTCACCATCACCGTCAATCACACTACGCATGGAATTATTACCTTTGCCACTTTTAATCTGTTTGAAGAACAGGGATGAAGCTTCTTCGCCCATTATGATCCAGTCCATTTCGGCTCTTTATGCTGTGAAGCTAATAAGATTTCTAACTTGATTCTGGAGTTCTTTCTTGGTCTTGCTCACAACACTTGTTTAGTATTGAAGAGAATACATTGAAGCCATTTAGATTGAATTTAATCTATCTTTCACAATTTAATGTTAGCTAGGTTCTCCAAGTCTTGTTTCTATAATAGTACTCCCTCCGATCGGAAATATTTGATGTTTTGACTTTTTGCACGTACTTTGAGGAGCTAAAAACTATATAAAATATTAATCTTTTAATAAATTTTTTTTTACAATTTAATACTTATTACTAATAAATATTAAACTATGAAAAAAAATAATTAAAATAAATAAGATTTTATATAGTTTTTAGCTCCTAAAATTACGTGCACAAAAGTCAAACATCAAATATTTCCGATCGGAGGGAGTATTGTTTTAGTTGATTTACATTCTTCTATATGTTAAAAGGGTGGTGTTATTACACCGCAAATCTACGACGTAGTATGTCCCTAATCCACGTTAAAACGGAAGTTCTACAACGTCGGATTGGACGTTGTTGAGTGTAGAAGTTGTCGGCGTTGCAAAACAGTAGGGGTGTTATTCGAGCCAAACGAGCCGAGCTTGGTATGTTTAAGCTTCTTCATTTGTTAAACGAGCTCGAGTCGAGTCGAGTCCAATTTTTAAACGAGCATTCTTTTTTGTTCAAGCTTGGCGTGTTTTAGTAAATGAATGAGTTTGAACCGAGCTTTTTTTGAGCTTTAAGTATTTCGTCATAACATATTAATTTAAAGGAAATTTTAGAAATTTCATAAAATTCGAGCTATTCGAGCCTAAATTGAACGACTCGAGCTTTCAACCGAGCTTAAAATCATATTCAGGCTCGACTTGTTTAAGTAAGTGAACGAGCTCGAGTTGTTCAGCTCATATAACAACCTTACAAGACAGTGAACGAAGGATTGAGTCGGGCCGGACTCGCAACGTCGGATTTTACGTTGTTAAGATAAATATATTTTCTATAAAAAAAACACAAAGACACACACAAAAAAAAAAAATCCTTTTGGACGTTGTAAACTTACACTTCAATATTTTGTTTAATGTTTTGTGTTAGGCTCGATCTGATGTTGCTAGCTCGGCTTGACCCAATCATTTGCAGGTCATCGAGCAACGTTAACAACTTCTAAACTCAACAACCTTCAATCCAACGTTGTAGAAAATGTTCACTTCTTTGTTTTAGTCTCTTGGTGAAGAGCATCCATCTATATGTACAATATCTATAATCTACTATAATTTTAATAATAATAATAATAATAATAATAATATAATAATAATAATAATACATAAAAAGTTGTGTTCAAGACCAATTTAATGCTCATTTATTTAGTGATTAATATTTATATTTTTTGTTTCTATTCTATGACACATCAAAAACTCCGTCATAGCTCAATGGTTTAGGACTCATTTAATACCAGGGCGGATATTTCCACCGCTAATTTTTACTATTTCCATCGCTAATCACCGCATAGGTATGCGGTGATCTTAATCCACTTTTTTCTAGACCCACCGCATGTATATCCGTTGACTGTATACAAACCCACCGCATAGGTATGCGGTGGGTTATGGAGACCGTATACATGCGTTCAGTTTTTGGGCAATTGAAAACGGTTTATAGAAGTGGTCCAAAACCGTCGCTATAACCCACCGCACACCTATGCGATGGGTTATGGCGACGGTTTTGGACCATTATGGCGACGGTTTTGATTGTTATGGCGACGGTGCAAACTCACTGTATACCTCTACGATGGGTTATGGTGACGGTTTTGGACTATTATGGCGACGGTTTTGAACCTGTATACTACTCGAGCTACCACAAAGTATTGCGGTGACCCTCCGCATAGGTATGCGGTGGGATCGTTGACTGTCATTAAACCCACCGCATACCTATGCGGTCATTAGCGGTGGAAATAGTAAAAATTAGCGGTGAATTTATCATCCCCATTTAATATGCATAAGTGTTGAGTTCAAATTTAATTTTCAACACGCTCTTTTCTCTCTCTTCCCTCTAAAGTGAGAGAGCCCTGACCCCTGCTTCGGCGGCCTTAACCCGACTCCAGCTGATCCCTTGCCGCCGTAATTCCGCCATACTCGTTTACCGACAGAGGTTATTTATCATGAAACCCTTAATCCACGACTCCTTGTTCGGATTGTAATCGAATGCTTAAATTGTGTTGGGGCTTTGTTTGATTTTGGGGTTGTCTCCCCGAATCTAATTTTGCTCTACCCAATTTGGTGTACAACCCCTCAATTGTGAATCCGGGTGCGTTGCTCTCACGGGATGCTCGTTGTTCGTGGCCCGCTACCCGCCAGCTTGGTTGGCTTGTACTCACCTAGGAGGATTGGGTAGTTGCCTCTGCTTCTTGGTCTCTCTCTGACCGGTGGTTCCTGGTGATGGCGCCTGGAAGTTATCTTCTCTTCCGCTCGCCAACTTATCTTCTCCTCGGTTTCTGCGTAGCTGTAACGACCCTATGAACCCCGCCCCTCTCCGGTGCCCCGCCTTCTCACCTCTCTCCGGGTGGTGACTGGTGGTCGGCGGTGTTGCAACTCTTTCCTCACCGTGGGGTATAGATTGGCTCTTTCCTGGTGTTGTGGCCAATGGCGTCTCCTTGACCCATGTTGCCCCATGTTTGAGCCCGTGCCCCTTTCTTTGGACTCAAGGATTTTTCTTGGAACCAAAGAGACCTAGAGAAAAATAAAAATCAAAATCAAAACTAAAAAATATATTCAAACTCTCAACTGACTTAACATATTTTATTTAATATATTTTGTTGGGTTGAAACAAAATCCTCGAAAGAGTTTGATAAAAATCCCGTAAGGGTCTCGTTAAAATCTTGTTAGGGCTTTCTGGTGCGGCTTTCAAGAGTGGTTCGCAGCTGCTTTCCCTGGTGATCTTTGCGATCCTAATCTTAGCAGGGGCTCTGGTGTCCGGTGTTGGGTCTGACTGGGGTCGTGGCGATGTGTATCGAGGCGACTTTGTATTCCGGAAATTTCCTTGGAAGATCGTCTTTATCGCCCACAAGGACTTCTGATGTACCACCAGCCAACGGTGTTATCGCTTGGCGGCGCTTGGCTTCAGGTCTTAGTCTACATTGTTCTCTATTGTTTAGGGTTAGGTTCGTTTTTATATGTTGTATGTCTGACGGTTCGTCGTATGTCGATTGTTTCCAGCAATGTGTATTTGGCGGCGCTTGGCGGCGCTTGATTGTTTCCAGCAATGTGTATTTGTGCTATGAAACAGCAATATTTCATTGATAGTTACCTTGTTAGTATGATAAAAAAACGAGTTGGTTCCTAAAGAATCACATGAACATGGCCCACCATGCTGAGGCTAAAACGGCAAACTTGTTGGTCACAATCGCACATTTTATCGCAGTAAGTGGAAATAATCACATTGCCCATGCTGACAGAAGCAGTGATATACCCCGGAATGTGGATACATAAAGCTTTAAGCAAATCTGTAGCCATGGGGCAGCGAAAAAGAAGGTGATCACCCGATTCATTTGTATTGCAACAGAAAACGCAACCAGCAGGTACAACCACGTGCGACTTCTGTAATCTGATTTTAGTCGGAAGACCATCACGAGATATTTTCCAGAGGAAGTGTTGAACCTTGGGGGGGCACATCGAGACACCAGATCCAACCGCAATCGAAATCTGGCAACCCGACGTTCTCTGATAAGAAGAAGTTGGCAGAGGCAGTTGAGAACCAGCTATTTTTGCTGGGGCCCCAATATAGACGATCCGTGATAGGGTTAGTTGGCAAAGTTAAACCCATGATGTAGTCGAAATCATCTTGTTTCAGAACATTTGTTAAAGAGTCGTTCATAAAAGTTTTGTTCCACTGGCGGTTGGTGATGAAGTGAGCCACCGAAACGCCCTTGAGATTATCTGGGATGAGACTCAAAGTTTTGGAACTCAACGGCTTCTGGAAGGCCCAGTTATGGGACCAGAAATCAATGGGTTCCCCGTTACCGACCCTCCACTATAGAGCAGGGAGGAACTGGGGCCTGATGGACATAACATAAGGCGGGACCATTGCCACGAGGTGTGACCTTTTTTATTATAACTGGGAAGGTCGTGGCCTTTAAGGTAGTTTTGTAATCTCACTAATTAGGAAGGCCAAAGGCCATACCTATTTCTTCTTATTTTTTTGGGGGGTTTTTTTGCTAAGTGGCCATTTTGGGTCCAATCTTTAAGTCATAGACCACAAGGGTGGCATTATTAGGTAATAGGCCATTTTTTCCAATTTTACCCCCACTATTATATTTTTTATTTCCCCTTCCCGTGCTTCTTCTTCCCCATCTAATTGAGGCAAACAATGGATGGAGGCGTGTTCCCGTGCTTCTTCTCCCCGTTGTGAACGCCGCCACAACACAACCACCGATCGTCGGCGCCGCCACCACCGCACCGTCCTCAATTGAAGGCTGAATCGAAGCTCACAACCGAGCCCTCCTCCATTGAAGGCCGAATCGAAGCTCCTTGTGCACCCTAAATCATGTTCGACCCTAAATCGAAGCCTTCTACCCGCTCAATCACGTTCTACATCTCTCAAGGATGGTTTTCGTGCAAAAACCCCTCTCAAATTTATACAAAATCGCTAACCGCCATTGTTGGACACCTTGGAGCTTCGTGAAACACCCGCTTAGCAGCCCCTGTTCAAGCATTCGTCGCGTTTTGTAAGATCCTCCTTCGACAAAATAAACACAACGAGACTGAAGTAGAGATTGCACTCGTCAGTTTGATAGGTCATACGCGTCAAACGGAGCTCTGTGTAAGGAGAACGAGCCGTCGGAAGATCAGCGAAAACCACTGTTGAAGCTGCTCGAGATGGGGGAAGAAGAAGACTAATTACGCAAAACCTCCCAGAATTTCTGTTTTTATAAAATATGCCCCTGTGTTAATTTCTAAAATTTCAGAAATTATCCCGCAATTATAGAAGTTGTTCTAACTCGCATAATCTCCGTTAAAAAATAAAAAATGTAATTATTTTTGTCACCATGATAAAAACAAAGTCATAGATACTGTCACCACTATAAAAACGTGGTCGTAGACACTGTAATCAAAGGGAAATCTTATAGGGGCTAATGAGAAACCAAAATGCATGTGGTGACAGTTCTCCTATAACATATGAATGGTTAAGAGGGTCATAGATGCTGTAAGCAAAATAAAAATAGGATCATAGACATTGTAACCACTATAAAAACACGGTCAAATACACTGTAATCAAAAGGAAAACCCTATAGACGATGTAACCAAAATAAAAACAGCTTTATAGACATTGTCTCCACTATGAAAAAAGGTTCTTAAACACTGTAATCAAAAGAAAATCCTAGGAAAAGGGAAGCACAAACCCTATAAGGGCTAATGAGAAGCCAAAATACATGTGGTGACAGTTGTTCTCTAATTTCTAATTTCTAGTTTTTTTAGATTTTTTTAAATTAGTGTCACCAAAATAAAAATAAATAAAAATGTAACTACTATTGTAACCACTATAAAAAAACAGTGTCATAGCCACTGTCACCACTATAAAAACTAACTCATAGACACTGTAATCAAAAGAAAAACCATTGGACAACGGAAGCACAAACCCTATAGGGGCTAATGAGAAACCAAAATGCATGTGGTGACAGTTCTCCTATAACATATGAATGGTTAAGAGGGTCATAGATGCTGTAAGCAAAATAAAAATAGGATCATAGACACTGTAACCACTATAAAAACACGGTCAAATACACTGTAATCAAAAGGAAAACCCTATAGACGATGTAACCAAAATAAAAACAGCTTTATAGACACTGTCACCACTAAGAAAAAAGGTTCATAGACACTGTAATCAAAGGAAAACCCAAGGAAATGGGAAGCACAAACCTCATAGGGGATAATGAGAAGTCAAAGTACATGTGATGACAGTTCTTCTCTAATTTCTAATTTTTAGTTTTCTAGATTTTTTTAAAGTAGTGTCACCATAATTAAAAAAAATAAAAAATGTAACTACTGTTGTCACCATAATAAAAATAAAGTCATAGATACTGTCACCACTATAAAAAGATGGTCATAGATACTGTAATCAAAATAAAAACAGTGTCATAACCACTGTCACCACTATAAAAACAAAGTCATAGACACTGTAATCAAAAGGAAACCCTATAGACGTTGTAACCAAAATAAAAACAGCTTTATAGACACTGTCACCACTATGAAAAAAGGTTCATAGACACTGTAATCAAAGGAAAACCATAGGAAAAGGGAAGCATAAACCCCTAAGGGGCTAATGAGAAGCCAAAAGAACATGTGATGTACAGTATGGTTTAGGGTTTAGGGTTAAGTCTTTAGGGTTTAGGGCCAAGGCCCTAAACCGCCCTAAACCCTAAATCCTAAACCCTAAAATGTTAAGTACAGTACGTCGTTAAGAGATGATTACTGTCATCAAATGGAAAACTCTAGGACAAGGTAAGCACAAACCCTAAAGGGGCTAATGAGAAGCCAAAAGACATTAGGTGGACAATTCTTCTTGAATATATGAATGGGTAAGGGAGTCATAGGCACTGTCACCACTATGAAAACAAGGTCATAGACACTGTAATCAAAATAAAAACAAATGAAAAAAGGGTCAAAGAGGGTCAAAGACACTGTAATCAAAGGAAAACCCTAAGACAAGGGAGACACAAACCCTATAGGGGCTAATGAGAAGCCAAAATAAATGTGGTGACAATTATCCTCTAATACATGAATGGGTAAGAGGGGCATAGACACTGTAATCAAAATAAAAATAGTGTCATAGCCATTGTCACCACTGTAAAAACAAAGTCATAAACACTGTAATCAAAACGAAAACTCTATAGACGCTGTAACCAAAATAAAAACCGCTTTATAAACACTGTCACCACTATGAAAAAAAGTTCATAGACACTGTAATCAAAGGAAACTCCTAGAAAAAGGGAAGCATAAACCCTATAGGGGCTAATGAGAAGCCAAATTAAATATATGTGGTGGTAATTTTCCTCTAATATATGAATGAGTAGGAGAGTTATAGACTCATAGACACTGTAACCAAAATGAAAATAAGGTCATTGACACTGTCACCACTGTATAAAAAAGGGTCGTAGACACTGTAACCAAAGAAAAACAAGGTCATAGACACTGTAACCAAAATAAAAACAGGATTATAGACGTTGTAACCACTATAAAATCCGCGTCACAGACACTGTAATCAAAATAAAAACAAAGTCGTAGACACTGTAACCAAAGAAAAATAAAGTCATAGACACTGTAATCAAAATAAAAACAAAAACAAGGCTATAGACACTGTAACCAAAGGGGAAAAATCTAGACAAATGATTACGGATTTAATGCAATCATGTCATATAGTAAATGCATAATCGACCACAGTTGATGAATGATGACATCATTTTCAATTGTCAATCTTTATTTATATATTGGAATAGACTAGTAGAAACAATTTGGCCCCAATTGATGAATGATGACATCATTGTCAAATTTCATTTATACGGAGTATATTGTGATGGATTAGGATGCCTAATTTGCCAGAGACATCAATGGCGTCATCACCCCAATCGATAGTGGGCAGCCGGAATCATCGGCAATTTCCCTTCTTCGCCAGGAAAAAAGCACCGGGATCGAGCACCAGCAGCATCGATTCTTCAACCAAGCTCGAGGCATCGATGTTAATGGCAGTAACGGCAGCGGCAATTTCCCTTCTTCGCCGTCCTCTCTCCTCCTCCATGACATAACGATGAACTTCTCTCCTCGTTCGACGGAGGAGGCGGATCCCTGTAATAAGCATTGAACTATATATCACATTAGTTCGACAGAGGCGGCAGATCTGGAGGCGGGAATTGGAGCGAAGGCAGCGGAGGCGGAGGAGAAGCTCCGAGGTCGGGAGGCTGTTCATCTTCATCGTCAATTTAGATCTGCAGGAGGCGAATCTGGCTGAAATCTGAAGAACGGAGTCGGAATCGGCCACCGCCACCAAGCAAGCAAGGAGACGCGTCGGAATCGGCCACCGCCACCAAGCAAGCAAGGAGACGCTGCCGTCTGTGGTTTCTCACAAATTGATTCTCCATTGAGGAGGCTGGAACGCAAAGGGAAGGAACGGGAGAAGAGAGGAAGGGCAGAGAAATTGGGGATTAAATTAAATCAGGGTACTCTTGGTATTATGAAAATATTTTGGCCATTTACTAGCAAAGAAAAGCCTTTAGGCCATTTAGTAATTACTTTTTTTTTTTAAACTTTTTTATAACATTAAGTTTTAAATATTACAAACATATTATCTTCATAAATAATGGAAAATTGTTTATTTTCATGAAGAACTTAATTGTACTAGAATCCAGTGGCGGAGCCACAATTTTAGTCAGGGGTGCTAAAAAAATTTTGTGAAATATTTTGTTTAGTGTTTACTTATTAAGAAGATTTATATATATAAACAAAAATATAGAAAAAAAATCACGAAGAATTACATTTAAAACAACATTGAAAGAAAATGTTAAATGTATAATTTAAACATAAATATGTCATTTTTTAATGAAATAGTTAATAGAAACAAATTTAAATATAGAGAAATCAAGAAGAATTAACAATATAGTGAAAAAAAAATGAAAGTGTAAAAAATTTCATGAAATATTTTGTTTAGTGTTTACTTATTAAGATGATTTATTTTTAAAAAATCTATTAAAAAAATACTAAAATTGTGATTTTTTTAATGATTTTTTGTATTTAAATAGTTGTGAGTGACCAAAAAATAGACGAGAAACAAAAATATAGAAAAAATGAAAGTGTAAAAGATTGTGATTTTTTTAATGATCTTTTTCCTTCCTTCTTTTACCAATTGAGCTAGATAACATTCTTGTTTTAATTATTATTTAAAAATATTATATTACCTTAAAAATACTAAATATATGCAAAAAAAAATATTTTTTTGTATTTTTTTTCGTTAGGGGGTGTAGCTCTGCCACTGGCCCACAGCTAGAATCTCTTCAAAGACCAAAGCTATTGATGCATGGAGTTGTTTGATATGTATATAATTATATATGTATATGTGGCATGTGTGTCTATATATATATATATAGAGATGATAGATCATGTAAGCAAGGAAGCCTTATTGTGTAATTTGTGAGCAAATGTGAAGCGTTGGATTAAGATGATCAAACGGCTAAGATTAAAAGTAACTTGTGAACAGTGACATTATTCATTGGTATCAAGCGATTATTCGTATGTATATACATATGAATAATCCTTTGTTACATACGAATAATTACATTATTATACACGAATAATCGCTTGATACCTACGAATAATTTTTTTGCTCACAAATTACACCGTAAGAGATGCTTACACGGGATCCAGGCTCTGCGTGTATAAAAACTTAATTCTACGCACTTTGGTCATATATATTATAACTAAAGGGTATCAACTATCAAGGGTATCATATATTTAAAGGTTGATTATTCAAGGGCGAAATCAACGTGGAATATGTTAGGCGAAAGAAAAACCAAATAGATTTGTTACGAGAAGGTCCAACTCATTAACTAGGTTCGACATACTCTAGTTATACTACTCAAGTCAATAGAGTTACTTATAGATTACCCACAAATACTGCTTCGTTCGTCAGCATTGAGAATCAAACAAACAACCTGTTTATAAAAAGTGGTTCGTACTTACCAATTGAACCAACAAGTGTGAGTATTAGACACATATTGTTGTTGATGACACCAAGCTCATATTTGATTATGTATTTCATATTTGATTAGTGGATTCTTGATCATCCATGATTTTTTTTTCGTTTCGGCTATATACACCGCAAATCCCCACGTCCTTAGGGACGTGCAAGTGGAGGGAGAGCCAAAAAAAGCAGGACGTGCAGTTTTGCACGTGCTTAGGAACGCGCGTGCTGCACGTCCTTAAGGACGTGCAAGCCCGGCTTCTAAAGGCGAAGAGGACGTGCCTCTTCGTCTTCCTTCCTTTCTTCTTCCTTCCGTCGTCCTCCTTCCTTCCTTCTTCCTTCTTCCTTCTTCGTTCTTCCTTCCTTCTTCCTTCTTCCTTCTTCTTCGTCTTCCTTCCTTCTTCCTCCTCTGAGACCGAGAGAGAGAGAGAGACCCAAAGAGAGAGAGATGGAGACAGAAAGAGAGAGAGAGAGCTCGAGGCGGCGGTGGCGGCTTTGGAGGCGGAGGCGACAACGAGGGAGGCGGTGGCGGTGGAGCCGGTGGCGGAGGGGCTGGAGGTGCTGGCGTCTGCGGCGGTGGCGGAAGAGGTTGGTGGTGGTGGGGCGGCGGCTGGCGCTGGCGATGGAGCCCCAACAGTGGCCGAGGAGGAGGGTGGTGGTGGTGGGGCGGCGTCTGGCGCCGGCGACGGAGGCCGAGCAGTGGCCGATGAGGAGGCGGAACCGCCGCGAAAGCGACGGTCCATTGAGGTCTCCCCGATCCCGACTCCACCGGTATGTTATTTGAATTACTTTTTGTTTAATTTATTTTTAGAGTTTGAAAATATAATTTGATAGATAATATAGTTTTATAATAAAAATTTATGAAATATATGATTGATAATATATATTGTTTAATAGAATATAATTGAAAATAGATTTTTTGATTTATTTATATATTATAATGTTTTTTTATAGTATATAGTTTGATAGAAGAGAATATAATTGTAATTTGATAGAATATAATACATAGAAACAAATTACAATAAAAAACATTAAAATATATTATAATACTTCAAAAGTATTTAATTAACATTAAAATATATTAAAATAGATTCAAATAAATATAAATAAATTTATATTGAAATATAATAAAATACATTAAAATACATTAAAATACATAAAAATACATAAAAATACATACATATAAATAAATTTAAATTTGAAGAAAATAAAAAAACTAAAATATAATAAAATATAATAAAATACATATAAATAAATTTAAATTTGAAGAAAATAAAAAAACTAAAATATAATAAAATATAATAAAATACATATAAATAAATTTAAATTTGAAGAAAATAAAAAAATTAAAATATAATAAAATATAATATAATAAAATTCATAGAAATAAATTTATATTTAAAGAAAATAAAAACATTAAAATATAATAAAATACATAGAAATAAATATAAATGGAAAGAAAATAAAATCATTACAATATATTAAATTATATTAAATTATAATATAATAAATTATAATAAAATACATTTCATAATAACAGGCAGGGAGGCTCATGAGGGGGGACGGTACCCTCCGGCCTGTTACGTTCGCCGACCGGGCAGCGGTCAGCCAGATTCCAGGGAGCACGGTACCCGACAGTTCGACATCCACAGTCGACGATCTGCTCGCGTCTGTAGAGCGGTTGCAGCAGTCGATGGGGACCCCTCCGGCCGACGAGAACGACACCTTCTGGTCGGGTATGCCAGGTTGGGATCCTTCTGGCGATGCGATGATGGGGTTGCAGCCTTCTTTAGAGCCCCCTGAGGTTTTGAGTAGCTGCATCACCGACTACGTCGCTGGGCGACGGGCTGACATGGGTAGACGTCCTACTCGTGTTCCACCCACCATCCCGGAGGCTTCTACTTCAGCTGTGTCAGAGGCTTCTACATCTGGCACACACGAGCCTCAGCCTTCGACCTCCGCCACACCAGCGACGATCTCCTTGGCCTCTGGAGATGATGTGATCCCTGACGTCGTTGAGGATGCTGACGACGGTCAGGAGGGGCAGGCTCAGGGCCAGGGGGGCCCACAGGTAGAGCCCGAGCCCATCCCTGCGCAGGCTGCCGCACCGGCTGCGCAGGTCGACCCTTTGTTGTCGCCGGGAGATCTGCTACTGTCTTACCGGCATCACCGGGCATATGAGGTGTGGAGAGATCCTACGGTGGAGCTGTCGCTGCTGAAGTTCCACCACCGGGCGACTCACTTGGTGCCTTTCGAGCCCTACATATTTGAGGGACCGGGGACCTGGGTGCAGGATCTGCTCCCATCCGGCGTCCCCCAGCTGAGGTCACTCCACTGGCAGTGTGTCGACGAGTTCACCTGCACGGCATTTTTGGAGCATTGGCACCCGGAGACCAGCTCCTTCCACTTTCCATGGGGCGAGATGACCATCACGCTGCATGATGTTGCCTGTCTGATGGGACTCCGGATTGATGGCCAGCCCTGCACGTCACATCTGCCCGCAGGAGCTCTGGTCCCCACCATCGCGGAGTACTACCAGCTCACCCCTGCGACTCTGAAGTCGTACAGACACGCTGGCAGCCCTCCAGTGACTGGGTTTACTCGCCTGTGGCAGGAGAGACACGGGCCGCTCGTCGACCCTGCCCCCGCCGATGACCCAGAGGCCGCGGCTGATCCTGAGCAGATTCGGCTGCGCACGCATGTGGGAGGGGGGCAGCCCCAGGATGACCCTGCACAGCGTCTGTTTCTGCACAGGACCTACATGGGCATTGCTCTCGCCGCGACTTTGTTTGTGGACAAGTCGCAGAGCCGGATCCCATGGAAGGTATTGGGCCTTGTTTGGGACATCCCACGTACGGCCACCCTTGCATTGGCTGCTGGTGCCCTCGCATGTCTCTACAGGGGCCTAGGCGAGGCTACCCGCTCCGGCGCGAAGGGCATAGACAGCTGCACGCCGATCCTACAGGTACGAGACCGTTGAATTAGAGTTTTTAGTTTACAAATATTTAAATTATATGCTAACGAAATACTTTTTCGTGTCAATGCTTGGATATGGGCGTACTTCCCTCGCTTCCGAGGTGATTTCTCCAGCGACCCGGCTAGGAAGGATGACCCTCTCTTCTACGCGAAGTTCATCGGTCCGAAGCAGCCACCGCGGATGAAGGACGACGAGAAGCTGACGAAGATGCGGGAGCTGCGGGATGAGGTGGACCGTCTTACCGTCGATGATGTATGTATTCGAGACTCTATATATATCTTATAATTCTTAGCTGTGAATTAAATCTGATTTGTTTAATTGTAGGTTTGGTGGATGCCTTTTGGGCGTGATCTGGACTTCGACGGCCAGTACCGTCAGTCCACCTATCGGGGCACCATCACCTTCTGCGGGGAGGAGGAGCCGTATATACCCGATAGGTGCCTCCGGCAGTTCGGACGGGTCCAGGGGATCCCGCAGGCCGTCATCGCGCCGGTTCAGGTCTGCCGCGACACGACCCTGAAGAACTCGAAGTACAACGCCGTGTTCGCCCCGGGCGAGAACAGGTGGCAGGACCTGCAGGACGAGCGTCGCTTCTACAGGCTGGCCGATCACAGGCGCACCAGCGAGGATTGCCAGGCCGGTGTCACTGCAGATTACTTGCCGTGGCTCGCGTCGCAGAGCCGGCCGTACGTGTTGCCGACCACGCCACCGCATCCCGACCCGCCGGCGCCCGTCCACCCGATCGGCCTGGACCCATGGGTGGACCTCCCTCAGCCTCCCGTCATCCCTCCGGCGTTGGCGGCCCGCTTGCACGAGATAGAGGGCTATTGGAGGGCCCTGTCTACCGACCCTCGCCTTGGGGAGCTATTAGACGAGGTGACGGGGATTTTGGATCATGTTGTACGTCATCCACCTGGCCAGTGATGTACTTTTGCAGTTTGTATTAGACTCTTGTATCTATCTATATACATTTATATTTCGGATTTTGTATCTATCTATATATTTCTATTAGACTCTTCTCATTTCTTCAGAGTCATATTGAATGTAAACATAAAAAACGAAAACGTTAATATGATAAGGTTGTCTGATAACGAAAACGAAAACGTTAATATGATAAGGTTGCCCGATTGTGTCAAGATTGGCTAGGGTTTAAGGGTTTTGGCTAGTTTTGGGTAGGGTTTTAGGGTAAGGAAACTGCACATCCCTAAAGACGTGCAGTTTCCTTACCCTAAAACCCTAACCCTAACCCAAAACCCTAACCCTAGCCAAACCCTAAACACTAGTGCACGTCCTTAAGGACGTGCTAGGGTTCTGCTTACAATTAACGCAACAGTGCCTATTTGAAGCGATTGAGGACAGCTTGATTCCGCACTCCAAAACAAAGTCCGACTTCTTACAATTGAAGCGAAGGAGGACATCTAGAATCGTTATGGCCGAGCCGCAAAGCAATCCTCGTCACCAAGTAACTCAGGTACGCACAGGTTTCGTAGAGTCAACATATTTCGTATTCGTTCCGTGTTGTTCATATTTTCAATTATATGAATACAGTTTCGAGACTTTACGTCTGAGTTCTCGGACCCAAGGGTTTGGAATGACCGTGACGAAATGGTTACGCATTTCAAGGACTTGGGTCGGAGACACTGCATGATTTTAGTAATCAAGCGGTCTTGGACGGGGGCGTCGAATCGTCCAGGCGGGGTTCTCTTTGCTTGCGAGCAGTTTGGGGAGTACCGACCACGCGGGAGGAAGCTCCGGAGCACACAGTCGAAGATAAGTGGTTGTCCATTCTCTCTACACGGACACGAAGCTCCGCCGGGTCAGTGGCGCATGACGGTAACCCATGGTGTTCATAACCACAGGCTTTCCACGAGCTTGAAGGGTCACTCCATCGCCGGACAGATGACAGAGGGGGAAAAGAAGATGGCGAGGTGGATGAAGGAAGTTGGCACTCCTCCAAAAACCATTGGGTACGGATTGAGGCAGTTGGATGATACCAGCGTCACATCAAGGAAGAGCCTTACCAACACGCTCGCCATGATGGTCGCCGAAGAAAGAGGTAGTCGGACGATGACCCAGGTTACCTTGCACCATCTGCGGGAAAGAAGGTACTACTACGACTTCAGACGACATCCGGATGACGACAACGTCTTGAGCGACCTCTTCCTTGCGCATCCCGACGGGATACGCCTTCTTCGAAGGTTCCATTACGTCATCATAATGGACAACACATACAAAACAAATGTGTAAGTTACTTAATTACGATTACATTATTGCATATATAGCCAATTATAAAGTATTTTATATGTAACATATTTACACCTGCAGATATGGGATTCCTTTGTGGGAGGTGGTCGGGCTCACACCCTCAGGCAATACTTACTACATCGCCTATGCCTTCATGTCGCAAGAGAACGAAGACACATACGCCTGGGTGTTGCGACAGCTTCAGATCTTGCTTGGGAGCGTTCAGCCTCAAGCTATCATGACTGATCGAGAGCTAGGTCTCTTGGCGGCGCTGAATGTTGTCTTCCCCGACGTCCAGCATCTCCTTTTTTGGTTACACGTGATGAGAAGATGCGAAGAAGCAGCTCTGAAGATCACGAAGAATTTAAACCACGCTGGCATCTTTAAGGGCAACTGTTGGGGGCTGTTCGAATCGAGGTCGGAGGAATCATTCAACCGACGTCGTCGGGCGCTACGAGCTGCATGGCACCCATTCCCAGGTGTGGTGGCGTATTTGGAGTCGGTTTGGCTTCCATACAGCAAGAGCATAGTTCGGTGCTACGTAGATAATGTCTTCCATCTCGGCACCCGTACGACAAACAGGTACAACCTTACTTCATATCTCCCATTACAATATGATATAATATCGAATATTTAGTGGTATGCACTTCAATGTGTACAGAGTTGAGGGTCAACACAAGGTTCTGAAGGAGGCACTTCACTCATCGACTGGTGACTTCCGCATCGTGATCGATGCAATCCATAGAGTCAACGATTGTCAACTACATGAGCTGCAAACTGCTTTGGAGATCGACCGTTTCAAATGGCCAACAACAGCATATAAAGTCAATCTTTTCGATGAGGTAAAGACTTTAATCTCCAAAAAGTGCTTCGATTATCTGTACAAGATGTGGCAGGACGTCGTGAACCAAAAGGTTCCTCCGGTATGCACGGACCGACATTGGAGGGTTTGTTACGGGATCCCTTGTGTCCATGAGATTCAGGCATACGTCAACTCCGGCACTCCGATACCCGCCGAGGACATCCACCCGTTCTGGATGGATTTGACATGGACTGACCTCGACGACACCCCACTGCCGTATGAGTTGTCATCTTCATATACGGCTTCCAATGATGTATGCGAGGATGAGCTGCACCCACCCTCATCAGCAAGCGTCCGAAGGAAGGGGAGGCCTCGGGGGTCGAGAAATGTCTGCAGAACCAACCCGTTGCCATACGAGGAGGTAAGGGAAAGGTTTGAGAGAGAAGAAGCGTGTGCTGCTCGAAATGCTGCTCGACCTCGTCCACAAACGACCTTAGCTCGACGTGGACGTGATGATGTGTTCGGAGGGTTCAAATGGGGTCGAAACAACGTTGATCCCTTCATGTTCGGTCATATTGAGACGGTGAGGGACACTGTTGGAGATGGTCATTGTGGCCACCGTGCTTTGGCGGCTTTGACATCACCGATCGACGAGACTGCTTTTCCGGAACTCAAAACGTTACTATGCAATCACTTGGAGGATCACGCCGATCTGTACGCCGGTTGTTATATGGGAGAGTACCCATTCCAGCAGTTCGTCGACTACCAGAGATGTGCCGGAGCCACACATGGTGATAGAAGACGGTGGATAGAGCTTCCCATCATGGGTTTAGTATTTGTGACGGTATATCAGATTTCTCTCATCGTCCTAGCTTGGCATCATCCGTTCACATGTCTCCCCATGATCTCGCCGACATCTGCTAACAACCCTCCCCAATCAACAACTCTTGGTGTAGCCTGCATTGGAAACTAAGACCATTTTGCCGCGGTACGACTTCAAACGTCTTTTTTATTACCTATTCATGATTTTCATACATATATGTAGCCTGCTGGAAAAGAAGATGTCCAAATGGCTGAAAATGATCAATTTTCAGCAGTTTTGCCACCATCCGATGATATCAATCTAGATAGATCTTATTTGCGTGATGATCATGATGAAGGGATATTGATTACTGAAAATGTTAAGACTTCGGAAAAAAAAAGAGGAAAAAACATGCCTAACTAATTAGGTAAATTTATGATTTGGATTCTTATAAATTACAAAGTCTTTGTTTATTCTTACAAATCACTAATATACTTTATTTGTGATATTTGACAATATCTCTTGCTGTTTTTTATGTAGACATATGGCTTCATCTAGATCTTCTGGGAATTCGGATGAGAACAATGACTCTACTGATAAGAAGTCTACCCCATCTAAGAAGTCTACCCCATCTAAGAAGAGAGGTATTACGAAGATGAAGGTTGTCACTAAGATGAAGGATAGTGGTAAGAAGTTTCCTGTACAATGGAACAAAAAGGATCAGCCTATTAAAAATAATCACGCAAGGCTTTCAAGCTATATTGGTCATTGTGCTCGTAATAGTGTAGCAATTTCCTATCATTCTTGGAAGGTTGTTCCGATTGAGCTCAAAAAATTGATTGTTGAACAAGTTATGGTAAGATAGCATCACCTATTTCCATTCATCAGTCATATTGTCGTAATAACATATTTCTAAATCTAATAACTAACCAATTAACTATTATTATGTACATTTTGTAGCAATCATTTGATATACCTAATGATAAGGGCAAGATTGGTTGGATCATTACTACAACAAATACTGCATTCAGAGATTTTAAGAGTCGCTTGGATAAGAAATATATGAGGAAAAATGGAGAGATTTGCACTGAGCCACCAGCTGAGTATGAGTTCATTGACAAAAGTACATGGACTGAGTTTATAAAATACCGACAATCTGATGAGTTTCAGGTTTTTTCTAAATCCGGTTTATGCACTAGTTTTATATTGTTCTTATGTACAAATTAAAATAAGAAAACATTAACTATGAACAGGCGCTTAGTGCAAGAAATAGTAAGATTGCAAAGAAAAATGAATATCCTTACAAGGCTGGTCGTAAGGGATATGCTGGCATTGAGCAAGAGATTGTAAGTTTGCTTTTACTTCATTGAGCATATAAATTAATGTTCGTGTATTATTCCATAATAATTTGTAAAAGTTTTATTTCTTTTTAGATAGAGGAGACAAACATGGAACCTTCTGATGAAGTTTCGCGTGGTATCTTATGGAAAAAGGCACGAGTAGACATTGATGGTGGTCTGTCAGGAAATGTTCAGGAGGTTGCTAAGAAAATTGTAAGTATTTCTAAAATCCATCAAGTTACCAAAACGATCACGCTTACATGGAAAAATATCTATGTCATTGCAAAATTGCTTCATGAAAAAAATGTCTCTGTCTCAATTTGTATTTTTTAGGATGAGATTGATGGACAAGTTGCATCTGGGAAACTCAAACTTTCTGATAGACAAGATAGTTTGTCAATTGCCTTGGGTAAGGATGAGCATCCAGGCCGTGTTACCGGAGTTGGCAAAGGGGTTGGGATTAAGGATTATTTTGGTGCATCCAAGCGTCGAACTAGTTCGACAAAGTGTTCTGCTTGTTCTTCTCCGAATGAACTTGAGGCTGAAGTTCAAACTTTGAGAAAAGTGGTTCTTTTTCTTGCAAAATAGCAAAATATAAACTTAGATTCAATTGATGGGATTCATGATATACAGCTACAGATTCCTTCCGTTTCCGTGGAGATTCCTGTTGTAGACAAACCCACAGAAACGGTACCTACTCAAGAGGAACATGTTGATATTATCAATGGAGAGACTCATTCTGAAAATGTCGTGGATCGTACTGAAGATGTTATTGGAGAAGATAATTCTATTGAGAGTCAAAGTAACAGTGCCAAAGAGCAATCACCTAGTCCTGCTGAGTTAAAGGTAATTAATTTTTAACAGTAAAACTTTTAATTGCATTTTTATTTCACGTGTATATTTACAATTTTTATGACAGGGAAAGTGGGACAAGTGCAAATTGTTTTGGCCAGATCTCAAGAGGCTTGTCGCTACAGGAACCATGTTTATCCCTTCTTCCTCAACCATGGAAATAAGTCTCCATTGTCGACCTCTTCCAGCTCTTTGCATGAAAGTTAATATAGATTCTCCTGTAGATCCAGATTCACCATTGTCGTTCCCTATGGATGAGGTACCAAATGTGAGACTAGCTATAGGCATTCCCATTGCATGGCCAAAACGTCTCATTCTCCCTTTCAAGGTAATACACACCTCATTTACAGACTTATTTAATTTTTTTTATTAGTTCATTTTCACATTTGATAAACATATAAATCATAATTATTTATTTGCATTTAAGGCATCAAGACCTCCGAATAAGCGAAAGTCCTCTGAAGTGAATTTGTCCAAGCAAATCATACGGGGAGTAGCTGCTACTGAGGGACAGCTAAAACAACCATCATTTAAATCCATCAAAAAAATGAAAATACTCGTTCCAGGGATGGATTCTAATGATGTTGTAGCTTCCATTGCAATGCCTAAAACCGTTGTAGGCCATGTTCACTCTATCTTAGTTTGGAGAAGAGATATAGAAAGATGGCTTGATATATAAGGAGATGGTCGATGGACACCATGTTTCAATATATATGAAGTAAGTTTTAGTAAAGATATAATGCCTCAGCTAAATGTATTTATTGATGCAAAATTATTCATTTTTTATTCCATAGGTATCTTTTGGAAAACAGATGCCCAGAGAATCTACCCTTGTTTGGATTTTTATGCCCACAAAGGATAGCTGCGGATTCCGGTTTGAAAAAAGAAGAGAGGGCTCACTATATTTGTAATTCCATGATTGGAGAAGAGAGCCGTCATTTCAAATTGTTTTTGGCACCTTATTATAATGAGTAAGTTAAATATCATTATTTTTTTTATTCATTTTCATTTTTCCTATTAATATTTACATGTCATCTGTTATATTTATAGTGCACATTGGATGTTAGCTGCCATAAACCCTCGAGATGATACCGTATATTGGCTTGATTCATTGCTTGGAAGTGTGAGAATGGAGTTTAAAGAAGTCATTGAAATGTAAGTAACTTGATTTCTGACAATCGATAATAACTTTTATTTTCATTTGTAAGCATACATCGTTGACAATTTTGACATTTTCATCATATTTGCTAATTTTTAATGATATTTAGGGCCATGACTATGTATTTTACTGAGACAAAGAAAAATAAATCTAAAAAGAACACACGTTGGGTGGTAGTAAAGGTTAGTTTTTAAAAATTGTTATATTATTTATGTAGAAAAAATGCAGAATGCATCGTTACTTAATAATACATTTGTATATTGGTATTGCAAGGGTCCTCGTCAGCCAAATAATATAGAGTGCGGTTATTATGTATTGAGGAATATGCGGGAGATTATCGATCAAAGAGCAGTTTTAGTCCCTATTGAGGTATGTGTTCAATTTATGGTAAAATATCATTATACATGAAGTAGCTAGCTAGATATCTTACATATCCACTATAAATAAACATACTTTTTAACTTATGCAGCATTTCACCCGTTTGGATTCTCCTTACACGACATTTCAAATTGATGAAGTAAGAGATGAGTGGCTTGAGTTTGTTGAAAAACATCTTGTCTGGTAATTATAATTGTATATTTACATCTACTTTTTTTTTGTTTATCACACTAGCTAGTTGTCTATGTATGTTCAATGACTTAAAATTGACTTGTAAATATACTTTTACATCGTGATATCGATGCAGGTAATTGATCGAGGGAAATCGCCAAACATTATCAACATATAAGTTCGATATATGGAGTATGCACATGAGTTTAAATCATTTATATATATATATACTCTTTATTATAGCTAGATTTCCTTAGAGATATATGTACTCATTTTTTTCCCACGACTATGACAAATGTTAGTTGTTTTGTGATTGATATTAGATACTAGTAGTAATTAATGTCATTGTCTTGTGGTATTTTGCAAAGATAATTTGGAACAGATCTATTACAGGTGCTTGCACTATTGTATGTAAATATGCTAAAATTAACAATATGCAAAAAAACAGGGATAGACAACGGCTAGTTTAACCGGTGTCATTAGTTCGTTCAACTTTAAAAATATGTTATTCACAACGGTTGAAATATACATATACAACGGTTATATTGTATATAGACCGCAATTCATTTATATATAGACAACGGCTAAATGGAGTTTAGACAACGGTTATTTGGTACATACACAATGGTTGAAATATACATATACAACGGTTAGATTGTACATAGACAACGGTTATAGTCCACCTAGACAACATATAGATTGTACATAAACAAAGGTTATAACACATAATCAACGGTTTAATGGCACATAAACAACGGTTATATGACACATAAACAACGGTTATAACTGTGTAATATTGATCTTTGAAAATTTTAGAGTCTCATAGACAACAACTAAATGGAGTTTAGACAGCGGGTATTTGGTACATACACAATGGTTGAAATATACATATACAATGGTTAGATTGTACATAGACAACGGTTATTGTCCACTTAGACAACACTTAGATTGTACATAAACAACGGTTATATAACACATAATCAACGATTTAATTGCACATAAACAACGGTTATCTGACACATAAACAACGGTTATAACTGTGTAATATTGATCGTTGAAAATTTTGGAGTCTCATAGACAACGATTATATAGTATCTTAGACAATGGTTATTTGGTACATACACAATGGTTGAAATATACATATACAACAGTTATAATGTACATAAACAACGGTTATAGTCCACCTAGACAACAATTAGATTGTACATAAACAACGGTTATATAACACATAATTAACGGTTTAATTGCCCATAAACAACGGTTATATGACACATAAACAACGGTTATAACTGTGTAATATTGATCGTTGAAAATTTTGGAGTCTCATAGACAACGGTTATAACCGTTGTTTATAAGAACCGTTGTCATAGCTCCAACCGTTGTTTCATCTAAAACCGCACTGACATAGACAACAATGCAATAACCATTGTGTATTTAATAAATAACCGTTGTCATATACCTTTTTTGTACTAGTGTATGTCAATACTCTAACTCTAAATTTTTGTTCTCATAGATCTGGTTGCGTCCTAACGCTCCTCTTCCGCCGCCTCCACTAGAATGGGTCGAACATCATCATCCGAGCGTCGAAGGATGGGATGCTCCGTTTCAAGCTCAGATTGAGAGATTTAGAGCCTTGCGTGCCGATGCCGGCCGTCCTTTACTATTTTCCTAGATTGTATTACACAACTTTATTAAACTTATGAATGTAAACCTTTTTTCCGTTCCTTGTAACGTTATTCGCATATTATCCGAATGTTAGAAAACCTTAACAATTCTTGTGTTCTGTTTAATTTGACCCTAAATCCTTCAAATCCACTGGCTAAACACTTCAATTTTATCAATTAAGTTACAAAACCGTCAGAAAATCTAAACCCTAAACCCTAAAACCCTAAACGCAAAACCCTAACTAGGGTTTGCACGTCCTTAACAACGTGCAAGAATTGCACGTCCTCAAGGACGTGCTTGCACGTTGTTAAGGACGTGCAGTGTTTAAATAGTGGACGTGCAAGCCTGGGGACTTGCAACATCCTTAAGGACGTGCAAATCCTTAATCCGGATTTGCCGTGTATATAGTGGCACCCTTTTTTTTTCCGCTTGGATGTTCGGTTTCATTATTATCAACCTCATGTGTTAATACAAAAACACATATCCCGAGGAGAGCAAGGGTCGGTATGCATTAAATTTACGATGATAATGATGTGGAATATTCCCACACCCAATCACTTCTAGTTGTCGATAATTTCTTCTCTTGCCCGGTAAATATCTATAAAAAAAAAAAACCCTAGTTTCCCGCTGTTATTAAAGTCTGCTAGGTTTCGATCGGTTCAATTCGTATTCTCTTTCAGTTGAAAAATTGACTACTAATCTAATTAAGGAGATCTGAAAGGAGTTTGGGATCACTCACAATCACAACAAGATAATCACAATGCAGCGAACAAGGAGGGCTGTCCAACTACAGAGGCGGGATCAGTTATCTGCAGGGTTAGGGAAGCCTTGCTTTATTTGCGCCCAAAATAAGCCACGGAATCAGTTGTTCATCGGCCCCAACTGTACCCACTCCTCCTGCTATCGATGCATCCGCAAATACATCACTGATAAGGTCTTTAATTTACCATCTAATTTCATTTACAGGTACTCTTTAACTTAATTGAATCGCCAATATGTTGAATTGATTCATGTCTTGTACACAAAATGAAACAAACCAGTTGAAAGAGAACATAACCACCGTCAATTGCCCAGACCCCAACTGTGATGGGATAATTACCCCCGGAGATTGCAAGGGAGTAGTCCTTAATGCATCTCTATCGAGATGGAAGACGACAATTGCTATGAAACTTTGCTCCATCTGCGCTGAAACAAAGCCGCCGAATGAGTTCTTCATTGGCCCCAACTGCACCCATTCCTTCTGCAATGGATGCATCCGCCAATGAACATGAAATCTTGGTAATTCATGGGAGCTTCATTTTTGTGGCAGGACACGATGGCTGACATTGGACTCCACCAATGAACTTTGTATCCTACTGTCATAACTCAAGTAGTTTGATCATTGTAAGCTGTTACATTTCATATATAAGCTTTGGGACAAAGCTTTTGTAAGGGGAGAGTAATGTAATGATCCTATATTCTAAAGGGTCCCCTTGTAGGGTATTGTATTAGATTAGGAATTAAGGGTATAAATACCCTATAAGTTGTAATTGTAGATCATCCAACAAATAATAGAAACTCTTCCTTCTACAGCCTATCTCCCTCTCGTTCTCTCCCCTCTGGCTATCTCCTTCTTCCCCTTCACCTCTCTGAACTCTATTCCTCTCTCTCCCGAGCCCTCCTCTCGCTCGATTCACCCTCACCGACCTTAGGTCATAACAATGGTATCAGAGCAGTAGATCCTCCGACCTATATCTCAGTTTTCGTCTTCAATTTTTTTTTCTTTCTTTCGATCTTGTGACTGGAAAGTGACGGCTTCGAAGAATAACAATGGCGTCCGTGGGGTCTTCACAACCAAACGCTTCAACTGGCGGTGAATGGAAGCGGCAACTGGAGGAATCGGATCGGCGATTTTACAGGAACCTCAACGAAATCAGAATCGAGCGTGGTATGCCACCGGTGAACAGTTTGTTCGATCCGATCGGGAACGCGATAAACGATCGAACAATATTTGTGAAGATTTGGGATGAAATTTATCCAATTTCTAGGGAAATTTTGCATACGGTGTTCGCTGAATTTGGGATTCTTGTTGGAATAACGAGATTGAGCCGTGGTTTCCACTCGACAATTCGTTTCTTCGACAAAGAATCGACCATCAGGGCTTTTGAATCTCTCAATGGTCGGAACATCTACGATGATTGTTGCAAATTGGAGCTGTTCTTGGCGACTCCAATAGAATCATCATCTTCGAATCAAGAAACCGCAACTCTTGGAGAGATTGAAGTGGCTTCTACAGTCAAGAACTACAAGGAGTTGAAAGCTGAAGAGATCGTCGAACCAGAACACACTACAAAAAAAAAAGATATTAGCAACGGCTATTTGCCGTGGCTAAAAGTCCATTTGCCGTGGCCAAAGGGTATTAGCCACGGCTGTAGCCACGGGAAACAAGCCGTGGGGAAACATGGGGTGGCAAAAGAGATTAGCGACGGCTATAGCCGTGGCTAAAGTGCTAGCCACGGCAAGTTGCCGTTGCTAAATGATTTCTGGGAAATAAAAAAAAACACTACTTTTTAGCCCGGATTCTTCAGACCCGGGCTAAAAAGTCTCATAATTTTAAAAAAAATATAATATAATTCAGGCACAGGCCATATAACTCTATTTTGAACCTTTCTAAAATAAAATATACAAATTTACATCAATTTAATTATACAACATCTCCACCAAAAATACGTAATTTACATGAAACTCCATATTTACACTTCTAGAAAGAAAATAAACACTGTCATGGCTTCTTTGAGGATTTATGCTACCTGCAAGTTTATAGAAGTTACAGAAATTACAAATATAACCAAACAAGCTTTATTCGCAACTTAACAAATGAAAAGAAAATCAGACAAGCAGTCCACATGTAAATATAACCAAACAAGCAACAGGTTACAACTACATCAGATGTAACACTGGAGGTGGTTCTCAATTCGCCATCAATGAGAAGGCACGGAAGAAAAGAACATTATGAAACTGAGCAACAATAAGGCAAGTATAGCTCAATAAAAATGTACAAGCATACACACCTAGGGAGATGAAGGACTCATATTGAGAAGCAGCTCTTGGGTTTTGGAACTTGTCATTGTTCCTGATCTATAAAGTAGCCAGAGATATTCAACCAAAGTCAACATTTGACCCTGAAGAGTTCAATCAAACATCAGGATTCAGGAGATAGAATATGAAAGACAAATATCAGCAATGGTGATGTTAATTATTTTTTCGGTCAGAAAGGAGAGGCAGAGCTCTAATTAACGTCATGCTACTTCTAACTGCCAGTCATTCCAGTCTTAAAACCTAATTTTCATAGATTAATGAGTAGATGATATCATTAGTAATTGAGGGATTGTTAATTGCATCAATTTCTTGATCATACCAGTCATTCACTGTCTAAGAAGTAAATGAATAGAACTAATAAAACATCCATCAAATAAGTTCACATTTGAGTCATAAAGCAACACCTTGATATAGATCTCGTATTTCCTTGTTTCAGAGAATTGCTACAGCTTGAATCATGAAGTAAAACATTTGAATTATCTTCTAATAGGTCAAAATCAAGACCGTTAGCATACTCTAATCTTATAGCAGATGAAAGACGAGTTTCAATGTTCCATTGTAGTAATTTGACATAAGGAATATAAGCAATACGTGGAAAACAAATTGAGAGATGAGTGATTGATCAAGTTGAGAGGCTCCCACTAGGCTAAAAAAGCATGTAAGCTAATTGTGAAATGACAAAGGTTTATTAGAGGAAGAGCTACTGCTATCATTACATGAGCATCAGCTTATTAAAAAATTTCTAAGAATCTTGTAACTTGAGCTAGATGCTATTCCAAATTTATATGAATTATGATATGTACATTATGAAGAATGTACTTACTAAGGTTATGGTTACATTAGCGTGCAGGTTATTGCCTTCTCTAACAAAGAGGTCATGGGGTGCTGTGCAAATACGGAACTGCACAAGATAAAGCAACCAGTTAATCATCGTGGACTACAGTTCATGCTAAATATAACTTGGAGGAGTAATCCCTTGTTTGTTTCAGTAAATTATTTATTTGGGAAAATGCTTTATCACAACTAAAAACTATTATGTTTAAAATGAAGGGTCAACCAAAGCTTACTTCTCCATCTTTCATTCCTTTGTCAATGTCCACAGTGATGGAGTAACCCTCCCTTTAAAGCTTTACATTTGGACATTCGTCACAGACCTAAAGATGAGAAAAGAAATAGAATGGTCAGATTTTCAACATTGCAAAAGGCACATGTAGAGAGATCAAACCGAAGGAATCAACCTTAAATAACATAGTCAGACACACTGGACATTATATAATATATCCAAGTAAGCGAAATTGCAATAACATAGTCAGGCAAAGTGGAATCAGACTTTCAGAGTTTCAGCTGATCAATTCGTAGTGATAAGCAACTACAGTATCCTTGACGGATAAAGGAAAAAGAACCATTTCCAAAGGGCTTATATTATCATTATTATTTTCAAATTTAAAGGTAATGAACCATAGAACTTAGATACTACCTGCTCCGAATATTGCTGGAACATTCCAAGACCAATTTGTCTATGGTAAACCTCATTTCTACAGTTACAGCTTCTCTTCCCAGCAGCAGGTTTTATAACATTTTTCTCCCTCCATACCTGATGTATTTCAAATAGTAGTTAGATTTCACCAAATGTATACTTGAGTTGCAATACAATTTTAAATCCGGAGAAATCCGGAGGCCTAGGGCGCTCATTCCGTCAAGAACAATACAATTTTAAATCCGGAGAAATCAATGGACCGCGATTCAACAACTCACCTTCTCGATCTCCTCCACGGCCTGGGGCGGAGATTGTACACAAGGTGACAGAAGAATTTATTTGAAAGGGATTTTTTGAATCAGTACAACCTGCACAACAGTTGACATGTACACAAGGTGAATTGAGTACAACCTGCACATGGGCCATGTCTAGCACCCTAAAGTGTGGTGGTTGTTAGTAAGTTCATTTGAAAGGAATTTTTTTCCTAAATTACCTCTAAACACAATTTATTTTCTTTTTAGAGAAAAGCTAGAAGAACTATCCCATCCTACTCATGCTTTACCCAATTAAATCTTGACCAAAACTGACTAAATGAGAAGGCAGTCAATCCACTATTCAGAAAATATTACTACAAGCATGCAAGGAATGATATGGAATCATGAAGATTGTCTAAATATAAGATACAACGTGATATACCACTTCTCCATTAGGCTTTCTTGCAGAAACATCCTCGACAACCAAATTTTTTTTCGTAGTATAGATAAGATTATAGATAACAATCAAGCTGGAGTAGGCAGTCATAAACTAAGTAAAATAAAAATAAAAACAGTATCAAGGTCCATGAAAAATGAAAAATCTTAAACGTGACTAGATACTATCAAGCTGCTTACTCGATCCCTTGCTTTGTATACTAATTACAGGTAAAGAAACAAGGAAAGGAAGCATAAAGAAGCACTATACTGACCTGCTTAAACTTGTGACCCCAATGCACTTTGATACTGCTGCTTTGCATATAGTGGATCCAACAAAGCCAGAGCCACCTAGAACAACTAGCTAGTGTGCAAAATAGCTCCCAGTAAGCATCAAAATTCAATAACTTGAAGAAATAAGAGATACATGACTCAAAATTGAGAGGAACGTACACCTGCAACTCTTAAAGCCCCTTCCATAACTAGATTTCACAAGTAACCTGCCAAAAAGGAGATATTGCATAAGTTACACAATCACAAAACTAAAGCGCATAACAAAGGATAAATGACCAATTGACTCCAACTTCCATAAATATGAAATCAGGAGTTCAAAACAAGAAATCCTTATCAAGAGCAGTCAAGTGTCACACTGATCACAAAAAATCAAAACAAATCAACCAAGCATATACTTCTTTCCCCTGATTTGGTTCATTGCATATACACAAACCACAAATGCCTTCATGCCTAGTTCGAGCGAGTAGAAAAGATTAACGAAATTGTTCTCTCGGACTCGTCAGATTAACAATCTCATTTAAACAAAAAACCTACCAACAAGGATCCATAAAATTCAGAGAAATGAGCAATTAAAAAACTTTACCAATCTCTAGCAACAAATCCCGCTGAATTCAGCCAAGGAAATACACAATTTCACACCACATGAAACGAACTAAAGTATCTGGAGATTAAGCAAGAAAATTCGCAATCGAACTAACCTTTTTTGACAGGGATACCGAGTACGAAAAGACTATTGAGGAGGTAAACAGACACGCGTGGAGAGGTGGAAGCTTTCATTGCCTATCACCATTCGGTCTCGTTGGAGGCTTGTGTTCTTCCAGAATAATAAAAAAAAAACGCAAATTTGAGAGGACGAGGCTAATTTGACTGCCTATCGCCATTCGGTCTCGTTGGAGGGCCTTCTAGACTTATCAGAAACACAAATTTAAGAGGATGAGGTCGAGAAAGAGGAGAACAAGGAGAAAAAGGGAATCATTCTGGAAGAAAAAAGGTAGATGGAGAAGAACAAAGAGAAAGGGAAATCAGGTAGTCGATATGGAGAGAAGAATTGAGAGAAACGTTTGTACCTTGGTAGTCGACATGAAGACGATGCAACGAAATCGGATATGTGCCATAGTTGGATCGATTAATCCTGGAGGAGAGCCCTAGAGGAGAGGAGAGAAAGGAGCGGCGATGGAAATTAGTCTAGGGTTTCAATTGAGGAAGAGATGCGTACAAGTGGCTTCTTGGAGGAAGCGACTTTTATTTTTTTCCTTTCTTCATCTTTTTTTTATTTTTTTATTTTTTGCTAAGCCGTGCCAAAAAAAATCCCGCCGTGGCAAGTTGGCGTGGCCAAATTGAATTTTAGCCACGGCAGTGCTTAGCCGTTGCAAATTGGCGTGGCTAATTGAATTTTTTTTTGTAGTGACAACAATCAGAAATTGAAGTTCCCTCATGGGGTTTTGGCAAAGGCGGGCCAGAGCTCTCAGTCGATATGCCAAAGGTGGATGAATTCGAGCTTGAACAGATGGGGCAGAGAACTCCAACAAGTCATCAAGAAACTCCGACTGAGGTCTTGCAAGCCATCAACACCAGTGATTTCTCTTCTAAAATTGAAGGAGTCGGACACATGACGAATTTCTCCAAGGTAACCTTCAACTCCCTAAATAGATGCAAGGACGAAATTGCATCACCAGAATCTGTTGGAAATGATGAAACTCATTGTGCAAATGATGAGAATTTTAATGGGATGAAGATGGCGCTGGCTGATTTTATGATAGTGGCAATTGACTGTTTAGGAATTTCAGTTGCACATAAGGTGTTTGTAGAAATGTCGGGGCCAGTTGAATCATCATTTGCAATTGCTGCAGCTGTGGTTAAGCATGGAGTACAAGATGGGAATTCGGTTTTTGATCCTGGAATTGCTCAAATTTGTATTAGGTTAGATAATTTCTTGAAGACTCATGTTCAGGCTAGTGTGAAGCAAGTAAGGATTGTGTCAAGGTTTAAGTTCGAAGGGTTTGATGCTCAATCATTCAAGGTGACTGAAGGCATATCCCACGTTGCATATTGTGGGGTAGATGGGCTGTTTCGGGCTGTCATTTGTTATACAGATAGGGGAACCAATGTTGAGCTTATGAGAAGCCAGATTATAATTCTTTTTGATAGAGTGAGAGTTATTGCTGAATTAGTGAAGGCATATTGGCTCATCGAGTGTATTTTGGTTTTTGATCCGGGTGGATAGAGTGCATCCACTTATGTGTTGCAAGATGATCTTGGTGGACAGTTTGAATGTTATTTTGGGGTTGCTGCTGAATGGTGCAAATAGGACATCGACTGGTGTAAAGAATGTGTGCATTTTGTGCTGTCTACAAGTGACTGATTATTGAGGAAAGGCAATTTCAAAGGGGTTGTGAAGTACGTGCTATGAATCAATGAGAATTGAAACTGAATTAGTATGAGTTATGGGGTCACCTTGAGCTCAATTTGTCAAGGATGAAAGAAGCTATCATTGTTGCTTTCTTACTGCATAACGGCATGCTTATAGGGAATTTGTGATCATGGTTGGGGAGCTAATTGCTGAATTTTTTTCTTGGAATTTAAAGGGACTGCACATCACTTATTGTCCTGTACTTTTTGGAATTTTTGGATGAGAATTCTGCTCATCTTACGGGACGACAAGTCGAATTCCAGGTGCTGCACACAAGGCCATATCATGGAGTATAACAGGAAGCAAGGAGATCTTGTGTTTGGTTACTTGGGAGCTGCACACAACATCATTTTTGCTACTTCATGGGTTGTTCCGTGAGTCTTGGTGCTTATGCTAAATTTAGCGCAGTCAGTGGGACTTGGTAATTCATGGGTGTCTCTCCGATTCGATGTGATGAGCTTCGTAAATACTTTTTGTATCCTACTGTCATGAAATCTTGGTAATTCATGGGAGCTTCATTTTTGTGGCAGGACACGATGGCTGACATTGGACTCCACCAATGAACTTTGTATCCTACTGTCATAACTCAAGTAGTTTGATCATTGTAAGCTGTTACATTTCATATATAAGCTTTGGGACAAAGCTTTTGTAAGGGGAGAGTAATGTAATGATCCTATATTCTAAAGGGTCCCCTTGTAGGGTATTGTATTAGATTAGGAATTAAGGGTATAAATACCCTATAAGTTGTAATTGTAGATCATCCAACAAATAATAGAAACTCTTCCTTCTACAGCCTATCTCCCTCTCGTTCTCTCCCCTCTGGCTATCTCCTTCTTCCCCTTCACCTCTCTGAACTCTATTCCTCTCTCTCCCGAGCCTTCCTCTCGCTCGATTCACCCTCACCGACCTTAGGTCATAACAGTCAACTGTCCGGCGACGGACTGCGATGGGGCAATTAGCCCAGACGATTGCAAGGGCGTGGTCGCAACACAAGTGGTGGATAGGTGGGAGATGGCGATAGTTGAGTCGATGACGCTGGTCTCGGAGACTACCCTCTACCGCCCCTTCAAGGATTGCTCTTCGCTTCTCATCAACGACAAGGCGATCGGGGGTTCAGTAGAGTGCCCCAGCTGCCACCGCTTGTTCTGCACCGAGTGCAAGGTGGGTTGGCACGCTGGCCTTGACTGCGCCGAGTATCAGAAGCTCGGAAACGGTGATAGGAACGTGGAGGATTTGCTGGCTGTCAAGCTTGCTAAGGAGAAGCAATGGAGGAGATGCCCTCGTTGTTCCTTCTACATCGACAAGATCTCCAGTTGCTTACACATTACTTGCAGGTGATCCATCATTTTCCTTGCCAAAATCTTTGCTTTATATATACAGATTTCCGATCTCTACAGTACCGAGTTTCATAGTTATTCCCAATTGTATTGCAGGTGTGCTTATGAATTCTGTTATCTTTGTGGGTCCAAATGGAGTGATGATTATGGACACGGCGCCTGTGCTTGAGTAGACTCATCCAGATTGTTAGGCATTTGTCTATATTAATTTCTTTTTTTTTTTGGTGAGCAAACGGGGAGAAACGGCTCCCCGAACCGGTAATCATAAAACCATAATAAAAGAGTTTACAATAAAACTATCCAGGGCAAGCCCTAGACACAGCCAATCCACTCTCATCAGCAAATAAAAGCGAAACAATGGCATCAGGAGGATCAGCCAGGACATGGTAGCCGAGAGGTAGCGAGAAGGCCAAAACCGCGACCCCGTCCGCCACCGAGTTCGCCTCGCGATAGATATGACGAAATTGGAGAGTCCAATCTCTACGAAGGAAGCCTTGGCATTGAACCACCAGGCTAGAAAGCGGATGGGAAGGCTTTACCCTTCTTCCAATCAGCTTGACAAAAGTCTCCGAATCTGACTCAATCAGAACCTTCCTAAAACCCATATTCCAAGCCAACTCTAGCCCTTTCAAAACTCCCCAGCCTTCAACAAAGCTGGCGGTGCAGGCGCCAATGTTGAACGCAAAGCCGCCCACCCATGTTGCATCAGCATCCCTAATAACCCCTCCAACCGTAGCCCGGTTGCCGCCGCGCATCGCGCCATCGGTGTTGACTTTGATCCAGCCGGCCTCCGGTCTTTCCCATCGAACCTCCTTAGTTCTTCTCTTCGTCGCTTCTTTGCTGGTTCCCAGCCTCCGTCTGGCTTCCCTGTATTCCCGAGTGGCTCGAATGCAGTCCCAAGGCGCCACCGTTTGCCTACCGCTGTCCTGGAATATAAACTCGTTTCTTCTTTTCCATAATTTCCACACAACCATTGCAAAGAAAGTGCACCAGTCCTCCCCGTCTCCAATCTTCTCATCAGACAGAATATTCCTCCTAAGCCAAGCTGCAAAAGGGAGGTTCCAAGCTTGCTTCCTTTCGTCCGTGTCAAGCACCTGCATCCAGAAACTATTGGCAACATCACATTCTTTAAAAAGATGATCTATTGACTCATCATGGTTTTTACATACCGGACATTGGGTTGAGATCGCAAAGCCTCTTCGCACTCGCTCCACATTTGTGAGGACCCCCCCTTTGCTCGCAATCCAAATGAACGCCCGAACCCTTTCATTGACTTCCAGTTTCCACATCGATTTATAAAACATGTCGTCATTGCTCCGCCAATTGCTCCATTGACAAATCACCTCGTAGCCTGACTTGGTCGAGTACTCGCCATCCTTGGTCAGCTCCCAACAAGGGACATCCTCCCCTTCAGTTAACGCAACAGCCGCTAGACACAAGAGAGTGTTCGCAGGGAGCATGGACCCGAACTTGTCCCAGCGCCACCCCCTAACATCATCCCACATCTCATTCACATTACCAGAAAGCTCCTCATCCATATCTCCTATTCTGAAATAGCTCAAGGGCGCTTCCAACACCCATTTATCGTTCCAAAAGTCCACACTTCTTCCATCCCTGACATTCCAACGCAGCCCTGGCGCAATCACCTCCTTCAGACTCCTTTGAATGCCTTTCCAAACATGTGAGGCACCGGAAGATCTCCCTAACGACGTCCCAATATACTTACCTGTAAGAACTCCCTTCCACAAGCTCTCCTCCTCCATAATAAAGCGCCATCCCAATTTAGCGACGAGGGCCAAATTGAGAGCTTCCATCGATTTCACTCCCAAGCCGCCAATGCATTTGGGTTTGATAACTTCCTCCCATGCAACTTTATGAACCCTTCTCTTCGTGTTGTTCGAGCCCCATAGAAAGCCCCTACATATTTTATCAATCTTTTTACAAATTCCAACAGGGAGTTGCAAAGAGCCCATACAATAGACCGAGATAGTACACAGAACTGAATTTGTGAGGGTAATTCTACCCGCGAAACTCAGAGTACTCGACTTCCAACCGGCAAGTTTAGATTCGAATTTCTGGATGATAAAATTAAAATCAGCTCCTTTGATTCTCCTATGCAACAAAGGGACACCTAGATACATGCCCAAGTCGTCGGTAGCCTCGATCCCACTAGCATCTTGAATTTTTCTTCTTAAATCAGATTTCACATTGCTTGAAACGAAGAACTTCGATTTCTGAAGGCTAACTCTTTGGCCCGAGCACTCACAGAAATGTTCAATACACTTGCTGATCACCTTGGTTTGAGCCACTGAAGCTTCTGCAAATAGGAGGATGTCATCTGCGAAAAAAATGTGCGAGAGAGCTGGCGCCTTTCTGGCGACCTTCACAGGTTTCCAATCCCCACAATCGACAGCTTGGTTAATGATGTGTGTAAGGCGTTCGAGGCACGGAACGAAGACATAGGGGGAGATCGGGTCCCCTTGTCGGATGCCTCTTGAAGGCGTAAACTGGCGAGACACTTCCCCATTCCATAAGACATGCATCTTTGCACTCCTTATACAACTCATAATCCATTGAACCCATTTATCCGGGAAACTCGCCCAGACAAGAGTTTCCTCTATGAAATCCCAGTTAAGACGATCATAGGCCTTCTCGAGGTCCAATTTCAAACAAAGCCAACCCTTACCTCCCTTCTTTCTCCTCATAGAATGTATTACCTCTTGGGCGATCACGATGTTGTCATTAATAAGTCTGCCCGAGATGAAACTTCCTTGCATAGGACTCACAAGAGTTCCCATCAACGGCTACAATCGATTAGCCAACACCTTTGTTATCGCCTTATAGCTAACATTGCAAAGACTGATGCCACGAAACTGGCTTAACTGCTCAGGTTTCCCTCTTTTCGGAAGGAGAGCAATCAGAGTGTCATTCAGGCCAACCGAGAGCTCACCGCTTCTGAGAAAGTTCTTCACCAGCTCAACCGTAGCTCGCCCAACAATTTTCCAGCATTTATGGTAGAAAATGGGTTGGAACCCGTCAATCCCGGAGCTTTGTATGCCCCCATGCTATTGAAGGCCTTCCTGATTTCCTCACTAGTCACATCTTTGCACAACTCATCCCAAACTTCAGCCTCCAGGATAGGAAAACCAGCACTAGGTTCAGGCCCAGATTTCTGAACTGCTTCAACAGTATACAACTTTTCAAAATACTCCACCACTAGCCGTTCAAGATCTTCCTTATCTTCCACCCAAATGTTATTACTGTCAAAAAGTCCCTCCACCCTGTTAGTTTTTCTTCTGATAATAGTGGAAGTATGAAAGAATCTAGAGTTCCTTTCTCCAAGCACTAGCCAATTCTCCCTGGATTTTTGCATCCATAAGGTCTCCTCTTGCTCAAAGACTTCATCCAGTTTAGACTTGATCCTACCCTCTTGCTCCTCAGCTGCAGCATCCGGGCCCTTAACAAGATGAGATTGGATACCATCCAACTCGTCCATGAGAAGTTTCTTCCTAACGAATATATTTCCAAAAACCTTCATATTCCAATTCTTCAATTCCCTAGTCAGGTCTTTCAGAGCAATATCTGTCGAGCAACCATTCCGCCATTTCGATTCAACAAACTGAAGGAAATCAGGGTGGGAGAGCCAGGCAGCTTCGAACCGAAACGGACGCCTTCTTCTGTTCTTCCTGATTTTAGGACACAGCTCGAGCAGTAAGGGGTTGTGATCCGAGGAGTAGCGAGGCAGGTGACGAACCCTCGCTTCCGGCCATTCCAGACGCCCCGACATGTTGGCAAAAACTCTGTCTAACCTTTTCGAGACCATCCTGTCTCCAATCGTCTTCTTCCTCCAAGTGAACTCTTGCCCCGTGAAACCAAGATCAACTAGGCCGAATTTGCTGATCAAGTTTCTGAAGATATGAGCGTCTCTATGAATAGCGCCCGTACCACCTTGTGTTTCCTCAGGGGCCAGGATGCAGTTAAAATCGCCCCCCAAAATAATATCCCCATTCATCTGGCTTAAGGTCTCGTTAAGGTCACTCCAGAAAGGAGCTCGCCGAGACACCGTAGGAGGGGCGTAGACCACAACGATGTTCTTTCTCTAGTTACCTTCCTTCCAGGACGCATGGATGAAGTTAGGATTCTTCAACTTCACTTCCAAATCACAAATTCTGTCATTCCAGAGAAGCCAAACACCTCCCGCGAAACCCATAGCCTCAACTCTCTCATACTTGGCAAAATTCAACTTCTTGCAAATCTTATCAGCCGCATCTCCCGATATTCGGGTTTCAAACAGTGCGATCACATCAATAGACCAATGTCTGCAGATGTATCGAATAGCCCTTAAAAAGGATTTCTTTCCTGCACCAAAACAATTCCACAGTAAGGCATTCATCAGGCAAAATAAAATCAGAATAAACTTCGAGACAAATAAATTCACAAGGCAGGCAAAGATCCTAATCCAAGTCCACATCTTGAACTTCCTCAAAGTTCCTTTCACCCATGTTCTCGCTGCCTTGCGATCCGTTCCCATTACACCAGAAACGCCCTTTAATTTGTTGTAATCCATCCCCCCCATGGCTCAAATTGCCTGTGAACATCATCTCATCACTGTCGGCAATGTGAACCGGGGTGGATACGGTGTTTTCAATCACCGGCTTCAATTTCTTCTTGGGGCCTTTCGTGTAATCTCGCCCTGTAGTCACTAAGGTGATGGCACTAGAGGGCCCATTTTCAATGATTTTATCTTTCTTGGACATCTTCCTCTTATTGTTTCCTTTCTTGTGGGCCAGACCCGTTTCTATCTCTCCCTTCCGGCCCATCTCTGCAAAAATAGGGTTAGAATGAATAACAATTCTATTTTCCGTCAATTCCTCTTCAGAAGTTTGTTGTTCACTTTCTGCCATAACCACATCCCTATCGGGATTAGTATCATTCTCTGCGCTCTTGGGTTCCGCCTCTACCTCGGGACTAGATCCTTCTTCCTTCCTGTTAGCCACCACAATCAATTGCAGTTCCTCTGCCACCACATCCTCTTTTCTCCCCCCTGTGGGTTCATTAATGAGGGCATTAAATTTATTGCTAGTCTGGATTTGATTCTTCTCTTCCCCTCCCGTCGTGCCGGAGTTCTTGCCTTGCAATCCCGATTCCGTCGCCGGAATTACCACTGTAACCTCAGGTCTTCCTGGTTCTTGTGAAGACTTCGGATCACACGCTGACTCTTCCTCCTTGTTTTCCTTTTCTTCCTTCTCCTTCTTTTTCCCATCGGATGTCGAAGCCTCCCCACGAGCCCCGCCCTTGGGCTGCTTTGCCACCATTCTGTTTACACTAGCTTTTCTCTCATCTGTAGGGGTCGCCGTATGCTGAGGACGGTTCTGCTGTCTGGACTTCGCTTTCCTCTTAACTTCCATCCACTCTCCGTGTGAGCTATTGCCTCCCCTATCTATGGTTCTAGCAGTACTCTCTTTCTCTTTCCATGTCTCCTTTGTTTGCTCTTCCTCGGGCTCAGCTTTCTTATTAGTTGACAATTAGCTCTTAGATGTCCGACTCTCCCACACCCAAAGCAAATCGAAGGGATGCCTTCGTATTCGACAAGGTACCGCTGGCCATTGATCCCTATCGAGCCCTTCAAAGGTTCTTCAAGGTCAACCTCCACACAAACCCTGGCATAACGGCCTCTCCCGGTATAAGTAGTCCTATTATCCACTCTAATCGGAGTACCTAAACCTGTTGCTGCTTGCAGGAGAACTTCTTCCTGGTATAAATGAAGCGGGAGATCCACTATTCTGATCCATGCCGGCGCCGTCTTTATAGGGTCTTTCGGTTTGAAGTCAGGCGTCCACGCCCTAATGATCAGACATCTCCCAAAGATAGCCCACGGACCCTCCGTCATGGCATCAATATAGCTCCTTTCCATCTCAAATCTAACAAGAAAGTTGCCATAAGGAAGATCTATCACCTGCATCCTTCCGAAGCGGTTCCATAATTCCCTTAATTTCTTCTCCATAACCATAATCGGTAGAGGGGAGCCCAGAATTCTCACCACCACCGAGTTCTTCCAAACGCTCGCCAGAGCTTCGACCACATCATCAGCAATGTAGACTTCTGGATCTCCCTCCTTACCTCCCGGGAAAGTCACCGTAACCTTCCCTTTGAGAAAGTCGCTATTAATTGATGTTCTCGGCTGGGCCACACCCCCACCCACCACCGTTTCCTTCCAGGATTTCTTCTCATCCGATCCACCTTGAGGGTTACTCGCTTGCAACGGTGTCGTGGTCACCTCCGGCGGGCGTGGCGGGACGGAGTGCTGTTCCGGGGAAGGGAGAGGGGGGTTTCCTTCAGGCGAGGACATCAGAGAGAAAACTTCTTTACCAATTCTGGGGATATGTGTTTGTCTATATTAATTTCTACTAGAGTACTAGAAGTAAACCGGCCATAAAAATTTAGGGATTGTGGATTTTCTTGAGACAAACTAAATCTCCTTTCGAGAGTGCACCGCCCCTCCTCCACAACCCCTCCTCCGCCGCACCTCCTTGCTCCGTAGTTCGCTTTCCGTCACTGGTTTGAGATGCCGAGCACTTGACTCTCCTTCGGGAGCCCCCAAATCTCCTTCGGGAGCCCTAAATCTCCCTCGGGAGCCCCTAATCTCCTCCGGGAGCCTTTGTTTCGTTCCCGTCCGGGTGTTTGGACTTGCCTTCTCCGAGTTGTCTTGGCCTTGCGAGGGTGGATTGGTTAAGTGGTGGCCGGATTGTGGCCGTCTTGTCCTTCAATCTCTCCTTCCTTGCCTATGCTCCCCTCCAATTGCTGAGTTCCGTCTGCCTCGCTCGTCGCCGGCGAGTGGGATGTCTCCTCGCCTCGCTTGTCTCCGGCGAGAGGGTGGTCTCCTCGCCTCTCCTGACCCATGGAGTCAAGGGTTTGTTTAACAGGTCCTCCCTAGGTCTATCCGCTCCCGCTCAAAAATCCCCTAATTTTTGGGCGATGCCTCTCCAATCCGGCTTCTATGGTGGTCTTGGTTTCTCCCCCTCGCCGGTTTCGCCTTCGGCTGTGCTCGGCGGCGCCGCCTGATGGCGGTGTCCTCGCGAGTTAGTCGTCTGTCGATCTTGGCAAGGGTGGCCTCCCCTTTTCGCTGCCCCCCTCCTCCCGGTCGGATCTGGGTGGTTTGGGATCCTGAGGGTTAGTCAGGCCGGTTGGTGTCCCGTCGGCCTTCCCTCGGCGCGTCACCTTCACCCCGGCCTTCTCTCACCCTCTCCGTTCACATCTCCTTGCCGGTTCGGTTTCTCCGGCCTCCTCATTGGCCGTTGCAATGCTGTTGATCGGTGGTTTAGGGTTGCCGTCTCATCTGCCCTGGCTCTTTCGTTTCCTTGGGCCCGGTGGATCTCAATGCTGCTTTGCCTTAGGCCCGATTTGTTTGCTTTGGGCCCAAGCTGCCAATTAGAACTAAAAAAAAAAAACGAAAAATAAAAATGGTAACACTTACATATATTTGTTTACTAATGCGGTGTAAATAATAATTTACAACTAAAAGATAAAGGGGAGTATATATATTGATTTAAAACATTTTTAATCAATATCAACGTATATTTTTAAATCAGGATTACTCTTGCGCTCTTTGCCCTATCGCGGTCGTACTTCATTTTCTCGAGTTGGTTGGAGTTCTGTTTGTGGGTTCGTGGTTAGTTTCGGTAGAGGAGCAGTTTTGCGGCCCTGGTTGATCGAAGTGATCGTGTTGGTGGTGTTCGTGGTCTCCGAAGATCCTTCATCTAGGTGAAGGGAACGTCCTGTGATCCACACTTCCCCAGGTGTCGTCTTTGCCCTACGTGGATTGCTGCTTTCCGTCTTTCCGGCGGCGAGACATCGTGTCAGCTGTGCTGTCCCATGCGCTCGCTATCCACTTCGCCACGTCGGGTCTCCATCTTCTCGTTGTTGTGTCCGTTTTGTGTGCTTAGGGTTTGGGGTTTTCCGGGTTTGTTTCTTTTAGTTCTTTTGTTGTATTAGGTAGTTGTTGTATGTTGTATTTCTTTTTCTATGTTATATGTTTAGACGGCTTGCCGTCTGCCGACGTTGTCGGCCTCTCGAGGTCCGGGCCTGTCCGGCCTCGAATTATTTCCTTATCAAAAAAAAAAAAAAAAAAAAAAAAAAAAAGTAAACCGGCCATCTAGCAGACACTATTACTACTAAATGTTAATTTGTCGCATAACCATAATATCACGGATATTATATATCCGTAATAGGATGCACTTTACGCTTGAAAGAAAAAATTTCAATGGGTAAAACCATAATATCACACGGAGTAAATATAATGGATCTAAGTAAGAAAAGCCAAATATATATCACTGATGTGATATTATGCCCTTGTTTTTTAATCTAATAGAATATATAATCTATATTTAATTTGAAAGATTCTCATCGATTTCATTTTTTTTGTGTCTATGGAATTATTTTATACTACAATTTTATTTTCAACGAATAATTTGGAGAAAATTTGGTGGAATATCAACTTTTACTAATTTAATTAGGTTATTAGCATTCTAACTTATTAAATGGGCCGGACTAACAACTCTTTAATGTTTTATAGATTATTCTTTTAGTTTCTCCGAAGGCTTTGGAAAAGCCGGATCGTCCCCATCCATGGCGAGATCATCCCATCCTTCCAGATTCCTCAAATCCACTTCTGCCTCGGATCGCCGATCGTCCCCATCCTTCTGCCAGCTCGGATCTGCCTCGGATCGCTCGCTCCCAAAGCTCACCTTCTCCGAGGACCTCGCCAGCAAGCTCGCCGATTGCCCCACCTGCCTCTCCGAATTCGTCGCCGGAGACGAAATCCGCGTCCTCCCTCAGTGCGGCCACGCCTTCCACGTCGTCTGCGTCGACACCTGGCTCGGATCTCACTCCTCCTTCCCCTCCTGCCGCCAGATCTTGGCCGGTTGGTTTCCGGTGATTTTCCCCAATTTGGCGTCCAATGTCTTCGTCTTCGTGTATGTTTTCTATGTTTCCATTTCATTTTCCTCCTTTTTCTTATTTGTATGCATATAGTGCATCTTAATCCTTGCTTAATTTTGTATATTTCAAAACTTTGTTCTGTTGTCTGTATCTAGGGTTTGTAAACGAAATTAGTCGCTCTTGTGTTTTATTGGTGGAATTGTTGTGATCCTTTGAGTGTGATTCCATTTATTTGTTTATAATCTATTGTTGTTTTAGTTGTATTTTTTGTTTTGTTTTTGGGCATCTTCGGTTCATATCGATTCCTTTGTTGTCATTTTTGTGGTGGTGGACATTATCACTGAATATACAATGCTGCTGCAGAACATTTGTGATGCCTTCGCGAATGTGTATTAATCCCACCCACAACAACACATGACTTTTAAATCAGGCTGGCAATTCAAGTTCAGAGGCAGAGTGAGTTTCTTACCCATTATCTTGATACCTTGTATGTCAGTTTCAACACATTTAGTGTCGATGGGTTGCTTGTGTGAATAGATTTATCGTGGGGATAATACTTTAAGAGCAATAACATTCTTTCTTTGATTCTTAGAATACATTAGTTGTGCAATGTCTGGAATTATATAATTCACTTGCTGAAGGGCAGCTGATATTTTTATGTCACTCGGTGAATGTGATATGTGATAATTTGCTATCTGAAGCATCTCATGAATGTTTGTTAGGTGGATGTATGCGTCTTGTCCTCGCATCTCTGGGATGTTTGTTAGGTGGATGGCTGCGTCTTGTCCTATGGAGTCATTGTAGGATCTGGACCTTATATTTGAAAGGGTTGTGATAATCTTAGACAAATCCAAAATGTGGCATCGAGTTTTGTCAACTAGTATGAAGCTTGGTCCCAGAGGTGTTCTGTTTCCCATGTAAATGGAGTCACCAAAACTAAACTAAAGGAGAAAAGTGACTACACTAATCTATTGCTTATAAATCGAACTGCAAGTCCCTAGCATGGTGAGTGATTTTCTTATAGTTTCATCATTTTTTTGTGTGTTGGATTTTTATTACACAAGAAACAAATTTTCTGGTTTTCTACTTTTCTTTGGCTCTATTTTGCCAAGGTCTGTTTTTTGGCATGCTAGATAACCTGTCTAAATATAGATTATTTGGCAATTAATCCAGGTTTTATTGGATTATAAGCAATGGGCCTAATGCAAGCAAATTGAATACACCAAATTGCTGACAAAACTCGAGGAAATTTCAGTTTTAGTTCTAAATGTGTGTTTTTCCTCTTACAGGTCACTCTGAATCTTAATCACCTTTGTCATCATATTTTGGCAATCAATAGAGGTAACTTCAATCCCGCTCTCACTTTTCCATCTATCTAAGTTGAAATGCTTCTTGATTCTGTCTCTCACACAAGAAGCATCATGAGTGTAATGCATTTTTCGACAGCCCATTCCAGTAGCGACGTCAAGTGGATTGCAAACTCTTCGAGTCCATGGCTCCCACTCAGTACAAGGCTACACGAAAGTACAAATTTTTGCAGAATCAGAATCAACTTGGAGTTCCTCCAGTGGAATACACGAACCGAGTAGTCATGATTTGTGTTGTTGTGGCACTAATTCTCACCCGTTGCAAGAGTTCCAATTAAAGACGAGGGGCTCTTCAATTAGCTCTATTAATCGACCGATAGACCAGCTCCAGGTTGTATCTGTCTGGCTTAACTCGCATCTTTGCAGAAGGAATGATACATGGAGATGTGCTGTGTGCAATGACATTGTTAAATTTTATACAATTGATTTTACTGTCATACATGGAGATGTGATGTGTGGAAGCATTAGAATGGGCTTATAACTTGCTGTCATTACTTTCTCATTTGTCTGGTGCAATTTGCTAGCAATTTAGGAAATAGAGTAGGTGGTGGGATAGGGCTTAAATTTCTGTGTAGGATGACGCATATAATTTTCAAGAGGATACTGTATGGGCTGATTTTTTTGCTTGCTAGCTAAGCATTTTGTGCTGCATTTTTTTTTTATATACTTTGCTCTCCATTACAGCTTTGGCTTAACTTTAATCTTTCCGTTTTTCAGTAGATTGGTTCTCTCATAGTGAAGACTGAAGAGTTTTTCTTCATAGTATAATTTCCACCGCAACTGTTCGGAATATTAAGCTTTAGTTGATTTTAGTTGATATTAATGGGCAAGAGTGGGTAAAATAGATCCATGTTGGTTAATAAATTTTCATTTAAGTTGTTCTGTTCTTGGTCCTAGTTCCCCGGATACATTTCTTGCCCTAGAGATTCTCATGAATTATCACAATATGTAGTGATTGCTTTTATCTGACTGCAGCAACCGACCTAAACTTTTTTTTTTTTTTTTTTTTTTTTACAGTAGGCAAACATTGGGAGCTGCTGCTAAAACAACAACCTAACTCCCGGATCATCCTGACGGATGGATGTTACAAAGATCCCTATGATAGGGGATAGACTTTAAATTACAAATTACACCTCTTTTAGCTATATAATCCGCAGTATTGTTTGCTTTCCTGAATATATGTCGGATTTCTGCTGAGGAGAAGTCAGCTGCAAGCCTTTGGATTTCTTCTATTTGATGTAGAACTTCCCATTTAGGCGGTTGCTCTCTCTTGACTGCTTTTACCAGTATCTGATTGTCACTTTCCAATATAATCTTTCTTAGTCCCTTCTGTCTTGCTCTTTGAAGACCTAAAATCATTGCAGAGGCTTCTGTTTGGATTGTTGAACCAACATTAGCTTCTTGAGAAAAAATTTCGATAATCTGTCCTTCAGAATCACGAATGATCCCCCCAACCTGACTTTTGCCAGAAAGGGTAAAAGAACCATCTACATTAATTTTGTAGATAGTTCTAGGTGGTCTTGTCCATTTGGCTCTCACCCTCCTTGTTGATCTTGTTTGCACTTTGGTGTTGTCATGTCCTCCGTTGATCCAGTCGGTTATGCTCTGGCTAACCTTCTGTATCATAATGGATGCTCCTGTTGGATCTTTAGATCTGAAAATTTTGTCATTCCTAGCATCCCAAATTGATTGCCAAATAAAAGCTAGATTTATAAACCTGTTGTTAGTATTCCTGATTCTTTCCAAATTTTCATGCAGGGGACCTTGGATATTAAGGTCCTGAAAGTACAAACCTGATTTCTGTTCGTATTGAGCTATTACTTCCCTCGTAAACGCACACTTAGTGAAAAGGTGGGCTGCATCTTCATCTGCTTGATCACAAAGGGAGCATTGACTTGGAACTCTATTGACATACCTGTTTAGTCTGGTGGTCGTAGGGAGGCCATCAATTTTTATCTTCCAAAGTAAGTTTTTGATTCGGGGAGGGAGCTTGAGCTTCCAAATCCAGCTTTGTGATGTATAGTCTTGGGGTTGTGTGCCCAGAATTTTCTTCACTGATCTAGTAGAGAACTTCCCTTCCGGATCGGGCCTCCAGATCAGATTATCTTGAGCCTGCCACTGGGGGATTTTTACCTTTAGAATCCTGTCAATGATCCCTCGAGGGAAAATTTGTCTTAACACTTCTTCCTTCCATAGCTTCCTGTCATTGATAAGAGATTCAACTGTCATGTTAGGGTCGTTTGATCCTCTGAAATCCTTGAGGCTAATCGAAGGGATCCAGTGGTCATCCCACACATTGATGGCCGAACCATTCCCAACAATCCAAAGTAGACCTTCCTCAAATTTTGCCCTTAAGGTGAGGAGTCTTCCAAATTTTGCCCTTAATAATTTGAACCCAAATACTATCTTCATTCTTATAAATTTTCCATAAGAGCTTCATTTGAAGAGCAATGTTTAATTCCTCGGCTTTCCTAATGCCAAAGACCTCCTAATGACTTGCTTTTGCATATTGTGTCCCAACTGATAAGGGGTATGTATTTTTCTGTTGGGGATTTGTTCCAAAAGAAATTCCTGTTGATTTGGTCCATCTGGTTAAGAACTCCTTTGGGGAGTAGGAAATTTTGCATTAAGTAGTTAGTTTTTGAGCTTAAATTTGACTGGATAAGAACAGTTCTACCGGCTTGGGAGAGAGTTGAGGCTTTCCACTTCGAGAGTTGTTTTTTCATATTCTGAATTGCATCATCAAAAACACTATTTTTTATTCTACCATTGACAAGAGGGATTCCTAGATACTTTTCGACGGTTTTAGAGACCGGAACACCCATGTGGGCTGCCAAATCTCGAGCCAAATTAGGATTAACATTTCTAGAGCATTGGAGAGAGTTTTTGCTATAATTTATGGTTAGGCCTGACATATTTGAAAAATTATTTATCATGTTTTGGATCGTATTTAAACTGGTGTGAGCAGCTTTTGCAAATATAATGGTATCATCAGCAAATGTTAAGAAAGGGATAGAAGTGCCATTTTTCGCCAGTTTGATACCGATTAATGCATCCTCAAGAAGGGCTTCCTTATGTAGTTCCCTAGATAAACCTTCCATTACTAGGATAAAAAGGTAAGGAGCTAGAGGATCACCCTGTCGGATTCCCCTATTAGGTTTAAAGCGAGGACCAGGTGTATTGTTAATCAGGACAGAGAAAGAAGTAGTTGATATGCATTTCATAACCCAGTTGATACACGTTTGATGGAATCCAAATTTATCAAGAACCGCCTTAATGTAATTCCAATTTAACTTATCATAAGCTTTTTCCATATCTAATTTTAGAGCCATCAATCCTTTTTTCCCTTTTTGTTTATGGAAAGTATGGAAAATCTCGTGAGCTATTAGAGTGTTATCTTGAATCGATCTTCCTTCCACAAAAGCCCCTTGGAAAGGATTAATTAGTTTAGGAAGAATCGGTTTCAAGCGATTTGCGATTATTTTTGAGATAATTTTATATACCGTATTACAAAGGCTAATAGGTCTGTAGTGATTGATAGAAGTGGGGTTATCAACTTTTGGGATAAGAGCTATAAAAGTTTGGTTTATATCAGATAACATTTGACCAGAGTGGAAGAAGGATTTAACAGCTTTACAGCAGGATTGGCCTATGATATTCTAGTAGCGTTTATAGAATTCTGGAGGGTAACCATCCGGTCCTGGTGATTTGTCATCAGCCATACTGAAGAGAGTATTTTTTATTTCTGCATTTGTGGGCGGGGAGATGAGCTTAATATTTTCTTCATGCGTAACTTGGGCTTGTATATTCCAAACTTGATTTGTAGTGACATTGGATTGGTTAGAACCTATGAATCTTTCCGACATTTCTGCTGTAATGTGGTCTGAAATCATATCTTGATCTGTTAAGATCTCATTCTGTTTTGTTGTGAAGGATCTAGTGGATCTTTTAAAGTTTCTGATTCTAGCAGAGATTTGGAAAAACTTAGTATTCCTATCACCTAACTGAATATGTTTAGTTTTAGCTCTTTGTTTCCAAAATTTATAATTAAAATCTAGAAGACGGGATCTTTTATGCTCTAGTCTCTTAAGCTTAAGTTCGTCAGCTATGGAGACAGAGCCCCATGGCAGACGCCCCTGAAGATCTTTTATTTGATTCTCAACAAAGGAGAGTTGCCTAGTGATGTTGTTAGGGTGAGTTTTACACCAAGATTTTATTCTTCTCTTAAGTAATCTCTGTTTCTGCATAAGTTTATAGCCATTAGAGCCTTCTAACTTGTAAGACCAAACATTCTTGATCAAAGTTTCAGTCATCTTATTTGAAGTCCATGCCATTTCAAATCTGAAAGGTGAGCCTTTCTTATTTCTTTGGAGACCAAGTTCAAGGGAGATAGGACAATGATCAGAATTTGAAAATGAGTGGTGTTTAGTACAGAGATTAGGAAACCAGGTTAGAATTTGTTGGTGAACCAAGATTCTATCAAGTCTTTCAAAAGTATTGTTTTGAGCAGATTTGCTTTTCCTCCATGTAAAGGGAGAGCCAGAGAAAGGAAGAGTATGAAGATCAAGCTCTTCTTTCACAAATCTTAATCTTCTAAATCTGTTAAGGGTGGGATTAGCACCCCCAACTTTTTCTGTGTCAGATTCAATATCATTAAGGTCACCTATTATCATGAGAGGGATATTAAATCTGCTGAGGGAGTTAAAAATTTCTTGCCAAAAGTGATCTTTTTCATTTTCGACAGAGGAGGCATAGACAATTGCAAGAATAAGATCATGATTCTCTATTGTGCATTTAATTAGAATATATCTAGGATTTTCTTCAAGAACAACACTGACCTCTGCAATATCAGTTTTCTGGAGGATCCATAATCCACCCTTACTACCATTAGATTTGATGCAGATGGATTTATGGAATCCTGAGACCTTTAGCTGAGCCTCCAAGGGTGGTGACTCTGATTTGGTTTCCGTAAGAACTAGCATATCCAGATTGTTAGTATGTCTCAAATGATTGATTTCTTGCCACAGAAGTGGCCTCCTTGTGCCTCTTACATTCCAATATGCTATATTAATCATATAATAACTTGATATAGTAACAAGTTTGAAATTTCTTTCTACCATAGAATTTACATATTACAATGTACTGACATACAACGTGAACAAAAAAATGTCATCACGATAAAAATATCATCAATGGTCAACGTGACATCACTACTTTGAAAAAATATGGCATCACGGTAAAAAAAATATCATCAAACATTTGACATAAAAAATGTCATCAATAGTCAACAGTAAAAAAAAGGCATCGATGGCCAACGTGACATCACATTAAATAAAAAATGTCATCAAAGTTTGAATAAAGTGGCATTTAAAAAGTGTCATCAAACCATTTCATTATAAAAGTGGCATTAAAACGAAAATAAAATGTAATAAAAAAGTGACATCAAAACGACAAAAAATGGCATCACAAAATATGTCACAAAAAGAAAAAAAAAATCTGAAGGAGTTGGTCAACGTTGACCGTATGGTCAAACATTTGACCATTGACCATTACTCCATTTGAGAAGGGTGTTAGCTTACCTAATTAAATTAGTTTAGATGTTAATCACCTAATGAAAGGTTCAAAATATGATAGTTAGCAAAAAAACCCAATAATTTATTAATCATCTTTTTTTTTTAGAAAAAAATTCGGGAGAGCAAGGCTCTACCGCATCCTTATGGAGGTCTAAAAGATCTATATTATTTGAAATGTCAATTCTCATGCAAAGTGACAAAGATGTACAACCTTATCAATCACGCAGTCACTCTACTGCCCGTACGGAGAACATAATAGAAAGAAACATCTTTCACTTCAGACGACATTAGCATTTTAATATCAGTCATTATCAATTCAATTTCTCATGGGCAAGACACTTTTCCGGATTGAATCACCTTGAATAAGTACTTTTTGCATGCCACGTTGTCTTACATCGAGTATCCCGTGTTTCAGGGCTAATGCTTCTGCCCTGAGAGGTGCCTCAACTGGTGAAACCCAATTTGAGTTGGATTACCCCACCAATCGCTAATAATGCCAGTCGAGCTAACTAAATCTGATAGCAACGATCCATCAAAGTTAAGTTTATATGTCCCTTTTAGGAGGTTTTCGTCTAAAAACGAGTTTGTTTGACTTCTCTCTCTCCTCTCAGACTATACTTTTTTTTCCACACCTCTCTTTCTCTTCTGTCCTCTACGACTGCACGACTGTACTTTCTCCCTCCTCCATCTCTCTCTCTCCTTCACTTTTCCATCTCACATCTCTCTCTCCAAGCTATCCCCCACAAGATTTTCTGCTACCGAAACACTTTGTCCAGTTGTCCCCCACTACATGACCTGCTACCGGCTTACCCCTGCAATCAAATAACCGGTTTTTAGCACACAAAAAATTCGGATTGGATTAGTCATGCAAACAAACCGGATAAAGGGGTTAGGTTTGCAAATTCCCCTATAAAAAATACTTCATCTGTTTCCATTTAAATGATTTTTTACTATTCATGCACATTTTTTAAATATGAAAACTATATAAAATAATAATTTTTTTCAATAATTTCATAGTTATTGGTGATAAGTATAATATTATTAAAAAAATATTTAATATAGTTTTACCTTTCTAAAACTACGTGCTTGATTTGAAAAAAAAATCAATAAAAAGGAAACGGAGTAGTTGAATATTGTTAGAGTCGAGTCAATGATAGGTTGGGTCGAATTAGTTTTTGTTCGTTTATGTTTGAATCAAAATGAGTCAAATTTGAGAATAGTGTGTATGGATGCAACCAAAATAAACAATTATTTTTTTAACAGTTTATTTTGTGGGTGTTTAATTTTTAAACAACTTTTTTGGTTGTTTGGATGACCAAAATAAACAAAAATGTGTTAAAAATTGTGATAAAAAAAAGCTGGAAATGATGCTTATTTGGGTGTTTATTTTACACAAGTATTGTTTTACCCTTTTCTTTATCTTATTTGGTTTGAAAATACTACAATAACCCTAATAAAAAACAAATAAACTTCACTTTTTACAAATAAATCGTTTTTCGTCCCATACGGAGATTATCTTATTGTTTAAATTTTTAACTACTTTTACCAACCGTTTATAAATTTTACCCTGTTTATAATTTTAGTCAGTTTATTAATTATGTCTCATACGAACCCTATATTTTTTTATTCGTATAAGAGCATGTTTAGGAGCTCCCTAAAACAATATTCAAAATAGGGAATTATAAGTCAAATATTTTGAATATTTTTTTTGTCCCATTTCAACAGTTCTCTATTATAAAATTTATTCTAGAGTTTTCTCCAAATTTAAAGAATGATTTTCGTATCTTTTTTTTATTCTCTATTCGGAAGAAAATAATGAAAAAAATTTAGACCAAAAACCATCTCAATTGAAGATGGGAAATCTCCGATTGCTCTAAGTCGGATTGAGTGATCAAAATCTTCCAGAAAGTTCACCTCTGGACCGACTCGATTAGCCAGTGACGCGACCCGATTAGTTTCACCATTACTGAAGCTGAAGGTTCACTAATGGTGAAACTAATCGGGTCGCGTCAAGTTTCACTGAAGCTGAAGGTTCCCGCCAATGGTCCATTAGCATTACCCGTAAGAAGTTGAAGGTTCCCGCCAAGTTTCACTGAAGCTTTGCCAGCTTCATATGTCGGTCGATCAAAATGCCGTCGAAGAAGGGACTCGCAGAGCAACTTTGTGAGTTTTGGCCCCCCTTTTCGTATCTCTGTCAGTTCTTCATCACCCATTTCTTCTTGCTTTCCTTTCAAATTTCTAGGGTTTGTCGTGTTTACCGGTACTCGGCATCCGTCTTTAAGTTGATCGTTGTCCCAATCTCTTCAGATGCACTTACTTGTGTGCTCCGGAAGCTTTCGTGTGAGTTTGATTCTTCATACCCTGTTGATTTTGATCTTGTGATCCAACCTGCTGCTTATCGCGTCATGTTTGAGATGCTTAGGGTTTCAGACTTTTTGTTGGAATTGGTGGCCCTTGGGTGGCTCAAGTTCTGGATCAATTAATGATTTCCAGGCTACTAAGAAGCAATTAAAGAGAAATGTTGTTGTAACCACTATTGATTGTGTACCTTTGCAATTTGTCATTTTATAAGGTTTTTAATGATGTGCCTTTTCCTTTCTTGTATATAATAATCGGAGATTTTTCTTAGGAAAGCTAATCTAGATTATGTCACTGTCGTTGTCAATGTCACGAAATCGAATGTGTGTTGCCTATTTCACTTTTGATTTCCACTTTGCAAGGCTTGTGATTGTATTTATGTGACTTGACATATATGGCGTGTATTGCTGTCACATTCGGACTCAATTGTGATTCATTAGTTCATCTACTAAACATATTCAATTGAAAGTTTTTAATGATAGGGTTCACTATCCTTGTTTTAGTTTATTTACTTTCTCGCGTTTACTTGGGTCTGTCTTGTTCTCCTCTGTTTTAGTCTTTTAAGTCTTAGATGCCCCCAAGGCCCAGTTTAACTATGGGACTTAATCGCTTTTTCTTTGGTTCTTTTGAATTTCAGTTTGAGGTGTCTATCATCCATTTAATTGAACAGTTTGAAGTGGTTTATGTAATTGATAACCAGTTACCATACCAGACTGAATTTGCCCCTCCAAATTGTTGCATTTGGATAAACCCCATTCTTTGAATCTTTCACAATTTTCAGATTCATCACCAGCTGCAATTGTCTAGACCCTCTCAACTTCTGCTCCAAGCTGAAGAAATCAAACACTTAAAGAATAGCGGGAGAGTTATAAGGTGGTGGAGTATCAAAGAATGCGTTAGCCTGCACAACATTGTTCTCCTGTATATCATTGATCAAAATGCTGTCCAGGTAAAATAACTCTCAACATACTCAGATTGCTCACATTACAAATATTAAGTAGGTTAGTTAGTTCACTGGAAACAAGCTTGTTGCTGTTGTTGGATGAACGTTTCTCATTAGCATTAGCTGATTCTAAAAGTCTCCCATGTTAACCCACAATCTGAGATAACATTAACCAAGTTCTACAAAGTCTCCCATGTTTCTCTTGTTCTCGTGTCTCTTAGATGTTTTCCATAGAAGGTGGCTTTAGGAGCAGAGTAAACATGGATGCAAAAGACCAGTTTGACAAAGGCATTGGATGGCATTTGGTTGAGGTCTTTTGGATTTCAGTTTGAGGTGTTTGTGACTGAATACTGATTTTCTTTGTTTCTTATTTTTGGGGTGTGACTGGTTTCCTTCCAATGGTAGTTACTTAGTGGTCCCCAGAAGGCTGGCAATTGGACAGCATCCCCATTAGCATGTTGAGATTTGAGATTGCCTTTTCCTATCCCACATCGGTTTTATTGTACAAAACTGTGCTTGTTTATATAGGCTGATGAAGAAGAGTAGCTTGTCTCTTCGGAGACATCTGATAAAATTGGAACGATACAGAGAAGATTAGCATGGCCCCTGCGCAAGGATGACACGCACAAATCGAGAAATGGTCCAAATTTTTTTTTCAGATTTTTCCTACCAACCTGTAAGCTTCTCTATTTCTACTCTGTTTCATATACTTTTAGCTTGCAGATTTTTCCATCCAACTTCTAAGCTTCTCTTTTTCTACCCTGCTTCATATATTTTGGTAACACTAATTTATATCACGGGTCCCGCATATAACTACTCATTGTTTTGCTTTGCTCTAGATTCAGCATAATAAATTCATGAAATGATTCAGAAAATCACCTCGAAATGATTCAGAAAAGCACCTCGAAATGATTCAGAATATCATCTGGAAAATTTTCAATTGGGTTGAGAAGTTTGAACAAGGGCTACCTTTGTAGCTGTAGGGGAGGTTCACCTCCTCGGGACAGCGATGTCTCGTGCACTTCATTTGCTTGTTTTAGTAGATTCACTTTCCTTTCATATATATTTTATCATCAATTGTTAATTATTGAGACCCTCTGCTTGCTTGTTTGGGTTAACTGTAATTTGTCCAAACACCATTGTGAAATAACCCATGTCTTTGACTCTTGTTCTCAACTTCTCGTTAATCGGTCTTTAGTTCCTTAAAATATCAGTCTTAAGGTGTCTTTGAATTGATGCAAACACTGTTTTTCTCTTTACTTGGACGAAAACAATGAAACTGCAGCAATTACTATAGCGTGCAGATGCATTCACTACCAAAATAATTCTTATAGGTTTCTCACCTTATAAATGCTTCTTACTAGCCTCTGTTTTGGCTAAAGTGAAAGAAATTGGTTCTTAAATATTTCCTTTCTAAATTAAGAAATGGGTCATCTTTGTTTCAGATTCTTATAGGTTTCACAGTTTATAAGTGTTTCTTACAAGTTTCTGTTAAACAAAGGATTGGATTACAAAGAGGATAAACAAATGCTAGTGTCTCATATTCAGAAAGCATTTAGTTTTTTTTTTTTTTTTTTTTGAGTTTAATGGAGGATGGAGCTAAAGAGTTTAATGGACAACTGAATTCACATTAATAGAGGTTAAGTTGTCAGAGTTGTTTGTTTGTAGTTTAATACAGGTAAATTACCATCCAACCCAATAAATAATTGAGAATAGTTTTGGTGGGGTGCGCCTGGCCCATGTTGTAGTGCAACACATGGGCGACACACGAAGACTCCAAGATAGCAAGCTAACCTTATATAGCCCTTCCCCCTTAAAAAATAAATTTAATATCGAAGTGATCCAATGGACCACATATCAGATATTAAACTGATAAGAACAGATACTACACTTGATCTTAGCCAAAAGGCCGAGAAAGGTATGATTTGTTCAGTCTTTCTGTGGCTGTTTTATATGCTCTTGTAAGCTTGCTCTTGATTCTGACAATCAATGTGGGAACTACAGTGCCCTAAAAGGGCTCAACACAATAGATGAGGCATGCCTTTCTTTGCCCAGCGAGCTACAAGGTGACTGCACCCGCCTCTTTGTGTTTAAGATTGAAGATTGCTATTTGACAGTTTAAATTTCAGTTCCTGCTGGTGACAGATTTGATGCATCAATGAGCTAAGGTTTAGTAGAAAAATGAAGGGAATGAAATGAAAAAGCTAAGGTTTGTGAATTAATCTAATGCCGTTGCTGTCTTTACTTGGAAGAAAACAATGAAACTGCAGGAATGATTTACGCCTTGCAATATTGTAGTGTGCAGTTGCAATATTATGGTGTGCAGCTGCATTCTGTATATGCCAAACTATTCAATGGCATACTTGGAGTAACACTTTTGGGCAACTTTGAAACAAGAGAATCAGAAGAAGAAGCTTTTCAGGATCAGCCTAATTCTCCTATCAGGATGTCGTTTCCTGTGCTTCCGTATAACAATTCCCGCAAGGGAATTGGAAGAAGCAGCTTTTCAGGATCAGCATTAGACTTGTCTCAAAGCTGAATGGAAGAAGCTGAACATGCAGCTATAAGTGGCTTCAAATTGCTTAAGAAGGAAGCCTAAGGTAAAGAACTCCTGAACTGCTATGTCCCAAACTGCATTCTTAACATATTTTTTGGAAGGATTACTGGAAAATTCTTCACGCTCGTATAGGCAGTTTAACACCTGGAAATGAATCGTTGAAATACCTCTCCAAATCATCATCAGCACTAAGCAACTTCTTGTAGAACTCATCATCACCATCATTCACACTAAGAATGGAATTCTTACCTTTTCCACTTTTAATCTGCTTGAAGAACAGGGATGAAGCTTCTTCTCCCATTACGATCCAATCCATTTCGGCTTTTTGTGCTGTGAAGCTAATAAGATTTCTGACTTCATTCCGGAGTTCTTTCTTGGTCTTGCTCACAACACTAACGGCTTTGGTATTTAAGAGAATACATTGAAGCCATTTAGATTGAATCTAATCTAACTTTCACAATTTAATGTTAGCTAGGTTCTCCAAGTCTTGTGTCTCTACAATTGTTTTAGTTGATTTACATTCCTCTAGGTTCTTGTATATCTTTATTTTATGGATCCTCATAGCATGTTTTAAGACGAGAAATTGGTCATGTTTGTTTGGATGCTTGTAGGTGTCTTTTTCAAGTCTCTGTTTTAGTTAAGACTAAGAGAATATGGAGTAGAGTGAGGAATGTCAGGATCGACAAATACTAAAGACTAAGGCAGGTAAGAGTCTTTTCCGCCAATATATGTAATCAATCTTCTGTTAATTTACAAAAACTTAGTAGTAACCTCCCTTTGCAACAAGAACATGGTTGCTACTTTGAGCTCCCTGGGTTTCTAATATAACCTAAAGTGTATTGCTCTCCTTGGTTTTGGATGTCATCATTCATTTCAGTTCAGCTCTTTTGAATTCCAGTTTCAAAGACTTTTCTTTTTAAATCATGAAGAGAGGGCTGCATATAAGGGAGCTGAGGGGTATCTTTTCGTATCCCACATGGCTCTTCTAGAATAAAATACACTTGTTTATATAGGGTTATGAAGGAAGAGGAGTTGTCTCTTCGGAGACATCTGATAAAATTGGAACGATACAGAGAAGATTAGCATGGCCCCTGCACAAGGATGGCACGCACAAATCGAGAAATGGTCCAAATTTTTTTGTCATTTTATCGCTCAACTCATTGTGTCCTTTACATCCCCCAATTTTTGGTTTTTATATTCATAAAATATTACTGTCAGCACTTCCAATTTTTGGTTTTTGGGCTCTTCACTTTGTTCCCAACACTTTCCAATTCTGGAATTTTCCTTTACCTCCCCCAATTTTTAGTTTTTATATTCATAAAACATTACTGTCAGCACTTACAAATTTTGGTTTTTTTGGCTCTTCACTTTGTTCTCAACACTTTCCAATTCCGGAGTTTTAACTACATAGCTCTCTTCATTGCAGATGTTTCAGTCACAGCCAGTGCCACAACGATTCGCAGGATCAATTTGGTGATTCAGGTATTATAATTTGCTTCTATCCTGGCTCAATTTGTAAGCTTCCATTCCCTTACCTTGTTTAAAATTATTAAAATGGTTCTTGCTTTAAAAATGCTTGCCTTCTGGTATATCTTTGTTTCAGATTCTTATATATGCTTCCTACTTGTCTCTGTTTTATTTAAAGCTAATGAAAAGGCTTGGATTACAAAGAGAATTGCAAAAGAATCAAAAAATGCTAAGTAGTCTTATGATTATCTAGTCTTCAATTTCCACACCTTCAAGTGACTAATGTGGAAGATTAGCTATTTTGACAAGAAGACCCTTTGCATAGATTCCTGCTTAGTTTCTGTCTGTTTAAGTTTGAGGTGTTTGTGACTTTGAATAGATTTCTGCCTGTTCGGTTTTGAAATGTAGTTTAAAACATGTAAAGTACCATCAAATCATACCCATAAATAATTGAGACTAGTATTGTGGTGGGGTGCGCCAGGCCTATGCAATAGTGCAACACATAGGCGACACACGAAGACCCAAGATAGCAAGCTACCTTATATGGACCTTCCCCTCAAAAAATAAATTTAATATCGAAGTGATCCAATGGACCACATATCAGATATTAAACGGATAAGAACAGATACTACACTTGATCTTAGCCAAAAGGCCGAGAAAGGTATGATTTGTTTAGTCTTTCTGTGGCTGTTTTATATGCTCTTGTAAGCTTGCTCTTGATTCTGACAACCAATGTGGGAACTGCAGTGCCCTAAAAGGCCATTCTATTGGGCTGAACACACTTGATGAGGCATGCCTTTCTTTGCCCAGCCAGCTACAATGTGACTGCACCCGCCTCTTTGTGGTTATGGTTGAAGATTGCTTCTTGACAGTTTGAATTTCAGTTCCTACTGGTGGCAGATTTGATGCGTCAATGAGCTAAGGTTTAGTAGATAAATGAAGGGAATGAAATGAAAAATAACGCCGTTATTGTCTTTACTTGGATGAAAACAATGAAACTGCAGGAATGATTTACGCCAAACTATTCAATGGCAAGCTCGGAGTAAAACTTTTGGACAACATTAAAACAAGAGAATCGGAAGAAGAAGGTTTTCAGGATCAGCATAATTCTCATATCAGGGTGTCGATTCTTGTGCTTCCGTAGAACAATTCCAGCAAAAGAATCAGAAGAAGCGGCTTTTCAGCCTGATTGGCAAGAAGCTGAGCAGCTACTTGACTACCTCCAGCTTTGGATATCATTTATACACTAGAGTTCATTGGAGAGCTGCGTACTAGTCGGGAGGTCATTTTACTCTGCTTCAATGGGATGGAGTGAAGAAATCGGAAGGAGAGCTGTTGGATTGAGAGGATTTTTTCCGAGCCTGAGACTAACCCAACAAGGAGTTGCTCTCAGTGTAGACTCTGCTGTCACTGCTTTCGATGAGAGTGTAGGGATCATGTCTTACTTGCATAAACGGTTAGAGTTTGTTCGTGATCTTCTCCAGAGGAAGGACATGGCTCTTACGGATGACGAGAGGACGGAAGTCCAGAGGGCATTGTTTCTCCCGTTTCATCTTTTCTGACCCACTTCACATTTGCAGGGAAGAAGCTTGTCTGAGAGCGATTGGAAAAAGGGTGGAATGACTAGCTTTGCTGGAAGGCAAGCATTTTCCGGGCAGATTATGTGGCCTTCAATTATGGTTATTATATATCCATCACAAACACGCCCCATTTTCACCCATTTCAGTTCAAACATCATAACTGCAGCTCAACTTGAAGACCTTGGGGTAAGCTTTTCGTCAATTATGGTTATATTTTTACTGCAGGAATTTTTTTTCCGAGTTCTTGGTTGACAAAGTGTACATACTATTTCTTATTTTACAGATGCTTATAGCATGTTTTAACTCAATAAATTGGGCATGCTTTGGGCTCTTATATGCACTATCTGCCTTATAGACTTATAGTATATGTTTGTTGTGATGATTATAGGTTATATTTTGCAAGTCTGTTTTAGTTAAGTTTCAAAGAGAACATATAGTGAAGTGAGTAATCTCACGGTTGACATATTCTAAAACCGCTGGTAAGATTCTCGTTGTGATCACTGCAGGTAAGAGTTTGGATGCTTATAGGTGCTTTTTGTTTTGCATTTATCATATTCAGTATATGGTCAATTTCTTAGTTATATTGCACAGGAATAGTTTCAAATATCATCCTTCAATTTAGCTAAGCAGATTCTATTTTTTGGTGCAAATTAGCTAAGCAGATTCTAATCAATATTAGTTGCAAATCCTTGTGTGAGAATGATTACCAAATGAAGACAGAACTCTAATCTTTAGCTATATTAAGTTTCGATCCTGGGACCTGTGGGTTATGGGTCCACCACGCTTCCGCTGCGCCACTCTGATATTGTTGAAATTAAACTACAATTTTTTGAAAACTAACTAACCGTCTTAGTGCCCTGATTCAGTCGTTTGTTTATAAATTTGTAGAGCGTGACATGACACAAAAAACACCTCACCGGCTCCTCTATTCAGTCGTTCGTTTATAAATCTCTGAAAATCTTAGTTCGCTCCAACTATGACCACTGAATCACTGATGATGGCAGTGAATCCGCCTCCCGCTCATCTATTCAAGCAGGAAGAGGCTCTTGAATATGGCTGTTGGGTCTTAAGCATTTCCTTCTGCCCATTAAAATGATAGCTGTTGGGTCTTAAAGTATGTTCTAAATTGAGAAATGGGTCTTTCCTTAAAAGTTCTCGCCTGTTGGCCTATCTTTGTTTCATATTCTTATAGGTTTCACACCTTATAAAAGCGTCTTACTGGCCTCTAGTTTGGTTCGAGTGAAAGAAATTGGTTCTTAAATATTTTCTTCTACCCTGATTAAATAATTCTAGCTTCTCTTTTACGGATAATTAAAGCATGTTCTAAATCAAGAAATGGGTCTTGTGTTAATGCTCGCTTTCTGGCATTATCTTTGTTTCAGATTCTTATAGGTTTCAGTTTATAAATGTTTCTTACTAGTCTCTGTTAAACAAAGAGGAATTGCAAAAGGATAAACAAATGCTAGTGTCTCATATTTAGAAAGCATTTGATGGAGCTAAAGAGTGTCTTCGAGGGACAACTGAATATACATTAAATAATGCCAAGCTGTCAGAGTTATTTCTGTCTGAGTTACTTCCATGCTTCACTTGTTTGTTGGGGTGCGCCAAGCCCATGCAGTAGTGCAACACGTGGGCGACACATGAAGACCCAAGATAGCAAGCTACCTTCCTGCTGGTGACAGATTTGATGCATTAATAAGCTAAGGTTTAGTAGAAAAATGAAGGGAGTGAAGTGGAAAAGTTAAGAAGGAAGCCTAAGGTAAAGAACTGCTTAAGAAGGAAGCCTAAGGTAAAGAACTCCTGAACTGCTATGTCCCAAACTGCATTCTTAACATATTGTTTGGAAGGAATGCTGCACAGTTCTTCATGCTCGTTTAGGCAGTTTAACACCTGGAAATGAATCGTTGAAAGACCTCTCCAAATCATCATCAGCACTAAGCAACTTCTGGTAGAACTCACCAACACCATCATTCACACCAAGAATGGAATTCTTAATGTTATCTAGGTTCTCCAAGTCTTGTGTCTCAACTATTGTTTTAGTTGATTTACATTCCTCTATATGTTAAAAGGGTGTTGTTATTACAGCGCAAACCAGGGTTTAATCTTTTAGTTGATTTCCTTTTCTTAGCTTCTAAGAAGTAGTTAAAGTGAAATGTTACCAATTATCAATTTGAATACCTTGCTAATACATAAATGATGCGCAAAGTTGTGCTGTTGAGAAATGATTAAACATTGTAGCCTTTGTGTTTTCATGACTTACATATAACTTGTCAGAAGCTTATTAGATTTGTGATCAGTGTTATGGCATATGCATAATCCGGTAAAGCATAGGTCAAATGAACTTGAGCATAAAGTTGTTTTGGTTGAACCTGCCCATTTGCATGATTATTATGACTCATAAATTGCATACATATATCAACTGAAAATTTTCATGTTTTATTTAGTTCGTGTTGCTCCTTATCTTTCTTTGGATGCATCATCTTTTCATGTTTTATATACGGATCTTGTTACCGATGTATTATATATGTAATTACTCTACTGTTAATTCCCAAATCTCTGTGTACAATTTTGTTGTTTCATTGCCATGGTTGCTACTTTGAGGTCCTATTAAATAACCTTCCTTGGTTTTAGATGTTTCCAGCCAGTTCAGTTCAGCTCTTTTAAATTCCAGTTTGAGTGCTTGTGACCAATCTAATCTTAGACTCTCGCAAATTGTATTGAAATATCTGTTGAAAGTTTTTAATGTTAGTATTCACTATCCTTGTCTACTTTTCTCTATGTATTACAAATCTGTTTGTTTTTACCCCCCTGAGAAATTGTCGCGCTTACTTAGGTCTGTCTTGTTCTCCTCTGTTTTAGTCTTTTAGATATTTTCCCCGCAAGTGGCTTTAGGATCAACGATTCAGCACAACCACTGATAGGAAAGACCCAATTTGGTGATGGCCTTTTCTTCTGTTCTTTTGATTCCAGTTTCAGGTGTTTTATAGCCCGTTAAGAACCCCATAAAATATTAATTTTTGAAATATATATTATTGTAAATTGAAATTTAAGAAATTTATGTTTTATATAATTTCTATTATCTTAAAAAACGTACGTAAATATCAAAAAAATATAAATAATATGTTTTGTTTAGAAGAAATAGTATATAATATAATAAGCAACGTTTAGTACTTATCGAGGTACTACCCGACGGTCCCTGGATCGATTCCGAATATGGCTGCTCTATTTCAAAATAAACAAAGACTGAATAGTAAAAACAACAAACCGGAGTGTGGAAAATGTCAAACATCATAAAAAATGTGGGTTGAAAAATATCATATGTCATATAACACAGTTCGGGAAATGGCACATACAAATATCTAGTAACCAAAGAAGTCAACATATCTAGTTCGCAAAATGACACAAGAAAATGAAAAGTGCTAATAGCGCAGCGGATTGTCACCATCTCGGCGGTGGTAGACACGATCAGTATCGTGCAATCCTCGCTGCAAACTGCTCGTCCCACCCGTTAACCGTGGGATCGTGAATTTGTGATGCCGTGTTCAGGTAGTGTATACTAATAGCAGAGGCGAGCCAGGCAACAACCAAATATGCGGATAACATGTGACTATTGATATTAGAAGAGAACAACGAAACTTTAAGAAATGAATGACTATGAAATACGAAACGTACCGGAACGAAGTGATTGTTGTTGCCGACTAAAGCTATCCCATCTAACTCCTCGAAGGACGGTACTAACAGGCCTCCAGTGGCGTACAAAGGTAGGCACAACTTAGGCATCATCTGCGACAATATCACCAAAGGACGCTGGTGTAGCGTGGCAAACACCTCGCCCATGATCAGAATCTCCATCCAATAAGTAGCATCATGACACACGTGTGCCGAAGTAATTGACCCTCATGATGAGCTCATCTAAGGCAGGATAGTAATGGTACCGATGTGCATGAAACTACAACTCAACCGCCAACTCCCGTTGAACTCGTGGCCAAGCGTCTTGCCCCAAGTTCAAAAGACAAGCAAAAGATCTATACCCACAGTGACCATCACCTGCAACATTCGTGACGGCTCGTATGAAAGTAATCATGTATTCGTCGATGTTGCCAGTACCCCAATTGAAATCTACGTGAGGGAGTATCTGAGGCGGAAGCGTCGTAGGTGTTGTCGGTGAAATGACACCTATAGGCTCCGACGCTGATCAACCTCGGCCACGTCCCCTCCCATGACCCCATCCCCGACCTCGTCCTCTTCCTCTTCCTCGGCCACTAGGAGGGTCGTCGATGGCAATTGCGTTAGACTTAGTGCCCTCTTCATTGCTTTTCGCATCATCTACTTCGTTTGATGAAGATTGACCGCGATCTCGACCTCGTACTGATCCCCTGCTCCCCTCTCTATCGGCTCGATGTGGGGCCCGAGCATGCTCACGTTCCCAAGACAGAGGGTTCGTCTGACATGGGCGGCGAGTCCTCGGTCTCCCGGTCGGTCTACCGTCCTCGGGGTCAGGTGGAGTCAACGATGTATGAGAGGGACGATCCCCATCGTTGAATGCTGAGGCGATCCTCCAACGAGTATCCTCGTCCATAGCTCCACTATGGAACAACGTGATCATGCGTGATATGTCAATGCCAGCTCTTGTGAGCGGAGGGTTATCATGGACGTTGTCAACATATGGACGATCCTAATCCAATTGCTTCCAAAAAATGTGAATCTGGGACAGTTTGATCGGTATATGCATGTCCCGACAAGCTTGCATCTCATGTGTGCAGGGTAGACCGTAGACGTCCCTCCATTATCTATCTCTGCATGGTTGCGACGGTGGATCGGTTTCCATCTTCGTGTATACGTCGAACAACAAGTTGAATCATTCCTTTGACACAATATGTCAAATCCGATCGAATATCCATAGGTCGTGCGAGTCTGTCGACCAGGTGTTGTTCGCTTGCCCCATTGTATTCTTCACCTCACTAATTTGGTCCGCCATCATCAGATCGATTACTTTTATCACGTGAGTAAAATCACCTACTGCAGAGTTTAAGCTCTTCTTCAGCACCGAATGAGCGGACTCAGCCCTACAAGAAAAGTGGGACTCGCAGGTGAATATTTGTATATATTGTAAACAAATTATTTGTGTCATGAAATTTATAAGGAAAAATGAGGTGCACCTGTTCGTCGTGGTTGTACCAAAGTGTTGGATTGCATCTGTCCATGCACGAACTATATTCTCTGAGTAATCTCGCAACCATGTCTCCTCCAAATACGACATCAAACCTTCGTTGTGGCCCCACTCTTCATGCATACCCCTCCTTCGGGCGTTGAAAGTTTCAACTGATCTGGATTCAAACAGGCCATAACGTGCGTTCTTGAAACGCCCTGCAACATCAAGATTCTTCGACTTCTGAAAAGCAACTTCTTTGCATATGCGGAAGACATGCACTGTGCACAACATATGTCTGGCACTGGGAAGAACGTCTCGCAGTGCGACAATGAGCCCCAACTCTCGATCTATGACAAAAACGTTCGGAAGATTACCTCGCAGGAGGTAAATGAGTTGTTGTAAGGCCCAACTATACATCTCCTTGTTCTCGTGTGACATGAAGCAGAATCCAATGACAAAGTTCTTCTTCGTGCAAGTGAATCCAATGAACTCACACAAAGGGATCCCGTACCTACAACATGGCATATTTTAGTTTTCAAACCCTTGTCGGTAGGGGTAAACGATTAGTTTGAGATAGAAACATACACATTCGTTTGATATGTATTGTCGATGAGGGCGACGTATGGAAAGATGGCCATAAGATGGCGAGCGTTTGGATGCGCGATGAACAAATCTTGAAGCCTGTTGGATCGTCAGGGGCTCTCCTTGTAGAGTAGAAGTAACTCCTCTCCCAATACGTTAAGTGCTTCCTGCGGGATTGTTCGGTCTCCTCTCACTTCAGCTTTAAACTTTGCCCTAGCATTGTACACTTGTCGACGCGATGTGAAGTTCAACTTCTGTCGTGTCTCAACTGTCTTCTTCAAGGTGGCTAAAATCGGATTCGGTGGGGTACCAGCCACGGTAAGGGCCAATGTAGCGTCTAAGTCATCTGTATCCATCCGACCGACGTATGGGTGAGCGTCCAACGAAGCGGGAAGGTCATGGTTGTGCATGCTGCGAACAACGTCCAACCCCCATTCGCCCCGTTTGAACTCCACGCCCGAGAACGCAAACGGACACCCCTCTATCTTCGAAATGGCTCTGCGATTGTTCCCGATGGCCACATCTCTGGCAACTCTCAGCCTCTTGCGGGGAGTGTACTCGTCGTACTTCTTACATGCGAGCAACACACTGCCACGCTTTGCAGGAGTGCTCCTCCAAGATCCCACGAGTGGTTGATCCTTTCCAAGCGTGGGGTCTTTGGCACGTTGCTTGAGTAGTCATTCGTATTCCCGGTCTTTGCGGAAAAGCGTTGTTAACGCTGGCAACTTGTCACGTCCACCGCATGTGTATGCGGTGGTGCCCCCCTATGGAGTTCTCCTTACCCCAAAACCCCTATTTATATACCCCCGCAGTCAGCTTTGGGACTGCGGCAAATAAAAATGTCCACATTACAAACCTACAATCGATCATTAGGAGATCTCAATTACAAGGTTACCTTGATTCATCATAACGAGCCTAGGTGGCCGGATGAATGCACCTGTCGCCATCCCTCATACACGGAGGGACATTCGTGCATTATACTTCGCTTGGAGTGTAAATCGAACATTGTGGTAGCTTCCCCCATTGAGTTCACTTGTTCTCATTATTACGACGACAGAGGAGACCCCAAGTCGTATTACATAACGACCGAGGCGGAGATCGTCTGTCGTCCGCTGACGTATTTTCATCATAATTTCATTACTGTAAACTCTCTCGAGATTAGTCAGCATGGAACCGAGAATCTACGATCGTTCAACGACAACGAGAGACGCGTGGTTTCAACATGATGAGGATTGAATTTTCGCTTAAGGAGACGACATCATCGGTTGGTAGCTGTTAGATGTATTGCGAGTAATGTAGGTAGTGGTAGTGGCGTTAATTTTAGAATTGCTTGTATGAAACGCCAATTGACAATTTGGTTGGTCTTGTAATGAAATTTCACCACGTTAATTTTGTCATTGGTAAATGAAATCTCATCTTCAAGTTCTTAGGTTACAGGGTTTAATACAACAATAATAGAGCATTTTTTCCAACAACACACCGCAACACTAACTACAGTTGAGGTAAAAATGCTACGGAACAACTACCAACCGACTCCTCTACAATGTGCGGGTAAATCTGGATCTCCAGTCGGTTGAATGCGTACTTCTTCAATTTCTCATGTCTCGGACGCACTGCGTTGTCCATAGCGTACCTTGCAATTCATAATGTGCAGCTCAGTCTGACATCGGTGAAGATGTCGCTAATTAAGCATTTGATTGCCTCCACCGCCTCACGGTAGTATGACTCATGGTCCTCTGTGTACGACGACTCTCCTTTCACGCATTCGAGTTCCACCGGCTCTGAGAATGCGAACGTATCGCCTTGAATGCCTTTATAGCATACGACATGAAAAAGACAGCATGGAAATGTCGAACACCGCCTCCTATACTGGCAGTTGCACAAATAATCCTCGTACGACCGAGAAAATTTGTCAACCACAATTTTGAACCGTATCCTAGAACTTGTCTCTCCTTCAAACTCCTCTATCTTAACCATTTTGTTTTGTAGTGACATAGACATAGGGTGGGGCACCACATTTATAGGCCTCTCACCTCCAAATTTACACATGCGGTGGACCCACCGCATGTGTTAGCGGTGTATCCTGTATATAAGTGTCTTGCCCCGCCCGATTTCCCTACACTTGTTCAACGCACTAATATTTTTTGGACACGTGAAATGTGTGATGATAGTTATGCTAAAACGATGAACTATTATCACGTCTTTGACGTTGTCATGCGGATGGACGTTACCCATTTCCCATGTACCAGTCTAACGGTCATGTGCGCGTACGACTATCTGATGAACATGTCAAAGGCGTTATGATAGTTCTAGTACACCGATGAATTATCATAACGTCTTTGACATTGTCCTGCTGATGGAACTGTGCCAAAAAAAATTCCAAAAGACGACGTTGTGCTACACCGACGAAGGTATGACCATTCGATGGACACGTTCAAGGCGTTATGATAGTTCTAGTACATCTATGAATTAATATAACGTCCTTAACGTTGTCCTGTAGACGGAGGTGCATAACTCGACCGCAGGAAGGGGCAGAGCGTGATGGAATGAGTAATAACCGAGAAAAAAATTCCAAAGGAAGGGGCAGCCAGCATGCTGCCCCTTTCCTTTGGGTCTATCAGGACCCACCGCATGCACATGTAGTGGAGAAAAAAGAAAAAAAAATAGAATGGTTTCAGTCCGAACCTACGATCGATCAGTAAGTGATTTCGATTACAAGGTTACCTTGATTCGTCATAAGGAGCCCAGGTGGCCGGAGGAATGCACCTGTCGGCATCCATCTTACACGATGGGAAATCCGTGTGTTATCCTTCAGTGTCAATGTGAAACAGACACTGACGTAGCTTATCCAATTGAGTTCGCTTGTGCGCATTGTTTTGACGACGTACAAAGGACTTCCAGAGTCATATTACTTATCAGCGGAGGCGGAGATCGTCGGGAACATTCTGATGTATTTTCATTACGATCTCATAAGTCATAACCACATGCGCTCTAGAGATTAGTCAGCATGTAGTCGAGAAGTGAATGTCTTTCAACGAAAACGAAAGACGTTATGCTTTCAACGAGATGAATATTGAATTTTCGCTGAAGGAGACGACATCGTCTGTAGGCAGTTGCTATACGTCTATATTACCAATTATGTAGTATGTGCGTAATGTATTAATTTTCGCTACTTGGTAATGTTGTTCGTGTAAATGTACTTTAATCATTAATCATGGGTAAATTATATTTTTCAATTTCAATTAGATCGAACTCGGTTTATGAAATACAATTTTTTCTCCAAATTAAATATACCAATTACTAACACACATTGCTCACTACGACTATATGGTACCATATGGTACGGAACAACTACCAACCAACTCGTCTACATTGGTCGGGAAGATTCGAATCTCCATTCGATGGAATGAGTGCTTATTCAGTTTGGCGTTTGCACGACGCACTACTCTTTCCACTCGCTATATATAGCGAACTGGTCATACCGACATCGAAGAAGAACTCGCTAATAAGCCATTTGATCTCCTCAGTCACCTGAACATAGTATGCCTCAGGGTTCTATTTGTACGAATGCAACCTGGTCATACAGGCATCCGAGAAGAACTCTCCCTGCACGCACTCTAGGTCCACCGAGTGCGAAAGCCTGAATAGATCGCGTTCGAAGCATACCGAAATACCCCGAAGTATTTTTGGGTATTTCATTTTTAGTTTAAATAAATAACAAATAATTTTATGATAATTCTTAGTGTTATATTATTATGTAAAAACTAGTTTCATCATTATTGTTAGTTTTTAAGAAGATTATATAAAGTTTTATAATAAGTATGTGATTTTATATATAAAAAAAAACAAAGATTCTAATTGTTAAAATCATATTTTGATTTTATTCAAATATGTATAATTTTATGTTAATATATTATTATTATTATAATATTATTATTAATAAAATGATTTACATAAAGTTAGTTGGAAGTCTTGTAGTAAAATGTTTTAAAATAATTTTATTACTCTCAATAAAATAAATATAATTTTCCTTAAGAATTTAATTAGAAACTTGGGTTATATTTATTTAAAAGGTAGTTTAATTAAGAGAATTTGATTAGATAACTCAGCCAAACTAATTATTTGAGAGGGATTATTATTCTCTATAGTTGAAATAATTTTAATCAAATAAAATTAACTAGTACTTTTCCCGCACCTTGTACGGGTGAGTATTTTTATTGAAATGTACCGTTTTAGTTCCCCCTCGTACTATGAATATATTTCATTTCATTTGAATTATTGTCATGTTATCAATTATAACCCTCGTTATAATACAATAACACTTACAATCACAAACAAAAGTCTCATGAAAAAAGCAATGAAAAAACGCTCTCTCCTCTCTCTAGAAATCTAGAGAGAGGGAGCAACCCAAAATAGAAAAAAAAAAGTTCCAAGTTCCTAAACTGGAAGTGATAGTAGAACACAAAAATGGGGGATTTAGTTGCTGCTCTAATCTGGTAGCAACTTGGCTATGTTGTTTACTGGTTTTGATCGGCCTACGCTTTGGTAGATAAGATTTGAGAAACTAATGAATGGAGTTTATCAAGTGTAAGTGGCCATAAACGCCCCTTTGTGAGCTTTAAATACCCTCCTCCGGGAGCCCCAAATCTCCTCCGGGAGCTCTAAATCTCCTTCGGGAGCCCACACCCAATCCCTTAGGGGTTTTCGTATGCTTTCCGATTCGATTGGCCTTCTCTGCCTGCGAGTTTCTTGGTCTTTCGGCCTGGGTTCTCAACGGTTGTCCACAGTTTGTCGGCGGTCTATGCACCGCTCCATCACGGCCCTTGTCTGGCTGAGTTCGGTTGCCCGTCGTCGACCAATTACAATCTCCTCTCCGACTTACCTTTTCCTAGTCCGGCGGAAGCTTTCGTCTGTCCGTCGCCACCCAAGTTCTTCATCTTCTTCCTCCTCTAATTTTTGTTTCAATAGAGTCTAAAATTACTTTGGGGCTTTTATTGATTTTTCTCTCCTTCCCCCGAAACTGCAATCGATTGGACTGTCCCGTCCCTCTTTCTTCCCTCTGGGTCGATTGTTCAGATGGTGTGCGCTCCGGTGCCGATCTGTTCAAACCTGCTGGACGGCTTCAGTCCCTGCGGCTCCGTTGGCCTCGCTCGCTGCCGGTGCGTGGGAGGTCTCCTCGCCTCACTAGACCCATGCCGTACTGCTCGTCCGGTGTCCATGGCGTCCGTCGTTCCTCTGTTGTTCCATCACTCCGCGCTCCTCCCGGGTTCCTTCGCTCTTCCCTGCTCGTTGGTTTCCCGGTTTGTGGTTGTGCGGGCCGTTGTTTGCTTTTTTGTTGCCTAATCGGTGTGCCGGCTTTGCCTGGTGACGGTCGGTCGTTGCTCCCTCCGCCGGGGCTCGGCCTGGTTGTTTGCTCTTTCCAGGCTTCTAGGTTTCCATTTGGTGGATGTTTGTGCTTCGGGCCCCTTTCGGGTTTTGACTTGGGCCCTAAGGTGGCCCGGATTTGGATTTGGGGTTCCTTGGCCCATTGATTGCTGCTGGCCCTTTACTAATTTGGGGTGAACATTTTAAATCTGAAATTATAAGTATTTAAGTCTTAAATAAACTTTATAAGCACGTAAATGCCAATAACTAGCTATAAATTATAATCTGTGTGCAAATTATAAGTATTAAAACTCCCGTAATGGTTATATAAATCCCGAAAGGGGTAGGAAAATAATTTTAAGAATAAGTTGCACACAAATTTTCGTTGGATGCTTGATTTTCCCTTATTGATCTGTTTATGTTCGTTCGTTTGGCGTCGGGTCGTTGCTTAGGTGTGGTGGCGTTTAGTTTCGAGGTGGGTTGCAGTATCGGGCTGCCAGTATGATCGTGAGGATTGTGGTTGTGTTCGTGGTCTTCGAAGATCCCTCATCTAGGTGGGGGCAACGTCGGTGATCCACACTTCCCCTGGTTTCGCCCTTTCCGATAGTGGGTTACTGTTCTCCGCCATCTCGACGTCGAGTCGCCGTGTGAGTCGTCGCACTCTCCCGCGTTCTCGGCATTCGTGGCCCGCCCTAGATCTCCCTCGACTCCTCTGCCGACGGACGACTTTTTCGGGTTGTTTGGGCTTTTTCTTTCATCTTTGCTTATTTGTGTATTTAGTATGTTGTTTGTTGACGGCTAGTCCGTCTGCCGATTCGCCGGCCTCTCGAGTTTCAGGCCTGTATGAACTCGAATTTTTCCTTATCAAAAAAAAAAAAAAAAAAAACAAACAAAAGTCTCATAATTACGGTCAAGTTTGATATCTTAAATAAAATATTCGACACATTAAATTTCTACTAACATATTGCTCTTGCTTCTTGTCATGTTGTTCTTCGAAATCTTTGATTATCATGATGAAATACTTTTTTATTGAGACAATCGATACTTCAAATTTGACAAAAAAATAGTAAATCACCCGCTTATACGCTTCTCCTAGTATCCATCCTAATTGAAGACAAAGAAAAGAAACCTTATAGTTTTTAGCTTAAGAAAGCCGAATTCAGATCCTTTATGATATTTTATCCATTACACAACATTCTACACTTTTTAAATTGATCTAAATTATAAACCAAATTGATAAAGATACCCTAAGTTTAAATGTATAAACCCTATATAGCTAAAGAATTTTAAAAATGATATTTAGTGTGTGTTTTTATAATACTTAGACCCTTAATTAGAAAAAAAGGAACTCTATTTGTAAGTGTATAAACATTAAGAGGCCAAAACATTAAAGAAATTTATAGATATCAATAATCAAGGCTCCAATTATTGATCGGAAGAAACATAGTTTTAATTTATAGATATTTTTAATTTTAAATTTCTGTAATTGTAATCTTAGAAATTTTTTCTTTTTTTACCGGCGACCCTCTGTGTAGGTCATTCAAGCCATCTTTTGATGGCTTAAAGATCGCCGGGTCGATCTTCTAGATCGCTGAGTCGATCTACTTCTTGCCTACTGTAAAAAAAAAAAGAAAAGAGGCCAAAACATTAAAAAAATGTTATACCTCTCAAATTGATGGAATGTGAAAATCAGTTGGGCATGACTTGTGTATGTAGAAAAAAAATTATGAGTACTCGGTTAGGTTTTAGATGCAAGAAATTGATAGATCGTAAATGATAACTAATCAAAATAACATTCTTATAGTTGGTGTTTTGTATGAAAGATTTGAAAAAAAACTCGCACATATAAGGAATTTTTTTTTGCATCCTTATAAAATTAGAAGCAAATTCTTTAAAAAAAAAAAAAGGTCCACATGTCCCTTTTTTTAAAAAAATTTAAGCATTTATTTTTACATCAATTTATCATCCCACGTTCTCAATGAATTATTAGGAAACCATGTTCACAATTTATTTGTAAAAGCAATTTATCAAATTCTCTCAATTTCTTCCATTTTCACCATACCCACGCTTAATAATCGTCGAAGGAAACGATTCAATTCGGCATCCACAAGATGTGGTTATGAGATCCATTCAAATAAGACTACAATCACAAGGAAGAAGTGTGGTGGAGATGGAGATTGCCTCAGAATCACGACATCCGTAAGGGTGGCGACAGATGATTGATTGGGGCAGAGTTCGTGGTGGAGATTCAGCTTGGCTAGATCTCGCTCTCTCAATGACGCAGGTACTCAATGGAGAATTTACTATTTAATCAAGCCCAAAAATAAGGAGAAAAAAATTAGCTCCAATCCAAAATACAAAGTAATACCAATCTCACTACTTACTAAATTAAAATCCAATGGCAAAAAGAAAAATAGAGACCTCACATCAGGGCTTATAAAAAAATTTGTGCACATTCCAACAGAGACCTCACAACATTTCCAAATAAAATTTGTGCACATTCCAACAGTTTCTCCATTTTGAAGAATTGCAAATTAATTTTTTAATTGTAAATTAATTTTTAATTTTTTTTTTGAGAAGATAATTTTTAATTGAAAGTTGATGCACTTCTCCATTTTAATTTTTTGAAGAATCGTTGAAGAAGCCGCCACAACCTTCTCGCTCATCGATGTTTCATTATAACTTTGAGGGAGATTTGGTATATTCCGGAATTTGAAACAAATTAGTGATGGTGATTTCAAACAAATTATTATAACTCTACCTGCTACAATTAGTTCATAAACTTAAATAAATCAGTGATGGTTGTACACTTGTACCTACCATAGTGGCAAGCATGCTTGAATTTGCAGCTCCATCGCTTTCGCGTGGTGGACGATATGGTATATTCGTAACCAATATGTGTTTAGGCAGGTACCAGTCCCTCCTAGGGACGCCGTATTGAAACTTATTGCTACACATGAGATAAATTGGTGTAACTGATAGATTACATAGGTCTCCTATTGTATAGTGGGCTGAAAGCCCGTTAAGGCCCAATACCTTGTAACCTATATATATGTTATATCAATGAATGGAAACCCTCAAGGAGGACATTACAATCAATCTCATGATCTCACATGGTATCACAGCCTAAGATCCAAAGACCCTAAATTCTTTTTCTCCAACCCTAGCCGCCACCTCCTTCTCTCTCCCCTCGCCGTCTCTCTCATCGCCGCCAATCTCCCACCGTCGGCCAAACCCTAGCGCGCCCGCGCCACCTCCCAACGCGGCCGCGCCACATCCCACCGTCGCCCCCCCCCTCCTTCTCTCTCTCGCTCGCTAGCCCTTCTGCACCCCGCCCTTAGCCTTCCCTTCTCATCCCAATGGCTAACCCACAACCTACCGACCCTATTAAGCCACCCTACCATTCCGCCCTCACCATCTCCAACATCAAAAATTGCATCCCTATCATTCTTGATCATGAGTCCAGTACCTACACCATGTGGTCGCACCTTTTCACGACCCATGTTAAGGCTCATAAAGTCCTCCACCACATCGACTCCTCCGCTAACCGCCCTGCAAGCGAAGACGACGATCTCTTCGCTCAACTTGACACCATTGTTCTTCAATGGATCTTTAACACCATCTCAAAAGATCTTTTGACCACCATCCTTGACCCCAAAGACAACGCCTTGAAAGCTTGGAAGAAACTTCAGGATCTTTTTCAAGACAACAAGTCCACCCGTGCTGTCTATCTCGAGCACGAATTCTCAGGTTGCAAGCTTTCCTCTTTTCCGTCGATATCTGCCTACTGTCAGCACATCAAGACCCTGGCTGATCAGCTCGACGTTGTCGACTCTAAACCCAGTGCCACCCGTCTGGTTCTCCAGGTTCTCTCTGGTCTCCCTCCTGAATACAACGCTGCTGCTACTCATATCCAGCAGACAGAGCCTCTCCCTACATTCGAGAAGACCCGGTCTCAACTGATCCTGGAGGAGACTCGCATTCAACGTCAGACAACCGACGCCGCCAAAGACAAGACGGCATTGGTCTCATCCAGCGACATCATCGAACAACTCGCCCTCCAGCCTGGCCGCACCAACGATCAGCAAGGACCTAGAGGCGGCGGGCGCGGCCGCGGCCGCGGCAGAGGCCGCGGCGGCCGCAGCACCTGGCGCCCGCAGCAACATGATAACCGCCACCCCTCTTGGTACCCCAACCCTGGCTACCCTCCTTGGATGCCCTATGGCTACCCCGGTGCGTCGTTTCGTGGACCTGCCCCGCATCCCAACCGCCAGCAGGGCTTGTTGGGTCCTGCTCCCCGTCCATCGTCCGATCAGGCATACCCGACTGATGTGCACAACGCCTTCTCTTCCATGCAGCTGACACCTCCTGACGGCTCTTGGTACATGGACACTGGCGCTACCTCTCATATGACGAACTCCTCAGGTACTCTCTCATCTCATTCTTTTAAGGGTCCTGCTCATTCTATTATCGTTGGCAACGGTGGCCGCCTTGCTACTTCGGGCATTGGCCACACCACACTACCAACCCCTACCAATCCTTTGCACCTAAACAATGTCCTTATTGCCCCCAAACTTGTCAAAAACCTTATCTCTGTCCGTCGGTTTACCACTGACAATGATGTTTCTCTTGAGTTTGATCCGTTTGGTTTCTCTGTGAAGGATCTTACTACGGGGGTTACTCGCCTGAGATGTAATAGCACTGGGGAGCTCTATCCTGTGTCGTCGCCTTCACCATCCAGCCCGTCAAGTCCAGTCGCCCTCTCGGCATCATCATCCAGTCTTTGGCATGCTCGTCTTGGTCATCCCAGTCCTGCAGTTTTAGATCTACTTCGTTCTAAGAGTCTTTTCATTTGTAATAAAGAGCACCGCTCTGGTTTATGTTCTTCTTGTCAGTTAGGCAAGCATGCCAGACTTCCGTTTCAGCGTTCTTTAAACACTACTTTCGCACCTTTTGATATTATTCATAGTGATATTTGGACATCTCCTGTGCCTAGCAAGGAGGGTCATAAGTATTACCTTTTGTTTCTGGATGATTTTACACACTTCTTATGGGTTTTCCCTTTGCACTTTAAATCTCAAGTGTTCCCTATCTTTGCCAAATTCCATGCTTACATTAAAACACAGTTTCACACCTCTGTCAAGTGTTTCCAATGCGACAATGGCCGTGAATTTGACAATAAAGATTTCCACACTTTCTTTAATACCAATGGGATCTCCTATCGCTTATCCTGCCCCTACACCTCGCAACAAAATGGCAAAGCCGAACGTGTCATCCGCACCATCACCAATATGATGCGCACTCTTCTCTTCCACGCATCCATTCCCCTCCCTTATTGGCCTTACGCCTTGGCCACCACATGTTACCTCCTCAACATTCTCCCTACCACCACCCTCAACCATCGCTCACCGTTTCAGGCACTGTATTTCGCTTTGCCCATATATGATCACCTTCGTACATTTGGTTGCTTATGCTTTCCCAATCAAGCATCCACCGCCCCCCATAAGCTTCACCCTCGCTCTACCCCTTGTGTCTTTCTTGGCTACCCGTCTGATCATCGCGGTTACATTTGCCTTGATATCAAGACTCACAGGATCATTCTCTCTCGCCATGTCACCTTTGATGAGTCGCGATTTCCCTTCGCGTCTCCCACACCCCCTGTGTCGTCGTCAGAGTCTGAGTCACCATTTCCTCACTTCATTCTTCCCCAGAGCTCTCCCGGTGCTCCTGCGTCTCCCCCTCCCCCACCTCCCTCGCCACCCCCCACAACCAGACCTCACACCCGCAGCGTCTCCGGTGTCTTCAGACCCCGACAGATCGTCTCCATGACCACCGACCATCACCCCGCTATCCACAGTCCTCAAGCATCATCCCATCCCCTACGTGCGGCGCCCGCCGCAAGATTCCCCCCCTGGCGGCGCCCGCCGCACCCCCAGCTGCGGCGCCCGCCGCAAGATTTCCCCCCCTGGCGGCACCCGCCGCAATAACCCCGCCCCTCCCTCCCCCAACGTCCCAAGCTGGCGCGCCCGCGCCCCACCCTGGCGCGCCTGCGCCCCGACCTGACGCGCCCGCGCCCCAAGCTGGCGTGCCCGCGTCCTTCGCTGGCGTGCCCGCGTCCTTCGCCTCTCATGCCCCCATCTTTCCCGACTCCCTTTCACCCTCTGCCTCCGCCCAGACCTCCCTCTCCCCCGTTCCCACCTCCCACAAAACCGCCCTCCTAGACCCGAATTGGCAGGCGGCTATGCTCGACGAATACAGGGCCCTTACGAAGAATGACACTTGGGTTCTTGTGCCTCGCCCTCCTGAGGCGAACGTCATTCGCTGTATGTGGCTCTTCCGTCACAAGTTCCGCTCTGATGGGACATTGGAGCGCTACAAGGCCCGTCTGGTGGTTAACGGTAGATCTCAACAGGCCGGTATTGATTGTGATGAGACCTTCAGCCCTGTGGTCAAGCCTGCCACTATCCGAGTGGTCCTGAGTCTGGCACTGTCACGCAACTGGGGCATCCATCAGCTGGATGTCAAGAACGCCTTCCTGCATGGTCATCTGAATGAGACGGTTTACATGTTTCAGCCTCCGGGGTTTGCTGATGCTGAGCGTCCAAAGCATGTCTGTCTCCTCAAGCGCTCTCTGTATGGTCTGAAACAGGCTCCACGGGCATGGTTCCAGCGGTTTGCGTCTCATCTGCTCCGCTTGGGTTTCACTGGCAGCCGATCAGATACGTCTCTGTTTATCTATCGCAGAGGCTCGGACTTGGCTTTCCTGCTGCTCTATGTCGACGACATCATTCTCACCGCCTCTTCTGATGCTCTTCGAACGTCCATCATCTCGAGGTTGAGTGCGGAATTCGCCATGTCTGATCTAGGTCCGCTGTCTTACTTCTTGGGAGTTGCTGTTCAGCGGCATGCGTCTGGTCTCTTTCTCTCACAGAGTAAGTATGCTGCTGAGATTGTTGCTCGGGCTAAGATGGTCAACTGCAATCCCGTCGCAACCCCAGTCGATACATCCAACAAGCTCAGTGCTCATTCTGGTCCTTTGGTTGATGATCCGACACTGTACAGGAGCCTCGCTGGTGCTCTTCAGTATCTCACTTTCACCAGACCTGATATCAGTTACGCCGTCCAGCAGATCTGCTTGTTCATGCATGCCCCTAGGGAACCTCATTTCCAGGCTTTGAAGCGGATCATTCGGTACATCAGCGGCACCCTCGAGCTCGGCACCACCATCACTCCTTCCTCTAAGCTTGATCTTGTGGCGTACACTGATGCGGATTGGGGTGGTTGTCCTGACACACGTCGCTCCACGTCTGGTTACTGTGTCTTCCTCAATGACACTCTTGTGTCTTGGTCAGCCAAGCGTCAGTCCGTCGTGTCTCGCTCCAGCGCTGAAGCCGAATACCGGGGTGTTGCCAACGTTGTCTCTGAGTGCTCTTGGCTCCGCAATCTCCTGCTTGAGCTACGATGCCCCTTACAGAAGGCCACTCTGGTCTACACTGACAACGTCTCCGCCGTCTACCTGGCTAGCAACCCAGTCCAACATCAACGCACGAAGCACATTGAGCTTGATCTCCACTTCGTCAGGGACAAGGTTGCCATTGGACATGTCCGCGTTCTACATGTCCCGTCCTCTTATCAGTACGCTGATATATTCACCAAGGGTTTACCTAGACAGTTATTCATTGATTTTCGTTCCAGTCTCACTGTACGGACCCCTCCCGTTTCGACTGCGGGGGTTTGATAGATTACATAGGTCTCCTATTGTATAGTGGGCTGAAAGCCCGTTAAGGCCCAATACCTTGTAACCTATATATATGTTATATCAATGAATGGAAACCCTCAAGGAGGACATTACAATCAATCTCATGATCTCACAGTAACACTCACCAATATGACAGTACATTAGATGGTAACACCACCCTCCATTCACAAAGCGTCAGACTTCCCGTAAAGAAGAATAAAACCCGTCATATCAAGTGGCGCAAACCACCGAAAGGTACATTCAAACTCAACTTTGACGGATCGACCCTAGCTGATAACAGTAGCACCGCAGGTGTGATTATCCGGGACTGGAATGGACAACCAATACACATAGGCTATAAACAATTAGGTATTAAGAGCGCGCTTCAAGCCGAAGCCCTAGCACTCAAACTTGGGGTACAACTGGCCCTACAATTACATATTGAGAAAATTCAGATTGAAGGAGATTCCAACATAATTATTAACCATCTCAACAACAAGTCCAGATGCCCATGGGAAATCGAACTGATCTTGTCAGACGTACAATTTCTCTTATCAACTCTGAAAGAAATTTCTTTCATTCATGTTCCCCGTATTGGCAATAGAGTGGCTGATAAGGTTGTACACCTTAGCCACTCTGCCAGGGGCATTGAGATTTGCAACAATCCCGGTCTTACTGACCTCATCCGCAAGGATGCTTTCGGGTAGAGTATACTCGCCCGAACTTTTTCCTAATCAAAAAAAAAAAAAAAAAAAAAGAAGAAAGAATTTGCAGCTCCAACAAATTGTTGAACAGAACTTTCAATTACTTAGCTAGAGGATAATACCATTTTTTTTCAATGAAAAAATACAAATTAATAGCTTGTGCATCGGAAGGAACAACGTTTTCTTTCCAACTTACAAGCCGAAGGATTTGGCAAATCTTTTTACTTTTCCAACCGAGATTGGTGCTGCAACAAATTTGGATACATATCGAACAATAAATTAAGGCGATCATAAGTACTCCTATATTACCCCCTAATTGAATTTCTGAAGCCAATCTCTATCTCATTCTACGTCGCCTCCTCCCTCTTCCTCCACCTATTCCTCCTCCTCCTTGGCCGCCGCCGCCCCGTCCCCCTGGCCCCCCTCCCGGCCATCCACTCCCTCTTCATGGCCCTCCTCTCCGCCGTCATCTTCTCCGGCATCCTCCTCTTCGCTGCCGCCGAGATCCGGGAGACCCGGTTGTTCTGGAGGCGATCCAAGACCCCCATCCAGCGGCTCCTCTGCTTCCCACTAGGGACCCGCCCATCGGGCCGAGTCTTCTTCTGATCCTACGCCTTCTACCTCTCCCGCTTCCTCCGCCTCTCCCAAACCTTGTTCTCCGTTCTCCCGATCCCACCTCTTCAGGCGGCCCGTGGTGGTCCTGATGTCCTTCCTCTGGCTGGAGTTCTCGCAGTCGTTCCAAGTCCGACGATTCTTTGGAAAACCCAAACCCTAAAAATTTGTGGAAAAAACTGGCGGAGAAGATGAAGGTGAAGTGGCCGGCTTTAATAAATTGGGAGTGGAACTGTATTGGGAGAACATGGAAGTAGAAAAGAAGAAGCAGTTGAGGGGAGAACGTGGGAGAAAGACTACAAATTAGGGCTTCTTAGTTTTACTCAGGGATTGAAGCGGTTGAGGAGAGAACGTGGGAGAAAGGCTAATTTCTTAGTTTTCCTCAAAGAGGACACGTGGCTCATTCTTTTACAAAGAGCCTGCTTCTAAAATAATAAGTATAAGGGGTAGATTATTTTTATTTCTTATCTTAATTTGGTGAGAACTATCTCTTAACCCTAATCAACCTATTTCTCTACGACTCTACCCCATACTCTTGAAAATCGGCCGCTTCTCCTCTTGGAAACTAGACCATATTTCTGCATTCTCCTCCTTCAAATCTTCAACTCTTAGGATCAATCAATGTAGAGGTATGTTTTATTCTTCCATCTTCTTCTTTCTATAAACTACATAGTTTTCCTATATTATTTCAATACAAGGGACTGATTTATTACAAGAATTTAGTTTTACAGATGATTCCTCTATCCATACGAGGGTACTGATCAGTTAATCGTTGGTAATGGTAAGGGTTTACATATTTCACGAATTGGAAAACTTCATTTCAATACAACCAAGACTTATACTTTTGATGATGTGCTTTGTGTGCCTCAAATCTCCAAAAATATTATTCGGAAATTTCGCCAGGTGCCCTCGAGGTATTGCGTTTTTCACGAGGTATACAACTCTTTTGCATATTTCTCATGGTACCCCTGACGTTTGTATATATTTCGTCTCGCGCCCTTCCTCGGTTAAATTTAACCGAAGCTCAAACCTCCGTCTGTTTTAATTAAAAAAATAAAAAAGAAAGAAAGAAAGAAAGTACGATTGAAGCGATGAAGGCGACACTGAGAAAGAGAAGGAGAAGGAGAAGGCAACGTGATAAGCGAGAGAGAGGCCGGTGATTTTCGCGTGGTACTGGACGCCGCTAGCGCCGGAGGGATAGACTAGAGGAGGGACGACGACGACGACTGTGAGCTCTTGATTGCCTTGGTAACAAAGACGATTCTTTCACACGAGAGAGAGGGAGTCAATTCGATCGGAGACCGACGACACAAGGAAGGAGAGGAATTTAGATAGACTAGAGGAGGGACGGCGACAACGATTGTGAGCTCTTGATTGCCTTAGTAAGTCATTTTTGAAAATTCCTGAAATTTTGTGTTTCGAATTAGGATTTTCAGTTTGAGTTTATGAATTTGAGTGTGGAATTTAGATAGATGTGGACTGAAATCTAGATAGATTTGAATTCGAGTTTGAGTTTGTAAATTTGGGCATTAGGGCTTCAGTTACAGTGAATTCGAGTTTGGAATTCTTTGAATTACTAGTGTTTGAGTTGATGGAATCTGACCTTCACCTAATGATGATCTCACTCCGGAACATCATCAATTTTTCCTGTACCTACTTCTTCATGGTCTAAAATATATACTTGCTAATGCTGATTGCAAGGTGGAGATTTGTGATTTTGGGCTTGCTAGTGTATCATTTGATGATGCACCATCAGCTATATTTTGGGCGGTTTGTATTCATCGATGTTGGCTATATGCTAGTAACTTCATTGTGCTGAATATACATGAAATAGCTTGCTCATTACTATGTTACATCTTCAGGATTATGTCGCAACTCGGTGGTATAGTGCACCTGAGCTTTGTGGCTCCTTCTTCTCTAATGTAAGTATACATAGTGATTTAATTACTGTTACAGTTCTTATCAACTTGTGCTGGCTGATCATTTAATTACTGTTACAGTTCTTATCTGACCTTGAAATGATCATTCTTCTTGATAGTTCCCGAGTTCATTCTTTGATATTACAATGTGATGTCCGATTCTTGAATATCACCCCAAAATGCTGGAAGAGTACCTTCAAGGCAGTAGTCAATGTCAAACTAGTTTCTTGTATCCAAGGTCAGATATTATACGTGTTATGGTTGCTCTATTTCTAGTGTAGAAGGCCTATTGTCTCTTGATCTCCATTTATTTACACTACTCACTTTGGCTAGTATGTTTCAAATAACTCTGTGGTGGACAGTTAAAAAATGCATAATTAGTAACTAGGAATCATTTTCCAGGGGAGCTGTATGCAGCCTATTTATGGCTATATAAGAGGATTTCATCCTTGTGTGCATCTATATAATAATATATGTATAAGAGGATTTCATCCTTGGTTTATTATCAATTAATCATTCTACACCCTATGCTACTTTGAGTGTGATCAATTGCAAAGTCGAAAAGTCCAATTTGTGCTAGCCTGAATGAATGTTTATATTGATCCAGTGGAGTGAACCAATTTAAACAGCAATTTGCTCATTTCTAGAGAGCTATCTTTGCCAATGAATTCAAGATACCTGCACACCACATTTTATAAAGCCTATTAGCTCAGCTGGTCGAGCGATGTGTTTATACACATAAAGGTGGGTTCGACTCCCACATAGGCTAAAGTGGAATAAGGATTGAAACCTTAAATCCGAATAGCTTTCAATCTATTAGTTTATTTCATAAGCTATTTTACAATGCATCTTGTTTGTTGTCATAATCTATTTTTGCTATCATAAGCTATTTTACAATATTATAAGCTATTTTTACAATGCATATTGGTTCTAGAATTCGGTTAGCCTATGTGGGATTCGAACCCACATCTTTGTGCATGAGCACAATGCTCTTCCGTTTGAGCTAATAGGCTAAAAACAACACCCATATTGTCAACTCAATCATGTAGTTAAACTTCACAAAATTATAAAGCTAAGCTAACAACAAGCTTGTTTATTTTCCAAAATCACCAATCCTAGAAATAAACCACACAACTAGGCATTAGCAAGTATATATTTTAGTCAACAGAAGTTCTTTTTACTCAAAGCACAAGTTCCAGTTAGCAGCAATGATCAATGGTTTTCTTAAAACAGAATTGAAACTACATTGTACCTTCCCCGTCAACATGAATGCTGCCACCTTCTAAAATCATGGAATGAGGAAACCTTGGTAGACTTTCAACACCCAAAATCTAGTGGTGAAAGAACGGTTAACAATCATAAAAGTTGGGTTGAAATTACGTACTATTTGATAATTGATAAAATTCACTAACTAACCTGGCTCCCAATCCCAATTCAATTCAAGAACGGGTACTACTAAACCTGATTCTTTATTGCTATTAGAGTTTGAATCAATAACAAGTACCAAACTTAATTCTCAAATTCCAAATCCTCCACAGATGCTTAGAAAATTAGGGATAAAAAATCTCAAAGAGAGAAAAATAAAGATCAGTACGTGCAGTATAATTCCAATTGCACACAGTCATCACTCTCACTTCACGGATTCGGGGCTTTTGTGGATTAATCATCATTCAGTCGAATTCATCCAAGTGAATCAGATTGGGGAAGATTTGTGGACGGTGAATTAGATTGGGGACGATTTATGGAAGGTTCGGCACCAAATACTCACCTGCCTCAGCCCTAACCCCCAAATTCCCAAACCCTAGAATAGGGTTCGGCACCAAAGACTCACCTGCCTCTCCTTCGAGCAGCAGCGGCGACGTTCTTCTTCGAGTCGCGGATCCGACCTGGCTTGACGACCTTCTTCGAGCAACAACTTGTCTCCTTCGCGTTCTTGCTCTCTTCGCTCTCTTGTCTCCGTCCTTTCCTTCTTTTCTTTTTTTTTTCAATGGAGAACTAACGGAAAATCACAAGGTCCGTTAAATTTAACAAGAAGGGGCGCGAGACGAAAATTTTAAAAACCTCAGGGGTACCACGCGAAATATGCAAAAGAGTTGTATACCTCGCGAAAATTGCAATACCTCAGGGGCACCTCGCAAAATTTCTGAATATTATTTCTGTTGCAAAATTCACTGCCCAAAATAATGTCTCTGTTGAATTCTTACCCACTTGGTTTCGTGTCAAGGATCTGCGCTCGGGCCAAACCTGGCTTAAAGGTCCTCTCCAGGATGGTGTTTACTCATGGCCAACTTCTTCTTCACCGTACGCTTTCTCAGCCCGTCTATCTCTTGGATCATTGTGGCATCATAAACTTGGTCATCCATCCCCGCCAATTTTCAAGATTCTTCAATCAAGTCTTCAACTAGGCCATCTCCATTCTAATTCAGATTTTTGTTCTTCTTGTTTGATCAATAAAGCTCATAAGCTTCCCTTTGCCAAGTCCTCTATTCACTCAACATCTCCATTGGAAGTTGTATTTTCAGATGTTTGGACTTCTCCTATTATGTCTTTTGATGGTTTTAAGTATTATGTGATTTTTGTTGATCATTTCACCAAGTACATTTGGTTATATCCGCTCAAACATAAATCAGACACGAAAAATGTTTTCATCACCTTTAAAGGCTTAGTTGAAAATCACTTCAAAAATAAAATCAAGATCTTTTACTCTGACAATGGTGGCGAATTTCTAGCCCTCAAACCTTTCCTAGCATCTAATGGCATGTCTCATTTCACATCTCCTCCTCATACACCTCAACATAACGGATATGCAGAGAGGCGTCACCGTCATGTTGTTAAGACTGGGTTAACATTGATGTCTCATTCGTCATTGCCACACAAATTTTGTCCATTCGCGTTTCAAACGGCAGTGTACTTAATCAACAGAATGCCGACACCCACCCTCCATAATCATTCTCCCTTTTTCAAACTTACGCACACTTTGCCAAATTATCAAAAGTTAAAGAGTTTTGGTTGCTTGTGTTTTTTATGGTTAAAGCCTTACACCACTAATAAAATGGATCCAAAATCCATTCCATGTGTGTTCATTGGGTATTCTCTCACTCAAAGTGCTTATTTTTGCCTTGATCCTACTACTAATAGGATATACACCTCTAGGCATGTAAGTTTTGTTGAAACTGAATATCCTTTTCAAAAATCAATTCCACACTCCTCTTTATTAAACCCACCCCCTCGTCCAGATGAATACACATCAACTACCCTCCACACCTTTCTTCCTATTTCGGCTTCTAATAACTCTATAACCGGGCCCACCTCCACCCACCCCTCCCAATCTTCTATTTCTACACCAAATAACCGGTCAATTAGAAACCCCACTCCCCTCATATCTCCCTTATCTACTGAGATCCCAACTACTTCTAATTCTCAGGATCTTTCTCCCTCCACATCTTCCAACCACCCTCCCTCTTCTATCAGATCCCCATCGACTTCCCCCAAACCCACATCAGTAGCCTCCTCTACTTCATCATCCTCACCTCTCACACCCCCTGATCGCCAGATAATTACCCGTTCACAATCTGGTATTATCAGACCAGTCAACCGCCTAAACCTTCATGTCCACTTACCTCTCCAAAAAGAACCCCAAACCATAACCCAAGCTCTTAAAGATCTGGATTGGCGAGCCGCAATGCAGAACGAGTTTGATGCTCTAACCTCCAATACCACTTGGGAGCTTGTTCCTCGATCTGCTCATCAGAACATCGTTGGATGCAAATGGGTGTACCGCATCAAAGTTCATCCCGATGGCACATTGGATCGGTATAAGGCCCGTCTCGTGGCCAAAGGATTTCACCAACGCCCTGATTGTGACTTCACAGAGACGTTTAGCCCAGTTGTTAAGCCGGTCACCATCCGCATTGTTCTATCTATTGTCGTTCATTCTGGGTGGTCTATTCGGCAGCTCGACGTAAACAACGCGTTCCTTCAGGGAACCTTGTTAGAAGTGTTTTCATGGAGCAACCACCCGGCTTTATCGACAAGGGAATGCCAAGTCATGTGTGCAAATTGAAGAAGGCGATTTATGGCTTGAAACAGGCTCCTCGAGCTTGGTATAATAAACTAAGGTTGTTCCTTCTTCAACTTGGATTTCGAAACTCAACCGTAGATGCTTCCCTTTTCATTCTCAATAACCCCAATGGTGTTCTCTACTTGTTAGTCTACGTGGACGACATCATTATCACTGGCAGCCATCATCCGACCCTCAACCATATCATCCATCGGCTATCATCTCGGTTCTCTTTGAAGGATCTAGGTACGTTGTCATATTTCTTGGGTGTTGAAGTACAATCTCATTCTCTTGGATTGTTCCTCAGTCAGCGCAAGTACATTTCTGATCTCCTAACCAAAGCAAACATGGCGGATTGCAAGCCTGTCTCCACTCCCATGTGTGTGTCGACAGTCCTCACCAAAACCTCTGGTACTCTCCTGGACAATGCCACAGAATATCGCACATTGGTAGGAAGTCTACAATATCTAACTCTCACAAGACCGGATGTTGGATTTGCTGTTAATAAGCTATCCCAGTTTATGCAATCGTCGACATCGACTCATTGGTGTGCTCTCAAACGGCTTCTCTGATATATACAGGGCACCCTCGATCGAGGGGTCATCATTCATCGACATGGTTCGTAGGTTCTTCATGGCTTCTCTGATTCAGATTGGGCAGGTAACAAAGATGACTACACCTCTACCACTGGTTATGTTTTCTATCTTGGCAAAACACCTATCTCATGGAGTTCAAGGAAGCAAAAGACGGTGGCTCGATCATCCACATAATCTGAATATCGAGCCTTGGCAGATTCGTGTTCTGAACTTGTTTGGATCATGTCGCTACTCTCTGAGTTAGGGGTACAAAATTTGGTTCAACCTGCCATCTACTGTGATAACATGGGTGCCAAAAGTTTAAGCTCCAACCCAGTGTTCCACTCTCGAATGAAGCATGTTGCATTAGCATACCATTTTGTTCGTGAACTAGTGCAGTCCAACAAGCTTCGGGTGGCCTATGTGTCCACCGATGATCGGCTGGCTGACATCCTCACCAAACCACTTCTTCGGCACCGTCTCAACCACCTAGTCTCCAAGTTCGGACTCTTCTCTCCAGCGTCCGACTTGCGGGGGCATGTAAAGGAATAAACTAATTCCTATTATTTAGATCCTACATTATTCTTATTATTGTAATTACTGTAATCAATTAGAATAGGTCAAATTAGTTAGAGAGATTCACTCCACACGTTCAGCAGAGGTTACTCTTGTATTTGCTATATATATCCTAATTTGGGATTTAATAAATACATCAGCCGAACACAATTTGCTGAATACTTTACGGTGAGAACCCGGTCTATAAAGGGTTTCATGAAACTAACACATTTCCGTAGAGAAATGTTACACTACCTCCGGTAGTAGGCTACTATCTGCTAGTGAGAGCGGAGCCGGTATCATATTATAACAAATAGTGTGTGATGTAAATCTTTCAACTTATAATAAAAGTGGTAAACGTGTTAAGTGTGTAAACCTTGTGTTAAAACTACTCAACGTGAGGAAGTGAGTGAAGTGCGTGTTATATCAATTTGTTTTAAGCTACTCAACGTGAAGAAGTGAGTGAAGTGTGTGCTATATATACATTTTGTTAACACAATGAGAAAAATGTTTTATAGTGATCACAATTAATTCAAGTTGTATTATATTCTATATGTACTCGGAGTATGGTTCCTAAGAGTGCTCGTCACTCGCATCTTTTGTTACTCAATCCTTCGGGGTTATCCGTGTCTCAAGAGTCGTGTTTTAAATTGTTGAGCATTCACATAAATATTCTTAATAATTGCATTTGGGTTTAGATTCATACCTTATCTTGGTCACTGAGTTTGAATCCAAAGTAGTCACAGTTTTCGAGCCGTTGCTTGCTAGTTCTTACGAACTAACCGTCCTATTGTTTGTGATGGCAGGTTTAGTTCGAGTTTCAGAAGAGAAGACTAAGAGAAGTTGAGAAGACATTTAAGTTATTTGAACATTGTATTTACATTTTTAAATTTCTAGATATATTGTATAGGAGTTTAAATGCTTTATTAAATTTAAAAGTCTTCCGTTGTAATGTTATCAGGTTGTAAATTTAAATCCTCAATTTTAGAGAAAAGATTAATAAATAGTTATTTTTTTTAAAGGCTTCCGCGATTTAATTGTATTTCATTTATGTATTTAATATTATCATCTTGTTTATGGGAGCATGGTTGCATGTCCCTATAAGTCTAAGGTGGTTACGACTTAGTTTTAAAAAGCGCGCCTTTAGCGCGCCTAGGCGCATGACGTAGGTTAGCGCGGCTGCTGGAGCTTTCACCATGAAAAGTGTGGCGATTCCCAAAGGCGTGGCATAGCACGCTTAGGCGAGCGCTTTTCCCCAAGCGCAAGGCGCATGCTTTTTCCGCTTTAAAGTGACGGCTAATTTTAACGTTTTCGAACCCCTAATTTAATTTGGGCCATTAGTAATATGCCTTATATTCAGGGGCGGATCCTTTAAAGGACCGGGGGTGGCAGTCGCCCCCCCAACCAAAAATGAAATTTAATATACATATTCCTCTAGTCGATAGCTTCGATTTGATATATTATAAGCTCAAATCCGATAACTGAGTAAAAAGTTATAAACGTTTCAATACTGAAGCGATATAAATTATTTTTCACATCATTTACCAAATTAATACACTTCTATCATACTTATCATTTGTTAAACTTCGTAACTTAATACTATAATTAAACCCGAAAACTTCAAATATTGATGATTTTTTGAAAAAAAAATAGAGACCAATTTTTCGCCACTCAACTAAACGCTTCAGGATCCGCCACTGCTTATATTGGACTTTTGAGCCCAAACCCTATTTTATGAGAGGGAAAATGGTCTAACTCTTCTGTCAACTCCCACCCTGTTCAAGAACCTTCTTCTCCATTGTTCTTGAGGTATGATGCCTTTCTTGCGTTGACTTCTACTTCTCCTTTCTTCTAAGTTGTTTACTATTTTATTCTCCCATCTTCTTGGTCCTCTCTTATCTTTTTTTATTCACTCAACTTCATTATCTCCTTCTGGACAGATTATGGCCTCATCCCAAACTTTAGATTTGGTTAGGAAATATGGAACACCACAACCTAATAGCATTACAAACTTTGTGTGCAACTTTTGTTCTAGATTATTGAAGGGAGGAGCAACTAGAATGAAACAACACTTAGTTGGAGGATTATCATGTTATTTTGAGTATTATTGAATGTACTTATCCTTAAGCATACATAATATGATTATCATGTTATTTTGAGTATAAATTATTGTCTTGAATTGTTTTAAAATGCTTGCTGGATAAAACTACATACTCTATACAAAAGGCGAGCGCCTTCGCCATGCACCTTGCGCCTAGGCTCTGAGGCCCTTTGTGCCTTGGTGCGCCTTGCGCTATTTAAAACTAAGGGTTACGATGATATTAAAGTCCGAGTAATCACTAGCGTTGTGGCATTCCCTCGTGTTATAAAAGGGGGTGTTACACATACGACTTGAAAAAGGCAGCATGGCCATCCGTTCTAGTTGTTGTGCTGACAGTTGCACAAATAATCTTCGAACCGGCTACTAATGAATGCACTGATGAGATTGTGATCCACATGCTCCCACTGGAAGTCTCGCATCTCCCACAGGCCGTTGTCCCGCACTGCAAGAAACCATGTCTCCCGTCCGTCTTCCTCCAGCAATGCTTCAACACGCCCCAACCACTGTCCCCGTCTCTGCATACGCAGTACCCTCCCCGAGGCGACCTCCTCCCATCTCCATACGGCATGTGTAATGTGTGCCGAGTAATCTCTCATCAGTGACACGGTATAAGCCCCCTGACCATTCGGGGCCAGCTGCCCCAGAGTCGCTCGCCTGATCATCCCGCCCAGCATGCCCTGAACTGCTAGCCTCGTCCTACGGGCGTTGCCTCCTCTCCACACCATGCACTGGGGCAGGTGTCGTCTCGTCTCCTCCCATCTCCTGAGGACGAGCACCGCCAGGCTTCACCATAGGATCGTAAACCTCACCCGTTGGTATATCACCTCTAGCCTTAGATCCCCGTACATCCGCCTGCGGTGCCGAATCACCCGTCGATCCCCGTACATCTGCATGCGGTGCCGAATCACCCGTCGGCTGACTCCCCCGACACCATGATCAACTAGTGGTGTGAACAATGAAAAATCTATGTGTGCGACCCAGGCGTCATGATCTCCCTCCCTAGCATGGTTGGTCCCAACACCGTGGCTGGTCCTAACACCCCCATCTCCGGCCAACGATGTCGTGTCGTGTTGTCATACGAGTTCAGCTGCTCGATCTCAAACCCAGTCCCAAAGTATGCCTCGAACCCATCGGGCTGAGTCTGCGACTGATCATCCACACGCTCCGCTCCCGACTGTAGTGCTGGGTCATCCCCTATCAACTCCTGCAACATCTGCTTAGTCTCCTCTCGGGAAGACTCATCTGCCGACTGCACCACTGCGTCATCAATGCATGCCAAACTCTGGTATGTCTTCGTAGACGGCTACGACGTTTGGCCACATACGTCACTAGGGTCGACAACTCCGACGCTTGGGTCGACAACTGACTGACTAGATGACCCAACCCCATTATCTACACCTATCAGCTGACTGTCTCTATCCATATGATCCTCTACAGCCTACAAATGTAAAGGAATAGACTCAATCTCTTCACGTGACGCACGCAACGCCTGTCTCTCCCTTTTGGCAGCCCTCCAGGCGGATTGCAAAACCACCCTATCTGCTAATCTCCGCGATAATGTGGTCTGTATAGCATAATTTTTTTTCCTAAATCCTATTGATTATAGATGTTACTCTCTAATTGCCACACACACTTCGATATCGTATTCATTCTCAAATTCTATACGATTTCCCTACAACTAATTACTGATTCCATACTAATACTTTCGTTTCATAAGAAATAAATAACTCTATTTAATTGATTCCAACATACATGTGGCGAGCCGAATGTCCCCCTCTTGTATGTCACCATACGACCACTACCACGTCTCTGAATCGTCGGAGCCGGCTAAAATTCATATAACAATAATATGTTAACGCTATCTCCTTTTGATTACAAATAATTTGACTGGAATTTAATATAGTTTAATTTTTACCTGCAAATGATCTCTCTGACCATGGCCAGCACCACGAGCCTGATCTCCCTCACGTCAACTATTTCTCACCATATCAACAATCAGGTAGAAAGTGGAAGTAGAAAAAAAACTCGGGAAAACATGGGGAAAGAAGGACAGAAACGAGGGAAAATGGGCGAGGAGGTTCGAAAGGCGAGAGATTGGAAGGATGAGGAGAGTCGAGGACAGAAACGATGGAAAAAAGGTGAGGATCGAAAGGCAAGGGAGGGATTGGTATTGGAGAAGAGTCGGAAAGCGTGCAGAGAAATGGTCCCCGCCCGCCTATTTAAGGGCCTCATAACCCACCGCATGAGGATACGGTGGGTTCGAACCGTCGCCATAATGGTAAAAAACTCACCGTATCAACATGCGGTGGGGTTTTTTAAATTTTAAAACCCCACCGCATACCATGCAGTGGGTTTTGGATAATTTCGAAAAACCGTTTTGGATAATTCAAAACCCACCGTCTACAAATGCGGTGGATGCCACCATGTACCCATGCGGTGGGTTTTAACATAACGGACCCTCTTCCGCTCAAACCCACCGCAGTACGTGACTGTGGGTTCGTATACGGTCAACGGCATCACCGCATGTATATGCGGTGGCCCTGAAAAAAGGGGATTAAGGCCACCGCCAACATATGCAGTGATTAGTGGTGAAAATAGTAAAAAGTAGCGGTGAAGATATCTGCCCCGATAAAAAATACTCTCTCTGTTTCCATTTAAATGGTTTTTTTACTATTCATGCACATTTTTTAAATGTGAAAACTATATAAAATAATAATTTTTTAAATAATTTTTTTCAATAATCTCATAGTTATTGGTGATAAGTATAATATTATTAAAATTTTAATATTTAATATAGTTTTACCTTTCTAAAACTACGTGCTTGATTTGAAAAAAAATCAATTAAAAGGAAACGGAGGAAGGAGTAGTTGAATACTGTTTGAGTCGAGTGAGTCGAGTCAATGATAGGTTGGGTCAAATTAGTTTTTGTTCGTTTCTGTTTGAATCAAAATGAGTCAAATTGGAGACTATATTTTTTTATTCGTATAAGAGCATGCCCAATAGGTGCTCTATTAAGGAGAAAATATAACTTTTAGATAATATTGGGCTTAGAGCACCTGTAACACCCGTTTTTAAGAGGGGTTTTAAAGTGATATATTAATTTAATAGTATGGATGGATAGAGAAACAAGAAAAAACGACAGTGACTAATTCTACTGTAGCAATTGAACAAGAATTGTTAAAAATGGCACTGTTCAAAGTTTTCTAGCAATTTATGGGCCCACAAGCTGAAGATAGTTTTGTTCATCATGTGAGTTGTGGGACCACATGAAAGATGGCTTTGCTATCAATTCAACATGCATAGCATGAACAAGAACACGTGGAAGAGGAGTGAAGAGGGTTTTGCCATCATATTCATCCAAATACACTAATCGTGGGACATTTTGATTTTGTTAATCATTTTCAGAAAAAAATATATATATACCTCCCTATATCCACCATCTCCTTCATTACACTATTCTTCATATTTGAGATGGATCCAAACGATCCACAATATCCTTACAATTTTCAGGATTTTATGTCAAACATTAATGAATCTCCAAGCCCAAACCCTCAATATTTTTCCTCTCCTCAAAATTACACACATGATCCAAACTTTCCAAATTTTCAAAATAACTTAAATGTTCATCATCCCTCTTCAACTCAAACTTACCCATACCCTCTAATGTCTTCATCACAATCTCTCATTACCCCAGGATCTCAAGGGAGCTCTTCCCGGATGCATACATGGAGCCAAGATGAAGCAGTTTCAGGTCTCAATGAGATTCAAGTTTCATCCCAATGGTGGGAGATACACTTGTGGATGATGCGGTCGTGGGAGAGCCACAACTGAAAGGGTAGCACGAGTTAAGTGGAATAAAGCTAAAGATTTGTTACTCATTAGTAGTTGAATTAACACCACCACTGATTCTATAACAAATACTCAACAAACGACGGAGGCTTTTTGAGAGAGAGTTGCGGAGTATTATGCCACCAATAAGGAGGAAGATTGGCCTGAGAGGATACTCTCCACGATTAAACAAAGATGGCATAACATTTCATCCGTTGTGTCCAAATTCATGGGAGCTTACACGAGTGCCAAAAATTGCCAAGGTAGAAAACGATTGTGATGTCATGAGGAACGGATATGCTATTTACAAAGGCGACCACGGCCATGACTTTTTGTTTGAGCATGCATGTCGTGAACTCAGGAGTGAACCAAAATTCCACGGGTGAGTTGCATCAAATGCCGCATCTGTTGGAGGAGGCTCGAAGAGGACCAAGATTAATGAATTTGGAGCTTACACATCTAGCGAAGGGTCAGACACCTAGTCGAGTGCTTCTGTAAGTGAGAGTGCTCTAGTGAGGCCCGAAGGCATAAAGGCAGCAAAAAGAAAGGACAGACAACTTGTTGGGAGTTCAAGTGATCAAGCCACCAAAGATGCTGCAAAGGCAGTGCAATTCTTTTTCGAGCAAACCGGCGAAAGAAACAGGGATTCAGATGCAGGTAAGGCGAAAGCCGCTCGTGATAACATGGTCGTTGTTGTGAGGAGGAAATCAAGTATGAAATATAATAAAATAAATCAAACCAGATTTAGGCCCACGCAAATAAATACAAGACTCCTCCAATGCAGTAAGAGTAAGTCAGGATCGAATCCACGAGGAAGCGTGTCAGCGGATCCTAGGTAGCTGTAAATCTCACAGAAAAGCAGAAACGACAGAAACGAAGAAACAAAGAAAGAAAGACAGAAAATAGCAAACGGAAGCAAGAAATAAAAAAAAACACAGAAGCTAACTCGATCTCGACTAACCGTACTCGATATCGACTATAGACAAGTCGACAACAGAAACTCATCAAGCAAACAGACAACTCGATATAGACAAGCCAACTCGATCTCGACCAGTGTCTACTCGAGATCGACAAGACTCCACTCTTAATCGACTAAAAACTCAGAAAACGTAAATTGCAAACTTCGAACACAAACTCAGAATTTCCGATGAAATAAATTCAATATAATAAAAGACTTCCAAAGCCAGGGTATCAACACCACAACGATAACCATGCAAAGTAACACATAAAGGCATAAAAGATCATGCTTTCCATCAAACAACTTTCGTTATTAACAAATAGGCATATAGAGGCTTTCGCACAAACCCTAATTTGTTACTAACCCTTTTCACATAATTAACCCAAGTTGCATTAAGATCACTTTCGCTTCAATAACACAAACAAGGATCACCTTCAACTCTCGCAAAAGAATCATGCTCATAGGGATAGAAGATGAATTGCATAAAAAGATCTGACCTTTACCGCATCTCCTCACATGGCCACCATCGGGCTCACCCCAGCCCCAGATGTGGGTGGACTACTCACGCCTCATCGCAATCGCAGACATTGATGTATAAAAAGAAACTTGCATTAAACTATATTCAAAGCCTTTACAATCCCGGCAATCAACTTTCGCAGAATGCCAAAACCCTAAAAACCTTAGAATTCCTAAAACTTCTCTATGGAACTACTTGTCTCTCCCTGAAATTTGAATTGGAATAATATACCAGCCCCTAGTGCTTTATTTATAGCCTTCTAATCCTTGCTAATCAAGGATAAAATCTTCTATCTATATCTACTTAAAGCTTAAAGATAAATAAAATGCTTAAGGGAAATAAATCTTTAAAGGAAAACTATATCTAAACTAGGTAATATGTCCTCATGTTGATAGATCTTCCTTCCATAGATAGATGATGATAGATGTAGGATAGATCTCGGCCTTCTCGACTTCCTTCGTGCCCAAGTAACTCCAAGTCGAGTAGGATTCGTCGAACCGAGTAACGCGTCTCTGGAGGTCTACTCGATCTCGACAAGGGTCTAGTCGATCTCGAGTAGGATTGTGGTCGACTGGCTCGGTTCGTCGTCTCGGCTAGCTGGTCATCGACAGGCTCGGATCTGGGCTCCTGGGTGTCGTCGATCTCGACAAGGTCTCATCGAGATCGAGTAGGGGTGTGGTCGAAGACTGCTCTCTGGTGATGTCGAGGACTCCTCCTCGACATGGACTCGGACTGGCGCAGGGTGGCTCGTCGATCTCGACAAGGTCTCATCGAGATCGAGTAGAGATGTGCTCGGCGACTTTGTCCTCGGCTTCTCGATCAGCTCCTCTTCTCGACTCCGGGTATGGCGTCTAGGCTTCGTCGATCTCGACTAGTTCTCCTCGAGATCGAGTTGGCTTCCGGAGCTGGGTTGGTCTAGCTCTCGACACTGCTCCTAGTCGACAAGGCCTGTGCTCGGACATGTTCATCGAGATCGAGTAAGGTTCACTCGAGATCGAGTAACCCGGGCTCTCAGCTTGATTCGACTGGTTCCGCTGCTTCTTTGACCTTGGACTTCTGTAGTGGATTTTCCGAGCTTTTCTGACCTTCCTTAGAGTTGCTGTAAAATGCCTCGAATTCTGCGAATTTAAACAGAAACTGGTGTATATTCCATAATTTGCCAAATAAACATAAACTACATAGATTATGTACTATCTTAGCCCAAATGAATGAAATGTATGCAGAAATCGATATAAACTTAAGTGTAAAACATGGCAGATTCAGCTCACAACAAGCGTAGAAGGTTATGTTGCTTAATAAGCTAATTATGGAGCCTAACCTCGTAGACTGGCAAATCAAATGCAGGGACGGTCTCATCAAAGAGTTGTTCCCAGACAACGATAACTAGATAAGTAAGATTTGTATGTTTGTTATTGTGGGTACAAGTGTTAAATTTCCTTAAGTGAAGCATCGCTTCACATTGTGGTTTGTTTGTTGTTATCATTTCATGTCTTTTTTTTCCTCAAGTAGAGACTAGCTCTACAATATTCCTATTATATTATCTGTGTTCTGCAAGGATTCCCTGCCGCAAATGCTTCAGACATCTATTTTCTCAATGATTTGCATAGATTCCTTGCCACAAAAATCCAAAATTTATGGTTTCAATACTCTGCGAAGATGCTCTGCGAAGATGCTTAATGCTCTTTGACATTTATGTTCTACATGATCTTCAAATATCATTTGCGGAATAGTTTAAATACAAATAAAATCCTCTATTTTCTATTATCCCTTTCAACTTCTTTTAGTTACCAAACAGAAACCTCCAATGGATCCTCAAGATATGTATGAATTCCTCAACCATTCTTCAGGTTCATCATCTGATGAGCTTGACAAAGCTTACATCGATAGAGAACACGATCTTACATCGATAGAGAACGGGAGAAGGGTCATGATCGTCTTGTCGCAGATTATTTTTCAGAAGACCCCCCTTCGGTGTATCCAGATGTTGTTTTTAGAAGACGGTTCAGAATGCAAAGACCATTATTCTTACGCATTGTGAACGAACTTGCAAGTAAGGTTGAATTTTTTACACAGAAGCCTGATGCCACTGGGAGACTTAGGCTATCTGCGCTACAGAAATGTACTACGACCATGCGCATGTTGGCTTACGGTGTGGGTGCAGACACGGTGGATGAATATCTTCGTTTGGGTGAAAGCACAGTCAGACTATGCTTGACCAACTTTGTGGATGGTGTCATAACTTCGTTTGGTGATTCGTATCTTCGAAGACCAAATGCTTCAGACATACAACGCCTTCTTTATGTTGGATCATAACAAGGATTCCCACGAATGATCGATAGTATCGATTGCATGCACTGGGAATGGAAGAACTGCCCAACTGCATGGAAGAGTCAGTTTCGAAGGTAAATATGGGAGACCAACCATCGTTTTAGAGGCGGTTGCATCGTATGATCTGTGGATTTGGCATGCATTCTTCGGAACTCCAGGTACGTGTAATGATATCAATGTTCTTGATCGTTCTCCTGTATTTGATGATGTATTGAAAGGGATATCTCCACCGGTTAACTTCGAAGTTAATGGTCATCAATATCGTTTGAGTTACTATCTAGCTGATGACAAATATCCTGATTGGGCGACTTTCATACCATCTATCAAACTTCCACAAGGAGAGAAGGCTAAATTATTTGTCCAATACCAAGAGGCTACTAGAAAAGATGTAGAACGAGCTTTTGGAGTCCTGTAGGCTCGATTTGCCATAATAAAAAAAAAAACAGCACTTACCTGGGATATTACTCTGGTGGGGAGAATAATGAAAGCGTGTATAATTTTGCATAATATGATAGTGGAGGACGAGTCGGAGAACTACAATCTTTCCTTTGATCTTTCACATTTTGACCAAGTGTAGGGTGTTGACACTTCATACTCCACCAATCGACCTGCGTCCGTGGAGGAATACATTGACAACCGAACAAGCTTCAAAATAGGATTACACACTATCAACTGAAGCAAGATCTGGTCGAACATATATGGAAGAAGTTCGGAAATGGATATTTGGGAAATTAAAATATTGTTCTACATTTCATTTTCTATGTCTTTGTATTTCGGTGCTTTCTATTTCATGCACTCCATATATGTCATTTCTGTTTCCCTGGTATTTTGATGTTTTGAACCATTCCGGAATGGCTCACCGGAAAGGACTTGTGGGTAGTACCCATAGGTCCCCGGTTCGAACCCCGGAATGACCGCTCTTTATTTACCTATTCAAGGTATTTTGATGTTTTGTGGTTTAAGTGAAGATGATTCCCGTAATATTTACAATATATTTGTACTTTGCGTGATATTATCTTATTTTCGTAAAAAAATTACTTTAAAAAATCTTAATTATTTATCATTATTATATTATTTTATGCGAAATATAATTTTTGTATAAATAATGTAAAAACAATATGATTATAAATATTTTTAAGATATAATAGATGGTGAAAGTGAAGTTAAGAAATTGAGATGTGTTTTAGGGATGTGGGCAAAAAAGTAAGTTGAGTTTTTTAAGGAAAGAGAAAGCGGCGCGGATATCTACACCGCTAATTTTTACTATTTCCACCGCTAATCACCGCATAGATATGCGGTGAGTTTAATGACAGTCAACGCACCCACCGCATTGGTATGCGGTGAGTATGGTTATTAGGATCCCGATTCGGATCTTACGATCCTACGATTCTAGGCAAGGTTTTGATCCGGATCGGGCATATAGACTCCTTTGTGCTAGGATCTACCTAGGATCCTATGGGATCATGTGGGATCGGTATGATCTACCTAGGATCTACTGATCCTAGAAAAAATATCCGATCCTAGCAAAAATCATTTTTGTGTAATTGTGTTTGTTTTGTTTGGATATTGGGTCTTCTGGATACGATGTGCCTTTTTATTTTTTATTTTTTTGGCAGCTCATCTCCTTAGAAATTGAAGGCATAACAGTGAAGACGTTGAATTGAAACCCTAAGCCCTTTGTTTTGTTACTCAACTCGACAAATCCACTTTTGAGTGCTTGAAATTGTTCATGATGTGGGTAATTGCGTTCATGATATTTGAAACTAGAGATGACATTGGATATTTGGATGTGTGATTTATCTCTTGTATGTTTGTCATATTTTAAGGCATTATCCTTGTCTGTTTGTCACCTTTTGAGACATTATTTTTGACAAATTATGAATGTTAAGTGCTTATTATTGAACTATTTTAGTTACTTAATTTGTTCAATGGAGGAAAAACTTAGTTTTATTTTAAAATTAAGGTATTTGTTTAGGATGGTTTGTTTTTATTTTATTATTTATTTTATTATTAATTTTTGTCTAGGATCTTACGAGTCTACGATCCGATCCTACGCCCTTGTCTCGATCCCACACCAGGATCCCGATCCTAAAAACCATGGCGGTGACCCACCGCATGTATATGCGGTGGGTCGACTCGTATAGCTACCCATGACCCACCGCATTACGATGCGGTGGGTATGTCCGTTCCGTTCAAACTCCACCGCATAACCATGTGGTGGGTTTCGGATAACCTGATTTGAGGTTAACTATTTGCAGGATCGGACCGGACCGGTAGAGGGTCGAGACGCACCGCATACCTATGCGGTATGTTCCTTTACATCGAATTTAACGTGTAATATAGGGGCATATGCGGTGTGTTCCTTTACAACGAATTTAACATGTAATATAGGGAAGATACAACCCAATCGAACATAGCCGGACAATCCACAATAAGAATAGTTGAAAACGTAAGTACGATAAATGTCCTGGATGACAAAAAGCGTCGGTCGAAAAATGTCATAGAACATAGTTTGTGAAATGGCACAGACAAAGATACAACCCAATTGAACATATGGAGTTCGAAAAATGACACAAGAAAGTGGAAAGTGCTAATACGATAGGGGACGACCACCATCACGACGGCGGTAAGCTCTATATTGTGCAATCCTCGCCGCAAACTGCTCTTCCCAACCGTCGATCGTGCGATCGTGATGTCGTGTCCATGTAACGTAGACTGGAGGTAGAGGTGAACGAGGCAACAACCAAATCTGTGAATAGAAGGTGAATATTGACAACAGAAAAGAGAAACAAAACATTAACAAATCAATGCATATGAAATACGAAACGTACCGGAACGAAGTGGTTGTTGTTGCCGACTAAAGCTATTCCATCTAGCTCCTCATAGGCCGGTACTGACGGGCCACCGGTGGCGTACAGAAGTAGGCACAACATAGGCATCATCTGTGACAAAATCACCAAAGGACGCTGGTGAAGCGTGGCAAACACCTCGCCCATGATCGGAATCTCCATCCAATACGTAGCATCATGACACGTGCCAAAATAGTTGACCCTCATGATGAGCTCATCTAAGGCAGGATAGTAATGGTACCGATCTGAATGCAGCTGCAACTCAACGGCCAGCTCTCGTCGAACTCGAGGTCATGCGTCTTGTCCCAAGTTCAGAAGAAAAGCAAAAGACCTATACCCACAGTGACCATCACCTGCAACATTTGTGACGGCTCGTATGAAAGTAATCATGAATTCGTCGATATTGCCAGTGCCCCCATTGAACTCTATGTGAGGTAGATTATGTGGTGGAAGCGTCGTAGGTGCTGGCGTAGGAATGTCACCTACAATATCCGGAGCTGGCTCCGACGCTAATCGACCCCGCCCACGTCCTCTCCCACGACCTCGTCCTCTGCCTACTCCTCGGCCCCTACGAGGGTCGTCGATGCCAATGGCGTTGGACCCAGTGACCTCCTCATTGCCTTCCACGTCATATGTTTCGTTTGATGACGGTTGACCCCGACCTCGGCCTCGACCTTGTGCTGATCCACTGGTCGCCTCTCTATCTGCCCGATGTTGAGCCCGAGCACGCTCACGTTCCCAAGGTAGAGGGTTCGTCTGACAGGGGTGGCGAGTCCTCGGTCTCTCGGACGGTCTACGGTCCTCCGGGTCAGGGGGTTCAACGGTGTATGAAGAACACATCGTGCAGTGCGATAGTGATCTCTCCCCATGCAAAGTGGAAAATGTTCATCTCGGGGTGCGAGTGCTCAACAAACGCACTGATCAGACTGTGATCCACATGATCCCACTCAAAATCTCTCAGCTCCCAGAGCCCAGTGTCACGCACTGCGGGAAACCAAGACTCCCGTCCATCCACCTCCAACAACGCCTCTACCCGGCCCAGCAACTGCCCCCATCTCTGCACACGCACACCCCTCCGCAAGGCTACCTCCTCCCGTCTCCAAACAGCATGTGCAATGTGGGCCTCGTAATCTCTCAAAAGTGAAACGGTATGTGCCCCCCCGGCCATTCGGGCAGAACTGCCCAAACTACCCCAGCGCTGCTAGGCTCGCCATGCTGCCTATCACCTCCTGCACTACTTCCCTCGGCATGTTGCCTATCACCACCTGCCCTACTGCTCTCTCCACGTTGTCTTCGCCTCCGCTACACTACACGGACGGGGACATGTGCCGCCTGATCTCCTCCCCTGTCCTGAGCAACATTGTCAGATGTCCCCCACATCGGATCATGCCTCTCCTGACCCCCAGCAATCGGCTCAGGCTCCGAGCTCCTCGGCTTCGACGATGGCGCCGCATGCTGACTCCTAGGCGTCCTCCCTCCACCCATAGATACTAACGGGGTGAACGACGCAAAATCTATCTGCCCAATGACCCATGGCTCCTGGTCGCCCGCTCGAGCATGACTCGTCCCAACACCCACATCTCCGAGCAGAGGTGTCGTGTCGTCATACGAGTACAATTGGTCGCTCTCAAACGCAGTCCCAAAGTACGCCTGAAAACCGTCGTGCTGAGTCTGCAACTGCTCCTCCACTCTCTCAGCTCCGGCCTGTTGTGCGCGGTCCCCTCGTAGGTACTCATGCATCATCTTATAACCCTCCCCTGGTCTAGACTCTTTGGTCGACTGCACCACTGGGTCATCCGTGTGGTCAGACATCAACTCCAACTCAATCTGCACCAGACTCTGATATGTCTCTATAGACGACTGTGACGTATGCCCCAAACCGTCACTGTGGTCACATGACTGAGACGATGGGTCAACCCCAGTATCAGCTCCTACCGTCTCACTATCCCTCTCCGGAGGATCCACTACATCCTCCAACGTCTGACTCTCCTTGACGGCAGCCCCAGTATCAACACCTACCGCGTCACTATCCACCTCCATAGGATCTGGTACATCCTCCAACGTATGTCTCTCCCTAGCGGCAGCTCTCCTAGCAGATTGCAAAACCACCCTCTCTCCTAACCCTCTCGATAACGTGGACTGTGTAAATTAAAATATATTTGTCAGAATCCTATCGCTCGAATACGATACTATATCGTATGACTGACTAAATGTTGCAAGATTTTCCTAGGGTTTATTAATGATTTCAACTTAATACTATCGATTCCTAAGAAAACAGAAATATACTTATTCGATTTCAATTTCCCTACACCTAGTAATGATTTTAACATACCTTAGGCTGAGGCTGTGTCTGAGTCTGTGGTTGTTGCTCAGGTTGTGCCTCAGGCTGTGGTGGGACATCTGTCGTCCTCCTCCTCTGTATAGTCGGTTCGGGCTACATTATATATAACAATTATACATTAACACTATCTCATTCAGCTTAAAAAATAATGCAAATTGATTTTTATATAGGTTCAATGTTACCTGTAACGGATGTCTCCGAAAAGGACATACACCATCAGACGCATCTTTTCCACGATTGTCTTTCACCATCTCAACACTCGGGTACAAAGTGGAGGTAGAAAGAGGGACGGGAGAATCGACGGAACCAAAAGTCGGGCTCGGAAAGAAAGAAATTGGAGAAGAGTCGGAAAGTGTGTCGGAGAAATGGGGCCCGCACGCCTATTTATGATGGGCCCCCTCCGCGGTTACAACCCACCGCATACCCATGCGGTGGGTTGTTACATAATCTTTTAAAATTGTCAAAACCCACCGCATAGATATGCGGTGGGTTTCGGATATCTTCGAACCAATCGGATTTATGTATAACGGACTCCGTTGTACCCTACCACACCGCATATACATGCGGTGGGCTGCCATACGGTCAACGCACCCACCGCATGTTTATGCGGTGGATCAGGGGAAATTTTGATTACGCCACCGCATAGGTATGCGGTGGCTTTGCGGTGTAAATAGTACTATAAAAATTAGCGCTGAACTTATCATCACCCAAGAGAAAGTGATAAAGTGGAGTTAAGAAACCTATAGAGTTTTACTGATGCGGATGATCTTATATTTAGCTCAACAATTTCTCCAACCCAATCTCCAAAATAGAGATCAACAAGGCAAATACAAGTATTTGCCCCATATTTGCAGCAACGCTATATTTGTTTAGTGACACTTTTTTTCTGCCGTTTCCCACGTTTTTTTTATAGAAAAACTACAATTGAAGGAAACTTTAACTATCTCTCTACCAGGAACGGTGAGTTCTTCTTCAACTTTTACAAGACTCTTTTGGTACTCCATCTAATTTGGGTTACTATTTGTCTTAATCTTTACACTCAAAGGGTTCAATTTGGGTACTGCATCTGATTTGGTACCTATTGTCTCAATCTTTCCTAAGCTCTCTTTCTTCATTTTCGGCGGTAGCTTTGAATTGCTTCCAAAGGTTTACGGCATTGCATTACAAATCTTATGAAATTCAATTCAAATTAGTGGATTTGGAGACGAATTGTCCCTCCTATCCGATTTACAGATAAAATTTATCAATGTGATGAATAAACTATTCAATTTTTAAGTATTTATTGAACTTGATTAATACTGCCAAGTTTACAAATTTTAAGGTGGTACATTAAATTTCAATTAAAAAAATTAAATTACATTAAATTTTAAGGTTTACAAAAATTATATTAAATTTCAATTAAAATTTAATTTACAATTAAAAAATTAAATTATAATTCTTCAAAATGGAAAAACCGTTGGAATTGGGTTAAATTTTTCTTAAGGAAATTTTCATTCTCCATTTTGAAGAAAATTTAGAAATACTCTAAAATCATGCTCAAGAACTTCGCTAAAATAATCTCCAAAATAGAGAATTATAAGTCAAATATTCTGATTTTTTTTTGCCGCATTCCAATCGTTTTTCCATTATAGAATTCACCCCAAAATATATAGAGTTTTCTCCAAATTTAGAGAACGATCTCCCTATTTTCTCTTATTTTTTATTTTGGAGAAATAATACGAAAGCTCAAAAACCATATCAATATTCTCTAAAAATTAAAGATGGAAAATTTCTTGGGATTGCTCTAAGTGTAATTGAGTGATCAAAATCTTCCATAAAGTTCACCTCTGGACCGACTCGATTAGCCGGACGCGGCCCGATTAGTCTCACCATTACCATTTCCCGTAAGAAGCTGAAGGTTCCCGCCAAGTTTCACTGAAGCTTTTGCCAGCTTCATATGTCGGTCGATCAAAATGCCGTCGAAGAAGGGACTCGCAGAGCAACTTTGTGAGTTTTGGCCCCCCTTTTCGTATCTCTGTCAGTTCTTCATCACCCATTTCTTCTTGCTTTCCTTTCAAATTTCTAGGGTTTGTCGTGTTTACCGGTACTCGGCATCCGTCTTTAAGTTGATCGTTGTCCCAATCTCTTCAGATGCACTTACTTGTGTGCTCCGGAAGCTTTCGTGTGAGTTTGATTCTTCATACCCTGTTGATTTTGATCTTGTGATCCAACCTGCTGCTTATCGCGTCATGTTTGAGATGCTTAGGGTTTCAGACTTTTTGTTGGAATTGGTGGCCCTTGGGTGGCTCAAGTTCTGGATCAATTAATGATTTCCAGGCTACTAAGAAGCAATTAAAGAGAAATGTTGTTGTAACCACTATTGATTGTGTACCTTTGCAATTTGTCATTTTATAAGGTTTTTAATGATGTGCCTTTTCCTTTCTTGTATATAATAATCGGAGATTTTTCTTAGGAAAGCTAATCTAGATTATGTCACTGTCGTTGTCAATGTCACGAAATCGAATGTGTGTTGCCTATTTCACTTTTGATTTCCACTTTGCAAGGCTTGTGATTGTATTTATGTGACTTGACATAAATGGCGTGTATTGCTGTCACATTCGGACTCAATTGTGATTCATTAGTTCATCTACTAAACATATTCAATTGAAAGTTTTTAATGATAGGGTTCACTATCCTTGTTTTAGTTTATTTACTTTCTCGCGTTTACTTGGGTCTGTCTTGTTCTCCTCTGTTTTAGTCTTTTAAGTCTTAGATGCCCCCAAGGCCCAGTTTAACTATGGGACTTAATCGCTTTTTCTTTGGTTCTTTTGAATTTCAGTTTGAGGTGTCTATCATCCATTTAATTGAACAGTTTGAAGTGGTTTATGTAATTGATAACCAGTTACCATACCAGACTGAATTTGCCCCTCCAAATTGTTGCATTTGGATAAACCCCATTCTTTGAATCTTTCACAATTTTCAGATTCATCACCAGCTGCAATTGTCTAGACCCTCTCAACTTCTGCTCCAAGCTGAAGAAATCAAACACTTAAAGAATAGCGGGAGAGTTATAAGGTGGTGGAGTATCAAAGAATGCGTTAGCCTGCACAACATTGTTCTCCTGTATATCATTGATCAAAATGCTGTCCAGGTAAAATAACTCTCAACATACTCAGATTGCTCACATTACAAATATTAAGTAGGTTAGTTAGTTCACTGGAAACAAGCTTGTTGCTGTTGTTGGATGAACGTTTCTCATTAGCATTAGCTGATTCTAAAAGTCTCCCATGTTAACCCACAATCTGAGATAACATTAACCAAGTTCTACAAAGTCTCCCATGTTTCTCTTGTTCTCGTGTCTCTTAGATGTTTTCCATAGAAGGTGGCTTTAGGAGCAGAGTAAACATGGATGCAAAAGACCAGTTTGACAAAGGCATTGGATGGCATTTGGTTGAGGTCTTTTGGATTTCAGTTTGAGGTGTTTGTGACTGAATACTGATTTTCTTTGTTTCTTATTTTTGGGGTGTGACTGGTTTCCTTCCAATGGTAGTTACTTAGTGGTCCCCAGAAGGCTGGCAATTGGACAGCATCCCCATTAGCATGTTGAGATTTGAGATTGCCTTTTCCTATCCCACATCGGTTTTATTGTACAAAACTGTGCTTGTTTATATAGGCTGATGAAGAAGAGTAGCTTGTCTCTTCGGAGACATCTGATAAAATTGGAACGATACAGAGAAGATTAGCATGGCCCCTGCGCAAGGATGACACGCACAAATCGAGAAATGGTCCAAATTTTTTTTTCAGATTTTTCCTACCAACCTGTAAGCTTCTCTATTTCTACTCTGTTTCATATACTTTTAGCTTGCAGATTTTTCCATCCAACTTCTAAGCTTCTCTTTTTCTACCCTGCTTCATATATTTTGGTAACACTAATTTATATCACGGGTCCCGCATATAACTACTCATTGTTTTGCTTTGCTCTAGATTCAGCATAATAAATTCATGAAATGATTCAGAAAATCACCTCGAAATGATTCAGAAAAGCACCTCGAAATGATTCAGAATATCATCTGGAAAATTTTCAATTGGGTTGAGAAGTTTGAACAAGGGCTACCTTTGTAGCTGTAGGGGAGGTTCACCTCCTCGGGACAGCGATGTCTCGTGCACTTCATTTGCTTGTTTTAGTAGATTCACTTTCCTTTCATATATATTTTATCATCAATTGTTAATTATTGAGACCCTCTGCTTGCTTGTTTGGGTTAACTGTAATTTGTCCAAACACCATTGTGAAATAACCCATGTCTTTGACTCTTGTTCTCAACTTCTCGTTAATCGGTCTTTAGTTCCTTAAAATATCAGTCTTAAGGTGTCTTTGAATTGATGCAAACACTGTTTTTCTCTTTACTTGGACGAAAACAATGAAACTGCAGCAATTACTATAGCGTGCAGATGCATTCACTACCAAAATAATTCTTATAGGTTTCTCACCTTATAAATGCTTCTTACTAGCCTCTGTTTTGGCTAAAGTGAAAGAAATTGGTTCTTAAATATTTCCTTTCTAAATTAAGAAATGGGTCATCTTTGTTTCAGATTCTTATAGGTTTCACAGTTTATAAGTGTTTCTTACAAGTTTCTGTTAAACAAAGGATTGGATTACAAAGAGGATAAACAAATGCTAGTGTCTCATATTCAGAAAGCATTTAGTTTTTTTTTTTTTTTTTTGAGTTTAATGGAGGATGGAGCTAAAGAGTTTAATGGACAACTGAATTCACATTAATAGAGGTTAAGTTGTCAGAGTTGTTTGTTTGTAGTTTAATACAGGTAAATTACCATCCAACCCAATAAATAATTGAGAATAGTTTTGGTGGGGTGCGCCTGGCCCATGTTGTAGTGCAACACATGGGCGACACACGAAGACTCCAAGATAGCAAGCTAACCTTATATAGCCCTTCCCCCTTAAAAAATAAATTTAATATCGAAGTGATCCAATGGACCACATATCAGATATTAAACTGATAAGAACAGATACTACACTTGATCTTAGCCAAAAGGCCGAGAAAGGTATGATTTGTTCAGTCTTTCTGTGGCTGTTTTATATGCTCTTGTAAGCTTGCTCTTGATTCTGACAATCAATGTGGGAACTACAGTGCCCTAAAAGGGCTCAACACAATAGATGAGGCATGCCTTTCTTTGCCCAGCGAGCTACAAGGTGACTGCACCCGCCTCTTTGTGTTTAAGATTGAAGATTGCTATTTGACAGTTTAAATTTCAGTTCCTGCTGGTGACAGATTTGATGCATCAATGAGCTAAGGTTTAGTAGAAAAATGAAGGGAATGAAATGAAAAAGCTAAGGTTTGTGAATTAATCTAATGCCGTTGCTGTCTTTACTTGGAAGAAAACAATGAAACTGCAGGAATGATTTACGCCTTGCAATATTGTAGTGTGCAGTTGCAATATTATGGTGTGCAGCTGCATTCTGTATATGCCAAACTATTCAATGGCATACTTGGAGTAACACTTTTGGGCAACTTTGAAACAAGAGAATCAGAAGAAGAAGCTTTTCAGGATCAGCCTAATTCTCCTATCAGGATGTCGTTTCCTGTGCTTCCGTATAACAATTCCCGCAAGGGAATTGGAAGAAGCAGCTTTTCAGGATCAGCATTAGACTTGTCTCAAAGCTGAATGGAAGAAGCTGAACATGCAGCTATAAGTGGCTTCAAATTGCTTAAGAAGGAAGCCTAAGGTAAAGAACTCCTGAACTGCTATGTCCCAAACTGCATTCTTAACATATTTTTTGGAAGGATTACTGGAAAATTCTTCACGCTCGTATAGGCAGTTTAACACCTGGAAATGAATCGTTGAAATACCTCTCCAAATCATCATCAGCACTAAGCAACTTCTTGTAGAACTCATCATCACCATCATTCACACTAAGAATGGAATTCTTACCTTTTCCACTTTTAATCTGCTTGAAGAACAGGGATGAAGCTTCTTCTCCCATTACGATCCAATCCATTTCGGCTTTTTGTGCTGTGAAGCTAATAAGATTTCTGACTTCATTCCGGAGTTCTTTCTTGGTCTTGCTCACAACACTAACGGCTTTGGTATTTAAGAGAATACATTGAAGCCATTTAGATTGAATCTAATCTAACTTTCACAATTTAATGTTAGCTAGGTTCTCCAAGTCTTGTGTCTCTACAATTGTTTTAGTTGATTTACATTCCTCTAGGTTCTTGTATATCTTTATTTTATGGATCCTCATAGCATGTTTTAAGACGAGAAATTGGTCATGTTTGTTTGGATGCTTGTAGGTGTCTTTTTCAAGTCTCTGTTTTAGTTAAGACTAAGAGAATATGGAGTAGAGTGAGGAATGTCAGGATCGACAAATACTAAAGACTAAGGCAGGTAAGAGTCTTTTCCGCCAATATATGTAATCAATCTTCTGTTAATTTACAAAAACTTAGTAGTAACCTCCCTTTGCAACAAGAACATGGTTGCTACTTTGAGCTCCCTGGGTTTCTAATATAACCTAAAGTGTATTGCTCTCCTTGGTTTTGGATGTCATCATTCATTTCAGTTCAGCTCTTTTGAATTCCAGTTTCAAAGACTTTTCTTTTTAAATCATGAAGAGAGGGCTGCATATAAGGGAGCTGAGGGGTATCTTTTCGTATCCCACATGGCTCTTCTAGAATAAAATACACTTGTTTATATAGGGTTATGAAGGAAGAGGAGTTGTCTCTTCGGAGACATCTGATAAAATTGGAACGATACAGAGAAGATTAGCATGGCCCCTGCACAAGGATGGCACGCACAAATCGAGAAATGGTCCAAATTTTTTTGTCATTTTATCGCTCAACTCATTGTGTCCTTTACATCCCCCAATTTTTGGTTTTTATATTCATAAAATACTACTGTCAGCACTTCCAATTTTTGGTTTTTGGGCTCTTCACTTTGTTCCCAACACTTTCCAATTCTGGAATTTTCCTTTACCTCCCCCAATTTTTAGTTTTTATATTCATAAAACATTACTGTCAGCACTTACAAATTTTGGTTTTTTTGGCTCTTCACTTTGTTCTCAACACTTTCCAATTCCGGAGTTTTAACTACATAGCTCTCTTCATTGCAGATGTTTCAGTCACAGCCAGTGCCACAACGATTCGCAGGATCAATTTGGTGATTCAGGTATTATAATTTGCTTCTATCCTGGCTCAATTTGTAAGCTTCCATTCCCTTACCTTGTTTAAAATTATTAAAATGGTTCTTGCTTTAAAAATGCTTGCCTTCTGGTATATCTTTGTTTCAGATTCTTATATATGCTTCCTACTTGTCTCTGTTTTATTTAAAGCTAATGAAAAGGCTTGGATTACAAAGAGAATTGCAAAAGAATCAAAAAATGCTAAGTAGTCTTATGATTATCTAGTCTTCAATTTCCACACCTTCAAGTGACTAATGTGGAAGATTAGCTATTTTGACAAGAAGACCCTTTGCATAGATTCCTGCTTAGTTTCTGTCTGTTTAAGTTTGAGGTGTTTGTGACTTTGAATAGATTTCTGCCTGTTCGGTTTTGAAATGTAGTTTAAAACATGTAAAGTACCATCAAATCATACCCATAAATAATTGAGACTAGTATTGTGGTGGGGTGCGCCAGGCCTATGCAATAGTGCAACACATAGGCGACACACGAAGACCCAAGATAGCAAGCTACCTTATATGGACCTTCCCCTCAAAAAATAAATTTAATATCGAAGTGATCCAATGGACCACATATCAGATATTAAACGGATAAGAACAGATACTACACTTGATCTTAGCCAAAAGGCCGAGAAAGGTATGATTTGTTTAGTCTTTCTGTGGCTGTTTTATATGCTCTTGTAAGCTTGCTCTTGATTCTGACAACCAATGTGGGAACTGCAGTGCCCTAAAAGGCCATTCTATTGGGCTGAACACACTTGATGAGGCATGCCTTTCTTTGCCCAGCCAGCTACAATGTGACTGCACCCGCCTCTTTGTGGTTATGGTTGAAGATTGCTTCTTGACAGTTTGAATTTCAGTTCCTACTGGTGGCAGATTTGATGCGTCAATGAGCTAAGGTTTAGTAGATAAATGAAGGGAATGAAATGAAAAATAACGCCGTTATTGTCTTTACTTGGATGAAAACAATGAAACTGCAGGAATGATTTACGCCAAACTATTCAATGGCAAGCTCGGAGTAAAACTTTTGGACAACATTAAAACAAGAGAATCGGAAGAAGAAGGTTTTCAGGATCAGCATAATTCTCATATCAGGGTGTCGATTCTTGTGCTTCCGTAGAACAATTCCAGCAAAAGAATCAGAAGAAGCGGCTTTTCAGCCTGATTGGCAAGAAGCTGAGCAGCTACTTGACTACCTCCAGCTTTGGATATCATTTATACACTAGAGTTCATTGGAGAGCTGCGTACTAGTCGGGAGGTCATTTTACTCTGCTTCAATGGGATGGAGTGAAGAAATCGGAAGGAGAGCTGTTGGATTGAGAGGATTTTTTCCGAGCCTGAGACTAACCCAACAAGGAGTTGCTCTCAGTGTAGACTCTGCTGTCACTGCTTTCGATGAGAGTGTAGGGATCATGTCTTACTTGCATAAACGGTTAGAGTTTGTTCGTGATCTTCTCCAGAGGAAGGACATGGCTCTTACGGATGACGAGAGGACGGAAGTCCAGAGGGCATTGTTTCTCCCGTTTCATCTTTTCTGACCCACTTCACATTTGCAGGGAAGAAGCTTGTCTGAGAGCGATTGGAAAAAGGGTGGAATGACTAGCTTTGCTGGAAGGCAAGCATTTTCCGGGCAGATTATGTGGCCTTCAATTATGGTTATTATATATCCATCACAAACACGCCCCATTTTCACCCATTTCAGTTCAAACATCATAACTGCAGCTCAACTTGAAGACCTTGGGGTAAGCTTTTCGTCAATTATGGTTATATTTTTACTGCAGGAATTTTTTTTCCGAGTTCTTGGTTGACAGAGTGTACATACTATTTCTTATTTTACAGATGCTTATAGCATGTTTTAACTCAATAAATTGGGCATGCTTTGGGCTCTTATATGCACTATCTGCCTTATAGACTTATAGTATATGTTTGTTGTGATGATTATAGGTTATATTTTGCAAGTCTGTTTTAGTTAAGTTTCAAAGAGAACATATAGTGAAGTGAGTAATCTCACGGTTGACATATTCTAAAACCGCTGGTAAGATTCTCGTTGTGATCACTGCAGGTAAGAGTTTGGATGCTTATAGGTGCTTTTTGTTTTGCATTTATCATATTCAGTATATGGTCAATTTCTTAGTTATATTGCACAGGAATAGTTTCAAATATCATCCTTCAATTTAGCTAAGCAGATTCTATTTTTTGGTGCAAATTAGCTAAGCAGATTCTAATCAATATTAGTTGCAAATCCTTGTGTGAGAATGATTACCAAATGAAGACAGAACTCTAATCTTTAGCTATATTAAGTTTCGATCCTGGGACCTGTGGGTTATGGGTCCACCACGCTTCCGCTGCGCCACTCTGATATTGTTGAAATTAAACTACAATTTTTTGAAAACTAACTAACCGTCTTAGTGCCCTGATTCAGTCGTTTGTTTATAAATTTGTAGAGCGTGACATGACACAAAAAACACCTCACCGGCTCCTCTATTCAGTCGTTCGTTTATAAATCTCTGAAAATCTTAGTTCGCTCCAACTATGACCACTGAATCACTGATGATGGCAGTGAATCCGCCTCCCGCTCCTCTATTCAAGCAGGAAGAGGCTCTTGAATATGGCTGTTGGGTCTTAAGCATTTCCTTCTGCCCATTAAAATGATAGCTGTTGGGTCTTAAAGTATGTTCTAAATTGAGAAATGGGTCTTTCCTTAAAAGTTCTCGCCTGTTGGCCTATCTTTGTTTCATATTCTTATAGGTTTCACACCTTATAAAAGCGTCTTACTGGCCTCTAGTTTGGTTCGAGTGAAAGAAATTGGTTCTTAAATATTTTCTTCTACCCTGATTAAATAATTCTAGCTTCTCTTTTACGGATAATTAAAGCATGTTCTAAATCAAGAAATGGGTCTTGTGTTAATGCTCGCTTTCTGGCATTATCTTTGTTTCAGATTCTTATAGGTTTCAGTTTATAAATGTTTCTTACTAGTCTCTGTTAAACAAAGAGGAATTGCAAAAGGATAAACAAATGCTAGTGTCTCATATTTAGAAAGCATTTGATGGAGCTAAAGAGTGTCTTCGAGGGACAACTGAATATACATTAAATAATGCCAAGCTGTCAGAGTTATTTCTGTCTGAGTTACTTCCATGCTTCACTTGTTTGTTGGGGTGCGCCAAGCCCATGCAGTAGTGCAACACGTGGGCGACACATGAAGACCCAAGATAGCAAGCTACCTTCCTGCTGGTGACAGATTTGATGCATTAATAAGCTAAGGTTTAGTAGAAAAATGAAGGGAGTGAAGTGGAAAAGTTAAGAAGGAAGCCTAAGGTAAAGAACTGCTTAAGAAGGAAGCCTAAGGTAAAGAACTCCTGAACTGCTATGTCCCAAACTGCATTCTTAACATATTGTTTGGAAGGAATGCTGCACAGTTCTTCATGCTCGTTTAGGCAGTTTAACACCTGGAAATGAATCGTTGAAAGACCTCTCCAAATCATCATCAGCACTAAGCAACTTCTGGTAGAACTCACCAACACCATCATTCACACCAAGAATGGAATTCTTAATGTTATCTAGGTTCTCCAAGTCTTGTGTCTCAACTATTGTTTTAGTTGATTTACATTCCTCTATATGTTAAAAGGGTGTTGTTATTACAGCGCAAACCAGGGTTTAATCTTTTAGTTGATTTCCTTTTCTTAGCTTCTAAGAAGTAGTTAAAGTGAAATGTTACCAATTATCAATTTGAATACCTTGCTAATACATAAATGATGCGCAAAGTTGTGCTGTTGAGAAATGATTAAACATTGTAGCCTTTGTGTTTTCATGACTTACATATAACTTGTCAGAAGCTTATTAGATTTGTGATCAGTGTTATGGCATATGCATAATCCGGTAAAGCATAGGTCAAATGAACTTGAGCATAAAGTTGTTTTGGTTGAACCTGCCCATTTGCATGATTATTATGACTCATAAATTGCATACATATATCAACTGAAAATTTTCATGTTTTATTTAGTTCGTGTTGCTCCTTATCTTTCTTTGGATGCATCATCTTTTCATGTTTTATATACGGATCTTGTTACCGATGTATTATATATGTAATTACTCTACTGTTAATTCCCAAATCTCTGTGTACAATTTTGTTGTTTCATTGCCATGGTTGCTACTTTGAGGTCCTATTAAATAACCTTCCTTGGTTTTAGATGTTTCCAGCCAGTTCAGTTCAGCTCTTTTAAATTCCAGTTTGAGTGCTTGTGACCAATCTAATCTTAGACTCTCGCAAATTGTATTGAAATATCTGTTGAAAGTTTTTAATGTTAGTATTCACTATCCTTGTCTACTTTTCTCTATGTATTACAAATCTGTTTGTTTTTACCCCCCCGAGAAATTGTCGCGCTTACTTAGGTCTGTCTTGTTCTCCTCTGTTTTAGTCTTTTAGATATTTTCCCCGCAAGTGGCTTTAGGATCAACGATTCAGCACAACCACTGATAGGAAAGACCCAATTTGGTGATGGCCTTTTCTTCTGTTCTTTTGATTCCAGTTTCAGGTGTTTTATAGCCCGTTAAGAACCCCATAAAATATTAATTTTTGAAATATATATTATTGTAAATTGAAATTTAAGAAATTTATGTTTTATATAATTTCTATTATCTTAAAAAACGTACGTAAATATCAAAAAAATATAAATAATATGTTTTGTTTAGAAGAAATAGTATATAATATAATAAGCAACGTTTAGTACTTATCGAGGTACTACCCGACGGTCCCTGGATCGATTCCGAATATGGCTGCTCTATTTCAAAATAAACAAAGACTGAATAGTAAAAACAACAAACCGGAGTGTGGAAAATGTCAAACATCATAAAAAATGTGGGTTGAAAAATATCATATGTCATATAACACAGTTCGGGAAATGGCACATACAAATATCTAGTAACCAAAGAAGTCAACATATCTAGTTCGCAAAATGACACAAGAAAATGAAAAGTGCTAATAGCGCAGCGGATTGTCACCATCTCGGCGGTGGTAGACACGATCAGTATCGTGCAATCCTCGCTGCAAACTGCTCGTCCCACCCGTTAACCGTGGGATCGTGAATTTGTGATGCCGTGTTCAGGTAGTGTATACTAATAGCAGAGGCGAGCCAGGCAACAACCAAATATGCGGATAACATGTGACTATTGATATTAGAAGAGAACAACGAAACTTTAAGAAATGAATGACTATGAAATACGAAACGTACCGGAACGAAGTGATTGTTGTTGCCGACTAAAGCTATCCCATCTAACTCCTCGAAGGACGGTACTAACAGGCCTCCAGTGGCGTACAAAGGTAGGCACAACTTAGGCATCATCTGCGACAATATCACCAAAGGACGCTGGTGTAGCGTGGCAAACACCTCGCCCATGATCAGAATCTCCATCCAATAAGTAGCATCATGACACACGTGTGCCGAAGTAATTGACCCTCATGATGAGCTCATCTAAGGCAGGATAGTAATGGTACCGATGTGCATGAAACTACAACTCAACCGCCAACTCCCGTTGAACTCGTGGCCAAGCGTCTTGCCCCAAGTTCAAAAGACAAGCAAAAGATCTATACCCACAGTGACCATCACCTGCAACATTCGTGACGGCTCGTATGAAAGTAATCATGTATTCGTCGATGTTGCCAGTACCCCAATTGAAATCTACGTGAGGGAGTATCTGAGGCGGAAGCGTCGTAGGTGTTGTCGGTGAAATGACACCTATAGGCTCCGACGCTGATCAACCTCGGCCACGTCCCCTCCCATGACCCCATCCCCGACCTCGTCCTCTTCCTCTTCCTCGGCCACTAGGAGGGTCGTCGATGGCAATTGCGTTAGACTTAGTGCCCTCTTCATTGCTTTTCGCATCATCTACTTCGTTTGATGAAGATTGACCGCGATCTCGACCTCGTACTGATCCCCTGCTCCCCTCTCTATCGGCTCGATGTGGGGCCCGAGCATGCTCACGTTCCCAAGACAGAGGGTTCGTCTGACATGGGCGGCGAGTCCTCGGTCTCCCGGTCGGTCTACCGTCCTCGGGGTCAGGTGGAGTCAACGATGTATGAGAGGGACGATCCCCATCGTTGAATGCTGAGGCGATCCTCCAACGAGTATCCTCGTCCATAGCTCCACTATGGAACAACGTGATCATGCGTGATATGTCAATGCCAGCTCTTGTGAGCGGAGGGTTATCATGGACGTTGTCAACATATGGACGATCCTAATCCAATTGCTTCCAAAAAATGTGAATCTGGGACAGTTTGATCGGTATATGCATGTCCCGACAAGCTTGCATCTCATGTGTGCAGGGTAGACCGTAGACGTCCCTCCATTATCTATCTCTGCATGGTTGCGACGGTGGATCGGTTTCCATCTTCGTGTATACGTCGAACAACAAGTTGAATCATTCCTTTGACACAATATGTCAAATCCGATCGAATATCCATAGGTCGTGCGAGTCTGTCGACCAGGTGTTGTTCGCTTGCCCCATTGTATTCTTCACCTCACTAATTTGGTCCGCCATCATCAGATCGATTACTTTTATCACGTGAGTAAAATCACCTACTGCAGAGTTTAAGCTCTTCTTCAGCACCGAATGAGCGGACTCAGCCCTACAAGAAAAGTGGGACTCGCAGGTGAATATTTGTATATATTGTAAACAAATTATTTGTGTCATGAAATTTATAAGGAAAAATGAGGTGCACCTGTTCGTCGTGGTTGTACCAAAGTGTTGGATTGCATCTGTCCATGCACGAACTATATTCTCTGAGTAATCTCGCAACCATGTCTCCTCCAAATACGACATCAAACCTTCGTTGTGGCCCCACTCTTCATGCATACCCCTCCTTCGGGCGTTGAAAGTTTCAACTGATCTGGATTCAAACAGGCCATAACGTGCGTTCTTGAAACGCCCTGCAACATCAAGATTCTTCGACTTCTGAAAAGCAACTTCTTTGCATATGCGGAAGACATGCACTGTGCACAACATATGTCTGGCACTGGGAAGAACGTCTCGCAGTGCGACAATGAGCCCCAACTCTCGATCTATGACAAAAACGTTCGGAAGATTACCTCGCAGGAGGTAAATGAGTTGTTGTAAGGCCCAACTATACATCTCCTTGTTCTCGTGTGACATGAAGCAGAATCCAATGACAAAGTTCTTCTTCGTGCAAGTGAATCCAATGAACTCACACAAAGGGATCCCGTACCTACAACATGGCATATTTTAGTTTTCAAACCCTTGTCGGTAGGGGTAAACGATTAGTTTGAGATAGAAACATACACATTCGTTTGATATGTATTGTCGATGAGGGCGACGTATGGAAAGATGGCCATAAGATGGCGAGCGTTTGGATGCGCGATGAACAAATCTTGAAGCCTGTTGGATCGTCAGGGGCTCTCCTTGTAGAGTAGAAGTAACTCCTCTCCCAATACGTTAAGTGCTTCCTGCGGGATTGTTCGGTCTCCTCTCACTTCAGCTTTAAACTTTGCCCTAGCATTGTACACTTGTCGACGCGATGTGAAGTTCAACTTCTGTCGTGTCTCAACTGTCTTCTTCAAGGTGGCTAAAATCGGATTCGGTGGGGTACCAGCCACGGTAAGGGCCAATGTAGCGTCTAAGTCATCTGTATCCATCCGACCGACGTATGGGTGAGCGTCCAACGAAGCGGGAAGGTCATGGTTGTGCATGCTGCGAACAACGTCCAACCCCCATTCGCCCCGTTTGAACTCCACGCCCGAGAACGCAAACGGACACCCCTCTATCTTCGAAATGGCTCTGCGATTGTTCCCGATGGCCACATCTCTGGCAACTCTCAGCCTCTTGCGGGGAGTGTACTCGTCGTACTTCTTACATGCGAGCAACACACTGCCACGCTTTGCAGGAGTGCTCCTCCAAGATCCCACGAGTGGTTGATCCTTTCCAAGCGTGGGGTCTTTGGCACGTTGCTTGAGTAGTCATTCGTATTCCCGGTCTTTGCGGAAAAGCGTTGTTAACGCTGGCAACTTGTCACGTCCACCGCATGTGTATGCGGTGGTGCCCCCCTATGGAGTTCTCCTTACCCCAAAACCCCTATTTATATACCCCCGCAGTCAGCTTTGGGACTGCGGCAAATAAAAATGTCCACATTACAAACCTACAATCGATCATTAGGAGATCTCAATTACAAGGTTACCTTGATTCATCATAACGAGCCTAGGTGGCCGGATGAATGCACCTGTCGCCATCCCTCATACACGGAGGGACATTCGTGCATTATACTTCGCTTGGAGTGTAAATCGAACATTGTGGTAGCTTCCCCCATTGAGTTCACTTGTTCTCATTATTACGACGACAGAGGAGACCCCAAGTCGTATTACATAACGACCGAGGCGGAGATCGTCTGTCGTCCGCTGACGTATTTTCATCATAATTTCATTACTGTAAACTCTCTCGAGATTAGTCAGCATGGAACCGAGAATCTACGATCGTTCAACGACAACGAGAGACGCGTGGTTTCAACATGATGAGGATTGAATTTTCGCTTAAGGAGACGACATCATCGGTTGGTAGCTGTTAGATGTATTGCGAGTAATGTAGGTAGTGGTAGTGGCGTTAATTTTAGAATTGCTTGTATGAAACGCCAATTGACAATTTGGTTGGTCTTGTAATGAAATTTCACCACGTTAATTTTGTCATTGGTAAATGAAATCTCATCTTCAAGTTCTTAGGTTACAGGGTTTAATACAACAATAATAGAGCATTTTTTCCAACAACACACCGCAACACTAACTACAGTTGAGGTAAAAATGCTACGGAACAACTACCAACCGACTCCTCTACAATGTGCGGGTAAATCTGGATCTCCAGTCGGTTGAATGCGTACTTCTTCAATTTCTCATGTCTCGGACGCACTGCGTTGTCCATAGCGTACCTTGCAATTCATAATGTGCAGCTCAGTCTGACATCGGTGAAGATGTCGCTAATTAAGCATTTGATTGCCTCCACCGCCTCACGGTAGTATGACTCATGGTCCTCTGTGTACGACGACTCTCCTTTCACGCATTCGAGTTCCACCGGCTCTGAGAATGCGAACGTATCGCCTTGAATGCCTTTATAGCATACGACATGAAAAAGACAGCATGGAAATGTCGAACACCGCCTCCTATACTGGCAGTTGCACAAATAATCCTCGTACGACCGAGAAAATTTGTCAACCACAATTTTGAACCGTATCCTAGAACTTGTCTCTCCTTCAAACTCCTCTATCTTAACCATTTTGTTTTGTAGTGACATAGACATAGGGTGGGGCACCACATTTATAGGCCTCTCACCTCCAAATTTACACATGCGGTGGACCCACCGCATGTGTTAGCGGTGTATCCTGTATATAAGTGTCTTGCCCCGCCCGATTTCCCTACACTTGTTCAACGCACTAATATTTTTTGGACACGTGAAATGTGTGATGATAGTTATGCTAAAACGATGAACTATTATCACGTCTTTGACGTTGTCATGCGGATGGACGTTACCCATTTCCCATGTACCAGTCTAACGGTCATGTGCGCGTACGACTATCTGATGAACATGTCAAAGGCGTTATGATAGTTCTAGTACACCGATGAATTATCATAACGTCTTTGACATTGTCCTGCTGATGGAACTGTGCCAAAAAAAATTCCAAAAGACGACGTTGTGCTACACCGACGAAGGTATGACCATTCGATGGACACGTTCAAGGCGTTATGATAGTTCTAGTACATCTATGAATTAATATAACGTCCTTAACGTTGTCCTGTAGACGGAGGTGCATAACTCGACCGCAGGAAGGGGCAGAGCGTGATGGAATGAGTAATAACCGAGAAAAAAATTCCAAAGGAAGGGGCAGCCAGCATGCTGCCCCTTTCCTTTGGGTCTATCAGGACCCACCGCATGCACATGTAGTGGAGAAAAAAGAAAAAAAAATAGAATGGTTTCAGTCCGAACCTACGATCGATCAGTAAGTGATTTCGATTACAAGGTTACCTTGATTCGTCATAAGGAGCCCAGGTGGCCGGAGGAATGCACCTGTCGGCATCCATCTTACACGATGGGAAATCCGTGTGTTATCCTTCAGTGTCAATGTGAAACAGACACTGACGTAGCTTATCCAATTGAGTTCGCTTGTGCGCATTGTTTTGACGACGTACAAAGGACTTCCAGAGTCATATTACTTATCAGCGGAGGCGGAGATCGTCGGGAACATTCTGATGTATTTTCATTACGATCTCATAAGTCATAACCACATGCGCTCTAGAGATTAGTCAGCATGTAGTCGAGAAGTGAATGTCTTTCAACGAAAACGAAAGACGTTATGCTTTCAACGAGATGAATATTGAATTTTCGCTGAAGGAGACGACATCGTCTGTAGGCAGTTGCTATACGTCTATATTACCAATTATGTAGTATGTGCGTAATGTATTAATTTTCGCTACTTGGTAATGTTGTTCGTGTAAATGTACTTTAATCATTAATCATGGGTAAATTATATTTTTCAATTTCAATTAGATCGAACTCGGTTTATGAAATACAATTTTTTCTCCAAATTAAATATACCAATTACTAACACACATTGCTCACTACGACTATATGGTACCATATGGTACGGAACAACTACCAACCAACTCGTCTACATTGGTCGGGAAGATTCGAATCTCCATTCGATGGAATGAGTGCTTATTCAGTTTGGCGTTTGCACGACGCACTACTCTTTCCACTCGCTATATATAGCGAACTGGTCATACCGACATCGAAGAAGAACTCGCTAATAAGCCATTTGATCTCCTCAGTCACCTGAACATAGTATGCCTCAGGGTTCTATTTGTACGAATGCAACCTGGTCATACAGGCATCCGAGAAGAACTCTCCCTGCACGCACTCTAGGTCCACCGAGTGCGAAAGCCTGAATAGATCGCGTTCGAAGCATACCGAAATACCCCGAAGTATTTTTGGGTATTTCATTTTTAGTTTAAATAAATAACAAATAATTTTATGATAATTCTTAGTGTTATATTATTATGTAAAAACTAGTTTCATCATTATTGTTAGTTTTTAAGAAGATTATATAAAGTTTTATAATAAGTATGTGATTTTATATATAAAAAAAAACAAAGATTCTAATTGTTAAAATCATATTTTGATTTTATTCAAATATGTATAATTTTATGTTAATATATTATTATTATTATAATATTATTATTAATAAAATGATTTACATAAAGTTAGTTGGAAGTCTTGTAGTAAAATGTTTTAAAATAATTTTATTACTCTCAATAAAATAAATATAATTTTCCTTAAGAATTTAATTAGAAACTTGGGTTATATTTATTTAAAAGGTAGTTTAATTAAGAGAATTTGATTAGATAACTCAACCAAACTAATTATTTGAGAGGGATTATTATTCTCTATAGTTGAAATAATTTTAATCAAATAAAATTAACTAGTACTTTTCCCGCACCTTGTACGGGTGAGTATTTTTATTGAAATGTACCGTTTTAGTTCCCCCTCGTACTATGAATATATTTCATTTCATTTGAATTATTGTCATGTTATCAATTATAACCCTCGTTATAATACAATAACACTTACAATCACAAACAAAAGTCTCATGAAAAAAGCAATGAAAAAACGCTCTCTCCTCTCTCTAGAAATCTAGAGAGAGGGAGCAACCCAAAATAGAAAAAAAAAAGTTCCAAGTTCCTAAACTGGAAGTGATAGTAGAACACAAAAATGGGGGATTTAGTTGCTGCTCTAATCTGGTAGCAACTTGGCTATGTTGTTTACTGGTTTTGATCGGCCTACGCTTTGGTAGATAAGATTTGAGAAACTAATGAATGGAGTTTATCAAGTGTAAGTGGCCATAAACGCCCCTTTGTGAGCTTTAAATACCCTCCTCCGGGAGCCCCAAATCTCCTCCGGGAGCTCTAAATCTCCTTCGGGAGCCCACACCCAATCCCTTAGGGGTTTTCGTATGCTTTCCGATTCGATTGGCCTTCTCTGCCTGCGAGTTTCTTGGTCTTTCGGCCTGGGTTCTCAACGGTTGTCCACAGTTTGTCGGCGGTCTATGCACCGCTCCATCACGGCCCTTGTCTGGCTGAGTTCGGTTGCCCGTCGTCGACCAATTACAATCTCCTCTCCGACTTACCTTTTCCTAGTCCGGCGGAAGCTTTCGTCTGTCCGTCGCCACCCAAGTTCTTCATCTTCTTCCTCCTCTAATTTTTGTTTCAATAGAGTCTAAAATTACTTTGGGGCTTTTATTGATTTTTCTCTCCTTCCCCCGAAACTGCAATCGATTGGACTGTCCCGTCCCTCTTTCTTCCCTCTGGGTCGATTGTTCAGATGGTGTGCGCTCCGGTGCCGATCTGTTCAAACCTGCTGGACGGCTTCAGTCCCTGCGGCTCCGTTGGCCTCGCTCGCTGCCGGTGCGTGGGAGGTCTCCTCGCCTCACTAGACCCATGCCGTACTGCTCGTCCGGTGTCCATGGCGTCCGTCGTTCCTCTGTTGTTCCATCACTCCGCGCTCCTCCCGGGTTCCTTCGCTCTTCCCTGCTCGTTGGTTTCCCGGTTTGTGGTTGTGCGGGCCGTTGTTTGCTTTTTTGTTGCCTAATCGGTGTGCCGGCTTTGCCTGGTGACGGTCGGTCGTTGCTCCCTCCGCCGGGGCTCGGCCTGGTTGTTTGCTCTTTCCAGGCTTCTAGGTTTCCATTTGGTGGATGTTTGTGCTTCGGGCCCCTTTCGGGTTTTGACTTGGGCCCTAAGGTGGCCCGGATTTGGATTTGGGGTTCCTTGGCCCATTGATTGCTGCTGGCCCTTTACTAATTTGGGGTGAACATTTTAAATCTGAAATTATAAGTATTTAAGTCTTAAATAAACTTTATAAGCACGTAAATGCCAATAACTAGCTATAAATTATAATCTGTGTGCAAATTATAAGTATTAAAACTCCCGTAATGGTTATATAAATCCCGAAAGGGGTAGGAAAATAATTTTAAGAATAAGTTGCACACAAATTTTCGTTGGATGCTTGATTTTCCCTTATTGATCTGTTTATGTTCGTTCGTTTGGCGTCGGGTCGTTGCTTAGGTGTGGTGGCGTTTAGTTTCGAGGTGGGTTGCAGTATCGGGCTGCCAGTATGATCGTGAGGATTGTGGTTGTGTTCGTGGTCTTCGAAGATCCCTCATCTAGGTGGGGGCAACGTCGGTGATCCACACTTCCCCTGGTTTCGCCCTTTCCGATAGTGGGTTACTGTTCTCCGCCATCTCGACGTCGAGTCGCCGTGTGAGTCGTCGCACTCCCCCGCGTTCTCGGCATTCGTGGCCCGCCCTAGATCTCCCTCGACTCCTCTGCCGACGGACGACTTTTTCGGGTTGTTTGGGCTTTTTCTTTCATCTTTGCTTATTTGTGTATTTAGTATGTTGTTTGTTGACGGCTAGTCCGTCTGCCGATTCGCCGGCCTCTCGAGTTTCAGGCCTGTATGAACTCGAATTTTTCCTTATCAAAAAAAAAAAAAAAAAAACAAACAAAAGTCTCATAATTACGGTCAAGTTTGATATCTTAAATAAAATATTCGACACATTAAATTTCTACTAACATATTGCTCTTGCTTCTTGTCATGTTGTTCTTCGAAATCTTTGATTATCATGATGAAATACTTTTTTATTGAGACAATCGATACTTCAAATTTGACAAAAAAATAGTAAATCACCCGCTTATACGCTTCTCCTAGTATCCATCCTAATTGAAGACAAAGAAAAGAAACCTTATAGTTTTTAGCTTAAGAAAGCCGAATTCAGATCCTTTATGATATTTTATCCATTACACAACATTCTACACTTTTTAAATTGATCTAAATTATAAACCAAATTGATAAAGATACCCTAAGTTTAAATGTATAAACCCTATATAGCTAAAGAATTTTAAAAATGATATTTAGTGTGTGTTTTTATAATACTTAGACCCTTAATTAGAAAAAAAGGAACTCTATTTGTAAGTGTATAAACATTAAGAGGCCAAAACATTAAAGAAATTTATAGATATCAATAATCAAGGCTCCAATTATTGATCGGAAGAAACATAGTTTTAATTTATAGATATTTTTAATTTTAAATATCTGTAATTGTAATCTTAGAAATTTTTTCTTTTTTTACCGGCGACCCTCTGTGTAGGTCATTCAAGCCATCTTTTGATGGCTTAAAGATCGCCGGGTCGATCTTCTAGATCGCTGAGTCGATCTACTTCTTGCCTACTGTAAAAAAAAAAAGAAAAGAGGCCAAAACATTAAAAAAATGTTATACCTCTCAAATTGATGGAATGTGAAAATCAGTTGGGCATGACTTGTGTATGTAGAAAAAAAATTATGAGTACTCGGTTAGGTTTTAGATGCAAGAAATTGATAGATCGTAAATGATAACTAATCAAAATAACATTCTTATAGTTGGTGTTTTGTATGAAAGATTTGAAAAAAAACTCGCACATATAAGGAATTTTTTTTTGCATCCTTATAAAATTAGAAGCAAATTCTTTAAAAAAAAAAAAAAGGTCCACATGTCCCTTTTTTTAAAAAAATTTAAGCATTTATTTTTACATCAATTTATCATCCCACGTTCTCAATGAATTATTAGGAAACCATGTTCACAATTTATTTGTAAAAGCAATTTATCAAATTCTCTCAATTTCTTCCATTTTCACCATACCCACGCTTAATAATCGTCGAAGGAAACGATTCAATTCGGCATCCACAAGATGTGGTTATGAGATCCATTCAAATAAGACTACAATCACAAGGAAGAAGTGTGGTGGAGATGGAGATTGCCTCAGAATCACGACATCCGTAAGGGTGGCGACAGATGATTGATTGGGGCAGAGTTCGTGGTGGAGATTCAGCTTGGCTAGATCTCGCTCTCTCAATGACGCAGGTACTCAATGGAGAATTTACTATTTAATCAAGCCCAAAAATAAGGAGAAAAAAATTAGCTCCAATCCAAAATACAAAGTAATACCAATCTCACTACTTACTAAATTAAAATCCAATGGCAAAAAGAAAAATAGAGACCTCACATCAGGGCTTATAAAAAAATTTGTGCACATTCCAACAGAGACCTCACAACATTTCCAAATAAAATTTGTGCACATTCCAACAGTTTCTCCATTTTGAAGAATTGCAAATTAATTTTTTAATTGTAAATTAATTTTTAATTTTTTTTTTGAGAAGATAATTTTTAATTGAAAGTTGATGCACTTCTCCATTTTAATTTTTTGAAGAATCGTTGAAGAAGCCGCCACAACCTTCTCGCTCATCGATGTTTCATTATAACTTTGAGGGAGATTTGGTATATTCCGGAATTTGAAACAAATTAGTGATGGTGATTTCAAACAAATTATTATAACTCTACCTGCTACAATTAGTTCATAAACTTAAATAAATCAGTGATGGTTGTACACTTGTACCTACCATAGTGGCAAGCATGCTTGAATTTGCAGCTCCATCGCTTTCGCGTGGTGGACGATATGGTATATTCGTAACCAATATGTGTTTAGGCAGGTACCAGTCCCTCCTAGGGACGCCGTATTGAAACTTATTGCTACACATGAGATAAATTGGTGTAACTGATAGATTACATAGGTCTCCTATTGTATAGTGGGCTGAAAGCCCGTTAAGGCCCAATACCTTGTAACCTATATATATGTTATATCAATGAATGGAAACCCTCAAGGAGGACATTACAATCAATCTCATGATCTCACATGGTATCACAGCCTAAGATCCAAAGACCCTAAATTCTTTTTCTCCAACCCTAGCCGCCACCTCCTTCTCTCTCCCCTCGCCGTCTCTCTCATCGCCGCCAATCTCCCACCGTCGGCCAAACCCTAGCGCGCCCGCGCCACCTCCCAACGCGGCCGCGCCACATCCCACCGTCGCCCCCCCCCCTCCTTCTCTCTCTCGCTCGCTAGCCCTTCTGCACCCCGCCCTTAGCCTTCCCTTCTCATCCCAATGGCTAACCCACAACCTACCGACCCTATTAAGCCACCCTACCATTCCGCCCTCACCATCTCCAACATCAAAAATTGCATCCCTATCATTCTTGATCATGAGTCCAGTACCTACACCATGTGGTCGCACCTTTTCACGACCCATGTTAAGGCTCATAAAGTCCTCCACCACATCGACTCCTCCGCTAACCGCCCTGCAAGCGAAGACGACGATCTCTTCGCTCAACTTGACACCATTGTTCTTCAATGGATCTTTAACACCATCTCAAAAGATCTTTTGACCACCATCCTTGACCCCAAAGACAACGCCTTGAAAGCTTGGAAGAAACTTCAGGATCTTTTTCAAGACAACAAGTCCACCCGTGCTGTCTATCTCGAGCACGAATTCTCAGGTTGCAAGCTTTCCTCTTTTCCGTCGATATCTGCCTACTGTCAGCACATCAAGACCCTGGCTGATCAGCTCGACGTTGTCGACTCTAAACCCAGTGCCACCCGTCTGGTTCTCCAGGTTCTCTCTGGTCTCCCTCCTGAATACAACGCTGCTGCTACTCATATCCAGCAGACAGAGCCTCTCCCTACATTCGAGAAGACCCGGTCTCAACTGATCCTGGAGGAGACTCGCATTCAACGTCAGACAACCGACGCCGCCAAAGACAAGACGGCATTGGTCTCATCCAGCGACATCATCGAACAACTCGCCCTCCAGCCTGGCCGCACCAACGATCAGCAAGGACCTAGAGGCGGCGGGCGCGGCCGCGGCCGCGGCAGAGGCCGCGGCGGCCGCAGCACCTGGCGCCCGCAGCAACATGATAACCGCCACCCCTCTTGGTACCCCAACCCTGGCTACCCTCCTTGGATGCCCTATGGCTACCCCGGTGCGTCGTTTCGTGGACCTGCCCCGCATCCCAACCGCCAGCAGGGCTTGTTGGGTCCTGCTCCCCGTCCATCGTCCGATCAGGCATACCCGACTGATGTGCACAACGCCTTCTCTTCCATGCAGCTGACACCTCCTGACGGCTCTTGGTACATGGACACTGGCGCTACCTCTCATATGACGAACTCCTCAGGTACTCTCTCATCTCATTCTTTTAAGGGTCCTGCTCATTCTATTATCGTTGGCAACGGTGGTCGCCTTGCTACTTCGGGCATTGGCCACACCACACTACCAACCCCTACCAATCCTTTGCACCTAAACAATGTCCTTATTGCCCCCAAACTTGTCAAAAACCTTATCTCTGTCCGTCGGTTTACCACTGACAATGATGTTTCTCTTGAGTTTGATCCGTTTGGTTTCTCTGTGAAGGATCTTACTACGGGGGTTACTCGCCTGAGATGTAATAGCACTGGGGAGCTCTATCCTGTGTCGTCGCCTTCACCATCCAGCCCGTCAAGTCCAGTCGCCCTCTCGGCATCATCATCCAGTCTTTGGCATGCTCGTCTTGGTCATCCCAGTCCTGCAGTTTTAGATCTACTTCGTTCTAAGAGTCTTTTCATTTGTAATAAAGAGCACCGCTCTGGTTTATGTTCTTCTTGTCAGTTAGGCAAGCATGCCAGACTTCCGTTTCAGCGTTCTTTAAACACTACTTTCGCACCTTTTGATATTATTCATAGTGATATTTGGACATCTCCTGTGCCTAGCAAGGAGGGTCATAAGTATTACCTTTTGTTTCTGGATGATTTTACACACTTCTTATGGGTTTTCCCTTTGCACTTTAAATCTCAAGTGTTCCCTATCTTTGCCAAATTCCATGCTTACATTAAAACACAGTTTCACACCTCTGTCAAGTGTTTCCAATGCGACAATGGCCGTGAATTTGACAATAAAGATTTCCACACTTTCTTTAATACCAATGGGATCTCCTATCGCTTATCCTGCCCCTACACCTCGCAACAAAATGGCAAAGCCGAACGTGTCATCCGCACCATCACCAATATGATGCGCACTCTTCTCTTCCACGCATCCATTCCCCTCCCTTATTGGCCTTACGCCTTGGCCACCACATGTTACCTCCTCAACATTCTCCCTACCACCACCCTCAACCATCGCTCACCGTTTCAGGCACTGTATTTCGCTTTGCCCATATATGATCACCTTCGTACATTTGGTTGCTTATGCTTTCCCAATCAAGCATCCACCGCCCCCCATAAGCTTCACCCTCGCTCTACCCCTTGTGTCTTTCTTGGCTACCCGTCTGATCATCGCGGTTACATTTGCCTTGATATCAAGACTCACAGGATCATTCTCTCTCGCCATGTCACCTTTGATGAGTCGCGATTTCCCTTCGCGTCTCCCACACCCCCTGTGTCGTCGTCAGAGTCTGAGTCACCATTTCCTCACTTCATTCTTCCCCAGAGCTCTCCCGGTGCTCCTGCGTCTCCCCCTCCCCCACCTCCCTCGCCACCCCCCACAACCAGACCTCACACCCGCAGCGTCTCCGGTGTCTTCAGACCCCGACAGATCGTCTCCATGACCACCGACCATCACCCCGCTATCCACAGTCCTCAAGCATCATCCCATCCCCTACGTGCGGCGCCCGCCGCAAGATTCCCCCCCTGGCGGCGCCCGCCGCACCCCCAGCTGCGGCGCCCGCCGCAAGATTTCCCCCCCTGGCGGCACCCGCCGCAATAACCCCGCCCCTCCCTCCCCCAACGTCCCAAGCTGGCGCGCCCGCGCCCCACCCTGGCGCGCCTGCGCCCCGACCTGACGCGCCCGCGCCCCAAGCTGGCGTGCCCGCGTCCTTCGCTGGCGTGCCCGCGTCCTTCGCCTCTCATGCCCCCATCTTTCCCGACTCCCTTTCACCCTCTGCCTCCGCCCAGACCTCCCTCTCCCCCGTTCCCACCTCCCACAAAACCGCCCTCCTAGACCCGAATTGGCAGGCGGCTATGCTCGACGAATACAGGGCCCTTACGAAGAATGACACTTGGGTTCTTGTGCCTCGCCCTCCTGAGGCGAACGTCATTCGCTGTATGTGGCTCTTCCGTCACAAGTTCCGCTCTGATGGGACATTGGAGCGCTACAAGGCCCGTCTGGTGGTTAACGGTAGATCTCAACAGGCCGGTATTGATTGTGATGAGACCTTCAGCCCTGTGGTCAAGCCTGCCACTATCCGAGTGGTCCTGAGTCTGGCACTGTCACGCAACTGGGGCATCCATCAGCTGGATGTCAAGAACGCCTTCCTGCATGGTCATCTGAATGAGACGGTTTACATGTTTCAGCCTCCGGGGTTTGCTGATGCTGAGCGTCCAAAGCATGTCTGTCTCCTCAAGCGCTCTCTGTATGGTCTGAAACAGGCTCCACGGGCATGGTTCCAGCGGTTTGCGTCTCATCTGCTCCGCTTGGGTTTCACTGGCAGCCGATCAGATACGTCTCTGTTTATCTATCGCAGAGGCTCGGACTTGGCTTTCCTGCTGCTCTATGTCGACGACATCATTCTCACCGCCTCTTCTGATGCTCTTCGAACGTCCATCATCTCGAGGTTGAGTGCGGAATTCGCCATGTCTGATCTAGGTCCGCTGTCTTACTTCTTGGGAGTTGCTGTTCAGCGGCATGCGTCTGGTCTCTTTCTCTCACAGAGTAAGTATGCTGCTGAGATTGTTGCTCGGGCTAAGATGGTCAACTGCAATCCCGTCGCAACCCCAGTCGATACATCCAACAAGCTCAGTGCTCATTCTGGTCCTTTGGTTGATGATCCGACACTGTACAGGAGCCTCGCTGGTGCTCTTCAGTATCTCACTTTCACCAGACCTGATATCAGTTACGCCGTCCAGCAGATCTGCTTGTTCATGCATGCCCCTAGGGAACCTCATTTCCAGGCTTTGAAGCGGATCATTCGGTACATCAGCGGCACCCTCGAGCTCGGCACCACCATCACTCCTTCCTCTAAGCTTGATCTTGTGGCGTACACTGATGCGGATTGGGGTGGTTGTCCTGACACACGTCGCTCCACGTCTGGTTACTGTGTCTTCCTCAATGACACTCTTGTGTCTTGGTCAGCCAAGCGTCAGTCCGTCGTGTCTCGCTCCAGCGCTGAAGCCGAATACCGGGGTGTTGCCAACGTTGTCTCTGAGTGCTCTTGGCTCCGCAATCTCCTGCTTGAGCTACGATGCCCCTTACAGAAGGCCACTCTGGTCTACACTGACAACGTCTCCGCCGTCTACCTGGCTAGCAACCCAGTCCAACATCAACGCACGAAGCACATTGAGCTTGATCTCCACTTCGTCAGGGACAAGGTTGCCATTGGACATGTCCGCGTTCTACATGTCCCGTCCTCTTATCAGTACGCTGATATATTCACCAAGGGTTTACCTAGACAGTTATTCATTGATTTTCGTTCCAGTCTCACTGTACGGACCCCTCCCGTTTCGACTGCGGGGGTTTGATAGATTACATAGGTCTCCTATTGTATAGTGGGCTGAAAGCCCGTTAAGGCCCAATACCTTGTAACCTATATATATGTTATATCAATGAATGGAAACCCTCAAGGAGGACATTACAATCAATCTCATGATCTCACAGTAACACTCACCAATATGACAGTACATTAGATGGTAACACCACCCTCCATTCACAAAGCGTCAGACTTCCCGTAAAGAAGAATAAAACCCGTCATATCAAGTGGCGCAAACCACCGAAAGGTACATTCAAACTCAACTTTGACGGATCGACCCTAGCTGATAACAGTAGCACCGCAGGTGTGATTATCCGGGACTGGAATGGACAACCAATACACATAGGCTATAAACAATTAGGTATTAAGAGCGCGCTTCAAGCCGAAGCCCTAGCACTCAAACTTGGGGTACAACTGGCCCTACAATTACATATTGAGAAAATTCAGATTGAAGGAGATTCCAACATAATTATTAACCATCTCAACAACAAGTCCAGATGCCCATGGGAAATCGAACTGATCTTGTCAGACGTACAATTTCTCTTATCAACTCTGAAAGAAATTTCTTTCATTCATGTTCCCCGTATTGGCAATAGAGTGGCTGATAAGGTTGTACACCTTAGCCACTCTGCCAGGGGCATTGAGATTTGCAACAATCCCGGTCTTACTGACCTCATCCGCAAGGATGCTTTCGGGTAGAGTATACTCGCCCGAACTTTTTCCTAATCAAAAAAAAAAAAAAAAAAAAAGAAGAAAGAATTTGCAGCTCCAACAAATTGTTGAACAGAACTTTCAATTACTTAGCTAGAGGATAATACCATTTTTTTTCAATGAAAAAATACAAATTAATAGCTTGTGCATCGGAAGGAACAACGTTTTCTTTCCAACTTACAAGCCGAAGGATTTGGCAAATCTTTTTACTTTTCCAACCGAGATTGGTGCTGCAACAAATTTGGATACATATCGAACAATAAATTAAGGCGATCATAAGTACTCCTATATTACCCCCTAATTGAATTTCTGAAGCCAATCTCTATCTCATTCTACGTCGCCTCCTCCCTCTTCCTCCACCTATTCCTCCTCCTCCTTGGCCGCCGCCGCCCCGTCCCCCTGGCCCCCCTCCCGGCCATCCACTCCCTCTTCATGGCCCTCCTCTCCGCCGTCATCTTCTCCGGCATCCTCCTCTTCGCTGCCGCCGAGATCCGGGAGACCCGGTTGTTCTGGAGGCGATCCAAGACCCCCATCCAGCGGCTCCTCTGCTTCCCACTAGGGACCCGCCCATCGGGCCGAGTCTTCTTCTGATCCTACGCCTTCTACCTCTCCCGCTTCCTCCGCCTCTCCCAAACCTTGTTCTCCGTTCTCCCGATCCCACCTCTTCAGGCGGCCCGTGGTGGTCCTGATGTCCTTCCTCTGGCTGGAGTTCTCGCAGTCGTTCCAAGTCCGACGATTCTTTGGAAAACCCAAACCCTAAAAATTTGTGGAAAAAACTGGCGGAGAAGATGAAGGTGAAGTGGCCGGCTTTAATAAATTGGGAGTGGAACTGTATTGGGAGAACATGGAAGTAGAAAAGAAGAAGCAGTTGAGGGGAGAACGTGGGAGAAAGACTACAAATTAGGGCTTCTTAGTTTTACTCAGGGATTGAAGCGGTTGAGGAGAGAACGTGGGAGAAAGGCTAATTTCTTAGTTTTCCTCAAAGAGGACACGTGGCTCATTCTTTTACAAAGAGCCTGCTTCTAAAATAATAAGTATAAGGGGTAGATTATTTTTATTTCTTATCTTAATTTGGTGAGAACTATCTCTTAACCCTAATCAACCTATTTCTCTACGACTCTACCCCATACTCTTGAAAATCGGCCGCTTCTCCTCTTGGAAACTAGACCATATTTCTGCATTCTCCTCCTTCAAATCTTCAACTCTTAGGATCAATCAATGTAGAGGTATGTTTTATTCTTCCATCTTCTTCTTTCTATAAACTACATAGTTTTCCTATATTATTTCAATACAAGGGACTGATTTATTACAAGAATTTAGTTTTACAGATGATTCCTCTATCCATACGAGGGTACTGATCAGTTAATCGTTGGTAATGGTAAGGGTTTACATATTTCACGAATTGGAAAACTTCATTTCAATACAACCAAGACTTATACTTTTGATGATGTGCTTTGTGTGCCTCAAATCTCCAAAAATATTATTCGGAAATTTCGCCAGGTGCCCTCGAGGTATTGCGTTTTTCACGAGGTATACAACTCTTTTGCATATTTCTCATGGTACCCCTGACGTTTGTATATATTTCGTCTCGCGCCCTTCCTCGGTTAAATTTAACCGAAGCTCAAACCTCCGTCTGTTTTAATTAAAAAAATAAAAAAGAAAGAAAGAAAGAAAGTACGATTGAAGCGATGAAGGCGACACTGAGAAAGAGAAGGAGAAGGAGAAGGCAACGTGATAAGCGAGAGAGAGGCCGGTGATTTTCGCGTGGTACTGGACGCCGCTAGCGCCGGAGGGATAGACTAGAGGAGGGACGACGACGACGACTGTGAGCTCTTGATTGCCTTGGTAACAAAGACGATTCTTTCACACGAGAGAGAGGGAGTCAATTCGATCGGAGACCGACGACACAAGGAAGGAGAGGAATTTAGATAGACTAGAGGAGGGACGGCGACAACGATTGTGAGCTCTTGATTGCCTTAGTAAGTCATTTTTGAAAATTCCTGAAATTTTGTGTTTCGAATTAGGATTTTCAGTTTGAGTTTATGAATTTGAGTGTGGAATTTAGATAGATGTGGACTGAAATCTAGATAGATTTGAATTCGAGTTTGAGTTTGTAAATTTGGGCATTAGGGCTTCAGTTACAGTGAATTCGAGTTTGGAATTCTTTGAATTACTAGTGTTTGAGTTGATGGAATCTGACCTTCACCTAATGATGATCTCACTCCGGAACATCATCAATTTTTCCTGTACCTACTTCTTCATGGTCTAAAATATATACTTGCTAATGCTGATTGCAAGGTGGAGATTTGTGATTTTGGGCTTGCTAGTGTATCATTTGATGATGCACCATCAGCTATATTTTGGGCGGTTTGTATTCATCGATGTTGGCTATATGCTAGTAACTTCATTGTGCTGAATATACATGAAATAGCTTGCTCATTACTATGTTACATCTTCAGGATTATGTCGCAACTCGGTGGTATAGTGCACCTGAGCTTTGTGGCTCCTTCTTCTCTAATGTAAGTATACATAGTGATTTAATTACTGTTACAGTTCTTATCAACTTGTGCTGGCTGATCATTTAATTACTGTTACAGTTCTTATCTGACCTTGAAATGATCATTCTTCTTGATAGTTCCCGAGTTCATTCTTTGATATTACAATGTGATGTCCGATTCTTGAATATCACCCCAAAATGCTGGAAGAGTACCTTCAAGGCAGTAGTCAATGTCAAACTAGTTTCTTGTATCCAAGGTCAGATATTATACGTGTTATGGTTGCTCTATTTCTAGTGTAGAAGGCCTATTGTCTCTTGATCTCCATTTATTTACACTACTCACTTTGGCTAGTATGTTTCAAATAACTCTGTGGTGGACAGTTAAAAAATGCATAATTAGTAACTAGGAATCATTTTCCAGGGGAGCTGTATGCAGCCTATTTATGGCTATATAAGAGGATTTCATCCTTGTGTGCATCTATATAATAATATATGTATAAGAGGATTTCATCCTTGGTTTATTATCAATTAATCATTCTACACCCTATGCTACTTTGAGTGTGATCAATTGCAAAGTCGAAAAGTCCAATTTGTGCTAGCCTGAATGAATGTTTATATTGATCCAGTGGAGTGAACCAATTTAAACAGCAATTTGCTCATTTCTAGAGAGCTATCTTTGCCAATGAATTCAAGATACCTGCACACCACATTTTATAAAGCCTATTAGCTCAGCTGGTCGAGCGATGTGTTTATACACATAAAGGTGGGTTCGACTCCCACATAGGCTAAAGTGGAATAAGGATTGAAACCTTAAATCCGAATAGCTTTCAATCTATTAGTTTATTTCATAAGCTATTTTACAATGCATCTTGTTTGTTGTCATAATCTATTTTTGCTATCATAAGCTATTTTACAATATTATAAGCTATTTTTACAATGCATATTGGTTCTAGAATTCGGTTAGCCTATGTGGGATTCGAACCCACATCTTTGTGCATGAGCACAATGCTCTTCCGTTTGAGCTAATAGGCTAAAAACAACACCCATATTGTCAACTCAATCATGTAGTTAAACTTCACAAAATTATAAAGCTAAGCTAACAACAAGCTTGTTTATTTTCCAAAATCACCAATCCTAGAAATAAACCACACAACTAGGCATTAGCAAGTATATATTTTAGTCAACAGAAGTTCTTTTTACTCAAAGCACAAGTTCCAGTTAGCAGCAATGATCAATGGTTTTCTTAAAACAGAATTGAAACTACATTGTACCTTCCCCGTCAACATGAATGCTGCCACCTTCTAAAATCATGGAATGAGGAAACCTTGGTAGACTTTCAACACCCAAAATCTAGTGGTGAAAGAACGGTTAACAATCATAAAAGTTGGGTTGAAATTACGTACTATTTGATAATTGATAAAATTCACTAACTAACCTGGCTCCCAATCCCAATTCAATTCAAGAACGGGTACTACTAAACCTGATTCTTTATTGCTATTAGAGTTTGAATCAATAACAAGTACCAAACTTAATTCTCAAATTCCAAATCCTCCACAGATGCTTAGAAAATTAGGGATAAAAAATCTCAAAGAGAGAAAAATAAAGATCAGTACGTGCAGTATAATTCCAATTGCACACAGTCATCACTCTCACTTCACGGATTCGGGGCTTTTGTGGATTAATCATCATTCAGTCGAATTCATCCAAGTGAATCAGATTGGGGAAGATTTGTGGACGGTGAATTAGATTGGGGACGATTTATGGAAGGTTCGGCACCAAATACTCACCTGCCTCAGCCCTAACCCCCAAATTCCCAAACCCTAGAATAGGGTTCGGCACCAAAGACTCACCTGCCTCTCCTTCGAGCAGCAGCGGCGACGTTCTTCTTCGAGTCGCGGATCCGACCTGGCTTGACGACCTTCTTCGAGCAACAACTTGTCTCCTTCGCGTTCTTGCTCTCTTCGCTCTCTTGTCTCCGTCCTTTCCTTCTTTTCTTTTTTTTTTTCAATGGAGAACTAACGGAAAATCACAAGGTCCGTTAAATTTAACAAGAAGGGGCGCGAGACGAAAATTTTAAAAACCTCAGGGGTACCACGCGAAATATGCAAAAGAGTTGTATACCTCGCGAAAATTGCAATACCTCAGGGGCACCTCGCAAAATTTCTGAATATTATTTCTGTTGCAAAATTCACTGCCCAAAATAATGTCTCTGTTGAATTCTTACCCACTTGGTTTCGTGTCAAGGATCTGCGCTCGGGCCAAACCTGGCTTAAAGGTCCTCTCCAGGATGGTGTTTACTCATGGCCAACTTCTTCTTCACCGTACGCTTTCTCAGCCCGTCTATCTCTTGGATCATTGTGGCATCATAAACTTGGTCATCCATCCCCGCCAATTTTCAAGATTCTTCAATCAAGTCTTCAACTAGGCCATCTCCATTCTAATTCAGATTTTTGTTCTTCTTGTTTGATCAATAAAGCTCATAAGCTTCCCTTTGCCAAGTCCTCTATTCACTCAACATCTCCATTGGAAGTTGTATTTTCAGATGTTTGGACTTCTCCTATTATGTCTTTTGATGGTTTTAAGTATTATGTGATTTTTGTTGATCATTTCACCAAGTACATTTGGTTATATCCGCTCAAACATAAATCAGACACGAAAAATGTTTTCATCACCTTTAAAGGCTTAGTTGAAAATCACTTCAAAAATAAAATCAAGATCTTTTACTCTGACAATGGTGGCGAATTTCTAGCCCTCAAACCTTTCCTAGCATCTAATGGCATGTCTCATTTCACATCTCCTCCTCATACACCTCAACATAACGGATATGCAGAGAGGCGTCACCGTCATGTTGTTAAGACTGGGTTAACATTGATGTCTCATTCGTCATTGCCACACAAATTTTGTCCATTCGCGTTTCAAACGGCAGTGTACTTAATCAACAGAATGCCGACACCCACCCTCCATAATCATTCTCCCTTTTTCAAACTTACGCACACTTTGCCAAATTATCAAAAGTTAAAGAGTTTTGGTTGCTTGTGTTTTTTATGGTTAAAGCCTTACACCACTAATAAAATGGATCCAAAATCCATTCCATGTGTGTTCATTGGGTATTCTCTCACTCAAAGTGCTTATTTTTGCCTTGATCCTACTACTAATAGGATATACACCTCTAGGCATGTAAGTTTTGTTGAAACTGAATATCCTTTTCAAAAATCAATTCCACACTCCTCTTTATTAAACCCACCCCCTCGTCCAGATGAATACACATCAACTACCCTCCACACCTTTCTTCCTATTTCGGCTTCTAATAACTCTATAACCGGGCCCACCTCCACCCACCCCTCCCAATCTTCTATTTCTACACCAAATAACCGGTCAATTAGAAACCCCACTCCCCTCATATCTCCCTTATCTACTGAGATCCCAACTACTTCTAATTCTCAGGATCTTTCTCCCTCCACATCTTCCAACCACCCTCCCTCTTCTATCAGATCCCCATCGACTTCCCCCAAACCCACATCAGTAGCCTCCTCTACTTCATCATCCTCACCTCTCACACCCCCTGATCGCCAGATAATTACCCGTTCACAATCTGGTATTATCAGACCAGTCAACCGCCTAAACCTTCATGTCCACTTACCTCTCCAAAAAGAACCCCAAACCATAACCCAAGCTCTTAAAGATCTGGATTGGCGAGCCGCAATGCAGAACGAGTTTGATGCTCTAACCTCCAATACCACTTGGGAGCTTGTTCCTCGATCTGCTCATCAGAACATCGTTGGATGCAAATGGGTGTACCGCATCAAAGTTCATCCCGATGGCACATTGGATCGGTATAAGGCCCGTCTCGTGGCCAAAGGATTTCACCAACGCCCTGATTGTGACTTCACAGAGACGTTTAGCCCAGTTGTTAAGCCGGTCACCATCCGCATTGTTCTATCTATTGTCGTTCATTCTGGGTGGTCTATTCGGCAGCTCGACGTAAACAACGCGTTCCTTCAGGGAACCTTGTTAGAAGTGTTTTCATGGAGCAACCACCCGGCTTTATCGACAAGGGAATGCCAAGTCATGTGTGCAAATTGAAGAAGGCGATTTATGGCTTGAAACAGGCTCCTCGAGCTTGGTATAATAAACTAAGGTTGTTCCTTCTTCAACTTGGATTTCGAAACTCAACCGTAGATGCTTCCCTTTTCATTCTCAATAACCCCAATGGTGTTCTCTACTTGTTAGTCTACGTGGACGACATCATTATCACTGGCAGCCATCATCCGACCCTCAACCATATCATCCATCGGCTATCATCTCGGTTCTCTTTGAAGGATCTAGGTACGTTGTCATATTTCTTGGGTGTTGAAGTACAATCTCATTCTCTTGGATTGTTCCTCAGTCAGCGCAAGTACATTTCTGATCTCCTAACCAAAGCAAACATGGCGGATTGCAAGCCTGTCTCCACTCCCATGTGTGTGTCGACAGTCCTCACCAAAACCTCTGGTACTCTCCTGGACAATGCCACAGAATATCGCACATTGGTAGGAAGTCTACAATATCTAACTCTCACAAGACCGGATGTTGGATTTGCTGTTAATAAGCTATCCCAGTTTATGCAATCGTCGACATCGACTCATTGGTGTGCTCTCAAACGGCTTCTCTGATATATACAGGGCACCCTCGATCGAGGGGTCATCATTCATCGACATGGTTCGTAGGTTCTTCATGGCTTCTCTGATTCAGATTGGGCAGGTAACAAAGATGACTACACCTCTACCACTGGTTATGTTTTCTATCTTGGCAAAACACCTATCTCATGGAGTTCAAGGAAGCAAAAGACGGTGGCTCGATCATCCACATAATCTGAATATCGAGCCTTGGCAGATTCGTGTTCTGAACTTGTTTGGATCATGTCGCTACTCTCTGAGTTAGGGGTACAAAATTTGGTTCAACCTGCCATCTACTGTGATAACATGGGTGCCAAAAGTTTAAGCTCCAACCCAGTGTTCCACTCTCGAATGAAGCATGTTGCATTAGCATACCATTTTGTTCGTGAACTAGTGCAGTCCAACAAGCTTCGGGTGGCCTATGTGTCCACCGATGATCGGCTGGCTGACATCCTCACCAAACCACTTCTTCGGCACCGTCTCAACCACCTAGTCTCCAAGTTCGGACTCTTCTCTCCAGCGTCCGACTTGCGGGGGCATGTAAAGGAATAAACTAATTCCTATTATTTAGATCCTACATTATTCTTATTATTGTAATTACTGTAATCAATTAGAATAGGTCAAATTAGTTAGAGAGATTCACTCCACACGTTCAGCAGAGGTTACTCTTGTATTTGCTATATATATCCTAATTTGGGATTTAATAAATACATCAGCCGAACACAATTTGCTGAATACTTTACGGTGAGAACCCGGTCTATAAAGGGTTTCATGAAACTAACACATTTCCGTAGAGAAATGTTACACTACCTCCGGTAGTAGGCTACTATCTGCTAGTGAGAGCGGAGCCGGTATCATATTATAACAAATAGTGTGTGATGTAAATCTTTCAACTTATAATAAAAGTGGTAAACGTGTTAAGTGTGTAAACCTTGTGTTAAAACTACTCAACGTGAGGAAGTGAGTGAAGTGCGTGTTATATCAATTTGTTTTAAGCTACTCAACGTGAAGAAGTGAGTGAAGTGTGTGCTATATATACATTTTGTTAACACAATGAGAAAAATGTTTTATAGTGATCACAATTAATTCAAGTTGTATTATATTCTATATGTACTCGGAGTATGGTTCCTAAGAGTGCTCGTCACTCGCATCTTTTGTTACTCAATCCTTCGGGGTTATCCGTGTCTCAAGAGTCGTGTTTTAAATTGTTGAGCATTCACATAAATATTCTTAATAATTGCATTTGGGTTTAGATTCATACCTTATCTTGGTCACTGAGTTTGAATCCAAAGTAGTCACAGTTTTCGAGCCGTTGCTTGCTAGTTCTTACGAACTAACCGTCCTATTGTTTGTGATGGCAGGTTTAGTTCGAGTTTCAGAAGAGAAGACTAAGAGAAGTTGAGAAGACATTTAAGTTATTTGAACATTGTATTTACATTTTTAAATTTCTAGATATATTGTATAGGAGTTTAAATGCTTTATTAAATTTAAAAGTCTTCCGTTGTAATGTTATCAGGTTGTAAATTTAAATCCTCAATTTTAGAGAAAAGATTAATAAATAGTTATTTTTTTTAAAGGCTTCCGCGATTTAATTGTATTTCATTTATGTATTTAATATTATCATCTTGTTTATGGGAGCATGGTTGCATGTCCCTATAAGTCTAAGGTGGTTACGACTTAGTTTTAAAAAGCGCGCCTTTAGCGCGCCTAGGCGCATGACGTAGGTTAGCGCGGCTGCTGGAGCTTTCACCATGAAAAGTGTGGCGATTCCCAAAGGCGTGGCATAGCACGCTTAGGCGAGCGCTTTTCCCCAAGCGCAAGGCGCATGCTTTTTCCGCTTTAAAGTGACGGCTAATTTTAACGTTTTCGAACCCCTAATTTAATTTGGGCCATTAGTAATATGCCTTATATTCAGGGGCGGATCCTTTAAAGGACCGGGGGTGGCAGTCGCCCCCCCAACCAAAAATGAAATTTAATATACATATTCCTCTAGTCGATAGCTTCGATTTGATATATTATAAGCTCAAATCCGATAACTGAGTAAAAAGTTATAAACGTTTCAATACTGAAGCGATATAAATTATTTTTCACATCATTTACCAAATTAATACACTTCTATCATACTTATCATTTGTTAAACTTCGTAACTTAATACTATAATTAAACCCGAAAACTTCAAATATTGATGATTTTTTGAAAAAAAAATAGAGACCAATTTTTCGCCACTCAACTAAACGCTTCAGGATCCGCCACTGCTTATATTGGACTTTTGAGCCCAAACCCTATTTTATGAGAGGGAAAATGGTCTAACTCTTCTGTCAACTCCCACCCTGTTCAAGAACCTTCTTCTCCATTGTTCTTGAGGTATGATGCCTTTCTTGCGTTGACTTCTACTTCTCCTTTCTTCTAAGTTGTTTACTATTTTATTCTCCCATCTTCTTGGTCCTCTCTTATCTTTTTTTATTCACTCAACTTCATTATCTCCTTCTGGACAGATTATGGCCTCATCCCAAACTTTAGATTTGGTTAGGAAATATGGAACACCACAACCTAATAGCATTACAAACTTTGTGTGCAACTTTTGTTCTAGATTATTGAAGGGAGGAGCAACTAGAATGAAACAACACTTAGTTGGAGGATTATCATGTTATTTTGAGTATTATTGAATGTACTTATCCTTAAGCATACATAATATGAT